>OX371179.1:37954305-39154305 GCA_947310635.1 Leptodirus hochenwartii | reverse complement strand
CAACAAGAATGTTTGTAGAGCCCATTTTGGTTGTGGCGCTTTTCAAGAGTCAAGAGAGTATTATGCCAGTTGCGTTTTCATTTTCAACAATAATATACAGGATAATATAACAACTGAATATTTGCACAATATGGTAACGTGCATCAAAAATTATGCAGCTCAAAATCTGTTATTATTGTGAAATAAAAACGCGATCTCGAAAAGTTATGATCAAATTTGAACGTATTGTTTTATGGTTAAATTAAGTTAGTTGAATACCAAAACATTTGTTCGTGTAAATTACTTACTATTTCTCAGAAGATTAATAATAGTGACATCGAGAGAGGCGTGTTGAATGTTGGCTAATTATGTTTGCTTACCTGTAAAGAAAAAAAAAAGCGTGAGACTCTCGCGCGGTAGAAATGAAATTTCTTAGCTCCTAGGAAAAGTTGATTTTATACATTGCTTTTTTTCCATTTGTTAACGATTTTTTTTATTCGATATTCGATCATATATGGAACACACTGTACCTAGCGGATTATTGAAAAATTGTTTATCAAATTCGCGATGAGCAGGTTGAAAGAATGTTAATTTTGTATGTGATGCACTAGTGGGTGCATTTCTATTTGTCGATGGCTCGCTCAGCTGTATCAGATTCATTTCGTTGATCTCTCACACCGCGTGTATCTTCACGTGCCTAAATCAGTGCCATTCGAATTCTCTATACCACTCGCTGTGTCTTCACTTAACGACGGTATCGATTCATCCAGTTTATTTGAGGTCGTTGGAAGGTTTTGTTGTCCACCGTGTTTCTTTACCGCCCTTTGCCTGGCCCGATACTCTCTACTTCTTTCCAAGGTACTTGTTGGCACTTTTCTTGGCAGTTTATTCGCTTTCTGCCGTTCTCTAAAGGCTCGCACTCTGTCTGTACTTGCTTTTTTCTCCATATCACTTTTCACACAATGGAAATTGTTAGCTAAAAGATTAAGCTGTGTTTGTGTAATATATAATAAAATACGCAAGCGTCTACTGGTTGCCTTATGCCACGTATACGCACAGTAGGTGCGGCGCATGCGCGTAGCATGTTTCACTTTTCGTGACGGAAGCGTTTCACTTTTCGTGACGTTCAGGTCAATTTGCCCCACCGCGTCTATAGAAGTTTCACTTCAAAAAGAAACGATAAATTATATTGTAGTTTGGATTTTGGAATTATATATATAAAATAAGAATTTAATGTTAAACAAATCAAATGTGGGAGTGTGTAGAAGAAAATACCCCAAATTGTCCACCTAAAACCGCATTTTGATGACATTTTTTCGATATAATTAAGCCTTAAAAATAATTAAAATATACTGAGTAGAATCATAGCTATTAGGATAACAGCAATTTCTTGGTGCAACAAATTAAATCGAGCAAATTTGGATAAATCGAGCAAATTTGCAGTTTGACTTTTGTTTTGCAGCAACTCGATATAATCCAAACTTATTTCAAAGTAAAAAATTATTGAAATAGAACATTCTAAAAGAGATTTGAATCAAATCACTACTCTGTATTTTAAAAATATTTTAAATAGCAAACATAAAAATGCTGTAGCCGAGCATATTTTTGAAACAGGTCATCCTATTCGAATTAGTTCACTTAAATTACTTAAATCTATTTTTGCATGTATTTGCATAAATTGACATAAATCATTGTCTATTTAATTTATTTAATAAGAACTATTTTTATATTTAGAATTTATATTGTTTTAAAAGATTTATAAGTCATATTATATGCCATTTTTGAAATACTTCCGTCATATTGACTTATTTATTTAATAGTGTATCAATCACGATTCGTGACACGAGGTATTTTATTTAATTTTTATCTTGTGCTACTGAAGATGGGGGCATAGCCTTCGAAATATACATCTAGCTATACATCGTTCTTTTGAAAGTGGCGGACTAGTATCGTCCACTACTGCGCATAAGGGCTGCACTTATATACATCACATATACTTATATACACAAGGTACTCAGCCACACCTAGTTTTTCTATTGACAATACACAAGCGTACCCACAGCACTGTTCAATGTGCCGTACGACTGACGCCATACTATTTTGAATAGCACTGCTCTGTACTGTATTGGTCAAGTCATTATACAGGTCTTGATTTATGATGCGTGAACTTCTGTCACTTTGTGCCACTTTCAATAAAACGGTGTATACTTAATACTTTAAGTTACGGTATTTGGATGATATTCTATACTACTACTCTGTATATTTAAGGTACTTCGTAACCCTAGAGATATTCCAGACGTCTTTGCAGACAAGTCCTTGGGGATTACAAGCGGTAATGCGTAGGAAGAGCGACATCTCGAGCGACATTTATCGACGGTCGTGACGAAACTATCAAAAGCGACCAACTCGAAGGACGTATGCTGTGACGATACTTTATTACTTCATATCCTTCATCCTGGGATGCCCTTAAATTTCGTAGACGAGTCCAGGAAGGGATATATATGCAAGTTATAAAAAAGTTGGTATGCCGTTTGGATGGTCGAATAAAAATACTCACTAGTCTTGTATCTTGCTGAAATTTTAACAAATCGTATCAACACAATTCGAATACTCAGTTGAAACGATGAATGTTTTCCTTGCAACAAAAAAGGTCGTTGAAATAGAAACGGACTAAGTTACGACACCTAAATCGTAAATTCAAAGGAAAATTAATTAAAAATCATTAAACAATTAATTGCGCTATTAGTTAGTTAAAGAGTCCGCAATCCTAAAGATTGGTTGGAAACAGCACGCCATGCCGATCTATCCTGAGCTAATCCCTTCATCTCCCTATAGCTATTCATCTCAACGTCTTCAACTATCTGACTCACATACTCCAATCTAGGCCTACCTACCCCTCTCTTTCCCTCCACTCTACTTTCTATGATCAATTGCATAATCCCCCATGCCTAAGAATATGCCCTACTAATCTGTCTCTCCTACGCTGTAACACTCTCCAGATACTTCTCTTCTCCCCTACTAACTCTAGTACAGCTTCATTTGTTACTTTATCTTCCCAACCAATCCTCATCATCCTCCTATAACACCACATTTCAAGTGCTTGTAATCTACGCTTCTCTTCCTTTCCTATAGTCCACGCCTCACACCCGTACAGTGCTACACTCCAAACATATACCTTCAGTAATCTTTTTCTAATACCCAAGTCAATATTTGATCTTAAAATCTGTTCTTTTTCTACGAATGCCTTCCTACCCTGTGCTATCCTACACTTTATATCTACCTTGCTTCGATTATCTTTTGTGATTCTACTGCCTAAATAACAAAAATCTGACACTTCTTCGATTCTATTATCTCCTATTGTGATCCTCATTTTTCTACTGCATTCCTTTTTGTCACACCTCATCACTTTAGTTTTACCTATATTTATTTTCATGTTAAAATCCCTAGTCAATACTGCCTGCATACCATTCAATACCCTTTCTAAATTCTTTTCGCTTTCTTCCGCTATTACAGTAGTAAAATGTTCATGCTGTATAACAATGTAAAATGTTTCTGAAAATAGGCCTATTTCGCAATTGAAGATGCAGTATAATTAATATTCCGGGATATTTTTGGATATCACAAAACAAAATAAAAGCGTATCCTTTTGCTTAATGCATCTAGCAACGAAATGTATTCGTGTAGTCTATTTTCATCTCATTAATAAAACAAATACTATACAAGCTTCAGCTCGTTATATAATCATTTAGCTATTGCGCCAAAAGAACGGAAAGCTTTAGTCGTTTTGTTGAGGTATATTCGAGCTTTAAATTCCTACTTTCTGGTTATAAAATTAATGATGCATTATGCTAACTAAGACTAGTAATATTTCTTTCGCGTATATCTGAAGAAATAATAAAACTATATAATTGGATAGTGACGGCCAGTGGAGGTTCCTGATGCAGGCCACAGGGCCGCGCGCCCCTCGTGAACATTAAGCGCATCACCATAGATATATAATTGTATTGCGATATTTTATCTCGGCATTATTTTTCCTAAGAGATAAAACTTGCGCCGCGAACATACCTAACACTATAGAATATATATCGTTGTTTATGATATGCTGCGCTACGACTCTTTAGCGTCCTAACAGAGAAGACTAGTAAACAGTAAAATTTATATAGATATAGTGGCATTGTTCTGTGAGTTACGTGTGTACGATTTTGCTACGTGTTTATCCAAAAATATATTTAATAAAAATGAAGTGTTAGTTCTTTATTGAAAATAGAGTTTTGTAGACTTTTTCTTGTGGACAAAGTAAAAATTAAAGAATTAGGTAGGCCATTGCCTGATTTAAATTTATCGCAAATTTGTGCAAGGAGTGCTCAAAAGCTGGACATTTACGCGGCGTTTAACAAGAGATATTTACAAAAATATATATAACACAGATGAAGGACAGATTCTCATATCGTGGCCATCTACAGGCCGCTGAGTTATTTAACACGAAATCGATGCCAACATTTTCTAAACAATTTCCAGTGGACCTTTTGGAAACCGTGTGTCATGCATATCCATTTTTGAATAAAACCAGATTAAAAACAGAATTAGAAGTCATTTACTCGCGTCCGGATTTTTATCAAATAATTGAAACCACAAATTTTCTTTCGTTATTGCTACAAAATAATTTCAGTGAAACTTTCCCGGAAACTATAAAAATACTTAAAATTATTTTAACAACCTCGATGACCACCGCTGAATCAGAGCGTTGTTTTTCAACACTTAAAAAGAATGAAGACTTTTTTGCGAAATGCTATGGGTAATGATCGTTTAAACGCGTCGGCGATGATGTGTATTAATAAAAATGTGGTGCGAGATATTTACAATTTTAACGAAAAAGTTTTGGAAAAGTTTATATCAATGAAAGATAGAAGAGTGGATTTCACTTCAAGAAATTATTGAATTTAATCATTTTGCATCCATTTTAGCTAAGATTTCTCACTATTATGTTATTAAGAAATGCGCCCCCGCTGATTGAAATGTCACGAGTCGCCACTGATAATGGCAAATATAACAAAATATTTGCCAAGCTGATCAAAAAATATTTTCTGCATATGGGGAATAATTTGGAATTTGAGAGACTATAAGACAATAGAAAATATGCAATGATTTGCTTTCAGAGAAATTACGTTAAGGAAAATTTCAGTTAATTAATCCATACGAAGTATTACCTATATAAGTAACCAAAAATGACATTTAACTTTGCTTGTTGTAATATCTGCGAAATAGAAGTCAAAACCAACAGGACTAGGATATATTATATTATTTGATCCCTGAAATCGCCAGGGTAGATTAATGCGACTACGTTGGCCAACTAATTTCCTTGCGAGTTAGAAATTTAGTTGCTAGAGCAAATGGGGCGATGTATGAAGATTATCACGAAGTAAGTTGGAGTTAGTCCGAATCAGCAGTTTGTCATCCTAATAATGAGAAAGAGCGGAATAATCGAATCAGGATCTTCATCAAAGTATTTGACGCGCAAACAATGCTTGTTGATGCTGTACGTCCAATTTTAAAACTAATAGACACTAATGGCTTCAGTCAACTATCAGGGCAAATTACAAAAGACTCATGGTTTAGCTACTAGTATATATCAAGACTGGATAATGTATAATGTAATATCGCGTGAAGATTTAGATAGATTGCAATGGTTGTTGCGAAATTTGAAATTTTTTCATAAAGCTAGAGGATTTTTTTCGTTTTGCAGCCGTTTTACACGACAGAGTATTTTAGTGAAAATTACTATGAAATTTATATCGAACGTTCTCACATAAATATTGCGAAAAAACGGATGTGTAATACAGAATTATTTATCTGAAATTTATACTGAACTTTTTTATACGTAGTTAGTTAAAGAGTCCGCAATCCTAAAGATTGGTTGGAAACAGCACGCCATGCCGATCTATCCTGAGCTAATCCCTTCATCTCCCTATAGCTATTCATCTCAACGTCTTCAACTATCTGACTCACATACTCCAATCTAGGCCTACCTACCCCTCTCTTTCCCTCCACTCTACCTTCTATGATCAATTGCATAATCCCCCCATGCCTAAGAATATGCCCTACTAATCTGTCTCTCCTACGCTGTAACACTCTCCAGATACTTCTCTTCTCCCCTACTAACTCTAGTACAGCTTCATTTGTTACTTTATCTTCCCAACCAATCCTCATCATCCTCCTATAACACCACATTTCAAGTGCTTCTAATCTACGCTTCTCTTCCTTTCCTATAGTCCACGCCTCACACCCGTACAGTGCTACACTCCAAACATATACCTTCAGTAACCTTTTTCTAGTACCCAAGTCAATATTTGATCTTAAAATCTGTTCTTTTTCTACGAATGCCTTCCTACCCTGTGCTATCCTACACTTTATATCTACCTTGCTTCGATTATCTTTTGTGATTCTACTGCCTAAATAACAAAAATCTGACACTTCTTCGATTCTATTATCTCCTATTGAGATCCTCATTTTTCTACTGCATTCCTTTTTGTCACACCTCATCACTTTAGTTTTACCTATATTTATTTTCATGTTAAAATCCCTAGTCAATACTGACTGCATACCATTCAATACCCTTTCTAAATTCTTTTCGCTTTCTTCCAATATAGCTATATCGTCGGCGAATCTCAGCATATATATTTTCTCTCCCTGTACATTCACACCTACACTATACTCTTCTTTTACTTTGTTTATTGCATCTTCTATATATAGATTAAATAATAACGGTGAGAGTGTACATCCCTGCCGAACTCCCTTCCCTATTTTTGCTACCTCTTCTTCCCCCTCAATTCTAACTAAGGCAGTTTGGTGTTTATATAAATTAAAAATTATTCTCCTATCCTTATAATCTATACCCGTTTCTTTTAAAATTCTAAACATTATGTCCCAATCTACATTATCAAATGCCTTTTCTAAGTCTACAAAAGCTATGCAAGTTACCTTTCCTACCCTCTTTCTTTTTTCTACTACCGTTCTTAGTGCTAGAATCGCCTCTCTCGTCCCTCCGTTTTTCCTAAAACCAAACTGATCTTCTCCTAGCCTTTCCTCTACTTTATTTTCTAATCTCCTATAAATAATCTTTAACAATATCTTCGATGCATGTGATAGTAGGCTAATGGTCCTATAGTTCTCGCACAAATTAGCTCCTATTTTCTTCGGCATTGTTACTATTCTACTACGCTGAAAATCCTGTGGTACTTCTCCCTTCTCATATATTTTACAAACTAACCTGTATAATCGCTCCTGCATTTTTTCCCCTGCGTGTTTTATTAATTCGGCTGGTATCATATCAATCCCCGCTGCTTTGTTATTCCGTAAATCATTTAATGCTCTATGAAACTCTGACCTAAGTATGCTAGGACCTAAGTCATCCTCATCTATCTGTTCCACACTTTCCAGCTCCTCCATGTCCTGCCTACCTTAATATAAATCTTCAAGATACTCCTTCCATCTTCTAGCTTTTTCCTTATTTTCTGTGAGTTCCTTACCCTGCTTATCACATATAATGTTACCCTTTGGTTTTACTTTAGAAAAATGTGACTTAATTTTCCTGTAGCCCAAATCTACTTTACCTGTTCTCATATCCTTCTCAATATCCTCACAGTTTCCTTTTATCCACTCTTCTTTCGCTAGCTTGCATTTCCTATTAATTAAGTTCCTTAGTTCCTTATATTTTTTCTGTCCTGCTTCTGTGTTTCCTATTTTAATTTTCCTTCTTGCTTCTATCATTTCAACTATTTCTTCCGTGATCCATTCCCTCCTACCTGCCATTTTCTATTTTCATTTATACGTAAAAATTTATTATTTTATGTTTCCCATGTCTTATTCCCTAACTTTCACCTTATAAAACCTCTTCCTACACACTAAACTAAAATGTTAATTTGTTACTTTTTAGTTAATATTTTTGATTTATTGTGGAACGCCATTTGGTAATTGCGTAATAAACTTATAAAGCAATCAGTGCTAAAATTGTCGAAATAAATATATTTTGCCTATATCTTCGCGGCATATTTTCTCCAATTGTTTCTAGGTATAGAAAGAAATTATATTAGATAGAGAATGTTTTAAAATTATAGAAGATTTTACATAATGCGTAAAACAACCGACCATTTTTTGATTCATGCTTTTACACGCAAAATTTATGTGAAGACTTTCTATATAAATTTCGTAAAATTTTCACTAAAATTCACTGTCGTATAAAACGGCTTTTAAATGAAATTTTTTTTTCTAATCACGTAAAATTCCGGTATATAAGAAATATTATCACCTGAAATCGAAGATCTTTTGACCAGTATTGACTGATATACAACCCCAATTATTTAATTCCTTCAATTGCGACTTATAATAATAACCCAGAATAGCGCCAGCTTAATTAAAAGCGAGGCCAAACTTCACTATATTCCTCTGGTGTTTGATTGAATAAGAGAAACACCATAAGCCCCTTTCAGGAGGATCGCATTCGAATTACTTCCAGTGGGACGTATTCAAATTGAGTCAAACAAACTTCTCAGGGCCTAGTGGTATATCTCATTCTCTTCCTTATATCGAGCGACTTCACGAAGACATTCATTAATCAAGATGTGCGGAATAGTGTTTCGAAAAAAGCTCGTATTTTCTTATACAAAGAAAATTTTCAATGCATTTTTTTTATGTCGTTCAATTAAGACTTTCTATTTCAATTAAGCTCTATGTAAAAAGTTACAAAAGGATTTTCATTTCATTCCCGATATACCCTGTATATATAATCAATTAGTAACTATATTACGCAAGAATTGACAAGGACGAAGATTCTACTATCAAATATATGTAGATACAGACAAATTTTATGTCATTTCAAAAGCAGTCTTTGACGAAATCGTTTTTGATTTAATGACGTCATTGCGCTGATGCCGGTCCGCGTGCTTTGGAATGGTGGAAATTTTTAATTAGACATATGGAATGTCCGTAATGTAGTTCGGATGAAGGCCGTGATCAGTATGGGGGGGGCGCTAGCTTCGTAATCTGGATAAATTTTGATTGATTGATAAAAAAGGAACGCGAGATGAAGAAAAATAAAAATATATATATACCTATGATATATATCCCCAAGAATAAAATTTCGAAAGAAGAGTTTTGTGGTAAATAACGATAGTTTTTTAAAAAGATTGATTCAAATAAACTAAGAGATCTTATTATATAAAAAAATATTTCAATTAAAACTTGTTAGATATTTTTTGTGGTTCCATATCAAAGAGTTTTTAAACGTTGCTGCTGTTTAAAGACATATCAAACTTTGTTTGGTTTTAAAACAGGAAGCGTACAAGTGAAAAGTTTTAGACAAACATGAACTTCATCTAGTGATAAATTATCTGACTTGCTGTTAGCTAAAGAAACTACTCTTAATGTCCACTAAAAATAGGCGAACTGATTAATTGTTGTTACGTTTCTACTCAGTTTTTTAAAGCATTCTTAAGCGAATTGCAAAAAAAAAAAGACATTAAAATCTCGCCATATCGTTACAATAAAAAATTATAAAATAAACGCTGTGTGTTATTTACGCATTAGAAAACTTTATTTTATTGCGAGACAGCAACTTCTTCCTCGACTATTAAATTATATTTTAGTAAATAACTTTTAAAAACATAACACGTGTATGCAAATGCATACAAATACGGTTTGGAATTCGATTTAGACATACAATACATGTTACAAAGAGTGGCATTATTTTAATCGTCGTATTATATTAAAAAAAATTTTTTTAATACAATTCAGATGTGAATTTCTTTGTTAGCAAAGAGGTGCCTATCGAATTTTGGTCGGCCTGTACATAGATTTGGCCACTTAAACGAAGTAATTTTTCAGTGATTTTGTGGAAAGCTAATTCGGCGGAAAATTGATTTTTAAATGGACCCGAAACAGCGAAAAGGATCAAGGAATTTTATTGAATTTATGTATTTTTCGTTCGGATACAATAAAGCGGCTTTCATGTAACAAATCAAGTAGAAAGTTGATCAAATAAATTCTCCGAACGAATTATTTTGCGCCGTTTTATTTTTTATAATACATGTTGAAAGGATTTAATTAAAGAGAAAAATGTACGTCTTTGTAATTTAGAATGTACTAACTATATTGAAAAAATGACAATGTTATTATATACTATTATATATAGCCAGTAGATTTAATAAATGAAAATACTTTTTGCGGAAGTAAAAAATAGCATAGTTGATGATATCTTAAATCAAGATTGATTAACAAAAAAGCAACGTTTACCACATAATTTCCTACGTGCCAAATATACCAAAGTTCCGGGCTTATTGATATTTCGAACACATTTTTATTGAAGTGACGGATCGAAAGAACAATGACAGATAGATGATGCACGACGTGGATACTTTTTTCTTTTAGGTAATCCATCAATATACCACTTTGCTGTCATAGGGAACACACGTTTTCGTAAAATGGATATAGTCTTATGGCATCAACAATGTGGACAACTGTGTTTAAACTTTAACCGGTAAAAAGAACCAATTTCGTCCTTAAAATATGAAATTGATTAAACACGAATTGCGAGAAAGTGATGTTGATGTTTTAAAGTTAATAATTCATACATACATTTCTAAGACGTTAAAAAAACCATGAAGTATTTTTTTTTAAATCATATTCGCTGTTAAATAACAACTTTTTATAATTACTAAGAATATATGATTTTTTGAGGTATTTCCAATAAAAAATGTGTCGTTTTGTAAAAATTTAACACTGTTGTGGTGTTCTTAAAGCATATTTGTAAGCTTCCACAATTTATACTTGAAAAATTGTTATACATTTGGCATTGCGAATTTGTTATATATGATTTTTTGAGGTATTTCAAAAAAATTGTGTCGTTTTGTAAAAATTTAACACTGTTGTGGTGTTCTTAAAGCATATTTGTAAGCTTCCACAATTTATACTTGAAAAATGGTTATACATTTGGCATTGCGAATTTGTTATATATGATTTTTTGAGGTATTTCAAAAAAAATGTGTCGGTTTGTAAAAATTTAACACTGTTGTGGTGTTCTTAAAGCATATTTGTAAGCTTCTACAATTTATACTTGAAAAATTGTTATATATTTGGCATTGCGAATTTGTTATATATGATTTTTTGGGGTATTTAAAAAAAAATGTGTCGTTTTGTAAAAATTTAACACTGTTGTGGTGTTCTTAAAGCATATTTGTAAGCTTCCACAATTTATACTTGATAAAATGGTTATACATTTGACATTGCGAATTTGTTAAGAAAACAAACTTAAAAAATACATTTTTGAAATAGGTAATGTTGGAAAAAAAACGTTCAGAACTCTCTACGTATCGGATAAACACAATTTCATTTAAGAAATCACAAACTTTAGCTCATTATAAAAAAGAAACTTGATTATAGTTGCAATCGATGATAGAAATCTTCATCTAAACATATTTATGTCAAACAATAGCCGCTACGCAAATTAGTCAAAGTAGAAGGATTAAAAACAATTATTTTCCACTTGCATGTTGCAAGCGAATTGTATAAACAATTGAAACAGCGACTAATCTTGATAAATCCACGCTAGGATATGGAAAGAAAAATTGCGTTTTCGCAAATGCAGCGAATCAAAACGTATAAATCATTAACATAATCCATTGTCAACCGTTTTCATTCGGTTCTTACGATAAACTTATTCCCATTAGAAATAAAGAACACAAGAAGAAATGACTATACGTTAAAATTCTTGAACTATGAGAAGATTTATTAATACCATATGAAATGCATTTTTTGAAATCAAATAAAATTTTGGATTTTGTATTTTTATCCGGATTTTTACAGAAATGAGAAAATTTACATTCACAAATATTGTCCCTTTTTAGTATATGGATATTCCTCCATATCTCATTATTACAACTAATGCACAAAATTATTATTTCTTACTAAGTAAATTTACCATTATGTTTTTATTCCGCCGGTATTTTATACCTTATTATAATGCAGAAAAATGTATTTTATGGTCCGGTGTAATTACTTCGCTAATTTATTTATAGAAACCATAATAAATGTAAACTTATACGTAATGATTTAAATTATGTGTGCTGTTCGCGTTTCAACAATATAAATTTTAACTATGTAATTATAATAACAAATACGATTCTTTAATAACATTGACAATAACAACTAAACTTGATTATATCATAAGGAAGGTACTAATTTAATTTTAATGTTTTCTACAAGACTATTATTTATACCGAAATTGGCATAATAAATTATATTTTGTTTATACTTCATTAGCTCTGACTAAAAAACGACATAACATCCAAAAACGCTTAATCAATAATAATACGAATTGTTTATAAAAAGGATTCGGTAGCGAATTTTTTTTTTGCAAATTGTGTCACACCTCACATGACCTCAGTGATTTAATTTATGTTTTACAACGAACATTAAAAATCGAATTATTGCTAGTAACGATTAATTTCAAAAGTTCTTTGTTGTGAACTTGCTAGAACTTAAAAAAATCCATCCGCACAAAGTAATACATAGATATTTAAAAGTATAGTGTAGGTCAGAGCAAAACTTTATTATTAGAAAGTACTGAGGTGCTTTGAAACTATGGCAAGGTACTCGAGTTTATAGTAGCGCAATTTTTTTTTATTAAAACTGTATTCACAGATAAGTGCAATTTCTACTTGAGTAACGAATTAGAAACAAAGAACAATGTTAAATTATGTCAGTTCATTACGGGACTAACGGCGAAATCCATCTTAAGAATGCTAAGGAACTATTTCTTCACAGAGTTTGTAGAGATCTTAGCAAATCATTTTTTTTTGGTTAATTTGCGGTAAGAAAATTATAATTTTGTAATAATGCAAGGTGAATTAAAAGAGTCCTCAGAATTACAATAAATCATTTGTATTTTGACTGAAAAATATTGAAAATATATCTTAAATCGACTAAATTTTATGTCGAAATTTATTAGAAATTATAAGATTTAGTTTATAGAATTTAATTTTAAAATTCATTTCTATTTTTTTTACAGTTTTTACAGTTTACGACTGTAAATTGGGAATTTTGTACATTAATTTTGATGGCGATCAAAGATATATTCTCCATGATGGTGATACTATGTTCTTATATCGGAAAATGAAACACTAAATAAAGAAAATACGGAATTTTGGTAAATTAAGCCCCTGTGACTTCTAGGTGAACTTATTATATAGGAGCTTGTCCGTATAATAATATAAGTAATTTTCTTGCAAGCGTTCTGAAAATACACCAATAATTCATACTATTCATATTTCTGCACGTGATAAATTGTTCACGTATCAACCTTTTCATATAATTTCTAAATAGTTGCATTATATCACGGTAATACATTCATAATTATATATAATATTAAACTCGTTAACTCTTCGGTATAATATGTATGCCATACTTCGATGTGTCTTAGATGAAATTATAGAGAGACTAGGCGAAGACCAACATTTTTTTTTCGACAAAATTATAGCGTATGCCCTCCTATAATACTATTACAAAATAGCAAAAGTTATTACAAAAGCAGCGATATTAATTTACAAACATTTACAACATAAAAATTGTTTATGATTGCGTCTTTCATACGTTTAAGAATTTGATAATTAATGAACAGCATGGTTTCTTTAAAGTGTGGTGCCTAACATGATGGATTATACGTACACATTATTAAAAGATTTAGATAACAAATTTCAGGTTGATGCAGTCCACACTAATTTCAGGAAATGTTTTCACAGGATAGATCATGGAATATTATTAGACAAATTGTACTTATCCGGAATTCATGGTAATTTGTATAGATGGATCGAATCTTACTTAACTAATAAGTCTGTAGCAGTTTCAGCGCAAGGGTATATATCGAGGTTTGTAAATTGTACATTTGGAGTGCCTCAAGGATCCCATATGGGGCCGTTAATGTTCATTTTATTTATAAATGATATTTCGCAATGCTTTGTATACTCTTCGTTCTCTTTATATCAATGAAAGATAGAAGAATGGAATTCACTTTCAAGAAATGATTGCATTTAATCATTTTGCATCCATTTTAGGTCAGATTTCTCACTATTATGTTATTTTTTAATAAATACCCCCCCCCCCCCCCCCCCCAGATTGAAATGGCACGAGCCGCCACTGTCTGGTATACACTTTACTATAACGCTTCGACAGAGATTTTTTGCCAGAAGCATTACGACTTCAGGCGAATTGTCAGCACCACAGACAGTGCAAAACACTTAGGGCATTGTGTCAGATATTGACACGTACCATTGTCGGAAATCGTATAGTTACCTTCAATGCGTTCCAATTCTGTCTGTCTCTTTAACGATATTTCGTATATATTTGAATAAACATCGGACGTAGTTTACCATATACTCGGTGAAATAAATAATATATCAACGTTTGACATACAAATGTTCGTATGTAGTGACATTGTGTTCTTCAGTGCTGAATACCAAACAGGATTCGAAGTAAATATAGAAGCCAGAAGGTTAATTAGTACTATTCCCAAAAAATATTTGAAAATAAAGATACTAGAAAATATATATTAGCAAAAAAAAAAAACTTTACAACAATATCGTGAGTTAGTTAAAGAGTCCGCAATCCTAAAGATTGGTTGGAAACAGCACGCCATGCCGATCTATCCTGAGCTAATCCCTTCATCTCCCTATAGCTATTCATCTCAACGTCTTCAACTATCTGACTCACATACTCCAATCTAGGCCTACCTACCCCTCTCTTTCCCTCCACTCTACCTTCTAGGATCAATTGCATAATCCCCCCATGCCTAAGAATATGACCTACTAATCTGTCTCTCCTACGCTGTAACACTCTCCAGATACTTCTCTTCTCCCCTACTAACTCTAGTACAGCTTCATTTGTTACTTTATCTTCCCAACCAATCCTCATCATCCTCCTATAACACCACATTTCGAATGCTTGTAATCTACGCTTCTCTTCCTTTCCTATAGTCCACGCCTCACACCCGTACAGTGCTACACTCCAAACATATACCTTCAGTAATCTTTTTCTAATACCCAAGTCAATATTTGATCTTAAAATCTGTTCCTTTTCTACGAATGCCTTCCTACCCTGTGCTATCCTACACTTTATATCTACCTTGCTTCGATTATCTTTTGTGATTCTACTGCCTAAATAACAAAAATCTCACACTTCTTCGATTCTATTATCTCCTATTGAGATCCTCATTTTTCTACTGCATTCCTTTTTGTCACACCTCATCACTTTAGTTTTACCTATATTTATTTTCATGTTAAAATCCCTAGTCAATACTGCCTGCATACCATTCAATACCCTTTCTAAATTCTTTTCGCTTTCTTCCAATATAGCTATATCGTCGGCGAATCTCAGCATATATATTTTCTCTCCCTGTACATTCACACCTACACTATACTCTTCTTTTACTTTGTTTATTGCATCTTCTATATATAGATTAAATAATAACGGTGAGAGTGTACATCCCTGCCGAACTCCCTTCCCTATTTTTGCTACCTCTTCTTCCCCCTCAATTCTAACTAAGGCAGTTTGGTGTTTATATAAATTAAAAATTATTCTCCTATCCTTATAATCTATACCCATTTCTTTTAAAATTCTAAACATTATGTCCCCAATCTACATTATCAAATGCCTTTTCTAAATCTACAAAAGCTATGCAAGTTACCTTTCCTACCCTCTTTCTTTTTTCTACTACCGTTCTTAGTGCTAGAATCGCCTCTCTCGTCCCTCTGTTTTTCCTAAAACCAAACTGATCTTCTCCTAGCCTTTCCTCTACTTTATTTTCTAATCTCCTATAAATAATCTTTAACAATATCTTTGATGCATGTGATAGTAGGCTAATGGTCCTATAGTTCTCACACAAATTAGCTCCTATTTTCTTCGGCATTGTTACTATTCTACTACGCTGAAAATCCTGTGGTACTTCTCCCTTCTCATATATTTTACAAACTAACCTGTATAATCGCTCCTGCATTTTTTCCCCTGCGTGTTTTATTAATTCGGCTGGTATCATATCAATCCCCGCTGCTTTGTTATTACGTAAATCATTTAATGCTCTATGAAACTCTGACCTAAGTATGCTAGGACCTAAGTCATCCTCATCTATCTGTTCCACATTTTCTAGCTCCTCCATGTCCTGCCTACCTTTATATAAATCTTCAAGATACTCCTTCCATCTTCTAGCTTTTTCCTTATTTTCTGTGAGTTCCTTACCCTGCTTATCACATATAATGTTACCCTTTGGTTTTACTTTAGAAAAATGTGACTTAATTTTCCTGTAGCCCAAATCTACTTTACCTCTTCTCATATCCTCCTCAATATCCTCACAATTTCCTTTTATCCACTCTTCTTTCGCTAGCTTGCATTTCCTATTAATTAAGTAATAATTAATATTAATCGTGAGTAATAACCACAAAAATAATATATCTGCAAACACTTTTTAAACTAGTAATTAGTATTTATCTTCGTGTTTTGAACTATGGTTTCTTAAATCTAATTAAAATGAAAACAGTTTTCCAATTTTAACTTTCCAAGAAAACAAGAAAGCAATCTCACTTTGGTGTTTCTACATAATACATTTCTTGTATAAATATGTATTCGTTATTAAATCGTGTTCGCAGTTTATATATAGACCATATTTCAGAACCAACAAATATATGATGGAATAAGAAAAGTCAGCAGAAGAGAAACAGATCAAATTTAAACAGATAAAACAGAAACATTTCGCATAGCGTTTCTTAGCGCTTAAACGAGGAAAAAATAACGCTCAATACATAATTTAGATTCTGTCTGGTGGAAAACAGTTTTCCTTAGAGAAGACTGAGGTTTGTTCTTGGAATATATACGAAAGACGAACACACCAACAAAAAGATTACTTTGCTTAGATCTATATCATTAGAGCGTTTTTGTATAAGTCTGCAATAAATCCGTTAAATATATAAGATTCAAAAAATCCATCTTACCATATAGTTTTTGCAATGGTTTTTACTTTCAGATCCCCCCCCCCCCGTTACTTTTGATTTATAATCTAGCTTAGACAAAAATTATTCTGAAACAATGCGATAATAAGTTTTTCTACTTCTGTTTTTAAAAATTCATTTTTATACATAATTTTGAACGTTGAAAGAAGCTGCATATTTTTACTACTTTGAAGAACTGGTATTCAAAAAAGCTAATATTGATATAAAGTATTTATCAAAACATGTCCTCATTCTTCTGAACTCATTTCGAGATTCAATAAATCCATGACAACAAATCGATTTGTATTTATATTCCCAATATATGTTACCTTCTGAGCTTCATTGTCTTGCACAAGTACAAGAAATAGTGAATTGAACTCGTGTTAAAAATGCTATAGTAAAGTCCATCGATTCAGTCATCTCAGATAAGTTTGAAACTGCAAATTTTCATTTTCGTTCGAATCATTTGTTATACAAATATTCATTTATTTACAAAGATCGTTGACTTTACACGAAATTAAAAGTACTAAACTAATTACGCTGCAATAAAATATACCCCCGTAATATATTCTTCCAAAGAATCTTCTATTTTTATAGACTATTGCTCGAGTTATGGGTTTCGTGTCGCACAATCGTATTATAACTTAAAATGGCGCAATAACTTTAAATCTGATTACCTAGGAAAGAATTTATCGACATAAAACTGTCTAACGCAAAAACTTTAAAATCCCTACATCCTATTTACAATAGGGGCAAAAGTTGATCGGAAATTGCTTTGTCACGGGTTTCGATGCATAAAACCGAGGTATTTTATACTCAAACACATGATTGTTGGTTTTACACAAGAAGGAATCTCGCTGTGCATTGCGCCATCGATCGATTTTGACCGTCCCATAATCTGATTATAAACTTCAGTCCATTGACAAAGTTTATAAAAAAAACTGCTTTAGTTATGACCGAAATTCGACACATTTATTTGGAATTGTAAAATATTTACAATATACATAAAGAACAGTGCGCACAGAAAAAATCATGGAAATGACATAGTATTCGCTACGAAGAAAGGGAGCAGAATTTAGATCTCCGATCAATTCCAAATACGATTAGCGTAAAACAAAGCACAATCCATGGTGTGTTAAATATGAAAGTAAGAATGAAGCATTGAAGCTTTCGTCATACACATAACTTTCCCCGATTTCAGCAAAATAAAAGGTTTTCGGTCGGTTCGTGACGTGCTCTATTCTTTCCCCGCTTCTTCTAACTACGGTCGTATGTGTGAGCAGAAAGTCTTAACATCGTAAAGCTTCATTCCGCAGCCGAGCGCGCAAGAAGTGAAGAAAAAAAACGGCCGGAAAAACTATGTAGTGAAATAAAGGACTAAAATCCATCTACGATACTTGAAGAATGAGAATAATGTTTTGAAACTTCAATAAAAATTATTTAATTGAATACAGGATATTGTATGGTAAAAAAACTATTATAATATGAAACTTACGAATTGTAAATAGAATTGTTAACAATATCTATATTTTATAGTGCGCGTAGTTATTAAAAAATTATGTTTATTAACTTATCTTCGTGATAAAAAAATTATTACAACGGTATTTTGGTGATAACTATACAATTATCTTCATGAATCACATTTTTAACACCTACCTATTACTTTTCCTGGCATATCTGGTATGGTTTTAAGTTTATGGAATATCTCAACATATTGAGTGTTTTCTTAAGATACAGGAAACCATATATTTCATAATTACTTATGTAAATTATATAATTTTACGACCTCATAAGATTTAAATTGATGTGCACATACTGCAAATATTAAAAGTGCGGATTGCAAATGTAAAATTTATAAGCGAAAAAAATTCTATGGATATTAGCCATAATTGTAATATCGAAACACATTTTTTTTATAAATTACAATTTTGAAAATCGAATCGTAATAAGTCTAATATGTTTAAATTTTAATTACTGCTACTTTTCTAGAAGAAGATAAACGCTTACGAAATGGAAACAACCCCATCTCACCCTAAATGCACCCCTGTTGCGGGAATAACAATTTTTGTGTTCAAATACGGTGACATAAGAAAGAAAGCATCTAATTTAGGCTTCAGTGATTTGCGATAAAGACTTGAATATCGTAACCAGATATTTCCATCGAAGATACAGCTCGTTTTTTTACAAATTGGCAGAGAATGACAGAAGTATACGCATCATAAATCAAAACCGGCATAATGGCTTGACCAATACAGTACAGAGCAGTGCTGTTCGAAACACGCTACGCTTCTGTCTTCTCCAAAGAATAAGTAGGTGTGCCTAGTGCGTCCTAAGAAATGCATTGTTGACAAATCACCACGCACAGTTATAACAACCATTTTATGCGATTAGAATGAATTCTTTGAAATTAATACAAAATTTATACTAGAATATAAGAAATGTTGATAAATACTTATTATAGTATCATATTTATATCATAATTAATTTGTACGATAGCTATAAAATAGTGACAAATTTAAATTCTTAGACCTAGAGTATTTTGTGTTGTCTGGCACCACTGGTACTGTATAACCCCGATAAGCACAACCCTGTGCGCAGACGACTACCAAAATTCTCCGCCAATTAAAAAAAAAAGAACTGTACGTGGAAATTCGCATGGAAACCATCAAATGTCACTTCTGTATTGCATAGAGATGGGCGCGTATATTGGAAATGCGGCTGTCAATGAAACGAGTGGTTTAAATTACCTTTTTTTCGAATATAAGATAATACCATATTCAATTCGTCAAAAAGCAAAAAACATGAAGCATTTTCCAAAAAAAAAATGTCCATAAGAACAAACGATCTTCCGTTTTTTTTTCTCGCTGAATTTTCTGTCAGCTTTGATTTCAATAAAAAAATACCAGACGACACAAAAATAGATTTTACCACATTATAAAGAGAAAGTCAAATCGAAAGACACGCAATTGTTGAACGAAATATATTTCGCCAAGATGTATAATTTCCGAAAACCAAAAAAAAAGCGTTGAAAAATATCACATTGTACCTGATCGGGATAACTGCGACACAAACGCCTATCTACGTTAATTCTATTTGAAAGGAAATATGGAAATGAAGATTACATTAACATAATTTACGGGTTACATACAGCAGAATGGTGATATAAAGCTCAATTGCGAGCCAGATAACAAAGGATTTTGTTTGACTGGGTATTTTCAAGTCGTCTTCCACCACCGCAATTGATGGGACGTATTTTTATCTTTGCGCGCTCCCATGTTGGAACTGGACGTCTTAAATTATAGTTATGCTGATGCGGGATTTCTTACAGAGATGTATCGTAACATTTTTATACGAAAATGCCGCATGCGATATCACAACCAATAGCTATTTAAATTTGCTTTCAAAGGAAATTATGTTATCCACCAGTGATGAGAATAGATAAATAAGAATGATGGAATGGCAATTAATGGAAAGCGGTTGGAATTAAATCCTCCGACATGTCCAAAGTAGATGTAATATTTTTTTTTATAACCACAAGCTTTTGAACAGTTAGTTTTAAATAAAATGTACACCCCCGCAAGTCTAAAAGAAAGAATGCTTTAGAACCAAGCGAAAAATTCTTCTTGATGGAAACTACATGCAAAATTTTATTCATTTTCAATATATCATGCAGAGGATGGGTTTGAAGGAAAATAACTTAGTTATAATGCCACTTAAAATAATTATTTGTAGTAGCATTATAACTAAGTTATTTTCCTTCAAACCTATTTACTATGACCTAACAACGTAACATTTAATTCAATCAAATATTATGTTAAAATTAAATGAAAAAACTACGTAGTTGTGATGCTTTTACACTATAATAAAATACAACTATAGTTCTAAACAAAAGCTTGTAACTTTATAGATGATTTAATCATAGCTTTAAGTAATTCAGTAGAAGCACTGGCAGTGTGTTGACCCTTAGAATTTATGTTAACTAAATTGTTAATGGGTTAACTACAGCAGCAAATGAAGTATTAGGCACAAAGAAAAGGGCAGGTAGGAGGGAATGGATCACGGAAGAAATAGTTGAAATGATAGAAGCAAGAAGGAAAATTAAAATAGGAAACACAGAAGCAGGACAGAAAAAATATAAAGAACTAAGGAACTTAATTAATAGGAAATGCAAGCTAGCGAAAGAAGAGTGGATAAAAGGAAACTGTGAGGATATTGAGGAGGATATGAGAAGAGGTAAAGTAGATTTGGGCTACAGGAAAATTAAGTCACATTTTTCTAAAGTAAAACCAAAGGGTAACATTATATGTGATAAGCAGGGTAAGGAACTCACAGAAAATAAGGAAAAAGCTAGAAGATGGAAGGAGTATTTTGACGATTTATATAAAGGTAGGCAGGACATGGAGGAGCTAGAAAGTGTGGAACAGATAGATGAGGATGACTTAGGTTCTAGCATACTTAGGTCAGAGTTTCATAGAGCATTAAATGATTTACGGAATAACAAAGCAGCGGGGATTGGTATGATACCAGCCGAATTAATAAAACACGCAAATAGGAGCTAATTTGTGTGAGAACTATAGGACCATTAGCCTACTATCACATGCATCGAAGATATTGTTAAAGATTATTTATAGGAGATTAGAAAATAAAGTAGAGGAAAGGCTAGGAGAAGATCAGTTTGGTTTTAGGAAAAACGGAGGGACGAGAGAGGCGATTCTAGCACTAAGAACGGTAGTAGAAAAAAGAAAGAGGGTAGGAAAGGTAACTTGCATAGCTTTTGTAGACTTAGAAAAGGCATTTGATAATGTAGATTGGGACATAATGTTTAGAATTTTAAAAGAAACGGGTATAGATTATAAGGATAGGAGAATAATTTTTAATTTATATAAACACCAAACTGCCTTAGTTAGAATTGAGGGGGAAGAAGAGGTAGCAAAAATAGGGAAGGGAGTTCGGCAGGGATGTACACTTTCACCGTTATTATTTAATCTATATATAGAAGATGCAATAAACAAAGTAAAAGAAGAGTATAGTGTAGGTGTGAATGTACAGGGAGAGAAAATATATATGCTGAGATTCGCCGACGATATAGCTATATTGGAAGAAAGCGAAAAGAATTTAGAAAGGGTATTGAATGGTATGCAGGCAGTATTGACTAGGGATTTTAACATGAAAATAAATATAGGTAAAACTAAAGTGATGAGGTGTGACAAAAAGGAATGCAGTAGAAAAATGAGGATCACAATAGGAGATAATAGAATCGAAGAAGTGTCAGATTTTTGTTATTTAGGCAGTAGAATCACAAAAGATAATCGAAGCAAGGTAGATATAAAGTGTAGGATAGCACAGGGTAGGAAGGCATTCGTAGAAAAGGAACAGATTTTAAGATCAAATATTGACTTGGGTATTAGAAAAAGATTACTGAAGGTATATGTTTGGAGTGTAGCACTGTACGGGTGTGAGGCGTGGACTATAGGAAAGGAAGAGAAGCGTAGATTACAAGCATTCGAAATGTGGTGTTATAGGAGGATGATGAGGATTGGTTGGGAAGATAAAGTAACAAATGAAGCTGTACTAGAGTTAGTAGGGGAGAAGAGAAGTATCTGGAGAGTGTTACAGCGTAGGAGAGACAGATTAGTAGGGCATATTCTTAGGCATGGGGGGGATTATGCAATTGATCATAGAAGGGAGGGTGGAGGGAAAGAGAGGGGTAGGTAGGCCTAAATTGGAGTATGTGAGTCAGATAGTTGAAGACGTTGAGATGAATAGCTATAGGGAGATGAAGGGATTAGCTCAGGATAGATCGGCATGGCGTGCTGTTTCCAACCAATCTTTAGGATTGCGGACTCTTTAACTAACTAAATTGTTAATTATTCCTTTGTTAATCATTTTATAAGAATATGTGCTTGTGGTCGTGTAATAGTAACTGGAAAGTAACCATAAAGCACCTTGAGTATACATACATACGCAACAAGTAAATATTAGTAATTTTAGTGTTGACTTTTGTACGTCATAATAGATAAGTATACCACAATTCGTTTTATTATTTACATAACAATCTTTCAGAAATATTTGTTTATACGAACTGTACGTAGAATTGTTGCAACCGCCAAAAAAAAAAAATGCAGTTTAGATAATAATCAAATTTCTTTTGCTATACTATGGTGGAATATTTGAGAAATTAAAATAGTAATTAAATAGCCTAATTTTATATGTTTAGATCATTTATTTGTTTTAATAAAGCTAAGAATTTAATGGGTTTGTTATTTGTCTTGTTTTGTAGAAATTTACATCAAATATTAGAAAATATACTTCCATTTGAATTAAAGAATGATATTTTTACAATTCATTTAATTTTTACAATTAACCGAAACAATTCATAATAGAATTTTGTATGTGGAAATTGTAAATGTATACAGGGCCGCACTTAATACGTTGAAACAATATTTGTTAACGTTAAGGTATGTACTTATTTCAAAATTGAAAAACTCGTTGGAGAAATTCGAAGAATTCATTTTCGTAAAATGATCAAAATGCAACTATATAAAATTTGCACAATACTGTATTATTGAAAAACTTTTATATTTTATAATACTCTACGAGTTATTAAAAAAAAGTTAAGTACTGATCTGTTTACAGTATATAACAAGGAAAGGTTGCTTTTATTCTATAATCTATGGTAAGGTAGTGTTCAGTCGAAAACAAAAGGACTAGAGCATACTAGATCAAATCGACTTTTCCGCAAAATTGATCCTTAGCTCGCAAGAGGATTAAATATAAACTCACAATGGTATACTTTTGTGAAATCTGCAGAATACTCTGTAGTAAATAATAGTAAAACCTTTGGTGCAGTTTATATTGATATTTATTTTCTATTTCATGTTCTTAATCCGATGCATTTCTAAAACTTACCTTACATTCATAAAGTCGGATTTTCTAAGAAATATATCACTTTTTAAAAACAATTCAGCATATTTTCAAAATTTGCAACTGAAATTATATGTAATTCAGTAAAAATCGAATATATGAAGACTCAAACTAAAAATACGAATTATAAAATCTATTATAATTAGCGTGCGCATTTTTCGTAGAAAATCATGCAGCAGTTAAAATATACACGGCAAGGAATAAGTGCAGAATTTCTTTCCTGAATGCTTTTTCGTAACAATCATGTTAGGAATAAGAAAAAAAAATTAGCAACTCGGAATATTTATACTTTGACTACCTTATACTTTGTTCCGGATTGTTAATTTTTAAAGTGGAAATAGCCAGGTATTTAACGATAATTCTGTAGTATTCCAACATTTAAATCCAACTCAAAATACCAACATTTCTTCTGCCAACAATTATACTTACATAAATAATAAATTCAATGTTTAAGGCGAAATAACTTTAGGGCGTGAGACAAATTTTCACACAATTGTATCATGTTCAATCGTAATATTTTCTGCTTTTAAAGCGACATAAAATTGTAAGCATTAAATTTATAGCAAAAACAATATCGATATTTATCTCTTAATGTCATACAATATGGACGATATAAAAAACAGAATACAATTAAAAGGATTTAAACTTCGTTTTGATGATATTTAAAATAGTAGTTGTATAGGTAAAAATATCTCCAAGGGTGTGCGAAAATTTGTATTTTTATTTGAGTTGATTTTTTATATCTGCATTACCATATACAGAGTGAAGCATAAATTAAACCATCATTGTCTTATTTTCGATTTCTCTGATTTTTAGAATATTGCTATAACATTAATTTTTTAGGAGACTTGAAAATCAAGTCTTAAGTTGATTTTAAGTTGCCCGAGATGAAATGTACTATGTAATGAAATATTACAATTTCTATTGTATTCAAAAGGATCTTAGTCGGTAAAATTTCGAATTTTATTTTCACGTGATAAGCAGACTAAAAAATATAAAGAACTAAGGAACTTAATTAATAGGAAATGCAAGCTAGCGAAAGAAGAGTGGATAAAAGGAAATTGTGAGGATATTGAGGAGGATATGAGAAGAGGTAAAGTAGATTTGGGCTACAGGAAAATCAAGTCACATTTTTCTAAAATAAAACCAAAGGGTAACATTATATGTGATAAGCAGGGTAAGGAACTCACAGAAAATAAGGAAAAAGCTAGAAGATGGAAGGAGTATCTTGAAGATTTATATAAAGGTAGGCAGGACATGGAGGAGCTAGAAAATGTGGAACAGATAGATGAGGATGACTTAGGTCCTAGCATACTTAGGTCAGAGTTTCATAGAGCATTAAATGATTTATGGAATAACAAAGCAGCGGGGATTGATATGATACCAGCCGAATTAATAAAACACGCAGGGGAAAAAATGCAGGAGCGATTATACAGGTTAGTTTGTAAAATATATGAGAAGGGAGAAGTACCACAGGATTTTCAGCATAGTAGAATAGTAACAATGCCGAAGAAAATAGGAGCTAATTTGTGTGAGAACTATAGGACCATTAGTCTACTATCACATGCATCGAAGATATTGCTAAAGATTATTTATAGGAGATTAGAAAATAAAGTAGAGGAAAGGCTAGGAGAAGATCAGTTTGGTTTTAGGAAAAACAGAGGGACGAGGGAGGCGATTTTAGCACTAAGAACAGTAGTAGAAAAAAGAATGAGGGTAGGAAAGGTAACTTGCATAGCTTTTGTAGATTTAGAAAAGGCATTTGATAATGTAGATTGGGACATAATGTTTAGAATTTTAAAAGAAACGGGTATAGATTATAAGGATAGGAGAATAATTTTTAATTTATATAAACACCAAACTGCCTTAGTTAGAATTGAGGGGGAAGAAGAGGTAGCAAAAATAGGGAAGGGAGTTCGGCAGGGATGTACACTTTCACCGTTATTATTTAATCTATATATAGAAGATGCAATAAACAAAGTAAAAGAAGAGTATAGTGTAGGTGTGTATGTACAGGGAGAGAAAATATATATGTTGAGATTCGCCGACGATATAGCTATATTGGAAGAAAGCGAAAAGAATTTAGAAAGGGTATTGAATGGTATGCAGGCAGTATTGACTAGGGATTTTAAAATGAAAATAAATATAGGTAAAACTAAAGTGATGAGGTGTGACAAAAAGGAATGCAGTAGAAAAATGAGGATCACAATAAGAGATAATAGAATCGAAGAAGTGTCAGATTTTTGTTATTTAGGCAGTAGAATCACAAAAGATAATCGAAGCAAGGTAGATATAAAGTGTAGGATAGCACAGGGTAGGAAGGCATTCGTAGAAAAGGAACAGATTTTAAGATCAAATATTGACTTGGGTATTAGAAAAAGATTACTGAAGGTATATGTTTGGAGTGTAGCACTGTACGGGTATGAGGCGTGGACTATAGGAAAGGAAGAGAAGCGTAGATTACAAGCATTCGAAATGTGGTGTTATAGGAGGATGATGAGGATTGGTTGGCAAGATAAAGTAACAAATGAAGCTGTACTAGAGTTAGTAGGGGAGAAGAGAAGTATTTGGAGAGTGTTACAGCGTAGGAGAGACAGATTAGTAGGGCATATCCTTAGGCATGGGGGGATTATGCAATTGATCATAGAAGGTAGAGTGGAGGGAAAGAGAGGGGTAGGTAGGCCTAAATTGGAGTATGTGAGTCAGATAGTTGAAGACGTTGAGATGAATAGCTATAGGGAGATGAAGGGATTAGCTCAGGATAGATCGGCATGGCGTGCTGTTTCCAACCAATCTTTAGGATTGCGGACTCTTTAACTAACTAAGCAGACAAATATTTTCTTGTAGGATTAACAGACCGGTTTAGATTTTTCCAAAATAAAATAACTGAATATAGAAAGTAAAGTAAAAGGAACTAAAAAAATATACTGTAGTAAAACTAAAAACTAAAATACTTTGAGTCCTGAATATGAATAACTTTTCACAATTTGCCTAACCAGGAGTTAAAATTGTCTTCACACACACACCACAATTAAATTAATATATTAAAGAACAATCACACTTTGACGAGCTATTTTATAGAAGTAGAATTTTTTTGTATTTATCGGTTTTTTTTTTAAGTTAAACAAAACGAGTTTATATATAGTAATCGTTACAACAATTAATTTCGCGACAATTCTTAAGGTTTTATGAAAATACGGCCCTATATGAAAACGTTTTATATAACTATAACAATCCATTTCCTTAATTCAATTGAAGCCAACATGTCGATAGATTACAATATATCACGATGTATTTGACATTGAACTAAAAAGTTTAGATTAGTCGAAGAGTGCGGGTGAAGTGAATAGATGTCAACACCATCAGCAGCAAGTAGCATTTGATCCGCTTCTGTTGTGGCATTATTGTTATTAGGCTATGAATAGAATCGCAAAATTAAGCCTAAACGATGTTTTACTTTTGCGTTTGTAGAATTGCTTACCGTCTGCTTATTTTCGTATATATAGAGTATTTTATTAGATTTTTGTTAAATGACATTTCTCGCCAATATTTCTCGCCATACGATGTTGATAACGCAAAAGAGCTAACTAATGTAAATATTACGTATTATGGAGTTTATTAATAAATAATGAACATTGAAATTTTCTACAATTTGAATGAATTAATAAAATAATACCGGGAATATACCGATATGAAGTGTCACAAGTGGCGATTATATACAAATCAGCTGTTTATTAAATAACAGCCGATGTGAGTTAAGTGAAAATGCCTACTTTTGGTATTCTTTTCTTAGAAGTGGAGCCATTCAGAAATCGAATTTATTCACGTCTGCTGATGGATATTATACATTTGACAAAATTTTACTTTATTTCATTAATTTTATTATGGTACTAATGTGTTTTTTTTGTATCTTCTGAGAATTCTAAATGATTTTCATATGACTAGTTTATTTTATTTCCTAATATTTACTATATATTGACATTTCTTCGATGATAGTTCCTGGTTTTTTTTTTCTAATTTTTTTCTGGTATTTTAAGTTTAATTTAAAACCCATGTTTCTTAGTTGGTCACCCCTCGTTTTCAAATGCAATAGTCCTCAATTATATCGAACTGTTTTCTGAGCTAATTCCTTCATTTCCCCCCCAAAAAAATATTATTAAAAGTAAAAATATTGTTACGTATTTTCAAAAAAAATCCTACAAAATTACAACGATGATATTTAGAAATTGTACGTAAAGAAGTGAAACTTAAAATTACTCCTTACAAGCGTGAATTGCCATAAAAATTAATTGCAATGTAAAAAGCAATACGAAGAATCGTAACCAACTCAGTGCCATTCTCGATTAGTTTCAAATTTGGGCGGAATTTAAATTTACAAATTTTACATGACTTTCGTTCACAATTTTACAAGAAACAAAAACAGTTACCGCATTTTTCGGACTTAAAATCGGGGTCCGAAGGTAACATTAAAATACGAATCTTTACAATTCGTTAAATCTTTACAATTGTTACTAAATAATTTAAAAAAAAATTCTAAAAATCGTCTCATAAATTTGTGGTGTGTCTAATCGTCCAAAAAAAAATACGGTAATTGAAACTGCATTAAATTTCAATATCTACAATTAACCATGAGAATTTCAAGTAAATTTTACATCGGCGTTTATACAGAAAAAATTAAATGCTACAAATTTTACCGAAAATATAGAAATTATTGTTGCATTTCAATTCATAGACGATAAAATTATTAGATTTGATTTAAAACGGGACCAATCGACTGTATTCCTTTCAACAAAATGAACTGGTTTAAAATTCGAATTCGCCGATGAAAGCACATTTCTTCGTCTGTTATCTATAGTCGCAGAAGAGAAACAGATTCATCTTAGTTCTTTTGCTTAATTCTTTTAGATCGTAGTTCTTTTAGAGCCACAATTACTGTGCATGTTACATGTGGAGTTTGACCATTACTTTTTAAATATACATGTAGCAATCCTGTAAGTTGTTTTTTTTATGTTCCGAACATGGAAAAGGCCCGTCGATTGAAAGTAGCGTATCAATATCTGAATCCGTATTTAATTTAGAGTTTAAACATCGCATAACTCGTTTTGTAAGAACAACAAGATTATATATAGCTATTATAATATTCTATTCTGTAGTAAGGATTGCTGGATTGAAACATTAAATCCAAACTGGTTCAAGTATAATATACACTAGTCCTTTTGGTTTTGATTATTGGACGGCGATATTTATGAAAATATCTATTAACATAAAATTGTGGTCAATTTCATTTGTACGAGCAAGAAAATTACAGATTAGACAAAAATATATATATCTTAAATCGCATTTATTCACAATATATTTTAGGCAAGGTATGAATAATTTCTATTTATTCTAAGGCACAAATTAAGTTAAAACCAAGTCGTCTGGAATATACTATAACTGTGCAAATAAATCAGCTCCTTCGTTCATTCATGGCAATCACGTGACCAACATAGTATTTTGCCCGACTGGCAAAATACTATGCCACAAGAAGTAATTCGTGCCGATGTAGAGTATAGTTTCCAATGTTCGCGAAGAAGCACGTGGAGGAAGTCGCAATGTCATTGTACAAACGATTGTGGTATTATTATGGACACAAAATCCTCAGAACTAAAGAACTATCATATATGGGTGTACTACAAGATGATTTATTCGATCAAAATAGAAGTAACATATCGGAGAGTCAATAGGAACTTTTTCAGGGAAATGTTTTTATTAACTAACAGATATATTTTAGATCCCACAAATGAACATATAAACACTTTTAGTGATGAAATAAAAATAAAAAATCAACACGGGTAAAAGAATTTGTTCGGGTGAAAACTAAACTCGCCTTTATAGAGCGAGGACATGTTAAATGGAGGAAATATTGTGCAAAAATTTGTGTGAATTTTACTTAAAAAATTGGCGATGTGGAGTGAATATTTAGAATATGGATGGTAATGGTAAATCGAGTAACAATTAGATATAAAATGCTCGTAAATAAGGATATATAGTAATAAGAATTTGTAAAACTTATCAGCTTATAATACATAGAAAAATATATTTCCAAAATGGAAATATGGTGTGGCAATTTTTCTTGTTTATTTGCTCACCGCTCGCAGAAAGCATTTCATGGATTTCGAATATTATTTCTTTATGGTGGAAAGTCTATACCTTCCAGAATTACTTATCACTAATTGAATGTTCCAAAAATGAACAGGATTTATAGAACATTAATTTATTTTCTTGGTTATAAGCATTCTAGAAGTAATATTAAGTGATTATAACACAATGTTGCACAAGGTGTTTTTGCGCGCTCTAACAAAATCGCTAATTATCAGTGCCAACGAGGACTATTATTGCCATATCTGCATAGACGTTTTGTTGTTTACCTAGCTGGAACACCTTGCCGGTTTACCGATCAGACACTTTTACTGCACGGAGTTTCTTGATGGACTACTTTCATTTTCGCAATCAAGTGCGATGTTGAGGTCTAATTATCGCTCATAGGACTGTCGATTTACATTCGAGTTATGCTAAAGTAGTGGCATATTTATGTAGAACTAATCGAAGAAGAATTGACAAAGTGTTTGTACGAAATTTATACAGTTTGCGGTGTGGTAAAGAGGTTCAGATAACGCTTAGATTACACTTTAATTGTAATGATGGATACCAGAGATTATACGGTCTGCAGATCTTTGTACATGTTAATTGAACAAACAAAATCGTGTGGTGCCAAGAAAGACTAAACATGGACATGTTATATTCGACGAAGTTTTCGCAGTTTATATGAAAAATTCCCTTGAACTAATAAACTTGGAATATGTTTGGATACTTGCCAAATTAAACCCATGACATTGATTTGCTACGGCACCAAAAATATTAACCACATTCAATGTTAACGGTTCAACTTAGCGATGTTCAATCGTTAACATTGAATTGCTGACGAACAGCAACAGTTCGTGGGTTACTCACCAGGTACGGCGAATAGCACGAAGACACAAGTGGGCACAAAAATGGTAACGGCCAGTACAAAAAGACAACTCCGTCTCCGCAACGGTGACATGGTCACGTGCAGCGTCGCGACGCCTTTCGTAACGCCAATAATAACTTTTTAGACGCACGGCCACCATGTCCTACCGCACCACAACTGTTGCTCGAACCACAAAGTCATCGCGAATTATATAATTATCTTGCGAATCACTTCTGTTGAAGCGCGCGTTTATTTCGCAAGGCTTCCCGAAACTCGATCGGTGGCTCAACGTCGCCGGTTTGTTTTGATTATTGACGAGGGTATGTTAAACATGGAGCACAACGATACGAGGTGACCTCCGCGCACGTAGTCACACCCACACCGGTCGGCTTCCTGCATTCAACTGATTTGTACCGAGTTTCGTATCACCGCTTCGTTGGACTGTCGGCTAAGTTCTTTTACAATCGCGCTTCGACGCAATGGATACGATTGACCACGCGGTTCTCTTGCGTCTGCTCGCGGCAGCTACGGCGGCGACTCTACGGCTGCCATGATCTCTCACCGATGGTACAGTATGTTCTTGATATTTCGGTTCTGTCATTTGAACGCCGATTACTATCTAACAGTACATAAGTATACAACAACCCATTATGTTAGCGATGTTGGCAAACTATAGGTCACTAAGAAAGAAATTTTCAAAATTGAAAAACGAACAAACATTTTCTCAAAAGAGAAAATTGCTACAATATACAATTTGCATAATCACTGTGTATTGTTTGTCTTGTATTTTATACACTCTTCAGATCATAAATAAAAAAAACTCACCATCCACTAGAGAAAAAAATCTATCTTAATTACCATGATGTATATGATGGGTTATTGTATACTTAACAATATAGTGAAGTAATAATCGGTGTCCAAAAGGCAAATCCAAAAAATTAGGATATACTATACCTTCTTCATTTTGGCGGAAGAGTTTAGTTCGGTGGCTGTTCATGGAACCGGCGCGTATTGGGTATGTGTGACGTCAGAGTCATACTCTTTTTCCAGCAGCTGCGTGAAGAGAGTCTCTGAAGCGCGTGCGGCTGTGGTATATAAAATGCATGCGGAATGAATATTCCATGGGTTTGGAAGATTTGCAGGTGCAGCATGTACAGTTTGTTCAAAGATGAAGGAGTGCCGGAAATTGAAAATTACAAATTTATCAATGAAAATTGTGCGAGAAATGAGAATCGTTTTGTGCTTTATTATCGTAGGCGTATATTTTTGTATAAGGAGGTAAAAAAGATGTTTTTGGACTTCTGCACAGAAGTGGAAAAACACCTTTTTTTACCTCGTTATATTACACTGCAATTGAAAAATTGATAGATTCTACAACTCGGTATATTTTTGTATTTAGATATAAATACCAAAAAATAAGAGAATTCGTTTTGATTCAGATTCATCAAATCCAAAAGTTATATGTTATGATAGAGGCCTCTACAAAATATTTTAAGCGTTTCCATCGTATAAAAAATTATTTACGTATTTCGTCTTATCATTACTCAACAATTGAGCTATTATTCTGATAAAATTAACATATATATGGCGAAAAATAAATCGATTATTAAAAATATACCATTTCCTTCTAGTTTAACAGGTTGAAATCTCTAAAAATATGATTATAGAAGGATTTTTAGTTAGCCTGTAATATGCATCTTTCAATTGCATTTTCTTGCATCAATCAACATTTTCATGGGGATCAACCTGTTGACTCTTATTTTTTTTAGAACCCTTACTTAAATTTAATTGCATAAAATTTTCAACACTACATAGTACAAAGTATTGTTGCAACAAACCATTCTACAAATAATTTTAATCGAAATAAATAAACGGGAAAAATATTTTTTTCTTTTACTCACCCGCCTATTTTATCAAATTTCACCCCGAAATCGAATGGATACGAATTCTTCCGCACTCTTTTGCCAAACTCATCGCATCTACACATTTTATATAGAGATCTAGATCATGTCCTAATCCGTTTTTAGTAAAACAAAAATAAATTTCACTTCTTTGTTAAATAAAATATCTTTACTAAATCTAGCGCCTGGCAGAGGTTAGGTTATACAACCAATCCTACCTAATCCTGCAAACATGCGCCGCGACGCCTTTATTTAGGAGATGGCAACGATTAATCGAGTTGAGTATCTTTGCCCGGTGCATTCGGGCATTAATATTTATATCAAATTTAAGCATTTTCTGTAAGTATTTACTTCGTCGAAACTAATAAAAAAAAATACTAAATATATTAGTATTAATAATCAAAAAGTACTAATTGACGTATGTATTTTTTTGTAAAAGCTACAAAAAAAAAATGTTTTCATCAAATGTTTCAAATACAATAATGGCTTTCAAAATCATGCTGTACAAGAAATTATAAATATTTCACACAAATATATACAAAATTTATGAAACATAAAATAATCAAATGTTTTGTTTCAATTTAATCGAATAATCAGTAAAAAAAAATCTTTTGTTTAATTAACGATTAATCGATTTATTTATTTAGTTGTATGGAATATCACCCAAATACCGTAACTTAAATGTGCATTTCGAAGGCATGTCCCTATCTTCAGTAGCGCAAGATAAAAACTAAATAAATTTATATATAAATGTATAATTTGTCGATTATTTTTATATTTTTTTTAAATAATTTAAGTGTGTATGTGTGAAACGAAAATTGGTTAACGTTTACGATTTTTTTAAATTAAAAATATTTCTAGTTCCTTCGTGTCTTAGAAAATAATGTCTTAATGTTATTTTTGTAATAAATCCTAAATGTATAGAATATCACCCCAAATCTTCAGTGGCATAAGATAAAAACTAAAAAACGAAATAAAATACCCAGGTATTTGAACTAAAAAATAATAGTAATAATGAAAAACGGCATAAAATACCTAGGTATTTTATTTCGTTTTTTAGTTTTTATCTTATGCTACTGAAGATGGGGGCATGGCCTTCAAAATGCGCATCTAGCTACTTAATGCTTTAAGTTGGGTGATATTCTATATTATTATTTAACATCGTAGTGATAATTTTTAAATAAATCGTACCCTAAAAAAATTAAACCAATTATGTATTATTTTTTTAAAATTCATATCAAGACCCCAGCGATAAGGTAGATCATTTTATATATAAACTGTAATACCTCTTGCATTTAATGTTTTATTTTTTCAATATAATCGACAGTTGATTATATAATATATTTCACCATCACTAAATTACGTATCTTGAGAGACCGCAAGTATCGATCGTCATTGACCATAAATGTTCAGACTGTACTTCAGTTTACATTACCTTTATTTGCTAATTAACCCTGATGAACATTTAAATTTGTTCACCATTTTTAACGCAGTTTTTATATTCATTAAATCTCCACTAAATTAATAAGTTATGTATATTAATATAATTCGGAAACAGGAAAAAAAAACGGTCCCTAGCACCTCGTTATCGCTTTTCAAATTTCCCTTCTTCGGACACGTCAATTTCGCCAGAAATATTTATATCTATAAATTCGTAACCAATGTACCGTTATAGGGCAATAAATAATTTCTCACTTGAAAGGAAATCATTATACCCCCCATTCGGTAATTTCCTCGAGTGGATTGCGTGTTGGAATAATTGAACTAGCCTCAAGTTTGATGATACCACTTCGATAAGAATTTGACGTTTCATTTATACATTAAGGTGATAGAACAAGGTCTCTGGAGATAGTTAAATAGCGCCCCCATTGTTATATTTAGTGCGATATGAATATTTATAACACCAGTCGTCCATTATTCTAAATCCACATCCAAAGAGATTTTGTGTTCGAGAAATTGTTCGCATCAGCGTAACTGGGAAAATAAATTAATTGATCGATTTTTTAGACAATCGAAACTTCGGGAAAAAAAAGCACAAATGAAAATTAAGACCGAACCAACGAAGAAACGTCACTGAAATTTTGTGCAATGAAAATATTAAATATATAGGTGATATCGTGTAATTGTAAATTGTCTATGGCAATTAGTCTTTGAGATCTAAGATTGTATCCCTTTTCTTGAGCTGTAATAAATATAATTTAAAATTAATTAAACTTCGCAATGATGAATTAATTTTAATGCAGTATAAGGATATATAAAATTTCCAACGTTGGCATTGTTCAAATTCTCATTAACTTAAATTAAGTAGAAATCTTCATTAGGCCTATCCCTTTAAGCCCTTCGTATATAATAAATAAAATGCTGGGTAGTCCCCGATTAAATCTCAGAAAGGAGCGAGTATCATATAAACGTGAATTTTAATTGCCTTTCATTAAGCGCAGAAAAAAGCCCGAAATTAGATGTTTTTTTTTTAATTTAGGAGATAAAATCAGTGCCGACTTTAACAAATAGTATCCTTAATAAATTTAACAAGCGGATATCATAATGAAATAAATTTAAGTACAATTACTGCGGAATTAAAACTTAATCAATTCTGTTATTTCCTCGTAATTCTTTAAGCAAATAACACATATAATTTTATAAAATAACTGTACCATGTAAATCACGTGTGTATATTAAAGCCGTAGTTTTTCCATTGCTCGTTTCATATTTTCCGCGGAAAATATCGCACACAACTTTCTGCATTTAAGACACCAAGCAGTCAACGTTTTTACAATTCGTCACGATTTATATTCACACAATGAGACAGATTTGTGTCATAAAAACAAAAGGCCGTGATGCTATCTCACCTTGATATTTGGTGGACAAGAACAATAAAAATATGAAAAGAAACATTTTTATTTTACACGCAGAAATCGCAGATGAAGAGATTTTTATTATATGGCGCGCAATAAATCAATAAGAATAATTAATAAGAGGCATTTTTGAGGTTTTCTTATTTTAGCCAAAAAAAAGCCAAATTATTCTGCGTGTATGTTCCATCGGATTTCTTAATTTGGCGATTACTTCCAAAACTAGAAGTTTGCCAATAAAATATGAGAAATAAGAGAAATTGAATGTTAATTTTCATATAAGGATATGTAATAATAAAGATCATTGTTCCTATTGTTCTAATTATTAAACAACGCATACAGCGATTTTTTTTTATTATAAAGCGACAATTAAATATGTTTGAATTGGAATTGACCATTGAGAAAAAATCTTCTATTAGCCATAATAAAAATTATGCAGAAGAGGAAGTAATGAAATCATATATATGTTTTTGTGACCATTCAGGCCCCAATTTTTTATTTTTTTCTGTAAAGTTATTAATTCTAATTACTAGCTCAAACAAAACATTAACATATAATAAAAGAAAGACCGCGTCGTACAGACATCCAAAATAAAAGAATAAATAGCGGCAACATGGCGGACGATATCAAATGCTGAGAAGTGCAAATACAACAAGAAACTGCTTCAGGTCCAATTCCATTTAAACTCGGTACAGTTCTTTGAATTGTAGTGTGTATTGCGAATTTTGTTTTACCATGCATGTTGTTTAGCACGAGCTTAAAGGATAATAAGAATACGAATAAAATATATATGTAGTCGGAGGTCGGAGGTCTGTTCAATGTTTTGCAGAATAGCAAAAGCACTCTTGGCAATTCAACACTAGATATATTTGTAATGTAACCACTACTGCGGTTAGTATATGTTGCTGTTTTACATGGTCCAATATGCTGAAGACACAAACCACAAGGTGTATTATTCCTATATACACAGTTCCATTTAAATAATAGCAAAATATTACTCAATAGGTGTAAAACTAGTCCTTTTTAACCAGACCTGCCGCTAGTAGTGAATTAAATATTTATAAAACCACTCATTTTTGAACTAGTACAAAATGATTGGAGGAAGTGATTCGAAACTAAAAAAATATGATTAGTTTAATACGTTTAAATATATTTCACCAAGCGCAACAACAATACGATCGCACATAAATTCATAACAACAATATTTATAGTTGATATGATGCCAATAAATTCGATGGATCAATTGACTCATAAATGTCCCATTAAAAGTAAATATGCCAATGCTCTCTTGCGTTGCAATCAATAATATGCACGGTACACCTTTGAGCAAATGTTTGCCTACTTTTGTTAATTAATTTGCGCCGCTTTGTCGCATATAATTTTTGCAGCTTTTGTGGCGCGACAGACGATCAATATACTATCGTTATAATAAAAAAAAAATCTATTTAAGTTACGATATTAATAAATACTTTTTGCCTACATATAAAAATTAAATGTACCTAATACTGAAAAAAAACTGCAGTTCATTTATAAGTATTTTTAACTGTAAACTGTAAATAAATGATAAACTTATTAATTAACTTATACAACCATTTATCTGTCAATTTCTATATTTTATGGAGCAAAATACTCGTATATATTTATCTTGCAAGGCGAATAGTTTTAATGAATGCTTTTTGCCTACATGTAAAGAATTAAATGTATTACTGAAGAAAAAAAACTGCAGTTCATTTATATGTATTTTTAACTGTAAACTGTAAATAATTTTTAAACTTATTAATTAACTTATACAATCTGTCAATTTCTATATTTTATGGAGCAAAATACTTGTGGGTATTTATCTTGCAAAGCTAATAGTTTTAATGAATGCTTTTTGCCTACATGTACAGAATTAAATGTAATACTGAAGAAAAAAAACTGCAGTTCATTTATATGTATTTTTAACTGTAAACTGTAAATAATTTTTTAACTTATTAATTAACTTATACAATCTGTCAATTTCTATATTTTATGGAGCAAAATACTTGTGGGTATTTATCTTGCAAAGCTAATAGTTTTAATGAATGCTTTTTGCCTACATATAAAGAATTAAATGTATTACTGAAGAAAAAAAACTGCAGTTCATTTATATGTATTTTTAACTGTAAACTGTAAATAATTTTTAAACTTATTAATTAACTTATACAATCTGTCAATTTCTATATTTTATGGAGCAAAATACTTGTGGGTATTTATCTTGCAAAGCTAATAGTTTTAATGAATGCTTTTTGCCTACATGTAAAGAATTAAATGTATTACTGAAGAAAAAAAACTGCAGTTCATTTATATGTATTTTTAACTGTAAACTGTAAATAATTTTTAAACTTATTAATTAACTTATACAATCTGTCAATTTCTATATTTTATGGAGCAAAATACTTGTGGGTATTTATCTTGCAAAGCTAATAGTTTTAATTAATGCTTTTTGCCTACATGTAAAGAATTAAATGTAATACTGAAGAAAAAAAACTGCAGTTCATTTATATGTATTTTTAACTGTAAACTGTAAATAATTTTTAAACTTATTAATTAACTTATACAATCTGTCAATTTCTATATTTTATGGAGCAAATACTTGTGGGTATTTATCTTGCAAAGCTAATAGTTTTAATGAATGCTTTTTGCCTACATGTAAAGAATTAAATGTAATACTGAAGAAAAAAAACTGCAGTTCATTTATATGTATTTTTAACTGTAAACTGTAAATAATTTTTAAACTTATTAATTAACTTATACAATCTGTCAATTTCTATATTTTATGGAGCAAAATACTTGTGGGTATTTATCTTGCAAAGCTAATAGTTTTAATGAATGCTTTTTGCCTACATGTAAAGAATTAAATGTATTACTGAAGAAAAAAAACTGCAGTTCATTTATATGTATTTTTAACTGTAAACTGTAAATAATTTTTAAACTTATTAATTAACTTATACAATCTGTCAATTTCTATATTTTATGGAGCAAAATACTTGTGGGTATTTATCTTGCAAAGCTAATAGTTTTAATGAATGCTTTTTGCCTACATGTAAAGAATTAAATGTAATACTGAAGAAAAAAAACTGCAGTTCATTTATATGTATTTTTAACTGTAAACTGTAAATAATTTTTAAACTTATTAATTAACTTATACAATCTGTCAATTTCTATATTTTATGGAGCAAAATACTTGTGGGTATTTATCTTGCAAAGCTAATAGTTTTAATGAATGCTTTTTGCCTACATGTAAAGAATTAAATGTATTACTGAAGAAAAAAAACTGCAGTTCATTTATATGTATTTTTAACTGTAAACTGTAAATAATTTTTAAACTTATTAATTAACTTATACAATCTGTCAATTTCTATATTTTATGGAGCAAAATACTTGTGGGTATTTATCTTGCAAAGCTAATAGTTTTAATGAATGCTTTTTGCCTACATGTAAAGAATTAAATGTAATACTGAAGAAAAAAAACTGCAGTTCATTTATATGTATTTTTAACTGTAAACTGTAAATAATTTTTAAACTTATTAATTAACTTATACAATCTGTCAATTTCTATATTTTATGGAGCAAAATACTTGTGGGTATTTATCTTGCAAAGCTAATAGTTTTAATGAATGCTTTTTGCCTACATGTAAAGAATTAAATGTATTACTGAAGAAAAAAAACTGCAGTTCATTTATATGTATTTTTAACTGTAAACTGTAAATAATTTTTAAACTTATTAATTAACTTATACAATCTGTCAATTTCTATATTTTATGGAGCAAAATACTTGTGGGTATTTATCTTGCAAAGCTAATAGTTTTAATGAATGCTTTTTGCCTACATGTAAAGAATTAAATGTAATACTGAAGAAAAAAAACTGCAGTTCATTTATATGTATTTTTAACTGTAAACTGTAAATAATTTTTAAACTTATTAATTAACTTATACAATCTGTCAATTTCTATATTTTATGGAGCAAAATACTTGTGGGTATTTATCTTGCAAAGCTAATAGTTTTAATGAATGCTTTTTGCCTACATGTAAAGAATTAAATGTATTACTGAAGAAAAAAAACTGCAGTTCATTTATATGTATTTTTAACTGTAAACTGTAAATAATTTTTAAACTTATTAATTAACTTATACAATCTGTCAATTTCTATATTTTATGGAGCAAAATACTTGTGGGTATTTATCTTGCAAAGCTAATAGTTTTAATGAATGCTTTTTGCCTACATGTAAAGAATTAAATGTAATACTGAAGAAAAAAAACTGCAGTTCATTTATATGTATTTTTAACTGTAAACTGTAAATAATTTTTAAACTTATTAATTAACTTATACAATCTGTCAATTTCTATATTTTATGGAGCAAAATACTTGTGGGTATTTATCTTGCAAAGCTAATAGTTTTAATGAATGCTTTTTGCCTACATGTAAAGAATTAAATGTAATACTGAAGAAAAAAAACTGCAGTTCATTTATATGTATTTTTAACTGTAAACTGTAAATAATTTTTTAACTTATTAATTAACTTATACAATCTGTCAATTTCTATATTTTATGGAGCAAAATACTTGTGGGTATTTATCTTGCAAAGCTAATAGTTTTAATGAATGCTTTTTGCCTACATATAAAGAATTAAATGTATTACTGAAGAAAAAAAACTGCAGTTCATTTATATGTATTTTTAACTGTAAACTGTAAATAATTTTTAAACTTATTAATTAACTTATACAATCTGTCAATTTCTATATTTTATGGAGCAAAATACTTGTGGGTATTTATCTTGCAAAGCTAATAGTTTTAATGAATGCTTTTTGCCTACATGTAAAGAATTAAATGTATTACTGAAGAAAAAAAACTGCAGTTCATTTATATGTATTTTTAACTGTAAACTGTAAATAATTTTTAAACTTATTAATTAACTTATACAATCTGTCAATTTCTATATTTTATGGAGCAAAATACTTGTGGGTATTTATCTTGCAAAGCTAATAGTTTTAATGAATGCTTTTTGCCTACATGTAAAGAATTAAATGTAATACTGAAGAAAAAAAACTGCAGTTCATTTATATGTATTTTTAACTGTAAACTGTAAATAATTTTTTAACTTATTAATTAACTTATACAATCTGTCAATTTCTATATTTTATGGAGCAAAATACTTGTGGGTATTTATCTTGCAAAGCTAATAGTTTTAATGAATGCTTTTTGCCTACATGTAAAGAATTAAATGTATTACTGAAGAAAAAAAACTGCAGTTCATTTATATGTATTTTTAACTGTAAACTGTAAATAATTTTTAAACTTATTAATTAACTTATACAATCTGTCAATTTCTATATTTTATGGAGCAAAATACTTGTGGGTATTTATCTTGCAAAGCTAATAGTTTTAATGAATGCTTTTTGCCTACATGTAAAGAATTAAATGTAATACTGAAGAAAAAAAACTGCAGTTCATTTATATGTATTTTTAACTGTAAACTGTAAATAATTTTTAAACTTATTAATTAACTTATACAATCTGTCAATTTCTATATTTTATGGAGCAAAATACTTGTGGGTATTTATCTTGCAAAGCTAATAGTTTTAATGAATGCTTTTTGCCTACATATAAAGAATTAAATGTAATACTGAAGAAAAAAAACTGCAGTTCATTTATATGTATTTTTAACTGTAAACTGTAAATAAATGATAAACTTATTAGTTAAATAACAGATTTGCTTTGCAATAATGTGCATTTATAAATAAGTTTATAAGGTAAAATTTTCAATGTAGCCAATAATGATTCTGAAATAAATATATCTACTTATAAAAAAATCGTTCATTTTATTTATTAATATTCTTGATGCTGAACAAGAGGAAAAAGAATCGAGTAGATTAATTCAATATATATTGACATTAATGGGGAAAGAATTAATTATTGTAATTTCTAATTAATTTACTATAAATAAGCCGTATAAATATTTATAAAATAAGTCATATTTTCGTATTGTTGAATAGAAATACCATTCGCTTTGATTTTTGGCGAGAATTTGAATATGCAAAATGCAATGAACATATGGTTCTAAAAAATCAAAAATTTCCTCAAAACATTTCCTGCTTTTGCGTTTATTGCTTTATTTGTTTGACAATTTTTGAAGCAAAAGTATAAAACTTAATATTAATTTGTTCTCCGTGTTAATATATAAATAAATTCTCAATTAAAAAAAAAAAAAACTAAATATATTAATTTTAATATATATTAATTTAGCTCATTTCAGATTAAATAAAAAACATAAAAGTGCTGTAGCCGAGCATATTTTTGACTAACTCAGGTCATCCTCTTCAAATTAGTTCACGTAAATTGCTTAAAAGTATTTTGAATTATTCCGACAGGGGTATTTTATTTAGTTCTTAACTTGTGCTAGTGAAGATGGGGGCATAGCCTTCGAAATGCGCATCTAGCAACATAATGCTTTGAGTTACGGTATTTGGGTGATATTCTATACTATTAAATATATTAACATCCCACAAATATATATATTGATTGTTTATTGCTAAACAAATACTTATTGTGGTTATTATCTGTCCTCAAATTAAGGGGGACTCAATAGCCAATGACTGATCTATATTATATACTATATACATTCAGCAATTCAGTATTAAATGTCCTCCCAACACGAAAATACCTAATTACTATCGCACCTCCATCTGCACTAAATGCTAACCGTCCATTAAAAACGCAGACACGATGGTCGAAAGCTCGAAAGTGCCAACGAACACTTCACGACACTACAAGAGTGTTCTTTTGTTTATTGTAGTGGACTTAATTCAGTTGAAAGGAGAACAACGGCAACGTTTTATCCTCCCCTGTGTTAATTAACAATTCACGTGTGGGTTGTGCAGTTCCGTAATTGTGACTCAGTGATGTTACCAATTTTGATCCGTTTTTTGGCCTTTTGTTTGAGAACATGCAGTAAGCATATTTAAAATTTAATGCAGTTTGTCTAAACATCTTTTTAATTAAAATTTTTTTTAAGCGGCAACTTTATGCAATTTTCTTTCATTCAGCACTTTAGCACAACGCTATTTGACAACCCATGTTTCTTTTCAATGGCTCTTTTTAAGGGGGGGGGGGGGCGGAAACCTATTTATGCGAGGGTGACAAAAATCTACTAATAATTTTCGTCGCGTCGCTACTGTGCTGGATAGTTTTTTTGAGGCAAAATTTTATCATCAAATTTTGTAAGGAAAAACTCACAACTTGTCATAAATTTTTCAAATAAAAATCAATATTAATCATGTATTAATTAATAGTATAGAATATCACCGCAATGATAATTTTTTAAATATATTAATTGGATTTCTATTTTCGTACACTACAGGTAAATTAGTCAATTAATTTAAATTAGTCTTTTATAAAATTCCTAGTATCTTTAAACAATTAAAGATTTCTGGAATCGACTTTCATTTTTTTCAGAAGCCATTTCCCAAATCGACAAAATATTCCTTCAATATAAAAAAAAAATCATATTTGTTACAAATTTCTTTAAAGGAGCTAATTTTCTTTTACAATTGTTAACAATTAAAAAAATATAGATATATAATCGTATGAAATGATACTACACATTTTTGTACGTGCCACTTTTGGCACGAGTGCCATAGTTTCCTAGAATACGATTGAACAGTACAATTTCCTTTTAATTTCCACGTTTCTAAATTCGAATGTATAATTAGTTAGTCACATTGTAGCACTAGTCCAATTAGTGCACCAACATAACAAAGGCGAAAACAAATAGTAGAGTGATTAATTAGTGTTGATCTGCATAAAATCGTTCGGCTAGTGACATTTACAATGGCAACGCCGAATCGGTGTGTGGAAATACCGGAAATAGTGGAGGATGAGTACGAAGAAGTGGCCGGTGGTGTGCAGATCGGCTTCAATGGATTACACGTAAGTGTCTGGTCCAATTAAATTGAAACAGCGAAAATAAATGCAAAATTTTATCAATAAAATTCAGTAATATCTAAAACACAACTGAAATATTGCTGTACCTTAGTTAGTTAAAGAATCCGCAATCCTAAAGATTGGTTGGAAACAGCACGCCATGCCGATCTATCCTGAGCTAATCCCTTCATCTCCCTATAGCTATTCATCTCAACGTCTTCAACTATCTGACTCACATACTCCAATCTAGGCCTACCTACCCCTCTCTTTCCCTCCACTCTACCTTCTATGATCAATTGCATAATCCCCCCATGCCTAAGAATATGCCCTACTAATCTGTCTCTCCTACGCTGTAACACTCTCCAAATACTTCTCTTCTCCCCTACTAACTCTAGTACAGCTTCATTTGTTACTTTATCTTCCCAACCAATCCTCATCATCATCCTATAACACCACATTTCGAATGCTTGTAATCTACGCTTCTCTTCCTTTCCTATAGTCCACGCCTCACACCCGTACAGTGCTACACTCCAAACATATACCTTCAGTAATCTTTTTCTAATACCCAAGTCAATATTTGATCTTAAAATCTGTTCTTTTTCTACGAATGCCTTCCTACCCTGTGCAATCCTACACTTTATATCTACCTTGCTTCGATTATCTTTTGTGATTCTACTGCCTAAATAACAAAAATCTGACACTTCTTCGATTCTATTATCTCCTATTGTGATCCTCATTTTTCTACTGCATTCCTTTTTGTCACACCTCATCACTTTAGTTTTACCTATATTTATTTTCATGTTAAAATCCCTAGTCAATACCGCCTGCATACGATTCAATACCCTTTCTAAATTCTTTTCGCTTTCTTCCAATATAGCTATATCGTCGGCGAATCTCAACATATATATTTTCTCTCCCTGTACATTCACACCTACACTATACTCTTCTTTTACTTTGTTTATTGCATCTTCTATATATAGATTAAATAATAACGGTGAGAGTGTACATCCCTGCCGAACTCCCTTCCCTATTTTTGCTACCTCTTCTTCCCCCTCAATTCTAACTAAGGCAGTTTGGTGTTTATATAAATTAAAAATTATTCTCCTATCCTTATAATCTATACCCGTTTATTTTAAAATTCTAAACATTATGTCCCAATCTACATTATCAAATGCCTTTTCTAAATCTACAAAAGCTATGCAAGTTACCTTTCCTACCCCCTTTCTTTTTTCTACTACCGTTCTTAGTGCTAGAATCGCCTCTCTCGTCCCTCTGTTTTTCCTAAAACCAAACTGATCTTCTCCTAGCCTTCCCTCTACTTTATTTTCTAATCTCCTATAAATAATCTTTAACAATATCTTCGATGCATGTGATAGTAGGCTAATGATCCTATAGTTTTCACACAAATTAGCTCCTATTTTCTTTGGCATTGTTACTATTCCACTACGCTGAAAATCCTGTGGTACTTCTCCCTTCTCATATATTTTACAAACTAACCTGTATAATCGCTCCTGCATTTTTTCCCCTGCGTGTTTTATTAATTCGGCTGGTATCATATCAATCCCCGCTGCTTTGTTATTCCGTAAATCATTTAATGCTCTATGAAACTCTGACCTAAGTATGCTAGGACCTAAGTCATCCTCATCTATCTGTTCCACACTTTCTAGATCCTCCATGTCCTGCCTACCTTTATATAAATCTTCAAGATACTCCTTCCATCTTCTAGCTTTTTCCTTATTTTCTGTGAGTTCCTTACCCTGCTTATCACATATAATGTTACCCTTTGGTTTTACTTTAGAAAAATGTGACTTAATTTTCCTGTAGCCCAAATCTACTTTACCTCTTCTCATATCCTCTTAATATGTAATTTAAAAAAATCTTAACTGTACCTTAAATAACAAAAATAATGCATGACGCCTCAGCCTCTATATTCAATTTATATTTAAGAATAAGAGATACAATTTTATACATACATCTCTACTACAATCGCAGGGCTTATAAAAGAATTAAAACTTAATGCTTTCTACCCTAAAACATTAAACGAAACCAAATAATAAAAAATAACTGTATTGAATTGCAATGGTTTTTTTGACATTCAAATATTATGAAATTATATCTCTTTTATGCTACAAAGTAGCAAATTTTAACAGTCAATATGAATAGAAAGTTAAATGAAGCAACGTTCTTGTATATATAAAAAGCTTTATATATAGATAAACATTTTCAATGATATTTTTCGATTGAATACTGGTACAGAATAATTATTTATTCGCGTCCTCGTAACTTTCCACGAACAGATGAAGGATCTTCAACCGCATCAACACTCTGTCTAGTTTAATTAAGTTAAAGAGTCCGCAATCCTAAAGATTGGTTGGAAACAGCACGCCATGCCGATCTATCCTGAGCTAATCCCTTCATCTCCCTATAGCTATTCATCTCAACGTCTTCAACTATCTGACTCACATACTCCAATCTAGGCCTACCTACCCCTCTCTTTCCCTCCACTCTACCTTCTATGATCAATTGCATAATCCCCCCATGCCTAAGAATATGCCCTACTAATCTGTCTCTCCTACGCTGTAACACTCTCCAAATACTTCTCTTCTCCCCTACTAACTCTAGTACAGCTTCATTTGTTACTTTATCTTCCCAACCAATCCTCATCATCCTCCTATAACACCACATTTCGAATGCTTGTAATCTACGCTTCTCTTCCTTTCCTATAGTCCACGCCTCACACCCGTACAGTGCTACACTCCAAACATATACCTTCAGTAATCTTTTTCTAATACCCAAGTCAATATTTGATCTTAAAATCTGTTCTTTTTCTACGAATGCCTTCCTACCCTGTGCTATCCTACACTTTATATCTACCTTGCTTCGATTATCTTTTGTGATTCTACTGCCTAAATAACAAAAATCTGACACTTCTTCGATTCTATTATCTCCTATTGTGATCCTCATTTTTCTACTGCATTCCTTGTTTAATTAACAATTAATAATTTGCAGAAGTAATTGATCAAATATATTAGGAAGTAGTTATGGCATTGGCAATTTATAGAATGCACGTTTTCAACCTGCTAATTGCAACTATACACTGAAGTTTAATGAAATTAATGATTTTAACACTTCTTGGAATTATAAAATAAACGCATATTTAGTAAAAGAAAGAAACAAAACATTAGTTGTGGCTAAAGATCTTAACTAAAGCAACAAATAAAAACGTACTGACCGTTACATTCCATTTTTTTATGTGTGCTTAACTTTAACTATTTTGTGTGTGTTTAACTTTCATTCAACAAACACAACAACCCCTCGAGCAATTTCATCACTTTCATACCACCATCCATCTCTTCCTACAACCCCTAACAAATCTCCAAACTTTCTATGCGTAACCCGCTTCGCGAGATGAAACTTTCTTGCCACTACATATGCATTATTCCATAGGTGGAGATTGTGGTGACACCGACACGTTCTGCGGATGTTACTACCGAGGTGAAAGTATCCAAGGGTATTGTGGCAGGTGGAGGAACACCTGCTGCAGCTCACCAACAGGGACTGTCTTCGCAGTCTGGGTCCACAACCTTAACAGCTTCTACGCGCCATCTATCTGCCCTCATCAATATTGCACGAGGTGATTTAAATGTGCACCGAAATATTAGGGGGTTCCATATGCCAGTTGAAAAGAAATTAAATGCATATATATGGTGTTGTAAATGTAAAGTGAAGAACTGTAGTTGAATATCGATATTTTTTTGGAAGGATGAAATGAAATGAATTGGTAGCCTAATCGTTTTCAATTGCGTTCTCGTAATTGGTCATGTATGGTTCGTATTTAAGGGAAGATTAAACTATAAGGATCTTAGCCCCTAATGGGATATTAGATTATAAAAATGAGAATGGATAGCGGAAGAGTCTGGCGAAATATTATATACATTGTTGATGATAGAAATATCCTATTTTCAAAGCAGTGTCATTATAAATGTAAAAGAGGAAAAGAAATGACGTTATGAATATATAAGAAGATAAAGAATATTTCGGGTAATTCCATATTTTAATTTCGATATTCAGTGAAAAGGGTCATATGGAATATGGCAAAGATGATGTAATTAGAAGATTGTAGTGAGGAAATTAAAGGGGTGCCAAAAGGTATATTAAAAAATTGATGATTTTGATATATAAAAATTTGTAAATTCAGAAAATTCCTTACAAGGAACACTTCTGTTACCAACATTAAATGATCGATCACCCAGTACGATCGTTTTCTATTATAATCTTATTTACGGTACCCAAATTACTTTTTAAATTGAATTTGTTTGATATATAATCGAGCGAATCAAGAGAATTACAATGGAAATGCAACTACGGCCTGACCTGATGGGTAATTTTCTTCTATTCTGTTGTATATTCGTCGTAGGGAACTGAACCGAAATAATCGCTACCGAGAAAAACTGTTCAGTTGTTTGGACCAAAACAGAAAAGTGTCTTTTGCCTCCTTTTGTAACACGAATTTAAATCATTATAACAACGTTATTAAATTAATTCGTTACTAATGAGCGCACAAATTGTTTATTGTATGGACAACTGTAACACGAAGTTTTTAGAATGAAGAAAATTAGCGAAATAATTGCGTTCACAGCGATTTTAGAACAATCGCTTTAATCTCAATTACGTACTATAAAAACGCTTAATTTATAAAATAATAACATTCACTATTAAAAGTGATATTACGAAAAATTACGAAATATGATATTACATTTTCTGGTAATTTAATTATGTATTTCCCATAATAAATAAACAAATTAATTGTGGTAATAACGTGTTAAACTGGCTTTAATTAGTTAAGCTTTGAATATAATTTAAAATCTTGCACGTGTTTTTTCGCGCCATTATAGGATGAAGAGAAACACATCCTGAAAGCGTAACCACTCAAAAAAAACCACAGATTAAAATAACTCGTTTAGTAAATGAAAGATTCTTCTTAAGAACTATGTGAATAAGATATTAAGGATGTTGTAAGGTTAACTAATAAGGCAGTATGCCTGAGGGATATTTTTAAGAGGTCGTGTAAAATACAAATTTATATATGTATATAAGTACAAGAAAAAATTATATATATAATATATATATATATATATATATATATATATATATATATATATATATATAGAAGGAGCGTGCAAATTGCACGTCATACATTTATTGAAAAAAAAATATTATTCCGCAAAAACTTTGTTAATTAGACAAATTAATTTTTTTTTCATTCTTTTGAATCTACAAGAACTTTAATTATTTTGCTAGTTAAATTTACTGTTTCGAAACATTCATTGTAGTGATTTATGGTTGTTCTAGAAAGCAAGATTCCAACAACAAGAAGTAAGTCTAAACGTCAATCAAGTAGCTGTCAAAATAAGAATTTCCTGCAGCCGATTGCACGTTCGGATCTGCAGAGGAAAGCGACACGCGATAGCAATGGAATTCTTTTGGTTGGAAGCAGAAGTCATCCAGGTAAGTATAATTATTACTGAATGGTGTTTTATCAATTATAAGGTTTGTTGGGAATATTCTTGAGTTAGATGCAAGTCCTGTACAAACTATAGGGATTGTAAAACGATATAAATAGATATTTCTTGATTATGAAATGGCAGCATATACGAATGAAAGAGAAAGAACCGTTTTTATTCTTGAAATATTTTGACAAGAAAGAATTCTATAAAATTCTACGAAATGCAACAAAATAAAAAAAAATTAGGATGATTTTTTGCAATCATCCTTTCATGTGCTTTTTTTCGATATAGTAAAATTTCACGAGCAAAAAGAATTAAATTACTTTTTATTTTTTGAATTTTTATTCCACTATTGTTTTAAAAGGATCGCTTCAAACAATAAAATGTAAAAATTTGGTGGATTATCATTTTCCAAGTTTATTAAAAAATCTACCTCTAAAATTTTATTGGAATACCAAACATGATTATTTTTAGATTTTGAATACGTATCAGTTAATTTAATAATTACGAGAAACTGAAAATGTTATCATGCCAACTTTTCAAATCAATGGAGAAACCACCCTTTTCAAACAATAAATTTCCTCCATTTCTTTTTACATTATATGTTTCGTTATATGCAACTGTTGATACGTAGTTGCTTCAAGATATAACCAAGGACAATGTATATATAGACATTGCAAGTCCATATAAAAGAGAGAATCAGAGGGGAATAACATTTCCACAAATTTTATAGGGCAGGAAGTGCTGCACTCTGTTGGTGATATATAAATTATGGTTGTGTTTTAAATATTTGATATCTAGGATAAATCCTGCTTGAATGCATCTATTATAATAATCTAGTTGATTCAAACGCCACAGCGGTACATGCGCTGTTTGCAATTTCTTTCGTTGTTCATCGGGTTAGTTCGCGGAAGAGTTCGGATAATCAATAAAATGATATTTATATTTCAAGATTATATTCATTTACCGCAACCAACGCATAGTTGTCAAATATTACATGATTGGTACAGATTGAAAGAATTATGATCAATTCATGTATGCGACTATTATATATACATTGTCATTGTCAGTGATATTAATGACAATGTATACATAGACGTTGCAAGTTCATATACGAAAACGAAACAACTTTGAGCGGTTGATTTTCATGTGGCGACATCTGTCGATATCTTTCCCACGAGAACTTGGTGAAGATAATTGAAGACTGCGCTAGTATATTGACCAAATATACGGGAACGAAATTTTGACAATTTTCCACTTAGTGTGGCGCCATTGTCTCCTCATAAGCAATATGTTAATTGAATTCAATACGCGCGTTGCGTTCCCAATCGATTTAAACGAAGCATTCGATTACTGTGTTCGAACACGGTCAGCTGTTCGACATCAACAACATCAAAACAATGAATAAAATGTGTTAAACAATTCAACAACCCGGCAGAAATGTATCGAATTGATCAAATTCGATAAATACATTGTCATTGGCATTAGTTACGATGCACATTTAATAAATATACGAGTCATATATTAACTTGCACTCCTCAATATATTCCTCCTCTTACACTCCATCAAAAACAATTTTTTAAATGCTCAATTCGTAACTTAAGCTTCCGTCATCAACAAATATTTCACTTCTGTCACTCGTTACAATTTCTTTATTACAATTGTAAAAATTTCGTTGTCGTGTATTTGGTCAATATACTAGCGCAGTCTTCAGTTATCTTCGCCAAGTTCTCGTGGGGAAGATATCGACAGATGGCGCCACATGAAAATCAACCGCTTATAGTTGATTCGTTTTCGTATATAGACTTGCAACGTCTATGTATACATTGTCATTGATATATAACTAAGAAACGCCTCGTCGGGAAAATAATATGTTCGTCATGCGAAGAAACCAAATTAAGCCAAAAACTCAAAAGAATAAATAACTAGTTAATCGAATATAATATATAGCATATTAATTTTTAAATTATTATCGTTTTTCGTCTTGAAAATTGTTCATGTAATGTTTTATAATATATTATATTGCGGCTTATTTATATTAGATCTAATTAGTCATTAAATCATCAACGGTAGATATGGTCTTGAGCTAATTCCTTCATTCATCCTGACTTCTTCCACTATCTGACCAACATACGCTATTACTAATACATACACTAATCTGGGTCTACCTACCCCTTACTTTCCTTTTGTTTTACCTTATATAACTAAAGCTATTCATTTGCCTATTTATTTGATTTTTTCTAAATATATTTGAGGCATTGGTGCATGGATGACAATTGCAACTGAAAAGATTCAAGCAACTTAATTAATTATCACTTCATCATCTATTTGCCATAAAAATATATAAAACTCAGAGAAATCGCATTTAAAGGCGATATAAATTGGCGTTTAATTTTTGATTATAGATGTATCTAATAAAATCTTAGGCACCTCCACATAGCTGTGTTATATCGGTCCCATAAAAATTAAAATTGTCGACAGATCGTAACTTAATTATATTTTAGATTTGTACGCTTTTATAGGTCGTGTTTATTATCCTGCCATCATATTGCACAAAATCAGGCATTGAACATTATCATTTTATTATCTTTGCCATGTATCTATAAAGATCCATTTATCAGCAAAATGTAATCTGGCACTTCTACTCGTTATATGACACTCTTTGCTTTAGCTTCGTCAACTTGGATGGGTATTCCCATGGAAAGATACATGCAAAAAATATGTATAATTCAGTTAGTCCACACTATTTTGAATGTAATAGAATGTGTATATAGTTAACATTCAGTCAATCTTTCCGATAACATTTCATATATTTCAGTCGCTATTTTAGATATATCTTTTTTTTTTCGCTATAGTAAAATATCATTAGTTAGTGCAAAATCTTTTTCAAATCGCGAACCGTTTAATGAAATGACGGGCGTACTGTGACGATGTTTTGCAACGACCTATAGGTCACTATGACCTAGTTCGTGAACTATCAACTAGATGGTGCACGGTATACGTATTGATGTACTTGTACTAGGTCCTGAACCCGTCGTGTGAATCACAACGACTCGTAAACGATGCAGTATAGTATACATTACATATACAGTACTAACATTTATTTTGTGATAAAGTGTGTTGGTGAACGGAACGAAATAGGACACTCGATGCAATATTTATATGTTGGTATCAGATTTCATTTGGAATAATATAATTAATATATTCGCAAGATTAAATATGTTCTTAAATATGTAATGCCATAGCAAATTATTGCAATAATGCAACAATAAACATCTAAATCTTATAGTTCATCTATTTCATACTGAGTGCAATGCAATCACTTAATATCAAATCAAAGCTTTGAAGTTTGAACAGAAAGAAGATTCGGAATAGAAAATATAAATTATAACGCCAAACAAAACGATTCTATCTAGTTCATTTGATTATAGTTTGTACATTTAATTTTCGAGTGTTAGTAAAGTAGTAAACATTTTCATCAGTAACTACCAATAACTATTTTAGAACTTCATATAAATAATCGTGAGTACCCAGAGAAGATTATATTTCTTTATGTATATGTTTTGTATAAATTATAAACATTGTTGTCTTTTCTTCCTCATTCCTAATTCAAAATAAGTATTGTAATATTTCAATTTATTTATTTTTTACCATTTAATATTTTTATATTGAGATTATTTTCAGTGTGTGCATGTATTTCATATAGGTCGTGAACTAGTTCATTTTTAAAAGATGTGGTAGTTCACGACCTATAGTTCGTGAACGGTACATTGAAATGAACTACGAACTAGGTCCTTAAAGTGACCTACAGTTTGCCATCGCTACAGAACAGGACATGGGGAATAATAAAACGTTGTAGCTACGTAAGGATAATCAAGGATAATAACGGCAAATGATACGACTCACGTCACGATACCATCATGCTAGAGCTGATGATGATATCCCTGTGTGGCGATAGGGGTTGTATATCGACAGTTGCTGTGTAATGTCACGTAGTCCTTGAATAAAGAGGACGTCCGTGACAGGACGACGCACACACACACTGGAGTAATTTTCAGCAATTGCAATTGTGCACTGCAGCACTCTGATCGTTTAAGATTACATCAAGGAAATGATGTATGTCTTATCTATATGTTCGAGGATAATAATGCAATACAAATTTTATAGCGTCGTCTTTGGGGTAGCATTTTAAATATTCAAATTCAGCTGTACAACGTAAAAAAAGTCAAACAACATATTGGTTGATTTTATGAAATGCTCTTTCAATATTTAAGACATAGACACAATTTAAACAATGGTTTTGAAACAGTTAAAATTCACCAAAATATGAACATTGTTATTCTTTTCGCAAACTCCTTGTAAAATATGTATATAGGGTGAAGCTAAAAAAACGTTACTACATGTGTTATATAAATAAAACAGCCTATAAAAAATTTCAAATGTATGGATTTTTATCTTCATTCGTTTATGCAAGAGACTCGGATGATCCATCCTATACATTATTAGTGCCTCGAATAGAAGTAATCATTCTTTATTTCGCTAGCAAATTTTCACTACATATTCTACCATACGATAAATGTTTTTTTTAAAGCACATCGAGGAACATCGGAAATAATGAAAAATCTTCTGTTTTTTTTTATAAAAATAACTTACATAGTAGGTGACAAGTAATTTTTTTTAAACAATTTACATTTCATGTGCTTAATAGACTCACACGGTATAGAAAAAAATGCAAAGGATATCAAAGAATTAGCTAACATCAGGAAATAGATCAAATACGCACTTGATGCAAGATATTAAATAGATGAGCATGATGGGTGACGTAAGAGCAGCTTACCAACACCACCGCAAGAGCAATAACGATATAAATAAAGAGGCGGCCATGCGGCTACGATTTTGCCGTCCCATTGAGGACAGACGGGCGTAGTGAACAGGAACAGGCCTTCGGGCACGTTAGCTAATGGGGCATTCGATTCTGAATACTTCAGACGATTTGATTATACATGTTCATTGAGCAAACGATATGATGAGTGATGAAAAAAAGTATGCAGTTCAAAAGCTTCTGAAAATTAGATAGTCAATCATATACATATCCTACAAGAGTTTGTTCTAGAAGAAGTGCTTGTATATTTTGATCGTGGGGGAGAAAGACTGAAGACGCTGCAAGGCAAGTAGAAATATCTTGTGTTTTGAACAGTTTAGTCGAATCTTTATACAAGTTACAATGACGATTTTCGAATGAGTGCCTCGCATTTGTTCATCGTCTAGACACCAAACAGCTGAAGATGATCAAAGGAGTTTTACGCTATTTACGCAAATCTTGGGGACATTGTATATTGGCGTTATTAAATTCCTGCGACATACAATGCAGTCGTAATGGCATTTTTAATAAACAGGAATTTTAATATTAGCCGAGAGATCTATTTAGCGATTCTTGCATACAAAATTGAGCAACTGCCAGTGAGAAAATTTTGTAATGGTTAAATTTTATTATACAGGAATATTAACACAAACGTAATTATAGAATATACAAAACAAAGCGCTACCAAGTAAAAAATCACTCTGAAGAATTTTTAATATACCAGAAAAATATTGCGTATAGAATTCAAAATTGGCGGGCGAAAGAAGGAAAATTTAGGCAAATATAAATTTAATTATACAGGAATATTAGCACAAACGTAATTATTGAATATACAAAACAAAACGCTGCCAAGTAAAAAATCACTCTGAAGAACTTTTAATATACCAGAAAAATATTGCGTATAGAATTCAAAATTGGCGGGCGAAAGAAGGAAAATTTAGGCAAATATAAATTTAATTATACAGGAATATTAGCACATATGTAATTATAGAATATACAAAACAAAACGCTACCAAGTAAAAAATCACTCTGAAGAATTTTTAATAAACCAGAAAAATATTGCGTATAGAATTCAAAATTGGCGGGCGAAAGAAGGAAAATTTAGGCAAATATAAATTTAATTATACAGGAATATTAGCACATACGTAATTATAGAATATACAAAACAAAAAGCTAGTTAGTTAAAGAGTCCGCAATCCTAAAGATTGGTTGGAAACAGCACGCCATGCCGATCTATCCTGAGCTAATCCCTTCATCTCCCTATAGCTATTCATCTCAACGTCTTCAACTATCTGACTCACATACTCCAATCTAGGCCTACCTACCCCTCTCTTTCCCTCCACTCTACCTTCTATGATCAATTGCATAATCCCCCCATGCCTAAGAATATGCCCTACTAATCTGTCTCTCCTACGCTGTAACACTCTCCAAATACTTCTCTTCTCCCCTACTAACTCTAGTACAGCTTCATTTGTTACTTTATCTTCCCAACCAATCCTCATCATCCTCCTATAACACCACATTTCAAGTGCTTCTAATCTACGCTTCTCTTCCTTTCCTATAGTCCACGCCTCACACCCGTACAGTGCTACACTCCAAACATATACCTTCAGTAATCTTTTTCTAATACCCAAGTCAATATTTGATCTTAAAATCTGTTCTTTTTCTACGAATGCCTTCCTACCCTGTGCTATCCTACACTTTATATCTACCTTGCTTCGATTATCTTTTGTGATTCTACTGCCTAAATAACAAAAATCTGACACTTCTTCGATTCTATTATCTCCTATTGTGATCCTCATTTTTCTACTGCATTCCTTTTTGTAACACCTCATCACTTTAGTTTTACCTATATTTATTTTCATGTTAAAATCCCTAGTCAATACTGCCTGCATACCATTCAATACCCTTTCTAAATTCTTTTCGCTTTCTTCCAATATAGCTATATCGTCGGCGAATCTCAGCATATATATTTTCTCTCCCTGTACATTCACACCTACACTATACTCTTCTTTTACTTTGTTTATTGCATCTTCTATATATAGATTAAATAATAACGGTGAAAGTGTACATCCCTGCCGAACTCCCTTCCCTATTTTTGCTACCTCTTCTTCCCCCTCAATTCTAACTAAGGCAGTTTGGTGTTTATATAAATTAAAAATTATTCTCCTATCCTTATAATCTATACCCGTTTCTTTTAAAATTCTAAACATTATGTCCCAATCTACATTGTCAAATGCCTTTTCTAAGTCTACAAAAGCTATGCAAGTTACCTTTCCTACCCTCTTTCTTTTTTCTACTACCGTTCTTAGTGCTAGAATCGCCTCTCTCGTCCCTCTGTTTTTCCTAAAACCAAACTGATCTTCTCCTAGCCTTTCCTCTACTTTATTTTCTAATCTCCTATAAATAATCTTTAGCAATATCTTCGATGCATGTGATAGTAGACTAATGGTCCTATAGTTCTCACACAAATTAGCTCCTATTTTCTTCGGCATTGTTACTATTCTACTACGCTGAAAATAAAATTCTAAAAAGCTACCAAGTAAAAAATCACTCTGAAGAATTTTGAATAAACCAGAAAAATATAACGTATAGAATTCAAAATTGGCGGGTGAAAGAAGGAAAATTTAGGCAAATATAAATTTAATTATACAGGAATATTAGCACAAACGTAATTATAGAATATACAAAATAAAAAACTACCAAGTAAAAAATCACTCTGAAGAATTTTGAATAAACCAGAAAAATATAGCGTATAGAATTCAAAATTGGCGGGTGAAAGAGAAATAAAATTTAGGCAAATATTAATTTAATTTAATTAGCACCAAATTAGTTAAAGAATATGTATATTCAAATCAAACCACCACCCTGTGTAAAACCAATGGAATAAATTAGCAATTTTAATTTTGAACCTTTTCGTTTATTTCTACGAGGATCTGAAGAAAGTTCAATTATATTTCCATCGACGCAAACACAGGCGAGGTACCAACAAAATCTCCTCTTGATTAATCTAATAATACACATATAATCCCATTTCGATAACTCATCTTGTACTCAGGCTGAAATCCAACTTCTACCAACTTTAATTATTGCATTGTTCCTCAAAAGTTCGCTGTCAATATTAATCACGCTCTTCGTTCAAGTCTAGACATCTTGTACAAGTTTATACTTCATTCCGTTGTATAAATAGTACTTTCTTATAATGTTGAATCATTGATTTATATTCTCGACATATTTCGTTAAATTAATTTAACATCCTCAGGAGGAAACTACAAATTATTAGTAAAACGTTTTAATATAAAAGTAAGTTGTACTTTATCGTATCATTTACTTGTGAGTAAACGTAAGAAGATAACAAATTATGCATAATAGATTAAGTCTTCTTTTTGTTATATGGTTATTATTAAATGTATATATCGCAGTTATTAAAATCATAAGTATGAAGTCTAAAAGTTCAACAAGTAATTAAAATTATAGTTCATTTCCTTGTAGTCTTTTATCCAAATGCACTGCCCTGTATATAGTTTATGTATTTACTTCAATATTCCTCGATCTATACGTGATTTTCCCTCTGCTCCACCTTTTATAATAAATTACATAATACCCTCCATGTCTAAGATTATCCCCAAATGCTTTTATTTTTTTCAACTAACAATAAAACGTCTTCTTTTTGCATTTAAAATTCTTCTACGTTAAATTTCGATTCTTTTATTATAAAGGCTGAATTTGGAAAAACATTAATGAAATTTAAAAATATTTTGATCCTTATGGGTGGACGCAAGTCGTATTGTTAATTTATGCACGAAATTTCGTCAAAAATACAATTTTGAACGATGTCCTAAATAAAAGAAAGATTTTTGAAATACAGAGTGTTACGAAAATAAGAAATGTATTAAAATTAATATAATTTTACAAATTAAACACATTTTCTGCGCAATGGAAAATGCTTTCTTTTATCGGGAGAGTTATTATTACGAATTTTGAAGCAAACAAAATTTTTTCGTTGGAAAAATCGCGTTACTCTGCCCATCTCTATCGATGAAGTTCCACTGGCAATCATGTAATGTAGAGTGCGTGTGCTATCTAAAAACAGTAGAGTATCTCGCGACGCTGATCTGTTTGGTCGGGCGGAAGCTGAAGACGTCGCGTTCAGCGTCGGTTTCCAACCGCTACATCGACGCCAATTTTATTCTGCACTCGCTGTGCGGCGCACCGCATCATTGTTGATGTTATTGTTTTCCCTAAGCCTTAATTTTCCGACACGCGATCAAACTAACCGAAATAAAACCGCGGTGACTTTTTCACGATAAACAATGGCCTATACCTACAACTTTTAAAGCACTATAAAAAATTTCTAGTGCGTTTTACTCGGTACTTCGTGTTCGTTCCATCAACGTTTTAAGTGCACATGTCACTAATATCATAATTTTCATCTGAGCAATTAATATATTCACTACGGCTTTCCTGGGAAAATTTTATTAATCCAAAAAAATGATCGAATAAACAAACTATATTGTTCTATATCGAAGCATTGTTTATAAATTTTAACAAAGAAATTCTGGACGCTTTGAAAAACGAGTTAAAATTCGAAAATACCGTCATATATTAGTTAATTAATTAATTAAAAAATTGACATATACCATTGCTATAATCGGTGGTTCATTTATCTTTGGTTAAAATTTGTGCAACAAATGTTTGTTTGTAATAATGATAATATAATGTAGTGATAAGAATCCATAATGCAATATGTGGACAGCGTTGCTACAATTTTGTCGCTCAAGAAGGGAAATTAAAAGTAAGACAATAAACACGAATTGACAATTAATTATTTTAAGCACACTGTTTCGCCATTCTTCGATTTAATTTAGTAACTAATAAATTGATAGTTTCAACAAGCAAATAGATATACAAATTAATTAGAAATCTAATTAATATTGATAAGGACATTCGTTATTTATAATAATATTGGCTTAGAATAAAATTACTTACTACATTAATAACACGACAAATAATTAATTTTTTAATTAATTATTTAAATACCGATTTACGAAACGCGCATAAAACTTAAAATATTTTCTAGATGTATTTCTATTCAAATATAAACATACATTTGAATAAAAAACTATTTGGTTGTTTATGTAAACATTTAATTAGCACAATATAATTATCTTGTATTGCGCAAATAAAACATTTAGCTCCAATGATGTATAATTCGTTTCGACACATATTTTAGAAAATGTCTAATACTAATTTAAAAAATATATATATATTTCGATTTACTCAAAAATATTTTATCCCCAATATTAAAATTTGCTAGTTATTCTTCAGTAGCGAGAATCACTCTGTACGTAGTTAATTTAATTATTGCATAAATTTATGGAGAGAAATGTTAACAAGAAATCGAACAAAATCTGCAAGTTCTTAACTTTTTATGCGAATTGCAAGCATACTATAAATTATACCTGATTTATATCCATCCGAACGACTTAATTAAAATAAAAAACGACTCACGTATGCTGTTACTTTTAGTGGTTTAAGAAGGATCTGATTTACGATTATTTCCTTTTCTTCGGTATTATATAAAAAAAAAAACTTATATACATATACAGTGTTGTACGTACCATCGAAATCGATTGAGAACATCGAATGTTAAATCGCAAATTGATAAAAAAAATTATTACTATCAATATTTCAACCATGCAGGTAGTAACAATTAATTATTAATCAATATATAAATTTAAATGTAGCAACCTTAACTATGAATATAATGAATCCTAGCTTTTATTCTTAAAAAGTAATATATAACTTCAAATCTGCATTTTTTTTTTTATCAAATGCCGTATGTAATTTAATTCGAAACAATTCTAATCTTAAATTTGCATATAGACCATTTGGCTTAATCCACGATTTCAAATGCTTTTTAAAATGTAAAACAAAAAAAAAATCACTTGTTTATATTTATATGATACACTATATAACACTTCAACAAGTTGGTAAAAGCACCATATCGAAAACCAGTTGTAAGCTAATGGTCCAATTTTAATATTTTTAACTGGACCGACACAAGTCTCTACCAATTTTAAAACCAGCCATGTATTAACATGAGAAACATATAGCAGAACCCCGCTCAAAAATGTTCTACAGAATAACTGTTGACGTAAAATATGCTTAATATATTCAAAATTAAAAAAAAAAAATTGTAGATGTGGTGAAAGCGTTTAGAAATATTTTTTTCAGGTTTTGAAATCCCAATCAATTTGTACAACGATTTTTTTTTAGATATATAGAACGTCAAATTCAAACAGCCGGCGAAGATTTTAGCATTATACAGAGTTTGATAAAAAAAAAACGACGAAAAAGATTTGTTCGTGGTTTTTTTTTGTGGTATGTCTTTAAAAAAATATATTATTAGCATTTATGTACACCTACATATTATATAGGGTACCGCTTTATGGAGAATCTATAAATCAAAATATAATCATAATTTATATTCGATATTATGTTGATTTTGTATTTTTTTTGGAAATCAATGAAAGCAATCAAATCCGAAACATTAAATAATCGAAATAATATACTCTATTTGCATTTAATGATTCTATAAATGCACATTTTGGCGTAAAACGATTGAAAATAAATTTGCAATAACAATGAAAATAATAACAAAATTTATTATTAATATTTCGGAAAGTTGGGGGAAATCGTTGATTCGAACAATTGCCAAATAAACTATTCACAATTATAAATATACTTGAAAAGTTTGTCCACAATTGACCTAAAAATATGAAGGATTATAAATTTGATCTTATAGAAATGAGATTTCAGGTTTCTACCAAGTTGTCTACATAATAAATAAATAAATATAAATTGGTAATCCAACGATAGAATGGTTTCCTCATTTATTCAGTTTATTTGAAGCATATTATTAAAATTACAAATAGACATATGTACTTTCAAGCTTTTATAAAAGCTACTTTTTTTTTGGAACATTGAATAAGAGTAGAGTAGATCATATTCTGCTTTGGTCATGCCTTTCTTTTAAGCTTGTTTATACATCTCTTCATTCAGATACGGCCGACATTAAGAATTATTTTCTTTCGTTACTTTTTCTTGTCTGCGCGTACTGTGATTTATTATCAAGTTTCTTTTTTTGTGGACGAGTGTTACAATAATTCATAAACAAGTACCATGGATGAAATATTAAGTCCTGGCAAATATACTGAATGATAGAAAAATTTTAATAATATTATTGCGATTGATTGTATAAATTTTCTTAAATGAAACGAACGCTTCAAAATTAAATTTGAAGGATGCAAATTCTAAATATTTTGCAGGAGTAATTAGAAATATGAATAGAATAATAAAAAAAATTGAATATGTTGTGATATTCCATTATAGGAAAGTGAAACAAAGTATGCAAAATTTTCTATCACATTAACTGTGATATAAAATTGCGTAATTATAAATTTCGAAAATTTCTATAAATTAATAAACTAGTCACATGTCACGGAGGATATTAATTAAGCTAGTCTAGAATATTTTAGACTTTAGTATACTGGGAATTATAAAAAAATATTCTATAAAATTCAAGTGCGGTAACTTCCAGAAGGCAGAATAAAATGACAACATCATGATTTCATTTTATATCTATATGTTTGAAGTCGTTATCCTTAATCGATCCTTTCGAAACCGATTTGGTAACGAGCATATGCTATATTATAGAAGAATTTCTCTTTCTTGGATTTATCATTAGTCACAAATCGATATGAAAGAAGATGCAACGGTACTACAAATAATTTGATCGTTATCTTATTGAAGGAGTTTTTGAGAAGAAGCATTTAAAAATTACACTTCATGTCTTTGCTATCATTTTAATAACCATCCAAAGAAGTCTTTTAAAATTAAAATATATACATCAACTAGAATAATGGCAAGCACAAATAGCTCGTTTTATTTGTTTATAATAGCGTCAATTTGGAAGTGCGTAAAATTTAAATGCGATATTAAAATTTAATTTTAAATATGATATACAAATTCATTTTTTTTCTAATCAATTTAGTAATATAATTTAATTTCGTGGCTAATTGGAAATTAGTTAAAGAGTCCGCAATCCTAAAGATTGGTTGGAAACAGCACGCCATGCCGATCTATCCTGAGCTAATCCCTTCATCTCCCTATAGCTATTCATCTCAACGTCTTCAACTATCTGACTCACATACTCCAATCTAGGCCTACCTACCCCTCTCTTTCCCTCCACTCTACCTTCTATGATCAATTGCATAATCCCCCCTATGCCTAAGGATATGCCCTACTAATCTGTCTCTCCTACGCTGTAACACTCTCCAAATACTTCTCTTCTCCCCTACTAACTCTAGTACAGCTTCATTTGTTACTTTATCTTCCCAACCAATCCTCATCATCCTCCTATAACACCACATTTCGAATGCTTGTAATCTACGCTTCTCTTCCTTTCCTATAGTCCACGCCTCACACCCGTACAGTGCTACACTCCAAACATATACCTTCAGTAATCTTTTTCTAATACCCAAGTCAATATTTGATCTTAAAATCTGTTCCTTTTCTACGAATGCCTTCCTACCCTGTGCTATCCTACACTTTATATCTACCTTGCTTCGATTATCTTTTGTGATTCTACTGCCTAAATAACAAAAATCTGACACTTCTTCGATTCTATTATCTCCTATTGTGATCCTCATTTTTCTACTGCATTCCTTTTTGTCACACCTCATCACTTTAGTTTTACCTATATTTATTTTCATGTTAAAATCCCTAGTCAATACTGCCTGCATACCATTCAATATCCTTTCTAAATTCTTTTCGCTTTCTTCCAATATAGCTATATCGTCGGCGAATCTCAGCATATATATTTTCTCTCCCTGTACATTCACACCTACACTATACTCTTCTTTTACTTTGTTTATTGCATCTTCTATATATAGATTAAATAATAACGGTGAAAGTGTACATCCCTGCCGAACTCCCTTCCCTATTTTTGCTACCTCTTCTTCCCCCTCAATTCTAACTAAGGCAGTTTGGTGTTTATATAAATTAAAAATTATTCTCCTATCCTTATAATCTATACCCGTTTCTTTTAAAATTCTAAACATTATGTCCCAATCTACATTATCAAATGCCTTTTCTAAATCTACAAAAGCTATGCAAGTTACCTTTCCTACCCTCTTTCGTTTTTCTACTACCGTTCTTAGTGCTAGAATCGCCTCCCTCGTCCCTCTGTTTTTCCTAAAACCAAACTGATCTTCTCCTAGCCTTTCCTCTACTTTATTTTCTAATCTCATATAAATAATCTTTAACAATATCTTCGATGCATGTGATAGTAGACTAATGGTCCTATAGTTCTCACACAAATTAGCTCCTATTTTCTTCGGCATTGTTACTATTCTACTACGCTGAAAATCCTGTGGTACTTCTCCCTTCTCATGTATTTTACAAACTAACCTGTATAATCGCTCCTGCATTTTTTCCCCTGCGTGTTTTATTAATTCGGCTGGTATCATATCAATCCCCGCTGCTTTGTTATTCCGTAAATCATTTAATGCTCTATGAAACTCTGACCTAAGTATGCTAGGACCTAAGTCATTCTCATCTATCTGTTCTACACTTTCTAGCTCCTCCATGTCCTGCCTACCTTTATATAAATCTTCAAGATACTCCTTCCATCTTCTAGCTTTTTCCTTATTTTCTGTGAGTTCCTTACCTTGCTTATCACATATAATGTTACCCTTTGGTTTTACTTTAGAAAAATGTGACTTAATTTTCCTGTAGCCCAAATCTACTTTACCTCTTCTCATATCCTCCTCAATATCCTCACAATTTCCTTTTATCCACTCTTCTTTCGCTAGCTTGCATTTCCTATTAATTAAGTTCCTTAGTTCCTTATATTTTTTCTGTCCTGCTTCTGTGTTTCCAATTTTAATTTTCCTTCTTGCTTCTATCATTTCAACTATTTCTTCCGTGATCCATTCCCTCCTACCTGCCCTTTTCTTTGTGCCTAATACTTCATTTGCTGCTGTAGTTAACCCATTTCTGATTTCCCTCCATTCGCAATCTATGTCGTTCCTAGATGTTCCATTAGCCATGATTTCTACTTTCTGCTTGTACTTTTCACATACATCAGCTAATTTTAACCTATCGACATCTACTCTGACCTGTTTAGACTTCTGTAATTTCTTGAATTTGACCTCTGAGTCCAGGACTACTAAATTATGGTCACTATCAATATCTGCTCCAGTTAATAATTGGAAATATGTTTCATAAAAATTTTATTCATACATTTGATGCATATTGACTTTGTAAATAAATAATATTATGTGCATTTCATAAAATCACAATGCCATTTTATAGAAATAGAGCAAATTTTATGAAAACAAACAAAACAGACGAAGGATAAAGGTTCGATTAGGAGATGGTAAAATAGATGATGTTTTTTTTTGAAGTAAAATTGTGAAAGATAATCAAAGTATAAAATGCAGAAATATTCGTAGATTAAATTAAGGTGCAAATTTTAATGATAGAAAAAGAATATTAGAAACATTTAAAGTACAAATATAAATTTCAATTTGCTAAAATTCTCAATTTTTTAATAAATATCTAACAATATGGTATTTATGTTTTATCTACTTTTTAAACAATCGTTTTCCAAGAAAATTAGACATGTACCGTATTTAATCGTTAATTAAAACTTTAACTCGAAGTTTCCCTTACGGTTTGTGTCAAACTTTACAGCATAAAAAGTTTTTATCTTTCAGGATAAAAAAACTAAGAATCTTGCCGCTTGAATTAATTTGGATAAATATGTTCCCGTACAGGACTCGTGGTAAAAATTCTTGTTATATGTGTATTTTTTTTATTAAAGTTTGATAGGCAGAGAAAATGTGCGTGCAAACAGATCATACACATAAAAGCCTATTGATTAATTGTTCTAAATATTAGCTTTGCAGTAAAACAGCTGCCAACATAATAATAAATGCTCCAATTTAATGACGTCACGTAATACCTCCAGTTACTGTGTTTAATACCGAACATTGCATTATTATCTAATATATACGATATGTCTACGTGACTGTCCTAATTGGCGAAATAATTAATTGGATAGGATCGACAACGTTTTCAAAACCAAATGAAAACTTTCAGAAGTACACGCATATGTTAAGACAAATCGGGATTATTCGTTCGCAGAAGTAATAGTACTTGCACCTACTCTTTTGTATGGATCAAATGATATGATAGAAGGCGGAAACGTGATTTAAAATACCCTATCGGTATTTTATTGCCGTTACCATTGAAACGTTGGATTTTATTTCGTTTGCATTTATTTTGCCGGCGATTTTTCAGGACGATGTCTTTCATCGATTTAAATAATACGTTACGGTCCTATTTCCTAGTTTGGTTACGAAATGTGTAATCTGCGGTTATTGTAATTACGAGCGAGCGTAACGTCTGTTACTTTAAAGATTATGTTCGAAGGATTTACGGAAAATGATTGCGGATGATTTTGTTTGGCAGGTTCGCCAATTGCCAATTATGAGAGCAGCTCTGATAGCGGTCGATCAGTTAGGATGCATTCAGATAATATATCAGGTAAGAGCATAAAAATAACAGCAAAACAAAATTTGCAAATGCGAAGTATGCGTAAAATCGCGGCGCATTTTCAGTTGTCGTTAAATTTAAATAGTACTCGTTTAAAAGCCGAAATATTATTTAATTTTAATTTTAACGGTCGGTCGATTTGATTTAATAATTTAACCGTATATTGAAATTAATTAAATATCATTTTGTACCTTTTTTTTGCAACCGTATGGAAAAAATTGCTTGTTGCATTTTCAAATTAGATCCTTTACTGTGAATATATTTTTAAACAAATATAATTAATTTTTATAGTCGTTTCTATCAACACGAATATTTGCCACGTTTCGTTCGTTATTTTTTAAATTACTGTATTTATAGAGGAAGCACTTGCTGCAGCTTAAAACAAACTTTTTTATAATCATAAACCCTGTCGAAATTACATTGGAAATAAACCCATCGTATATGCTTCTTAATGCACTGAATATTTGAATATTAAATATTCCTCTCGGTCTTGCAAATTGGAGTACAGATTTTATTACAATATTTTATGTCTATAAGTGAGGCAAAAAAACGTTTTAAAAAAAGTCTACTTTAATCCCAATCGATTCCTTTAAAAGCTATCCTAAAAAATCTTTGTTGTGACGACAAATCTGTATATAATACTCAATTGTATGTATAAATATCTATATATAATACGCAGCGCCCCTCCTGAACATTGAGCGCATTACCGTAGATATATTGCGATATTTTATCTCGGCATTATTTTGCCTAAAAGATAAAGCTTGCGCCGCGAACATACCTAACACTCATAATTCAACACGATATGGCAGCTACCAACTACCAGTCAAATGCATATGCACTCATCTCACTCTATTGCAAGCAATAGGTGAGAGCGACCGTATGCAGTATGTCTTCTCTATTTCTTCAGTCCGCTTGTACTATATTACGACTAGTGTACAACATTCCAGCGGCTTTGGATGAGTCATAGCAACGTGACGTCACGCTGCTTGTACAGCGACAATAAATATCGTTGTTTATGCTATTCTAGGCTACGATTCTTTAGCGTCCTAACAGAGAAGCCTAGTAAACAGTAAAATTGATACAAATGCATAGTTCTCTATTTTTCTCACTATTATGTTATTTTTTAAGAAATGCGCCCCCCCCAGATTGAAATGGCACGAGCACTGGATTTAAGTCTCTCTGTCCAGGAGAGATTTCCCAATTTGACAATTTACAACGCTAAACCTTTTGCAACATGATTATTTAAATGCTGTAGTTTACGAAAATATTATGCAAATTTAATTTCTTTGCCACGGGAGGTCTATAAAAATTACCATTTGTCTCTTTTGTATCGATTAATAGAACATATATACATAGGTGCTATCTGCCCTACTTAAATACTAGTAATTTTTTTTTATATAAAAATATTGACCTTACAACCACAAAAGATTTTCAACATTTGTAGGTATTTTATAATTTGTAAGGTTAATATAGACGTAAAAGTAGGAAATTTTGGTATGGGTATAAGTCTGAAATTTTGGTTGATGAACAGTAATGGCTTCTACTAAATTAGAAAAAAAATTTTTTTTTAAATAAACACATGAAAATAAAAATTAACAACAAATGACCAGGATTGCACTCCTTCATATTGTTCTTTTATATTTAAAACAACGGTGTTGGTACTTCAACGTCAGTGGAATAAAGCAAATTGTACATTGTTGTATAGTATCATTATATTGTCCATAGGTGTACCGAAGTCTTATAACGAGATATGTGTGAAAGTGAAATGAAAAACCAAGATGTGTATATGTGAAATTGAGGCTATAGAAATATGTGCATTAAAGCTTCATTTGTTCGGGCATATCGAATTTCAAATGGTACAATATAATGCTGTCGCTATTCTTTTAATTCTTTTATACTATTCTTTAGCTTTTAGTTGGAATTGTATGAGTGTGTCTAGGTACTATTTAGAAAATATGAAATAATAGAGAGTACGGCTGAAGTTGTTTGCTATATCGAAGTAGACTACTATTATGTTTCAAATGGACGATGGTCAAACTTATAGACATTAAGAATATCTTCTTTCTTTCAACAATATTGATTTAAAATATATTTTCCCATGGCTCAAATTTTACAATTTTATTTCGCCATATATAATTTACACCACATTAATGTCATAAATACCCCAAAATCTAGGTACTTTTAAGCGAAAACGCCACAAAAAGTAACGTCGACTTAAATTTACTTCACGCATTTTTCACTATTTATTTTCAGTGGACCAAGTTACGGACTATCTACAAGCACATCCAGAATATCTGGAAAGATACATTTTGGACCATGTCGAATTGGACCAACTTGAAAGATGGCTTATCCGTCGATCACAAAGACTGCGCAAAAAGCAAGAACATCATCGAAGTGGTAAGCATAAATCGATCTGAAGATAATTCAAAAGTCAAATAAAAAAAATATCTGAATCCACAATTAAAATTCGAGAAATTCTCCCACATTGAATGGAGAATTGTGCCGGGTGGTTATTTTATATGTCCACTTTTGTATCGAATAACATATACGAAACTATCTGTGACAATTACGATAATCGCCCGGGGCAGCAATATCGCGTCTGTTGTATATTCCTATTTCAACGGAATTGGAAATGATTTTATTAGGGCCGAATGGTGGAGCGTCCACCGCAATGAGTTCAGCAGAGAGTCGAAAGACAAGCTTATCACGATGGAAGTTTTGTGTTCATGCGGATAAGCGCAAGATGCTGCAATCTTTAACGCAGTCCTTGCAATTGAGACCAGCTAAGGATCACGTCCTGTGGGAATTGGCTAGCTGTATTAGTTCAGCCGTTGGAGCAACAGGCTTCAGGTAAACATATGAAAAAAATCCGTCGTGAAATGAAAGTAGGTCGTGGAATAATAGCTGAAAATCGACAATTAAACATAAAATACAATATTGATAAACAAAAATATTCCCAGCTAAATCGTCTAAAAATATACATTTCTAAATTCTGGAAATATCGAAAATTCTAATATATCAAAAGATTAATCATTAGTATATTATGAAATAGAATTAATATTCTCAAATAAAAGAAAAAAAGTATTTTTACTATTGATACTTAATAAATTGAAAATAATTTAAAAACTGTGTAAATAAATGTGATAATTCGTTATCAAAGGAAAGCAATTTGTAGATACAAAGCTATTGGAACAATAAAATTATTTTTAGCACCGTGATAAAATATTGTATTTGTCAATTTCGCATGATATATTTCAAGAATACATTTCATACGGATACACGAACAAAATATCAACACAAAATAAAAAAGAATGTTTGGCGATTGTGTATATTTCCTTAGACCGTATAAATTAGCCAGCTATAAATAATTTTTTTAAGCGATTGAGATTCAGTTTGTTTCCGAATATTATACGCGTAGCTTAAAAATGTCAGAAATATGACATTTTCTGCGTAAATACACGGAGAAATACTCAAATTTTTCTGAAAAATATTCTGTATGCGCCACACTTCAGCAAATACTTATTCGACCGTTCCTCGTGATGTTTATATACTGAGCGTGTCGTCCGAAAATGCCCCAGTTTGAACGAAATTTATTTTTCAACAATTTTGGATATTTTCAAGTACGCCTGATCTAATTTAAATACACTTTTCGATTAAATTAGTGTAAGAAAATTTGCATTGAAGCTTTAATATAAATTTATATACTGAGAGTGTTCGTCCGAAAATGTCCCAGTTTGAACGAAATTTATTTTTCAACAATTTTGGATATTTTCAAGTACGCCTGATCTAATTTAAATACACTTTTCGATTAAATTAGTGTAAGAAAATTTGCTTTGAAGCTTTAATATAAATTTATATACTGAGAGTGTTCGTCCGAAAATGTCCCAGTTTGAACGAAATTTATTTTTCAACAATTTTGGATATTTTCAAGTACGCCTGATCTAATTTAAATACACTTTTCGATTAAATTAGTGTAAGAAAATTTGCATTGAAGCTTTAATATAAATTTATATACTGAGAGTGTTCGTCCGAAAATGTCCCAGTTTGAACGAAATTTATTTTTCAACAATTTTGGATATTTTCAAGTACGCCTGATCTAATTTAAATACACTTTTCGATTAAATTAGTGTAAGAAAATTTGCATTGAAGCTTTAATATAAATTTAAAAGTTTCTAGTTTAAGCAGATTTTACAAACAATTTGTAATGTGGAATTTCGTAGGTCATAGTTATTTATTTATCCACGCTGTATATGTAGAATACAGGAGATTGTAAATTTCCAATAACTCAATTTTATATATTTTCGCATAAATTTCAAATTATCGCCTATTTTTATATTTATCGAACTTCGTCGTTCGCAAATCCTTATTTAATTTATAAATATATTATAACATTATTGCTATGCTCATTCGAAAGCTGGTGACAATATTCGAATATTGCGCCCATAAAATTTTGGGATTATATTTAAAATACACGGTTCTTTCATAATCGTAAAAGATTCTGGTAGCGCTATTACGATTTTATGTTACACTTAAAATATCAAATAAAAAATTCTATATTCAACTCAAATTATTAAATTATTTCATACGAAATTTTATAAAATAATTTCACAATCCTTTCAACCCCACAATTTCTCAAATAATAAACACTGCAAACTCATTTTCTGCATATTTTCATAGTATTTTTTTTCTAGATTGTACTTACCGGAAGGAGTCGGTAACAGGGACCAACTGTACAGGTATTACGGCCCCGACGGTCCCATGGACGGTGTCTTAGGGGCCGATGAGGACGATGGCGGAACCGTCAGTTTTGCCAGTGTTGCCAGACATGTCGCTAGGTCCTTAGAACCGGTACGATTAGTGCGGGGCGAGCACGATGTACGATTCAGTGGTACCACAGACCCTGTAAGAATTTATAATATTTAAAAATACATATGTGTAAATATAAAATATATAATCGAAGTTTTTATACAAAATGCAAAGCGTTGCAGTCTTGAAGAAGGTATATTTTTGTAGTATTTTCCTATATTATCATATCGATTAGTGGCAGTTCCCTATGCAGGCCGCAGGGCCGCGCGTCCCTCCTGAACATTAAGCGCATCACCGTAGATATATAATTGTATTGGCGATATTTTATCTCGGCATTATTTTCATAAAAGATAAAGCTTGCGCCGCGAACATACCTAACACTATAGAATATATATATGCTATTCTGGGCTACGATTCTTTAGCGTCCTAACAGAGAAGCCTAGTATACAGTAAAATTGATATAGATATTGTTGCATTGTTCTGTGAGTTACGTATGTACAATTTTGCCACGTGTTTCTCCAAGAATATATTTAATAGAAATAATTTAATAAAAATGAATAGTGTTAGTTCTTTATTGAAAATAGAGTTTTGTAGACTTTCTCTTGTGGACAAAGTAAATACTAAAGAATTAGGTAGGCCATTGCCTGATTTAAATTTATCTCAAACTTGTGCAAGGAGTGCTCAAAACCGGACATTTACAAGAGACATTTACAAAAAAAATTATAACACAGATGAAGGACAGATTCTCGTATCGTGGCCATCTACAAGCCGCTGAGTTATTTAACATGAAATCGATGCCAACATTTTCTAAACAATTTCCAGTGGACCTTTTGGAAACCGTGTGTCGTGCATATCCATTTTTGAATAAAACCAGATTAAAAACAGAATTAGAAATCATTTACTCGCGTCCGGATTTTTATCAAATAATTGGAGCCACAGATTTTCTTTCGTTATTGCTACAAAATAATCTCAGTGAAACTTTCCCGGAAACTATAAAAATACTTAAAAATATTTTAACAACTGCAATGACCACTGCTGTATCAGAGCGTTGTTTTTCAACACTTAAAAGAATGAAGATTATTTTGCGAAATGCTATGGGTAATGATTGTTTAAACGCGTTGGCGATGATGTGTATTAATAAAAATGTGGTGCGAGATATTTACAATTTTAACGAAAAAGTTTTGGAAAAGTTTATATCAATGAAAGATAGAAGAGTGGAATTCACTTTCAAGAAATGATTGAATTTAATCATTTTGCATCCATTTTAGGTAAGATTTCTCACTATTATGTTATTTTTTAAGAAATGCGCCCCCCCAGATTGAAATGCCACGAGTCGCCACTGATATCGATACTTTCTTTTGCAAACAATTTGAAAAAAATTACGACACTTTTGACATTTTTGTCGTTTTTATTATCTTTATTACTTCTGGCGTTTTTATTTCTTTAGCGAATAAGTTAAAAATCACGCGATATATGTCCAAAAGTGCCTAAACAAATATTCTAGAAAATCAAATAGATTAAATGCCCAAGTTATTATAAATAAACGTTCATTCCCTTTCTGGTAATCGGATATTGACCAAATATATTCAGCTTTTTTGTATATTATTATATAAAAGTTTTTTGTAAATATGTTATATCATATTTACAAGAAATTATTGTAAAATATTTTTTTATAAATGAACATAACGCTGACTTCCTTTAGAAGAATGACAATTGTACTCAATTGTGACGGATTTATTTTTAGTCTTGTAAATTTATTTACTTCCATTTGAACTAGTATGTAATCCTGAAAAGCCTTTTTGTACGCGTTTCAGAAAACTAGGATCTTTCCATTTACTTAGTTAATTAAAATGGGATACAACCATCTCATTCGACTATTAAGTTCTAATCGTATTGTTCGCATGTGTTTTGTTTGCGTTGTAAATCAGTAAATAGACTTTTATTGCAATGTACCAAAATATACTGTCCTTAAAAATCCCATCGAAAGAATTCTGGACAAATATTCCATCGAATCTCCGATTAAGTTAATTTCTAATCTCCTTGGAAATATTTTCCTATGAATATAGCGATGATTTAAAAATACATTTTATACCGTATGCTTTACAATTCGAAGATGTTTTTAATTTATACGGTATTAGTTAGTTAAAGAGTCCGCAATCCTAAAGATTGGTTGGAAACAGCACGCCATGCCGATCTATCCTGAGCTAATCCCTTCATCTCCCTATAGCTATTCATCTCAACGTCTTCAACTATCTGACTCACATACTCCAATTTAGGCCTACCTACACCTCTCTTTCCCTCCACTCTACCTTCTATGATCAATTGCATAATCCCCCCATGCCTAAGAATATGCCCTACTAATCTGTCTCTCCTACGCTGTAACACTCTCCAAATACTTCTCTTCTCCCCTACTAACTCTAGTACAGCTTCATTTGTTACTTTATCTTCCCAACCAATCCTCATCATCCTCCTATAACACCACATTTCAAGTGCTTCTAATCTACGCTTCTCTTCCTTTCCTATAGTCCACGCCTCACACCCGTACAGTGCTACACTCCAAACATATACCTTCAGTAATCTTTTTCTAATACCCAAGTCAATATTTGATCTTAAAATCTGTTCTTTTTCTACGAATGCCTTCCTACCCTGTGCTATCCTACACTTTATATCTACCTTGCTTCGATTATCTTTTGTGATTCTACTGCCTAAATAACAAAAATCTGACACTTCTTCGATTCTATTATCTCCTATTGTGATCCTCATTTTTCTGCTGCATTCCTTTTTGTCACACCTCATCACTTTAGTTTTACCTATATTTATTTTCATGTTAAAATCCCTAGTCAATACTGCCTGCATACCATTCAATACCCTTTCTAAATTCTTTTCGCTTTCTTCCAATATAGCTATATCGTCGGCGAATCTTACTAAATCTATACGGTATATTAAATTAAATTTACAAATTGAAATTTGTTTTTGGTTTTATTTCAAGTGAAACGGACAATAAGTGCGACATGATTAATTATCTTGACCAGTGGTATTTTAGGTACTTTCTATTTTTGTATTGCCAGTGTCCTATTGCTTGCAAATATCATTACTTACATTACAATTAGACAAGCTATTCTTGGACATCAGATATTTCTTTATGATGACGGTAATATAAGGAATATGCTCAACGAGTGTGTATTTCCAACAATTACATTTAAGAAAACCATAGGGAGCGTTTATGGACACACAATTGTACGAAGATTAGCAAAATCCCAAACGTACTTTTACGAATAATGCAAATTCATCGTGGAATAAGCATTCCATGATGTTTTTTTTATAAAAGGTTTTTTTTTTATAATTTTCTGTATTTCATAATGTTCCCCTTTGGAAGCTTTTTATAAGTTTATAAAATACCAATAATTTTTGGGTCAATCGCATGTTTCAAAATTCTCCATAATTTCGCCATGTTCCACCTGAACACTCGGTATGTAAGAAGCTATAAAATGGTTGATAGATTTAGCAACTACCGACTATGCAACGAATATAAATTAAGCCGGTATATTTTACGTTCGCAATGTTAAGACGCCCATTAAAACAGCGTATTAAATAATATATGTAGTTCATAAAAATGCAATTTGCAATTAAATTTGGTTTGAAAACGATCTATATGAAAATATACAAATCCTTATATATTAATTGCTTCATCCATTCTATATTTTAATTGCTCAAATCATTTGTTTTTTATTTAGACTAGATATTAAATGCAGTACCGTGCAAACTGAAAAAGCATTCCTAGAAAAGAGCAATTTTAAATGTCAGATCAGATCCTTTGACGATAAAGTGATGGAATTTGATTGGCATAAAAATTAAATGTACTCTATATTTTACCACTTCCCGCGCCATTTTTCTACGCCCCTGTATAGGTATCATATTTATTATTCAAAGTGATAAATAAAATTCAATTTCAATCGACTTTTGAATTTTTTCATGAAAGTTATAAGTTATATTTTATAGCTTTTTCATGGATATATAACTTTCGAAGTATATATGTAGCAAAGAAAACGTATACTTTATATTTACGTATAATTTTACAAGATTGTGAAATAAGATGAGACTTTGTTCGGATATAAAAGCTATTTATTTTCTTGCCGACTCCTCCAATATTTAATATTTCAATCCTCATTCAACACATATCAATGTCAACACGTTTCAGAACATACAATATTCTCAGTCACGTTTTATACCTTACTGCTCAAAGGTATTACTATTTAGTTTTCTTTAAAGAAATGTAATAAGTTAATTTTCAAGTCAAAGATGATTCACGTCAGGAAATAAAATCTATCTAGGATATGGAATATTACAAACCTCAGCAAAAATTATAATGAACAGCAACAATATTAAAAGTTCTGACTTTTTCAAATGAAAACTAAAACAAAAAAATTGATTATGTTTTCGAATGTTTGAAAGAACTTGATTTTGTGATGCAATATGCCATTAGAAAGTGGCTGGTTAAAATCCCCTATATTCCTCATATTTTCTTAATTAAAAGTTTGCTAATGATAGTGGAATAATAATGGTTTAGGAACCAGATTAAGAATTGTAAGAGTTACCCTGGAGCAGATATTGATAGTGACCATAATTTAGTAGTCCTGGACTCAGAGGTCAAATTCAAGAAATTACAGAAGTCCAAACAGGTCAGAGTAGATGTCGATAGGTTAAAATTAGCTGATGTATGTGAAAAGTACAAGCAGAAAGTAGAAATCATGGCTAATGGAACATCTAGGAACGACATAGATTGCGAATGGAGGGAAATCAGAAATGGGCTAACTACAGCAGCAAATGAAGTATTAGGCACAAAGAAAAGGGCAGGTAGGAGGGAATGGATCACGGAAGAAATAGTTGAAATGATAGAAGCAAGAAGGAAAATTAAAATAGGAAACACAGAAGCAGGACAGAAAAAATATAAGGAACTAAGGAACTTAATTAATAGGAAATGCAAGCTAGCGAAAGAAGAGTGGATAAAAGGAAACTGTGAGGATATTGAGGAGGATATGAGAAGAGGTAAAGTAGATTTGGGCTACAGGAAAATTAAGTCACATTTTTCTAAAGTAAAACCAAAGGGTAACATTATATGTGATAAGCAGGGTAAGGAACTCACAGAAAATAAGGAAAAAGCTAGAAGATGGAAGGAGTATCTTGAAGATTTATATAAAGGTAGGCAGGACATGGAGGAGCTAGAAAATGTGGAACAGATAGATGAGGATGACTTAGGTCCTAGCATACTTAGGTCAGAGTTTCATAGAGCATTAAATGATTTACGGAATAACAAAGCAGAGGGGATTGATATGATACCAGCCGAATTAATAAAACACGCAGGGGAAAAAATGCAGGAGCGATTATACAGGTTAGTTTGTAAAATATATGAGAAGGGAGAAGTACCACAGGATTTTCAGCGTAGTAGAATAGTAACAATGCCGAAGAAAATAGGAGCTAAATTGTGTGAGAACTATAGGACCATTAGCCTACTATCACATGCATCGAAGATATTGTTAAAGATTATTTATAGGAGATTAGAAAATAAAGTAGAGGAAAGGCTAGGAGAAGATCAGTTTGGTTTTAGGAAAAACAGAGGGACGAGAGAGGCGATTCTAGCACTAAGAACGGTAGTAGAAAAAAGAAATAGGGTAGGAAAGGTAACTTGCATAGCTTTTGTAGATTTAGAAAAGGCATTTGATAATGTAGATTGGGACATAATGTTTAGAATTTTAAAAGAAACGGGTATAGATTATAAGGATAGGAGAATAATTTTTAATTTATATAAACACCAAACTGCCTTAGTTAGAATTGAGGGGGAAGAAGAGGTAGCAAAAATAGGGAAGGGAGTTCGGCAGGGATGTACACTCTCACCGTTATTATTTAATCTATATATAGAAGATGCAATAAACAAAGTAAAAGAAGAGTATAGTGTAGGTGTGAATGTACAGGGAGAGAAAATATATATGTTGAGATTCGCCGACGATATAGCTATATTAGAAGAAAGCGAAAAGAATTTAGAAAGGGTATTGAATGGTATGCAGGCAGTATTGACTAGGGATTTTAACATGAAAATAAATATAGGTAAAACTAAAGTGATGAGGTGTGACAAAAAGGAATGCAGTAGAAAAATGAAGATCTCAATAGGAGATAATAGAATCGAAGAAGTGTCAGATTTTTGTTATTTAGGCAGTAGAATCACAAAAGATAATCGAAGCAAAGTAGATATAAAGTGTAGGATAGCACAGGGTAGGAAGGCATTCGTAGAAAAAGAACAGATTTTAAGATCAAATATTGACTTGGGTATTAGAAAAAGATTACTGAAGGTATATGTTTGGAGTGTAGCACTGTACGGGTGTGAGGCGTGGACTATAGGAAAGGAAGAGAAGCGTAGATTACAAGCATTAGAAATGTGGTGTTATAGGAGGATGATGAGGATTGGTTGGGAAGATAAAGTAACAAATGAAGCTGTGCTAGAGTTAGTAGGGGAGAAGAGAAGTATCTGGAGAGTGTTACAGCGTAGGAGAGACAGATTAGTAGGGCATATTCTTAGGCATGGGGGGATTATGCAATTGATCATAGAAGGTAGAGTGGAGGGAAAGAGAGGGGTAGGTAGGCCTAGATTGGAGTATGTGAGTCAGATAGCTGAAGACGTTGAGATGAATAGCTATAGAGAGATGAAGGGATTAGCTCAGGATAGATCGGCATGGCGTGCTGTTTCCAACCAATCTTTAGGATTGCGGACTGTTTAACTTAATGATAGTGATATTTTTGGACATTGAGAACATCTGAGTTTTTAATTTTTAATCGCAACGTTTTGACCGAATGTTTTCTATAAAAAACACACATAGGATTCTCAGTCCATCCCTGAACACATTCTCTGTGAGGCCGTTATGCAGCCAGACGGTCAACTTGCTGCGGTCCTGGAACTATACAGGTCCGCACCAGATTCATCGCCATTTTATGAAGAAGACGAGGAGATTTGCTGTAGTTACTTAGTGTGGGGTGGTATTGCCTTACATTACTCACAACTCTATTTGAATATGGACCAACAGCGGAAGCTGAACGACTTCTTGTTAGCTGTAGTTAAGTGAGTAAATATAATGAAGGAATGAATCGATCTATGAAAGAAATTGATCTATTGTTTTGCTTATCCCAACGTTTTGTACAAAACCAACATTAAATTAAATCAAATTGAAAATAATATGTATAGGCATATTATTTCGATTTGCACTTACCGCTACTGAATAATTTATCAAAAATATTTTTTACACACTTTACGTAATTGACTGTACTTTACTTAACGTTAAATGAATTGGGTCAGAACGTGAAGCCATTTTTATTAGTAAAATTACTGTATATAGATAAAAAATTATGCTTTATATGCACATTTTTCTGTCCCAAAGGTCTATATTTCAAGATATGGTCAGTATGGACATGTTGGTCATCAAGATTATGAATTTTGCGCAACGATTGGTCGACGCGGATCGCGCTTCTTTGTTTCTAGTCGATTCTAAAAGCAAGGAGTTATATGCCACGATATTTGACGTTGGAGTAAGTAAAAATACAAATTTTAATTTAAAAAATTATTAATAGTCACGTTAAAAGCGTTCACAAAGAAACAATGTTTAAATTTAAAGAAGAGAGTTTTGAGATTTGGCAGATGTGCAAATATTTTATGAAAGAAACGGGAAATTTTGAATTTCCTTTGACGGAAATTAATATGCGGAATATTCATGTTTTTTATTGAGGAACAAAAACGCAAAATATAAAAAGATTTGCAGCATTCCATCTCAGATTAAAACCGAATGAATTGCTTTATAATATAAAATATACATTGAAAAACTCATTAGCTCTTGCGAGAGATAAATTAGTTATTATGTTCGCAAAGAATAAGTTCATTATTTTTCTATAGGTCGACCCTATAAATGGTACAGAAGGCGACCCTGACCATAAAAACTCCCCACATCATAACGGCACTGATTCAGACCGTCATTTAATAATACACGGAGCGGGAGTCCCTGTGAAAGAGATTCGATTTCCGTTGGGGACAGGTATTGCGGGGCAAGTTGCCATGACGGGGGAAGTGCTCAATATCGCAGATGCTTACGGGGATGTTAGATTCAATCGGACGGTGGATCAACTGACAGGATATCGGACGCATACCATATTGTGTATGCCGATATTCATACGCGGATCTATCATAGGTAAATGCAGAAGTGTAGAAGGGAATAATTTTGGATTTCAAGTAATAAACGGTGCTATGACTAGAAATATTCGAAAGAATTCTAGTATATGTATTTTCCCATCCAATTGAGAATTTATAATAATTTTGAAGATTTTTTGCAACAAATTATAAATCATTACTTCAATGGACATCAATCATTAACTTCAATTTTCATTGCAATTTTCAAAATGTATTATAAACAATTCCACATGAAATCTTCCACAGAACATTGCACGTATTCGAGCTCTTTTCATAAACATGTGCGAGTTGTTTTTGTAGGGAAAATACCCTCAATTAATTGCTCAAGTATGTGGAGCATTCCTGAATAGCTATCGAGGTTGGCTATTCATGGTAAAGCCAGCAATTCAGAAGAACATCAAACGACGTACGATGATGACGCATATCGTCTATGTACGTAGTAAAAGAATTTATACAATACAGTGTAATCATAAATATCATGTCTGGTTTGTATTTACCCGAAATTTCTATTGCTTTTAATTTGTTATCTACCAATTAAAATGATCCTCTACACTTTTATTATAAATTAACATGACCCAACAAAACGACCTCCGGCCTATAGAATAATCCAGTGGTGGATTATTCTATAGGCTTTGGTCTGAAAGCTACAAAAAGTTCAGCTTCTTCAATATATATAGGCAATATAATCCAGTTGTGGATTATTCTATAGGCTTTGGTATAAAAGCTACAAAAAGTTCACCTTCTTCAATATATATAGGCAATGCAAGATATACTTGTACGTACTCTTCTGATTTGAAATTATTAAAAAATATATTTTTTTAACAATCGCTGTTCAATAATTTTTTAGTAGAGTAATGTTTTTGAGTTGTTTGTGCAGAAAATAAAATAAAATCCGTTAGAAATATTCTAGGACATGAGAAATCAACCAATAATGAGCTATTTTGAAAATGAAGTAACAAATTTCAGCGAACATAATAAATTGGTAAATTCTATATAAGGTATCCAAATTTAAAAGTTTATGTATCAAATATTTATAAAATATAAATTATATTAAAATAGTCGTCGGACTAGAGTAAATATTTAATATATCTTAATAAAATTGCTCTTGTTCTTTACTCTACTTATATATTTCCTGGTGGAAATTATTTATTTCTTTTATCGAATAAAACACATTTATAAATAGTTATTTAATACTCCAAAATTTCTTTTATCTTGGTACCCCACGTAGACAAAACACGCCAGTTATAAAGCCGATATAGCTAATGCTATAAATCATCTTGCGACATCATTATGTATAAATTGAGGTATAGTCTAAATATAAAATATTGGGGCTATTAAGATAAAAAACTTAAAGGGCTCCAGAAAATGCAAAAGTATATTTAATGATGGCGAATTTTAAATCCGAATAATATTAATTAATCAACAAGTCTTCAAATTGTCACCTCGGTGTTAAATAATTGTTTAGAATACCATCAAAATACCGTAACTCAAAGAATTTAATAGCTATTAAATATTTTGGATTACCTTAAGAAATATAAATAATAAAAACAAGCTTCCTTGTTCAGAAATTAGCTTAATAACGTTTCAGTATTTTTTAACCTTTTAAAGAATAATTTCAATCTTTTCGCGATGAAAGTTTCAGTTAATAATGTTACTAATACACCATACGATAAATATTATTTCGTCTTGTCTTTAGGTGTTGTTCAAATGGTAAATAAGCACAGAGGTAATTTTACCACTGAAGATGAAGCAGCTTTCGAAACGTTTGCAGTTTACTGCGGCCTTGCTTTGCATCATGCGAAACTATATGATAAAATACGAAGATCGGAACAGAAATATCGCGTAGCATTGGAAGTACTTAGTTACCATAATTGTTGCACGGAAGAAGAATATGCCTTTGCATTGCGAGATGGAATACCAGAAGAACTCATCGGTAATTAATCAAAGCGCATATTTAAAATAATTCGGGGTCAATTAAAAATTATATATATTAACAAAAATATAAGGAGAACAGGATAAAATACCATAATTATGCAGCAATTAATTCAACACTAACTTTTCGCATTACATTTTTACAAAGGAATAAGTTTATTTCTTAAATTTATATTTTCAGGTATCGACGACTATTATTTCAATCCATTTGATCTGAAAGACTATGAGAAAGCTCGATATTCCATTTATATGTTTATAGATCTATTTGGTTTGAGCCGTTTTGACCGTAGTAGTCTATTTAAATTTTCTCTAACTGTTCGAAAAAATTACAGAAGGGTTCCCTATCATAATTGGACTCATGGTTTCTCAGTTGCAAACTGCATGTATTCTGTTATAAAAAAGGCTGAAAACGTTTTTAGACCAAACGAAGTAATAGATAGATATTTAAATAAATTATATTCTAAATACAATTTTTTTTAGTGCTTGGCATTATTTATTGGAGCCCTTTGTCATGATTTGGATCATAGAGGTAAAAATAACAAATTCATGTTGGATACTGAATCACCTCTGGCAAATATTTATTCAACTTCCACGATGGAGCACCATCATTTTAATCAAACGGTGACCATTTTGCAACAAGTACTTACTACAAGATTTTAAATCAATTGTAGCAAAAATTTTATATTCTCTTTTTAGGAGGGTCACAATATTTTTAGCAAGCTCTCTTCTAGCGAATACAAGCAAGTTCTAGGTCTTTTGAAGCACTGCATCTTAGCTACGGATTTGGCATTATTTTTTCCTAATAAAGCCAGGCTTCATAAAATTGTGCAGGAAGACAATTTCAGTTGGTCGGACCCAGACCACAGACTTTTGATCCAAGCTATCGCAATGACGGCTTGCGATTTGAGTGCAAGCGCCAAACCCTGGCAGGTTCAAGTTAAAACGGTCGAAGTCATATTTGAAGAGTTTTATGAACAAGGAGACGCAGAAAGAGCTGCAGGTGAAAAATATAGTGCAAATTCAGAGAGGGAAAATAATCTACATAATCTAACGAATTACTTTAAAAATCTTGCAACTTTTAGGAAGAAATCCAATTCCAATGATGGATAGACAACAACCCGACCAGCAAGCTTCATCTCAAGTCGGATTTCTCAAAGGAATTTGCGTGCCGTGCTATAATTTGCTTTATCAACTAATCCCGGAAACAAAGGCTCTTTTGGATATGTGTCAAGAGAACTTGACGAGATGGCAGGCAATAGATGAGAAGGTTAAAAATGGCGGATCGGCTCAAAAGAGCCATACCGGCAAGACTAAGCTACGGGCTAGAGAAATTGTATGATCACCTTTAATTTTAATAAATGAAAGATGTATAATATTGAATTATTGCTGTTGTAATTATGTCTGAAATATATTTTTATTATAAATAAATCGCAAAGTAATGAATGTATTTTATGTGTAAATAAAAAATAATATATTGATGTCTAAAAGAATCTTTGAATAGCTACCAAAGCTCTATTTCTGATCTTTTACAACAGTGTTTTATTTAATATTATCATCACATTGTGCTTCCATTAAGAGTTTATGTGCAATATTAATACTATGTACGCGCAGATATGCGTTTTTAAGTCCATTGAGATCAAAAATGTACTTTCTGCCTTGTCTATTTGAGGCTGCTTTAGTCTCTAAGCGGTTTACCAATGTTAACCAAACTTGAAACTTAAATTCTAAGGATAAAAACAGTTCATTAGTTTTTAGTGGACATCCGCTAACTGGAGGACACATCAATAGATGAAGGATATAATATAAAATAATGGATATTTATTTTTTATATTATTCCTTTGAAACTGCTTAGCATAAGTCACGTGTTTTCTTTGTTATTCGCTGAAGAAATTAATATTCAATATTTATTTAAAGTGACGGAACTATTTATTGAACTGTAATTCCTCACACAAACGATTCATAATTAAAACTTATAAATATTAAACTCTTTTTGCAACTCTTTTTTATTTTTTCTTGTGCCTTTTTGATTTTGTCGACTGACGAACAACTGCAGGAGCTTCCACCATTTTCCTCTTAGGCTCTACCGTAGCAGAGTCAAAAATGAGCATATTATCAGAATCTACACTGAACCCTTTAATATAAGGTCGAACTAATTTTAACTCAAATCGCTGATGTTGAATGTTATCGGAATTGAGAACGAGTTGTACAGTAACTGGATCAAAAGTGTGGAATGTCACATCACCGCATTTTTGGGTTCGATTCTATAAATGTAACATTTCAACAAATTGCGGCTTTAAAAAAAATACAATCAACAAGAGTAGCCAATATCAAAAACCTGCTTAAGAAGCGAAAAAGCTAGAATATAAGTCCACCCAAAGCATAAATTAATATACGAAAAATATTGCTCGAAATAATAAATAATCTTTTACTTACTTCTTCGTTGAATGTAAACATGGACTTTTCATCTTTTCTTGACAAATACAAATTGCATTCCAAACCGTATTTGGGGATTAAAATTTGTAAGGCATTGCGTTTCACGTAAAGAATAAACCCGTCCTCTCTTTGAGATTTATCTTTAAAGAATAGCTGAAAAATACATTGACAATACAAAAACATTCAATTGTATAGTTATATTTTATTCATACATGCGTGTTAAATTCTACGGAAGCCCTCCCTGCATATTGCGACATTCTGTTTCTATAGTTTAAATTATTACACAAATCGCTACTTTTGTGTTTATCCAGTAAATCGGCATAGGTACTATCTGCGCCAATACATACTGCCAATAGTCGATGAACTAGAAATTAGATTTTTGACACCAATGAGACTTGTAGAAAGTGTCTATATCGATATAAGGATACAAATTAAATATTGACTGACGTCAATATATATTTAAAAAAATTATTAATAAATTTTCTTAATTTATATAGAGAATAAAATTGTCTTTTATTTTGATCTTTTTCTTTTCTTTTGCTAGTGTTCTAATATTACATTTTTATTATCATTATTTTAATAAATATTATGCTATTATGTTTTGGTCATTTTCTGATTTGAGATCTAAATGCTGGCAAACTTGTTATGTCAAAGGCTTTTAAATCTGTAGAAATTCATGCATGACAATTATGATATGTAATCAAATAACTCAGAAACTTTATTTTTACTCTCCTGTAAATTTTATAAAATTGCACATATCATGTTTTGCCATCTTATCACAGAAACATGAAATGAAAAATTTAAGTACATTTTTCACGTTATGCTTGTACCTTACTAATTATTAAAGAATTTCTTATATTTACCAATAATATCAGCATATCTACGAATTGGAGATGTAAAATGCGTGTAGAGTGGAACAGCAAGACCGTAGTGTAGATATTCCGAGGCTTGTATCATTCCACTGCTAAAGTAGACAGCTTGCATCATGCAACGTGTTGCTAGAATGCGTAGCATAGTGTTCAAATAAATATTGTCCGATTTAACAGATTCATCTAAAGACTTCGCCAATTGCTTGTTCGAATCCACGTTTATATCAAATCCCTATTAAATAAATAAATATAAAATTATACACTGTAAGAATAAGAAGAATAGAAATAATAAGAAATATGTTTATAGTTGACTAGACTAATATACAATTTTTACAAACTCACCAAATGCTTGCCAGCTTGTATCAAAGGAATAAAATTATCCGCGAGCGGTTGCGGATGTCTTCTTAACATCGCACAATCGGGGAACTCTTCTAAAATCTTCCCAGCGACACTAATATTTGCTTGCAACATGAACTCCTCTACCATCGAATTCGTTTCGAAAGATTTCTTCAGTTGCACATCGATCGGTTCGTGCGTTTCCGAATCCATGTGAATTTTGACCTCCGGTGACGCTAGAACTAACGCTCCACCCTCCAAACGTCTATGTTTCAAAATTATAGCTAACTGATTCAATTCGCGTAGTGATCGTGCAATACTGTGCTGTTGCGACGAATCGTCAATTATGATTTGCGCTTCTTCGTAGGTCAAGGATTTTTTCGAGGATATGATGCTTTTATGGAAGCGAACATTCAGTATACGAGCGTCTTTGTTCATTTCCCAGACGCAGGAAAAGGCGAATCGTTCTTCATTGCCCACCAGAGAACATAAATTAGAACTTAAAAGTGGAGGAACCTGAAAGAATTTTAAAATTCATAGTTTTAAAAACGTATTGTAAAAAATATGTTTAACGTAAATATTACAATACAATATTTTCCCGGCATAATATTTATCTTACCATGCTAATTCTTTTGTCAACCAGATAAACGGTGGTAGCTCTCGAAGCTGCTTCTTTATCTAGGGCATTTCCAGGTCGGATAAAATGAGAAACATCGGCAATATGGACGCCAACTTCGTAGTTGCCATTATCTAACGAACGACAATGTAAGGCATCATCGATGTCTGTACAACCTGGAGGATCAACAGAGCAAATATCGAGATGGCGAAGATCCACGCGCGCTTTAACATCCTTAAAAGGACAGAAAAAAGTATAAATGGACATATATCACCTAAAAACGGTAACTGGAAGCACTTATAAGCTACAGGCACATTTCTAAAAGTAAGCCCTATCTTCAACAACATACCAGTCAGAAGAAATTCGCAATAAAGCGAAAAGAATATGAAATTTTGAAGACAATGATTTGTTATAATAAACTTACATCTTCGGTTATGATCCAAGGTAATTTAGGCAGAAAACTAAGAACCTCTTTAGAAAATTGACTATGCGGAATATCGTACTCCAGTAAAACAACCTCGTTTTCAGTGGCTTGGTCACCAATTTTGCCTAATGCTCGCACAAAATGACCCTGCAAATAAATAAATGTAGCAATACGTTGAATATCTTAAATGAATCTTACATGTGGATATCTTGAATTTTTAGGCCACGCGTCTATAGACACCACTAATTTCTGACTTCTGAGACTTTCAAAATTTCTAGTCTGTATGACAATCTTAGGTATCTTCTTATCAGCTGGTACGAAAACATGATAGATCCCTCCGGTTGGTTTATTGTCATCATTAGAACCTAAAAATATTTATTCGCGAATATACAAGCATACAATACACCTTGCATCGAACAAAACTCTTTTTGTGATATTTTTATATGCTTTTATATAACTCGCTCATGGTGTTTGTCGCTATGGTCGAAACTTTGCCATCGATTTAAAAACAATTTCCTGATAAGCTATCGAGCTCAAATTTTGCACACACTCTTTATGGATGACAATGCAATGCAATGGTGGTGTAATATTCAATATTAAAAAAATTTAATAGATAATTTGAGAAAGAAAAAAAATTATTAAAAAAATATATCTCGAGTAGAAACTGCTACGCAGCGCTTTTATTATTCGTGATATAAAATTGTAGATACATTTTGTAAAAAGAATTATTTAATCTATTGTTTCCATTAAACTATATGATAAATTATTTTTCTCTTTTTAGTTCATTAATTAATTTATGCATTTTAAATAAAAGCATATTTATTTTAAAACTTACAACTACGGTGTTAAATAATAGTATATAATATCACCCAAATACCGTAACATAAAGCATTAAGTAGCTGGATGCGCATTTCGAAGACTATGCCCCCATCTTCAGCAGCACAAGATAAAAACTAAATAAAATACCTCTCACGAATCGTGAAAGATATATATTCATTTTTTATATTTTTTATATAACTAATGAAAGTTCATCTAACACAAGAAAAAACAACCAGTAAACAAAAGCTCCAAAATGCAGTCACAAATTAATTTTTTAAAGAAAATTGCACAGTATTATTTATCAAAAAACTGAAATATAATTAGCGTAATTTTTATAATTTATTTCAAATCTAACCTTGCAAGATGCCACAGTATTGCCTCCACTTCCGTCTAATGATCCCCACCACCCTCCCAGTCGGTCTCATATTTCCTTTATTGCCGCTTTTCTTCAGTCTCCTTTGTTCAGCTTTGAGCAGATCCTCACTGGCGTCGATCGCTTTATCATCCGCGTCTATATCGGCGTCGCCAGCGGCCGGAATAGCATCGTCCTCCAAAACCATTTCACTAGGAGCGGACCAGAACTCCTCGGCGAATAGTTGTATTGCCACAGTGTCGCCATCTACAGAGCGGTTCAAATGCGCATGGCCTTGGATAAGAATCTTCCAAAGAAATAAAATACAATGACAGATTCGTAAATATATCGATGGCATTGGGTAGTAATATCGAATATTACACAAATATTTGTTAATACAGATGAAAACTTTACCATCAATATGCACATCTAACTTATAAATGCTTTGAGTTTCACGTGATGTTTTATACAAAAATGATAATTAGTTGCGAGTAAATTGTGAAAATTGATTTTTCTTTGAAATTGTATTGTTACTTTTTGATCTAGTGTAAGGACTGGTGTAAGGACGACTATAGAAACATGAGAACAAATGCGAAATACGAAATATTTCCAGATAGATCTCATTTCATTAGATTTAACAGACAAATATCATACCAGTTCATCCATTCCTTCAACTTTGACTTGTCCTTCTAAAAAGTTGTCCCTTGATGCTCGGAATGCACCACTGTGTAAAGTTTTTGCGCGTAATTTATCCATAATTTCACTTAGGCCTAAATGTGGATCGAAATACTCTTTTCCTTGCTTTTCCGATTGGAAATCATTGCGGGATAACTTATCCAAAAGAAATTCGCAATCCTTTAGTTGCTTCACGTAATGTGAAACTGAAATTGTATAATTTAGACATTAACATATTATTGCGAGTTTTACTAAATAATCGAACGAGATTTGTTCTTACTTGAACAAGCTACTATATCTTCTTCTATTGCTTTCTCACGATTTTGTACATCATCGGTCAAGAATATAAATTTTTTCTTAGGTAAATGTTTCGCGTACCAAGAACAAGCTAATCGAATACAACGATCATTGTAGTCATTTACCAATTCGCCAGCTTTTTGCGTTGCATAAGTTTCCCTAAATACAAAAAAATGATGCTATTTCCGACTTGATACAACATCCATTTAAACGTACTTATGATGGTCGTTTGTGAAAATATAAAAACATCTCGTTGTATTATCTACAATACTAATTAATCTTCTGTAGATTGGCAAACTTCTATGCCTTACTTCTTTCAAGACAGTATGAAGAATTATGACATTACCAAGAACATTTTCTTCTAGTACATCGATCTATAGAAAATATTATAACAACTCAATCGATTGCTATGTATTCCGTGAACTTACCTGATCCAAGACAACATTAGTATCTAGTATCAAGAAATGTTTCGGATTGAATTCTGACGATTTACTGTGGAAGTCTTCAGATAGGGAAGAATCCGAGACAATGCAAACCTTACAGGAATGAATACCGCAATATATATCATCTCGAATGTAATGTTCGCGTACAATCTGCAATGTATAAGGAATTTATTTAAGTAATTGTATTTCAGACAACTTGTGCGAGCGGATAACATACTTTTAAAAAATTGCCGCTTCTGCTCGCTTTTATGAAAGATCTCGTGCACAACATGTTCAGAAACGGAAATAAACAACTTTTAAGTTATTTTGTGAACATATATTACTTTATAATCTAAGTATAATAAAAATTTACTTGATTGTAATTTCCCAACGAAAATATTAATTGTTTCTATATATTAAAAAAACACATGTGCATTGACAATTCGATCTGTCAATTCTTTGGAGGTTAGAATGACTGATTATGACCATGTTGTGTGTTTAGAAGGAGATAGAATAAATCACGTAAATATTATTATTTTATCGTTTTAAGATTCTTCTGGATAAAAATGGATAAAAGTTTAAATTCTCCATTTGCTAGTCGTAGTCCCTTTCTATCCCGTGCGCGTCAATACAATCCAATAAAGCGCTCAATAGCAACACCGAGAAAATCATCGTAAGTTAATACAACACAACCGGCAAAGTCATTTTAAACGAAATCTTCAATTATATTTAATGTTTCAAGGCGATTTAGTGTATCTGGTAAATCCACACAATCTACGCAAGTAATTCTCAAGTCCCAACATAATGCAGTGGAACGATTTGGATCTCCTTTGCCAGTGCTGGTTACAGAGGCGCTTACTTTCGCTGACCGTACGGATTTTATAATTTAATAATCACGTTGCTAGTATTAAATGTAATCGTTCTAGGAAATACCGTTGTCTCAGCCAACATGTCCGAGTGCGGGTACGCTTGGGTCGTGGTCGGCCGAAGACTACTCGTGTGGCAATATCGTCACCAGACATTATCTGGCTATCCTACGGGTAGTGGAAGTTCTGGCCCAGCCACACCTCAAAGTGGACGTCGACCCGCCCCAGCATCTGCGCAGTGTCACGAGCTACAACTTCCGCAGAGTGATTTGGCACATCGAGCCGAATTGGTGACTGTATTCGTACATACGGAGGGCCAAAGTGGACATCATCATGGAATGGCAAGTTGTATAGCGGTTTCGCCAGAAGGTATGGAAAAAATAGAAAACCTAAATGTTTGTAATTCTATATATATTTTATGAAACAATTTTATCTGTTTCAGGCGTTGTTCGTTATTGGCCAAACGCCAGTCATGATTCTGTCACTGTGGAACACACCGTTGAATTGCAAGGGGGTCAGGAATGTGACACAGTGCGCAGCGTTCCTTCACTAGGCGCGTGCGTACTAGCAACTACCACCTGTACTGTAGTTCTTGTACAGACGGTGGTTTCAAATGGGCGTCATTCGCTCCTCTGTCGTACGCTTCGTTCACCCTCGGGCTGGCTCGGTCTGGGCGGGATTAGCCGACGCATGTCGTCGTTCATATTCGGACCGATCGCTGCGGCTGGAGAACAAACATCGGATACAACTGTAGGTAGAAGTAGCAATGCAAAAAAAAGTCATTTTAACAATCAAAAACGTATTTTTTCATAAGACATAACAACTACGTTTTTGATTTAGATAACGGTTTTGTTTTTGTAGCGACCAGTTAGGGTTTTAACAAGCCAGCAAGCCAATAGTTCTTGGACTGTTTATGTGCTAGCTAATCATTCACTACAAAAATGGAAATTATATAAAGATGGTCCAGATACATTGGTTCATGTGTTCGATTTAACGCGAATGATACGGGAAGGTATTATTTTCAAAACGAATACTCTGTCAATTAATTGGATTATTATAAATTTTATTTGTTCTGAAAGGATTCGGAAATACAATTTGGGAGAACGTACCCAACGACCATCAATCTGAACAAGATACTTGGTTGTTAGATATGCAAGAGCACGCTACTGATAATATTATATTTTTGGCTGGAGCTGTTAACTTGCAAGTATCACCGGCTGTTCATTATGCTTTGGTTACTCTAGATACTAGCGTTAATACAAATACAGCAAGGTACTCTTTTGAAATATTTTTTTAATATTAGAAAGCTTTCCTATATTTTACACATTGCACACAAAATGGGGAATGTTCTTTTGTTATTTTTTTATTCGTAGCTTTATAGAATTCCGCGTTTTAAAAATGTCTTGTCTTTATCGAGAAGATAGTGATGTTTTACAATACCAATTATTGTGGACTGGAAATGTAGCCTACGTTTACAATAAACGCTGCATAAATGTTATTAAAACTCACGATGACGAAGATTGCTTAGAGTTTAATTTAACGCAAGATTATGTTTTAGGTACATCTCATACATTTACGCTCCGCTCTTTAATTCTTTAAATAATTGTTTGTTAAAATCTTTCTCGACTTTTAGGTGGATCTATATGTGTGAATACTCCAATATTTTTTTCGCGTTCTTATGGCCTAATATCGGTTTCTGGTGCAGAATTTATTGGAGATATGAATATAAGCGCATTCGGTTCGAATACGCCAGTAGAAGCGTCATTTAACGATTCTTTCATGGGTGGTGTCGTTTCTAATTTGTCTATTTACAATATGGATGCTACTGAAGTGAATACGATGGCAACAGACGCTGTTGGGCAATTAAAATCTGCGTTTTTATATCATATCAATAAACAACTTGTAATAGTTTTTCCGATTTTTAATTAAGAAAAAAATGTGAAAGGTTTTAATTTATTCATAGCCTATCTGCGATGAGATCCTACAAACTCATTTCCCAGCTGAATCAACTGTTAATTCGGTTTTAAATGTCGACAGTTTATTAGATAAAGTTGTTATAGCAGTTTGTGAAGAACTATTAGATGATGTTCCTGGAAAAGACCCGCGGTGGACGAATACAGGTATAAATATAAAAAGGAACCGCTTTATAACTTTCAGCATTGAAAATTATACCTTTCTGTTTTAAATAAAGGTAATGGGGGCATAGGAAGTTCCTATGCCATGCAAATCTTACATCAGTTAGAAGATAAGCAAAAAGCGTTTTCAATATTTTCAAAGTTTTTGAAAGATGTTGAACTCTGGCAAAGATTATCTGCGGTAACGTGGCGAGATACTACATTAGCCACTGTCAGAATTATAGGTAATATTGAAACGAAATTACTCCTGGAATATCTCTAAAATATATTTTTGCAGCTGAATTGGAGGAAAAATTAATATGTTCCATTTTACTAAAATGCCTACCACAGAGCGAATTAATCGATCGTACAATAGAACGCTGTGTTGGCAATCTGACAAATGATCATATTGAAAATGGATTATCTCATAAGGATATTTATTTCAGAGAAATTACAAAAGTGTCCCGATTTTTTAAACATTTAATTCGTTATTGCGAAAAGAAATCACATTCCGACTTGAGTCCTATAGCTTTAGCAAATTTATTGCATGAGAGTAATGAAATCATTCTGGTAATTATTTCCACTTCAGATATAGTGTAATTTTTAATGATGTTTTTTTTAGTCAATTTTGAAAGAAATTTTACAAATAAGATACAAGCAAAATGAAAACCACAGCTACAGTATAAGCGAGTTTGTTAAAAATGTAGCACCAGATTATCTACCGTGGACAACTGCTGCTGGTAACAAGGGAATATATGATTATCTTCTTTCCCAGGTAAGTGTTATCATGTTCTAATGTTTGTATTTAAAAGGACATTCTTTTAGCAATCTCTAACGTACAATTACGGAATAAAACCACTTGGTGAATCACCAATCCGATCATCACTGTATGACCAACTAGTAGATTTGGTAGATATTATTTTGGATGGTCGAAAATGTCATCTTGAAAGCATCAAGAAAACTGATCGCGAAATTGAAGATGTACTAATGAAACAGTACCAGAAAGATCGAAATTTACTGATCAATCCGTTTAGTAAGGTTTTTTTTATTTTTATTTGGAATGAATAAATTGTATACATTTTTCGCAGAAACATTTACAAGTTGTAAAATTTTAGTTGAAAGTGGAGAATATGAACGAGCTCTTCAATTATCTGAGAAATATTTGGATTTTGAGAGCATGGCAACAGTGTGCGATTTAACAGGAAATAACGACCGTTTGGATGAATATATGACTAGATTTAATCTGGAAAACTTCCCAGAATTTTTATATCAATGGTATTTAAAGGAGAATAAACGGGGAATACTAATTGATAAATGTAGAAATGTTAGGTACGTATAAAAGTATTAGAAAATGGTATGATATTGTGGATAGTAATCAAAATTATTTAACCAGTATAATTAGAAAAACGGGGATGAGGAATATTATAAAAATGCAATAAATAAAAATTTCTTTTATACTTCGTACCTTTCTAGATATTGTTCCAAAACTTCACAAGCTCTTACATCTTTTCTTCAAAGTCAACCGGAGCTTTCCTGGTTGCAAGATGCATTCATGGAGAACTTCAAACGTGCTAGTGGTACTCTTCGCCATCTAGCAGATTCAGAAGCAGAATCTCTCCAAAGACAGAAAACAATATATAGTATGTCAAAATTAGCGAGATTGGCAGCCGTGGATGACGACCTAAACAATCTCAGTGAAGAGGAAAACATTTTCTTGGATGAGATTAATGCCAAACTGGAAATTATTGCATACCAAGAGGAAGTGCCGGACTATGTCCTGACTCAGTATGGTAAGCTAGTAATTAATGTTTAATGTAAAGAGTTGTTAAAAATTGAAACATTTTGACAGGTTACGACACCATTCGACCTCGTGTTATCCCTGTGAAGCAGCTGGTCCATTTACATATCTGTTCCGAATATAAAGAAGCTGGTGAAGTTGAATTTAAAAAAGCACTGGACCTGTTGCAGTACCTAGATGATGACACGCAGTCGCAGAACGATTTGCGCCTCACAATATGGCGAGCTGCCATCTTGCGTGACAATTGGACTGATAGCAGTATGGCGTCTTCATTAAACGATCCTTGGGAAGCGCTTCAGCAGAGAGTTTTCTTTAAAATAGTAGAATTATCACTATTGTCAGGTACATATATATAAACAATATTTATAATTACAAGATAATATATAATTTTTAAATAATTAATTCTCTGTGTGGTTTCAGCAAATAATGAAATAGATCCACACGAACTCCTTCCACCATTAGACATTCTCTTGGAACATGAAGACTTTGCTGTATTGAAAGAAAATAAAACTTTCGTATATTTAATGAAGACTGGATATGATCACGTTTTTCGAGAAATGGAGCAAGAAATATAATTTGAAAATTATCATACATAATTTTCGAATCATACATGAATGTTTGATTTATACTTTTTATAAGAAAAATAATTTGTGCTACTTCTTTTAAATGTGAAATAAAAAATTTTTATTTAAAAACTGTGTAAATATTACAACTTAAATTAATAAGGGCTATTTATATAGAAAGCTACGTAAAAAAATATATATGGCATTCAGCGATAGCTTTATAATCTACTACTTCCAATAAGAGCTTCTTTGACCAACTTAACAGCATAGATAGCAGTACCCGGTGCAGTTGCAACTCCAGATCCACCGTGCCCGTAGTTATGAACAATATCGCGCATTTTACCGTTAATATTAATACGACCTCTTTCCACGCGAACAGGATCGCGATGTGGACGTAATCCGACAGCTTGACGCACCAATTCCGCTCCTTTAAGACTGGGCAACAAAGCTTCGCAACGTTCCTTAATAGCTAACCCATCATATCTAAAAGAAATTAATAAATTAACGACGAACCTTTACAATTCGTTCATTTTACTGTTCCTGTTGTTTTTATTATTTCAATCAGATTTAAAAAATGAAAATGCTCAGGATATTATATTAAATCTTACTTGCTGATAGAAAGATCGTAACTGTCATACTGGCGACATCCACCCAAAGTCACTGTATTAAACCCAGGAATGATATATGTATCATAATCTCCGTAGAAGAAGGTCTTTATCCACGGCGCATTCACCTTAAGTACCTGACCTCTCATTGCTACAATCTTATAGTCCTGGCAAAGATACTTTGCGCCAAGACCTGCGCAGTTAACAACAATGTCATATTCCGAAGCGATATCGATTAGATTCGTGACTTTCCGTTGCTGAATATGGCCTTCTTGTGCGATAAACTTGTCACTGGCCCAAAGTAGGTAGAGGGCGCACTCAGTTAAAACAGTAGTAAAGAACGAGCCATACTTCCAGTTGCCCGCACAAAGCTGGAGTTCAGAATCGGTGGCGCGTCTGTAGACTGGCACTAGTTTGTCGACGTAACGGTTCTGAATAAATGGTATAAAAATCATACGAGATACTTATATTCGTATTTGTTTAGGTGCTATTACCTTTACAATATCTTCGGTTGTGCTGGAAAAGATGTAACCAGATATTTCGGCGACGCCGGCTAATGGTGCCTCAGCACTCGCTCTAATATTGTCCCAGTAGTGATAGGAGTCATTTATCCATTTTCTGAAATTGTTCAGCATAAAACTGATGAGCATTACATTATTCCGTATAAACGTCCGCTCTACAGAACTGTATTTAATATAAACGACATTGAGTACAAGGCTGTTCGGTAGAAATGAAGATGGTGTTCATGGCACGGTCTTCGAGATGCGCATCTAGCTATACAATTTTTTGGTGATCATTTATATAATAAAATTAATATGGTCAAATTTGTGTAAAATAAATTAAATGGACGCAAAAATCAAGATATAATAAAATTAGTTGTATTAAACACACTGTTTAATGGGTCAACATCAAAAGCCTGCGTATTCATTAGTTATACTCAGTATTTGTTATATTCAATGCACTTCATACCGAAGCGGCGTTATTTTCAGTTTACTTTACGCATTTTATCCTGCGGCGATTATACCTAAAGTGCTTTAGATGCGCATTTCGGAGGCTATGCCCTAATTTTCAGTATCACAATAATAGAACAAATAAAGATACCTCCGTCACTCACCGGGATTGCTATACAATTGTTCTGTTATTATGTTACTCAAGATGGGGGCACAGCCTCCGAAATGCGCATCTAACTAATAAATGCGTTGTGTTACGGTTTTTGGGTGAAGTTTTATACAATTGAAAAATGGTATTTCAAATGGCGATCATAATGTATGACTTTATAGTCGAATACATTCCTGTCGCTCTATAAATAATTTTCACCTGGTAGTTTCTTCGTTAGGCCCCGCAAAGCTCGTACCCGGACGAAATAAACCGGCAGCTACGTGACTAGTCGTATTAACTGTGAATTGGTCTGCGATCACCGTAACTGATGCGCCACGGAACTGTTTCTGTAATTCTAAAGCTGTTGTTAGGCCAACCACCCCAGCACCGATAACACCAATCCTCAAATCGGACATTCCGCTTTAAATTTTTATCACTACAGCTACAAAATAAAAGATTTATTAAATATTTCTGATGTTATGCGATGTTGTGCAAATTTTTAATATGCAAATGTTCGAGGATTAAAAAGGTTAAAGCAATTGAATTCACTGATATAGTTACCACCTCGTTATGTAATTTGCTGTTAGTATATAATCAAAAGATTATATAATACGTAATTATAGCGTTTTATTAGATAAGATTAAAAATAAAATGTTATTTTAGAAAATATCAATACGGTACCCCATTCAACAATAGTTGTTAATTATTACATTTATATCTATCTATAAATAAACAAAACTCAGCGTACTCACAAACAAAAAATGAAAACATAAAGCAAACTATGTTGCAAAAATAATTTATTTCATTACCGCCTGAAGTAAAAGGCTGTTTAAAACACAAATGGTTGATTAAAAAATAAATTAAGATTACAAACTAATGATAAAAGCGAGAACATAATGCCCTATTGTAACACGTCTAACAATTATCCATGCAAAAAAATAAACCTGCACTAGGGAAATTCACGGTAGATTCAGGATATGAATTTATTGCATAAAAAATTTCAACAAAAATCGTACATATATCCATGATACCGTCGGCTCCAGTTTCAAACTGTTTCTGTTTGCTGGTTTTCTTAACTGAAATAAATTATTAAGGCATTTTGTGCGTGAAAAATAACACACGGCATTATTAAGTAGTAGAATCAAGTTACAATAATGTATCATGTTATATTATATAGAGATTCAATGTACAATTATTTTCGAATAAATGATTATTTATTTTAATTTACTTCATGTAATAAGTGATACAAATATTGGTGCTTTCACTAGTTTGGATATTTATTATTATCATTATAATATTTTTGCTAGAACAGTCTACTACACTTGACGGTAGTCTAAAGTACATATGAAGTATTATTCAGTTTGGTAGATGAATAATCTACGTTTAGTATTATAGTTACGCTTTAATTTGCATTACTTCTTTATAGTAGCAGCTCCTTGGCAAATAGAACACGACACTACACAAGATAAATATGATGAGATTTTTAGATCATATTTTAAAGAAATACCCCATGATTTAAACATTAATTTCTTCTAAAAACGTACGTGAATAGTCGTTATAAATCTCTTGGAATAATAACGAAATGACAATGTCGACATTCTCTACAATACACTTGTAAACATTTTCAAGCAATTATTAGAATAAATACACAAACTACAAAACAGGGTGGATTAGTTTAAATGCAACATAGACGAACTAGCTTCAATTAAAAGTATCCACTCTGTATATTATAAATCGTGCCTAGTTAGTCATTTCCACGAGCAACTACTTTTCCAATTAGTCAACTTTATTTTAAAATTATACATTAAAAAGGACATGGACAATAGGGCCAGGAGAATCCAGTTATAAGAAGAAATGAAACGATCATGTCTTTTCTTTTGCTCATGTCGACACCACATCACAACTTTTCTACGGTTTGTTTTAGTAAAGTATAATTGTTATGGCTATGTACAAAAAAATTGAGTATAAAGGCGCTGGTAAGTCGGTAGAAGGTCGGAACGATTTTCATACATCTTTATCCGAGGTGGTGATTGGTAAATAGAAATAAAGCATTAAAATTAATTTCATTGGAGTAAATACATCGTCAATCCGATTATCTCAAAATCTTAAAAAATAATACAAAGTGGCTCAGTGCCGACGCAATAGACTATTCTGTCTGAACTAATTCTCTAACTAAAAAAAAAAAAATGTTCGACAGAAGATTTCACGGCGTCGGTACTGTATATTAAAAAAATAATCTACAAAAGTCACAATCATCCCGAATTGAACCACCTAGCGGACAAGATTTGATTGTTACCAGTTTGTTAGAAACTAGAAAATAATTTAGGAAAATAAAAATGTAGTTCAATATACAGCAATTGAATTATAATGGTTTCCTCGTTATATATTTTGCACAATTATTTTCGAATGTCCTCTACAGTATCGCATAGATTTCTGTTACTATAAAAATTCTTCCGTTTTCAGTATAAATTCCACGAAATAATTTTACATAATTTTGAACCGTTTGGCTAATTATGTGGCAGGTAGAGTTGTGTTTATATAGCCGCTAAAAGAAAGTAGTAAAAAAAACCGTTTGAATTGGTATCTCATTAAACCAATACAATAAATCACAAAAATTGTCGCAATTCGGTTAATATTTTATTTCAAAAAGTGCGCTAGTGCGTGTTGCAAATGTTTACTAACAGTATAAAAAAAAAACAAAGATATAAATATTTTAAAATAGGCGATTTTGATTTATTTGAATTATATGTTTTATTATATCTTTGTTATTTATAAACATGTTAGTTACAGGAGGGAGACTACGGAGAATGTAATACGGACAAATGGATTAGCAATAGTAAAATAACAATGAATTAAGGCATTGACAAAATTTGTTATAAGAATTCAAATGATGCAGAAACTCTTATCGGGAAAAAATATATAGTTTTTCGCAATTAATTTCAGTTAATTAAGACAATCTTTAAGACCAACACATGTATGTATTACAATATTAAGCTACAACTGTATTGTAACTAACAATCTAAATTGTTTAATAACATTGTAGGTTTCACTAGATGATGATTTTCATAAACCGAAATTAGCTGCGAATAAGAACCTTCATTCCGATCAAATTAGCACAACGTGTTTACATTAATAAAACAGTGCAAAAAATAATTTACATAACTGCGAAAGATAGAACATTAGTATAGTTAAGATAATAGAAAAGGCCCACCGAAGCATTTTCTCCGGTTTCAATTTACATCTTCCTATTTGTCCGTACAATTTTCCGTTCGAAATAAATTACCGAAGTACAGTTTGCGACCTACACACAAAACATACTATAGTAACAACACAACACGGCACTGCCTGCTCCCAACCAACTACACCTTGACCACACCCCACCCCAGTGCACAGTTTCCTATTTGTGCTTGAGCCAGGGATGCTCGAGACACTGGGCGGCCGTGGCCCGCCGTTCCGGGTTAAATTCGAGCATTGGCTTGAGGAACGCCGCGAACTCGTGCGCGTCCTGTCGGCTCCACTCGTACTTCTCCGTCAGCACGTCCTCCAGACACCACGGTTTCAGGCCGGTTATGTGCCGCAATTCGCTTTTTTTGTTAAAGAAGAACTTGCTGTTGCGGCCGGTTTGACATATACGATGCGGAATCTCACCTGAGTATCAGATGTTAATAACCTTCGTGGGTATGTCCTTACTCTAGCTAGTACTTCGATGAGTGTTTTCAACAAATTTTGGTTTTTCTTATGCTAAAACCTTTGCCTTTAATATTACCATTATACTTAATATGAATATTCCTAATTTCTAAGTGACTACTAAACCTGCAAATATGTACTTTTTATATTTTTCAGCACTCCCCTACATTTTATATCAAAGTTAATTCAATTGTTTTTTTTTTGTAATACTACGACATAATTAACAAAAATCTAATTTTAATAATATATGTAATTATGGCAAATCACTAGCAACTGTCATCGTTGAGGAGTAAACTGTGTGACCGACAAGATTTAATCTTGCGACCTTCTGTATTTAAGTCACATAGTCTAACCTCTATCAAATTACAATGCCATTTTTAAACCGACAAATTCAAAGTTTTTTTTCACTTTTTTCTACTTTATAACACGTGAAAAGTTTTAGCTTTAGTTTTTTGTATCAAGTTTCGTGGGCTAAACTGATTTTTAATAGGTTTCTAATACTTGAGTGTAATTTATTATTCTTCAAAATAACGTAGCGAAACATTTCTGTCAAATCTACTGACATGTTTTATAGATTCAATTTATTTTTTTGATATTTCGACACTTATTGTGAGCTGAGAATATCTAAGATATATTGAAATAATAGTTATTATTACTGACCGTCCCGCTATTGGACAGTCAGCCCGATCCTATTATATGTAATGTAGTAAAAGACTATTCATTGCGATATATAGCCTGTCCTGCATAAATAAATAAACAAACAAACTCACCGAGCAGCTCAATAATGTGAGCCAAGTGGTCCTCGTCGCGCGTATAATCCTCGCCACTGTGTGGTTCGAATAGATAATCGCCAGTGGCCAGCTCGAACGCCATGCACGCCGTGCTCCATATATCCGCACTGGTATCGTAACCGGCGCCTAGCAATACCTCTAAGGCGCGATACTGCCGCGTCTGGATGTCTTCGGTAAAGTGGCGATTGACCCAGCATGCGTTACCCAAATCGGCGATTTTTACCTCGAAATCACAATTGATGAATGCCGGATCTGGTTCCGACATAGTGATGATCTGATGCTGCGTGAGGTTCGTGTGAATCGAGTGTTGCGGCGGAGGTGGCGGCAGCAGGTTCTCGATTTGAGACTGAAGGTCTGGATGGTCTGGTCGACGACTAGGAGAACCTGTGAAGTCGATCTCTTGTTTATATCATACTTTGGCAGAGTATAAAATGATGGTGTGATATATACGTGTTTTTCATTTACAAACACTTAGTTAAATAGTCCTCAATCCTCATTTTCGAATGGTTCTATTCTACGTTTCTCTTCTTTTCCTATAGTCCATGCCTCACACCCGTACAATGCTAAACTCCAGACATATAGCTACAGTAATCTTTTCTAATACCCAAGTAAATATTTGACCTTCAAATCTGCTCCTTTTCTACGAATACCTTCCTACCCTGTGCTATCCTACATTTTATATATAAAAAATAAAAAAATAAAATATCCGCCACCTTGAAAATTATGTTACTTTTATATTATACAATGACTATTGTACGCAAGACAAAGAAATGTGAAGGTAAACAAGTAATTTTATTAAACTGCCACATTTTTTTATACTGGAAGAGTACTTTGGAGATATATAGGAAGTTTTATTTTTTGGAGGATGAAGTTTATTTAAATGAGGGGAATGGGAAATTGCAGTTAGAAAAAAAAAATAGTTTTCCCATGTTAAATTTTCATTTTATGTTAAAAAATGATTGAATGGAACATTTTCTAATGGAAATTAATCTCAAATACAAAATCTGCAAGTAAGTTTCCTGTGGGGTTAACGGTTTGATCATTTTTTAGTAAATTTTTCACATTTTAAAGTGTCTGTTTACGATTTTTCAATAGAATTTAATCCCAATGTTCAGAAACTGAACGTGATTCTGAACAGCAATCAATAAATTGGAATGAAAACTATTTACATTAATAGAATTGCAGTGTATATTTACAATATTGAATCCAAAAATCATCGTCCTGTCTCATTTGCTCGGTACCCTTAATCTCCTCCCCGTCACCTTTGCCATCTGCATGACTGGCGGGTGATATATCATCTCCATGGTGAGTGGGCGATGGGGTCGATATAGTCGACGTGGGACTGATTCCTTCCGGCGATGAGGACGCGGCAGATAGAGCTGCATCTGCGGTATTGGGATGTTCTGGGGGTGGAGGGTCTAGAGTGGTAGGGGAGGTCGGGGTGGAGGAGATCATCGACTCAGCAGAGGTAGTGGTGGTGGTAGTCATGATAGTCGCAGGCTTGTCACCTGCGTCTTAGAAAGAAGAAATAATAACTATATTTACTTTATTAGAAAGCAAATTTAAAATCTTAAAAGCCTTTTTTAAAACAAATTTCCGAAAATAATTTAAAGACTAACAAGATTTCTTACTCATTTCTTCCGCACATCCATTCTGCAACTGTTGTTGCATCGTTATAATACTCATTTTATTACTACTTTCCTCCGGGCTCGTAGCATCATCCGGTGTCGTATCGCTGGGACTAGTTCCATTACAATCAGCTGTCGGAGCGTTAGTGGTGGTGGTTGCCGTAGTCGTAGTGGTGCTACTATCGCCACCATCCTCCGCATCATCGCCGGAGCACAAATTTACTACAGCGACGTTGCTTACAGGCGCCGAACTGTTTGGATCATCAGAACCATTCGTGGGATGAGCTGATTTATTGTTAGCGGCTTTCTGCTCTTCTACCTATAAGCGCGCGAAGATAAAATGAATTCAAACGGTTATTAAAAAATGAACAATTTTGATTTCAATAGGTCGAAAGGTCGACGCTTGTTATCTCATAACAAAAAACCACTATATTTCATTAAATTTGTTAATGATAGATTATAAAAATATCAATCAATTAGATTTCAGAGAAGTGATGGATTATTGAAAAAATGAAAAGTAAGGATCAATCAGTTCATCATCTATTTTTATCTTGGGATTAATTTTATACAACTGTGTGTTATTTTTATTTCAACAATACTCGAAAATGAACATTTGAAAATAAGTATATCGCAGCCCAAGAATTTATTGATTGAAATAAAGTTGTTTCGCTTTAAAAATAAATATTAAAAGGATAAGAAACAGGCACAAATATACGCATAATACGCAAGGCTTGGCATGATATATTCCGATTAGAGTTAATATCGTTAAGAGGGTTGTTGACCTTGCGCCAGCTACCCATCTGATAAGCAACCCTAAACGTGTGCGAAATGTTTTGAATACACGAATCTCGTGTTCGAAATAATCATATAAATGCACCATCTATTATGTTTGATTAATAGAAGTCTATACGAAAAAAAATGTTACATAAACTGAATACAGGATCGGTATATAAAATAAAACTTAGCAATCTAAAAGGCTGCATTTTTCTAAATCAATTAAATTGACCCCAATTTATTCTTTTTTAAAATCTGGACATAAATCTTACACGATAATTTTCTGTATTTTACTATTCTAATGTATCATGAGCCAATATTTTACGTCAAATAAATTAATAGTCTATTTACATCATTTTTAATAGGTCACTTTAATATTAAACCAAAAGTACTCGGGGTATAATATTTGTTATATAAACTTAATTAAAATACCGAGTGAATCAATAGTGAGGGGGCCATACGACCTTGTAGTATATTTTAAGAATTCGTTGCATTTAATACCGCGGGCTTTATGATTTACTGGTACATTTAACAACACATATATAACCGTATATCAAAGAGTGAGAGATATTAATTTTAAAGCGATTGCAAAAATATTATTTATGGCGATATCGTGAAATTAAAGAAAACTTTGTTAAATAATCTACTTATTTGTGAAACTTTGTTTTTATTAATTAGTATCATCCAATTTCGTACGAGGTTTAATAGGTTTATATAAAAAATGGTCATGTATGTCGTTGGATTTGAGGTAAAACTGCACATGTACAAGAATTATTCAAGTTCATTTTAAGAAGTAAGCAGTTAAATATTTTATTATTATTAAACGATGAAGCGGATCAAATAATTTTTTGTTGCTATCATATAAAACTTAAAAAACGTTCATACGAATCTTGAAAAATTTTAATGTTCACGAAGTTTTCAAATATCAATTTTATTTTAACCCACCTCAATAATTTGCTCCATTTGTTTCTTAAGCAATTCATTCTGACGTTTCGCCTTCTTCTTCAGTTTCTTTTTCTTGTTTTTGCTCATTTTAGCGGAGGCGGGCGCTTCTTGAATAGGTGCCGTACTGATGAGGCTAGTGGGAAGCTTCATGCCCAACTGGTGCATCTCGGCCGCCTCACAGGCCAATCGACGAATGTATTCTGCGGAAACGCAGATCAGGACATTCTCTGGCTTAATGTCCGTGTGAATTATCTTACATTTCCTATGGAGGTAGTCCAAACCTAAGAAACAATTGATTGGTTAAGATAAGGATGTCATATATGGTTAAGTGGAAGAGTGGATGAAGGTTTCTGACTGACGCCCAAACTTCGCTTTTTCGTGCCAATATACATATATATATATATATATATATATATATATAACCTTTTTATAAAAGAAATTTAAAGTATTGTAACAATTTGCTCATATTGACCTTTGTGTTTCGAATTTTAGGCAAATTATGTAGTTATTGTACGGCGTATGCTAGAGCACGGTGATGGTAAACTCCTAGACCAAATAATCCTTGTATCCTAATTATGGGTAAAGTCCAAGACGGACTCCGCGAGGAACCCCCCTTTAGTTAATACCACTAATTACAGAATAATGATATGCATTAGTATTGCAGAATGCTCGGTAAGACAAAAATCTAGGCAATACAAATAAAAACAACTGGTGTGCTATTCTTGTAGGCTACGGCCTTTACAAAATCCCAACTTGTTAGCTTGCCCTCTTTATACTGCAGCAGTTTTTCTTCGACATATACATTTTTAGTTGCGAGCTTTTATTGCGTCTGGCTTTAATTTTCCTTTTTGCATTACGGACTTTTACATAAGTGTTCACTTGAAGCATTTTTAGAACCTCCAGAAAAATGTATATATTTGGATGCGGGCTGTAAAAATTGGAGTTTAAATCCGAATGAAATGATTCGCAAGCATTCGTCGTCCAGCACATATACACAGCTGCTTTCGTCCACATGATTGGCGGAAAACGGCTGTCCTCTCCGATGTAATTATCGACTAAATATTCGCAAAATTTATTAATTTGTTCGTTTTCCCGTTTCTCTGCCATTAGATCTTCGGCAAGGCAATCTCCTACTTCCGCGGGATTTAAAAATGGTAGCCCAAAAATGTAGGTCAGCCATCATCTTTCGGGTCAAGGTAATGTCTGGAAAGACCCAACTTTTGAATTTATCGGTGCCATGCTTGTCCGAGATGAAAATGGCAGCCCAGAATATCGCTATTCGGATAAATATTTTGTATGGCCTTATGGACAGCCACCTCGAAGTCGACAAAAAACACTTTAGGTGTTATTCCTAAGTGTTTCATCTTCGGTATTAACTACATGGGAGTTCGTATAGGAATTCCACCATGTTTTAATCCCTCATATTCTTATCTAATGGTTTTTACATGCACCCCTAGAGCAATGTTCTATCCATGAGTTTTTCCATATTTTCTCATAAAAAGTTAATGGAAGAGTATTGGTTGGATATGGACACACCTAGTATATAGCTTTTTTAGATTTTTTAAAACTTAAATATGAAAAAATTAGGCACGAGTAAAGTCGTTAAAATAAAATATATAATGGCTCGCAAGCAAAATTATGCTAGTTTCTTCAAAATGCTCGTCTACCTTTCTTCTTCATGATTTGTATAAGCACAACAGCCCTTTTAAATCCTTTATTATTGTAAAGAAAACAATAGCTCGAAATATATCTATTAGTTTAATAGGTTTACTTAGTTTGATTATCTAGAGTTTTTGCATAAAAGGATTTGAACTTTGATAAAGTACACTTGTACAACTAGTATTTAATTTAATAAATACTTTAGACATTATTAATATATGAGTATAATATAGAATATCACCCAAATACCGTAACAATCATTAAGTAGCTAGATGTACATTTCAAGCTACTTTATGATTTATCTTGTGCTACTGATGATGGGGGCATAGCGCTTGAAATGTACATCTAGCTACTTAATGCTTGTTACGGTATTTGGGTGATATTCTATATTATAATTTAACACCGTAGTGATAATTTTTAAAATATACGGGTATGTTTGATATGAAATATAATTATTCATATTTAATTTGGTAGAAAATATACTAAACGTTGTAATGTCATCAATGTTAAGAATTTGCTACATTCACATTAGCAATATTCAGATGTAGGTCAGTGAAAATGTTCGATGTAGTGTAATGGTTGTGTGTGATTTCATTTAAATATAACAATAATGATGTCGTACCTTCAAGCACTTGCCGCATAATAGTTCGGACATTATTTCTGGGTATGCCGCGGTAATTAGATTTAATGATTAGTTTCAATAGATGATGACCAAGTACTTCGAACACCATGCAAACGTGCACACCGTGAATACCGCTAATTTTGAAATCGTCCAGAAGCTGCACGGTTTTATTCCGTTTCGGGTCCAGCGGGTCCGATTCCCGCACCGACTTCAGGATCTTGATCTCATCAAGAGCCGTCTCGGTGAAATGCTGCGCGGATTTGACAATTTTTAGGGCTACGAATCGCTTCTCTTCCAGATCCCAACACAACCAAACCGTGGAGAAATGTCCCCAACCGAGTTTACGTGTGACATGATACCGGCCGAAGAATAGATCTCCGATCTTAACGGGGTGGTAACCGCCGTACCTGTAATCGCTGCTATCTTCCTGTTCTTCTTCATCGCTCGAGTAGGGATCGTCAGCATCCTCAATAGTCTCATTACTCGAGCTATGCGAGGGCTCAAAACGGGACGCGTTATTGCGATTATTTCCGGCGCAAGTGATTGCACCGCCTCCGCCGCCCCCTTGCTGACCGTTGTTAATTTCGTCGGATTTGCCCTTTTTCTTTGCAGGCTTGTGGCGTTTCTTCTTCGCTTGTATCGCTAGCACCCTCCGGTTCACGTCCGATTTAGCTGAACTCATCGCGGCACAGTTTTTTACGTTCTAATATAATCCAGAAAAAGTCGTCACGTTTGAAGTTAATACCATTATTGAAGAAATAAATACTTTTGTTTGATTATTGTGATGGCGGACATTCGAGCGAGAATAGAGAAAAGTATATCATTTAAATTAGGCAGCCGATATAGCGTTCTCAACATGCTCAATAACAGGGGTGCCAATATGTACACAAATCTGAAAAAAGAAAAATTTAAATAAAACAAAAGTATAATGCTAAAATGATATAAAACAAGTTATTGCTTATATAAAGTTAATTTATACTTTATATATTCTTCCTTTGTATTATATTTACACATACGATATTACAGTGTAATTAATAAAATATCCATCATTTTGAATTCATTCGTCCATCTCTCCATAGACAATTTTTTAAATGCCTTTGTTTTGACATTTGTCCCTTTAAAACGAGGGAAATCAAACTGTCGTTGCATGTTAAGAGCATTTCTGTTTGCTAATTTTTTACATGTAATATGGCCCAACCTTCGGTCGCAAGTTATTTTAATACAAGAAAACGATGTGCAGTGGATGACCTACATCCGAAGCTTGTGAAAAAGGCCGCAATCGATCTTGTTAATAAAAGTGTTCAAGTTAGCATTATTATACCAGATGAAGGCGAGCAACACACCGACGAACCTCGACGCTATGGGAAGATGCAGCCAACAACAGTCGCTGAATTATTACAGCAAAACAAACTACATTTGGCGAGAAAAATACAAGAAAAAAGTGCATCCAAGAAAGCTGTTGCGAAGACGACTTCCAGAATTCGGAAACCAACGGAAACGGAGAAGCAACAAAATATTCAAAGCATATTTATTAACATGCAGCAAAATGAAATTGTTGCCAATAATATGCCATTACAAGAAGGTACCGAAGTTAAGCAGTATATTGTTGAGATCGAGCATAAGACTCCCCCATCGTCGCCTGTAAAAAACGCTAATGCTTTGGATAAAATCGTTGGTAAAGAAAGTGGTCTATCCTTAAACGAATTACGATTGAAAATGTCTAGAAGCAGCCGTTTGGCGGAACTGAAAGCATCTATGAATCGTCTGAAAACCTCACAAACTAAATTAGACAAGATTGAAGAGAAAACCAGCAAAATTCCAGACTCGCCTATTCTAAAAACGTTCAAAACGATCGAACTCGAGGTTCACTTAAGGTAAATTCGATTGTTAATCCTGAGAGTTTATCTAATATTTCTTTTTCTAGTCCGCAGAAGCTTCAGTCCCCTGAAAAGTCCTATCTAAGCCCCAGGAAAGATTCTTCAGCACGAAAGAATTTGCTCAATTTACTTAGCCCAGCAACTAAGAACGCCGTTTCAATTACTGCGAAACCGTCTGTAAGCAAACAATTATTCGAATCTGCCGCAAAGCCATCCTTGCCTTTACCGTACAAATATCGCTGTACTGCCGAAATGTTTCGCTGCATCGACACTGTCTGCCAAATAATGTATAATCGTAAGGAAACAATTATATTTCGTCGCTTAAAGCCAGCTGTTGAGGAGATGATCAAACGAAATGTGTACGAGAAGCACTTGGGTCAAATATTGACGATATATCCGGAAGCATTTCAACTCAAACAAGAGAAAATGCGCGTTTTTGGTACTGGCGCTAAGACTGACCAATGGGAACTAGTTATTACACCTGCTATTTCACAATCCAGTATGACTGCTGACGTTTTAATTGAACGTAGGCGTATTTTCTCTTCAATTTTAAACGATCGAGTCAAAGGATACCACGTTGAGTATCTCGCCAGTCTCGATCCACCCATGACTGTTGATAGAAACAAAATAACTCGTTGGCATCCAGAATTCGACATCGAACGAGTTCCGGATATAGAAGAAGTCGCACTACCCGAAAAGCCAACTGAAGAACGATTCGCAACAGGCAAGGAAGTTCTGGAACGCGCTAAGGAAATGTTTAAGTGCAACACGAGGATGGAACAAGCGATGAAACGTCTTCAAGAGAAGCAAGCTGCTGCGTCTGGAGAATCCCTACCAGCTGTTCCAGTTAAAACTCATGCGAATAGTTTTCTGAAAGGTATTCCACCAGCTATATTGGACAAGGTTCGCCAAAGGCAAGCTGCTAAAGCTTTGGAGTCTATGACACGATCAGATTCAAAAGAAAAGGAGCTTCAATTATATGGTCGATTACCAGATCTGTGCAGACTAACTAGGAATCTATTTGTAACGGAAAAGAAATCAGTTTTACCCTTGGATGTAGTTTTGAATAAATTGGAGAACAGTATGAGAACGTATTTAACCAGAGAGGACTTGGAGGGACATTTAAGAGTAGCCGCCAAGGAGTTTCCCAAGTGGTTAGTGTTTCACCAGATTAGAGGGATAGTTTTTGTGAAGATTTGCAAAGCTACCGACTTGAGTATTATTATAAGTAAGCTGGAAACAATTATTAAAGATAAGACAGATTCGTAGACATTTTCGTCTGCGATTATAATGTTAAGATACATTTTAGATTAGTTTAGATCTTGCTTTTAAAATTGTAGGAGTCAGTTTTTAACGTGTTTTTTTTATGACTGCTTGACTGATTATATTTGTAGCCAGTATCTTTTTATTATAAGATTACAAATGATAAATTTTATATTAAATAGTATTTCGACGTTACTAAAATTTAAGAAAATGTTCCTTGTAAACTTGAAGAATTCTTAGTAACGTACCTTTGGCTATCATTTAAAATTTAAATCCTTTCGGTAAATTTACTAAACATAATAAATTATTTTATTTTAAAATTACCAAACAAAATTAAATACATTTTAATAAACGCTTATGCAAATGTGGAGTACAATATTTTACACATATTATGTGTTCACAGCATTTTTATTTGTAAACACTTATGTAATATGTATGTCTTATGTATACATATCAAGCATATTTTTTGGGTCATTACTAAAATTACAATCATTCATGTAGTGTAGAATGTATGTCAAATTTTTACATTTTATTATAAATAAATTTCGTTGACGAGTATTTAGTTTTTCCCTTATTGTAACACAAATGGTAAAACATGATTGAAATCGATTTCAAATTTTTAACTTTGTAATTGTAGCAGTTAATGCATCAAAAAAATTCTCAACATAATATCCTATTTATAAAAAAGCTACAATATATGTTTTTTGGCAGATTTGGAAGCATTTAATAACGTAATTTGCACTTTAAAACCAAGCCAATATAATATTTGAAAAGCATCAGGTCAAATCGTTTTAAACGTTACTGGATGGATTTTTGCCTTAAATTATAAGTTACGTGAAAAATACCTAAGAAGTTCCAGAAGACTTCCTTGGATAGTTAATTTGAAGGTATTTCAGGTACTAAACACCATTTATAAATCAGAAAATATTTGCTACCGCTACAACAATCTAAAAATTATTTCTCAGGAACACTTAACGTTTAATTCGTTTTACTTTCATATAATATTTTTATTTAGACTTTATCGTAATACACTTATGGCTTTTTACGTAACTCCAATTGTTCGATTAATAAAGAAATTTTTGTTAAAGAAATTTCTATATATTAATATTTACCCTTCAGCAATTAACTGATCTTAAGATCCCATTTAAGACACGGATTCAAGCATTTGTACATTAAATGCGCATTTCGGTTATCGAAATCCCCATTTTCTTAATTTTCATTTTCAGTCATTAATTTCCACATTTTTCAGTTTTTATATTTATTAAAATATATATTAAAAAAATACTTACTTTTCAGTAACAGAATAAGATACAAACATATCATAAACTGCAACGTTTATATAAAATTTTTCATGATTACGATTGGAGATTCGAAATTTACAAATAACTTTAAAATGATTAATTTTCTCAGAAATGAATGGAGAGGTGTTAAAAAATGATTGGTTGTCTTATTGCAACTTACTGCTTTTATTTGTTCTTCATCCGAGACGTCCTCCGCAGCTGTCCTCTACGTATAGACATTACCAATAACCACCTGCTCTATCTCAGACAGTACGTTGTATAGTCTTTTTCTAATATCTTCATCTGGGATGCCTCTGGGTCGGTTTGCACTACCTCCATCCATCTCACCATCAGGGTTGGCGCATTGTCGTAGGATAGAAGCCAATTCAGCAGGGGTGTGCTCAGTCATCAGTAAACCGGGTACTAAAACCGTATTTGACATGCGCCAGCCAAGAAATAACTTCTCACAGACTATTTGCAGGTTGCTGTTGCTGACCTAGAACAATAAATGCGCAAAGTTATTCTTTAGGAAGCACTGTGTTTAATTTTCAGGAATTACGACAAGATTATCTTGAAAGAAATCCATAGCTATTTAATAATCTTCAATGTAGTCTGTAGAGTTATACTTAGAAATTTATATTATCTTAAGATGTTCGTAAACTTACTGGACCACATCGTTTCAAATCCGCATGACAACGTGACCTGCAATCATAAAACTCACAGTCCTTATCCTCCTTACATTCATTGACCTCCTTAAGTATATTGCTGATAGCCGGCCTTGGATAAACACCAACCAAATCTATAAATTTCAATTTTGTTCCACCCGACACAATCCCAAAATGATCTAGCTTGATATCGCACAGATGAAAAGGATCTCTGAATCCGTTCTCCAACTCTTCCAGGAATTCCAATATTAGCAACGATATCCTCACCTAAAATGGACAATCTGTGATGCAGATGCATCATTTCAAAATAAATCAAAATAAAAAAACTAAATAAATAGGCCATAATATCGATGTAGTTCAAAATATGAAGCTCGGAAACATTTAGTCCTTGTTCAATAATTATAATTGCACAAGAAAGGGAGCACTCAAACCTTTCGTGCCCATGCCTCTTTTGAATCATATGTAGTCCAGGCTGTGGAGACGTCGTCTATTGGGTCGATGAATTCTACGGCGAAATATGGACCACAAGTTCCCAACAGTTGCGGGAAGATGTCTCTTTCAGAGAACATGGCGCTGAGGAGGTACTCGTTGTCTTGGAGAAGGATCCATAGGTTGTCCATTTCCAAGTGCCGTTTTTTTATCTCTTTCTCGACATAAGATGGCTTCAGTTGGGCGAGGCGAACGATAGTTTCTTGCGCAATGGTTACATTGAATTTCTGACGAACGATAGCTCGGGTGGTCCAAAGGAATTCTTGTTCAGTAGGATAACGAATTTTACCTATAAAAACCATAGTAGAAATTTAGCTATTATTCGTAACAGCTAGACAAATATTTATCTAGAATTTTTCATGAGTTTCAGATATTTCTCAAAATGGATCACCGAGTTGAAATATAATATTAAATAACTTGTACGAATTTAGGTGCAATTAAACATTACATATACGAACAAAATTAAAATACAAAAATTTTGATATTAATAAAATTTAATTCGAAGTGTATATTTTTTAAAAATCGCTTTGTTTGTTTGGATGAGTTAACTTACCATTGTCATACCAATGCAAAGATTGTATATCAGACACTGCGGATTTGAAGACAAGCCTGGTTTGGTGCCATACGCCACTGAAGACAGCTTCCTTCTTGGACCGGAAGCTGTGGCACGTAAGAGAGCTGATATCCTGCGAAGTACAAAGAGGACTGCACAGAGTACCAATCGCTCGACCAGATTCGTACAATTTACACTAAAAATAAAATAAAATCGTGTAGTACTAGAAAAATTATGCAACGAAAACAGAAAAATTGCATAATAAAATTACAATATTTCGAAGATTGAAAAGATTTGGAGAATTATATTTACCCCAAAATATATTCAAAAATCAAAAAATGTCGTTATTTATAAAAGCAAATGTTTAAAATAATACGATTTTTAGAAAATGTTGACTATACTGTAGACTAACTGAAATGTTTCGTACTATAATAAGTATAAGTAAATTTTCTAAGTATAAGTAAATTTATAAGTATAATAAAACACGATTTTGTTGCAAGAATTTTACTTACAGCCCTATCCACGTGTCTCCACGCTTGAAAATTCGTACAAACAATATTCCACCTAAACAGTAGATAAACCACTGTTGCTAAAATCATAACACAAGGATAGATAATACTTCGGTTGTTGTATAGAATACCGGGTATCCTTCGAAAGACAATCATGATCGAATCCTTTTAAAAGCCACTTAATTGCAAAAATCAATCTACCACAGTTCATATTCCCATTTGCAAGGGGGCAATGGCCAGCATGAGAGCGTGTTTGTCATATTCAGAACGTTCGAATTGTTTTTATAAATTCGATAACAGCTGATTTCGCTGGCGCCGTTATGTCACCATATGGGCGTCGGGACGCCGCCTACGCCAGGGAAAGAGGATACAACAGTAGATTTCTTGACGTCAAGACAGTGCCGTTCGTAATTTGGCGCGGCGAATAGAATCGATTGAAATAGATATAAAGGAAGAGTTTCTTCGTTATTGCCTGCATTGATTTTTAAGTCAAATCAATTTTAAATATTTTACGTAGCGAGAGAATGATTGGACGGAGAATATTTGTCGTATGTAAAATTGTTTTAAAAAGAAATGTATTAATACATGAACAGTGCAAAAGCGTTTGATTTGTTCGTAAATTGATAATGATTAATGTTTATGTAACAAACTGAAAATAGAAATATAATTTTCAGGATTCGGAGCATGTTTCACATAAAAGTAAACCGATTTTTTTACAGGTAACGCGAATTTAAATTTAGATTTTTATAGTGTGGTATATAAAATATTACGAGTCTTCAAAATACGGTATTATAAAGTAAATATTATAAACCGAAATTTTCACGAATTTACATATTTGGTTAAAATATATATAAAAATGCCAGAAAAGCTATCCAATGAATGCAAATACAGAATATTTTGTATTTATAACATTTACGATGCATTTTATGATTCTAGAATTAATTAAATTTAAACCATTGCCGTCAATTCTAAAATGTATTTTACAGCTGTTCATGTTATAAATAAATCAACAATTTTTTTATTCTAAAAAAGTGTTGAAGCGATATTACATTTACGCGTTATAATTATTCATATTTTGGACAAGAATCAAGTTCATTCACATGCATTTTGATGAATACAAACGGTGCACTGTTTCGGAAAATTATTTTTAGGTCATTGTGCGTGTGTCATATGCGTTTTGGTTATTTAGATATATTCGCCAATAGAACGCAAATGATCAACTACAAAAAGAATCCCTTCGCAAGTTTTTGGGTGCCCTCGGCTTTTTTCTCAGAAACAAATGTCTTTTAAATGCGAACGTATCGAGATAAGCGAGTGCCCATAAATTCCTAAAATATCTGTTGCGACATTTTTCTTTTCATTTCCAAAATAATAATCGCACGAGTAAGGATCGGGTCGTGCAATTTTCACAACTGGTTATACTTCCATTCTATCGTTCTATTTATTTTTATGATACACATTTTCCATTTTCCATTAGTGCGAGGCGTCGACGTCCACGACGCTCTAGCGCTGCGATCGCACCCTTTACATAACCTTGCTGTAATAAGCAAAATCTGTTTTTCAATGCGTATCCCTTCAGTATACCTGACCGAGTCCATTAGAACTTGTGTTAAAAAACATTGTTTGATTCAAAAGTCACAAAGAATTTAGAAAAAGTTTCACTTTTTGGCTATTTTCAACAAACACGTAGCTCTATAGGTAAATATAACAATTAGATTATTTAATGTATAAATTTACAAAAGAAAGTTCTTGCTACAAATAATAGGTATTAACACTAATAGTAATTTAATATATTATAGTAAAAAAACAAAAGAGTAATTATAGAACGGATTTTACAATTCATTGAATTATTGATTTTTTTAAATTTCGTATTATCCAAATATATTTATTAAAACAGATCAAACATTTTGTATATTTTTTTTAGTTTGTTTTGATGCATTTGTTGCAAATCGATACAATATTAGTCTAAACGTTTTTTTTTTAAATTGAGTTCACGGTTTGATTGAGTCTTGGAAGGCGTCCAACTTAATGCAGATTTTTTACGATTCTAAATAAACCTGTAGAAATGTAAATGGAATTGGTATAACAAATTATAAACGATTTAATTATTAGTATAAGCCTGGTTTTACTAATATATGTGTATAAATAATAATAATTCGTTTGAAGTTATATTTATTAACAAAAAATGTTGGTTCGGTGTAAAATGTTAACTCGATTTTGAACACGTTTTTTACTATTCTATATATAAAGTAAATAGAGTAGTAAAATGTATTTGTGATTTTATTGGCTATAAATTATAAAATTGTAAGTTATAAATTAAATTAACGTCCGTTTTTTTCAAAATATGCTACAATTAGGTAGATTGTTTTTTTAAAATAACAAAATGAAGCGATATAATTAATTAATATAATCAGAAAGTATTATTAATGAAGACATAATACGGTTATTTTGTAAACCATGTAGCAAAATTAATTTACATTTTAAATTGCTAATAAAACAAATTAGACCAACTGAATTCTAGCAAATTTTTCTTGCTTTATAGAAATAATGGACGATTCAGATTCAGCCGCATCAAAACTACCAGACGAAAATATAAACAAAGAAAACATTCTTATGGATAACATAACAAAATCATCAATAATTTTTGAATTGGACGACGAAACAAAGACTGTAACAATAACAGATCAAAATTTTAACGAAATCCAAAATTTCGTTGACAAGCAAACAATGAAGGAAAGCTTAGAAACGACACCTTTGTATGAAAATATTTGCTTCAATTCCTTTGTTATGGATTATAATGATGACGATTCTGAATTTGCATCGACCTTCTATGTAGAAAATAGCTTTCAAACAGCTACTTTAATTGATGATAATCAACACGTAAAACAATCACAAATAGACCAAATCGACTTAATACGAACAATTTTAAACAACGTAATAGATAACGCTATAACAAAATGCGAAGGAAACAATAAAAAAATGAACACCAACTTCTTACAAGTCGATGAAGTATTCCCTTTAAGCAATTGGAGAGTACGGCGCACATCATCTTTGAAGCAATTAAATTCCACGGACGATCCTAACAATACTACGAAGAAAATTGTAAGATTCGCTGATTCGTTGGGGTTAGATTTGATAGATGTAAGGACGTATATAGACGAAATGCCAAAGATACCACTATCCGCGTATCAAGACTTGTCTCGAGCAAATTGTTCTAAACACCCGAGTGAAGAAGAATTTGTTTGGCTACGATCGTTCGAACAACCAGAAGGATTACCAAACTTTAGAGAACGGCTTAGAAGGAATTTTGTCAATCTCCAGTCAGCAACTTTTATATTAGAGAAGAACTGCATACAAGGCAGTGTGGTGGTTGAAAATATCGACTTCAAAAAATTTGTTCAAGTTAGAATGACCAAGAACAACTGGAGGACGTACTCCGATTGGAACTGCACATTTGTGGAAAGTAGTTGCGATGGTTTCGTAGATAAATTTCAGTTCGATATAGCGATTGGTGATATATCGCAAGAGGTCCATTCGAAGATAGAATTTGCTATCAAATTCCGATGTAAGGATCACGAGTTCTGGGATAACAATTTTGGGCACAATTATATATATGAATTGGTACGGAATATTACGGAATCTACTGAAAATGACGAGAAAGCTGAAGATACCTGTTCTGCTGCTTTTTATTGGTAAGTTTATTACAATTATATTTGAACCATAAAGGATTTCGGATTAAAGACAATAAATTCCAAACCGCATGTGTTTTCATTTATTTTATTGCAATAACAACCAACAGCAGAATTATAGATATCTATACCATTAAATACTGAAAGAACGTTTTACTAAATTCTTTTTTAAAAGCTTATAACGTTAATTTAACACTTCATCGCGTATATTATATATAGCCTGCAATATTTGTTGCGATTTATTTTAATTAAATTCAAGTTTGATAAGTTCATGCGTAAATAAACTCGTATGAAAATATGTCAACAGATAATGGCATTTTTATTAGACGATATTGGTTTCTATAGCCACTGTTAAACAATTAAATTAAATGATTTTCCTTTCGTCAACGTCAAATTGGCATTTACAAAGTCGAAACAGTACATTACATAAGCGATTTATATGTGTAAAATTATTCTTTCGATCCTACGAAATTTTTAAAAATTCATGGCAGAGAGAATATTAAAAATCCAATATTTTGACCTACTTATTAATAAATTTAAAAAAAGTAGAATGCAAAATAGGTATTTTTGACTTTTTAAAATTTCATTATGTTCTTTAATAATTAGTTTAGCTTCAAAACCAGAAACTGCATTTAAAAATACGACAGCGCATTTTTTTTTAAACACTGAAATCCGTCATGGAAATTTGATACATTGAAATCTTTATACATTTTAGCAACAATTTAGAAGATGCAGAAGATATAAACCTTAGAAATACTTTGGTGCAAAATTACATGTCCAAGCTGCTCCAACGAAATGGATCCAGCAATCAACAGACATACCAGAAAGAAATTCGAAATTCGGAGCGGACTCTGGAGGTCTTTATTATAACTGGTATCTTAGTCATGTGCGCTATATTTTTCTATATAGAAAAAGTGATTTATTTTGTGTAGAGAAGAACAGGTAAAGTTACTTTTCTTTATAGAAATCGAAGAAATTGAGAAGCGATTTAATCATAGATGAAACTAAGAATATCTTTTTGTTATAATTTGAATACTTTGAAACGAAAAAAGCGTGATATACGATTGGAGATTTTCATTAAACATTTTTCTATTTCGTTTTTGATTTTAATAGAATATTCTCTAGTCTGTGAGATATAGTGTTAATAAATTTAACATCTACCTACATATAATTCTATATTTATATTTATATAAAACATTTTTTTATAGACGCTTAAAATTATTACCAAATTCACCTTTTAAGTAAAAGATGTACACTAAATGATTATATAATAAATATATTGTATTAAAAACGTTAGTTTTTTTTTATTGCATAAAATATTCTGATCCACGTAAGTAATTTGTATTTTTAATCGAAATATCTTATTGAAAATAATTTTATTCGATTCTAAATTGCACGAAACGTCGATATTTCTTGATGTAAATAATCGAAATCAATAATTTAATAGTAATTTCGATTGATTTATTAATATATAATAAGGTATGTTACAATACGTGAATATTCTCGGTTTAAATAATTATTTAAAAATTATAGAAATACTTAAGTAAAATTATAATATTTTTATAATTTAATTATTTCATTTAATAATACATTTTAAATAGTATTACAAAAGTGTGCTCACTTTACCAAGTTTTATTTTTTTTTTTACTTTAAGAGATTGTGTGTCAAATTTTAATTTGAAATACCTTCTGTTTTAACTCAAATAAATACGAATTTTAATTAATATATTCACAGAAATGGAAGATATTTCTAACGATAATTGACTAATTGTAAAAGTCATGTATTTAGATCATTTTATTGTCGTTGTAAGTAAATTATTTCATACAAAAGATCCAAAAGAACTGAGAAATATTCAGCGAATTCTTCAGATTAACATTCGTACAGTATTCATGAAATTCGTGGAAAATTGTATTTTTTTAAATGTTTCATAGATTTATCTTCTATAACATCTTGCATAATACCCCTATGTCTAAGAATATGGCCTACTAGTCTATCTTTTCTGTGCCATAACACCGTCTAAGTGCTTTTATTTCAATAATATGTTTTCTTTTCGAATGTACATAAATTACACTTTCGATCTCAACTTCCACGTTAAACGAAATATAATTCTCTTTGTAAATGTAACAACTGGAACGCATTATGGAGGATGCCATAATAGTTCTTAATTTACACGTGTTCGAACACAACTTAATCATTTCATTTGAATCGGAAGCTACAGAAAGAAATTTTAGGAATAGAAGATAGTTATGGTCAATACAAATGTACAGAGAAACCAGAGAAGGATTTGTACAAAATATTTGTAAAGTTAATATTTTGTTAAATACATTATCCGATGTGAATTTATATACGTATTTGTATAGATATCTGCAAAACGAGCAATTTTGCAAATTATAGTCAAATAAGTGAAGACAGGAACTTATTGGTAATGAATAAAACAATAAATATTGCGGCTTTTTAAAAGTCAAATAAAAAAGTTGCAAATTATGGTCAAAAGAAAGTAGTTTGTGATTTGCATCTGGAATATATAGCATATAAAATATTTTAGAATAGGCGGGAAATTTTATGCTGACAATTTCCACAATATTTGTTAATGTTAAGTGGGACAGACTGTATATGTACAAACAGACTGTTTTCAGCTTGAGATATGATACCGTTGAAATCTAAAATATGGATTTTTTTGTAATAATAGCTTTAAAAATCACAGGACAGCGAAAAAGGATTAAACAACATATTTTACGTATATTTGTGAAAGATATAATATACTTGTTGTAAAAAGTAATTATTATTAGCTAAAAATGTGATTTAAAAATGATTCTTCTTAGTGTTGAGTAAAATATTTAATGTTTCTTAGATTCAAGAAAAAAGGACTATCACGCTTATATAGTTGAATAGTAGTCTACCCATCTTTTCCTTTGCTCTACCTTCTAGAGCTAATTTTATTAGAATTGGGTTAAATTTTACGTATTTCAGAACTTTTATCAATCATTCATAAATTATTTTTTATTTCTTCAAATATACAAAAAAATGCGTATATAAGGCGGCGATATATAAAAAGGTTGGTTTTTTTTGATTAGTACTAGAACAAAGTAAATAAATATATAAAATAGATTTTAAAAACATTTCTACTAATTTACAAAATACCTAAAAATTGATTTGAGTGGTATTATATATTTAGGTGATTTGAGGTCAGTGTTATACCTTTATATAGCGAAGATCGTGTCTTTTGACTAGAATGCTTTGGTTCTGTTCTTCTATATTTACATTGTACGTGTGGCAATTGTAATGCCCTTTCCAGTTGCGTCTATTTTGACCATTGGTCCATTATAAACGGTTAAAAACAACTTATACCACACTTATGAATAGCTCTATTGAAAAGAAATGAAATGATTTAAAACGGGACATAATCAATGGCTCATTGTCTGAGCTTCAGGTAAGTATTTGTATCGAACTGGTTTCGTTGTAAACAATTTTTTTGTGGATTAGCTTTGGTACTTTCAAATGCCACAGTCATTTTATTATATCAATTTTAAACAATCTATGATACTTTTGATTAATGAATAAAGTCATAAAATAGAATGCATGTAAATGCGCGATTTTTATTACTCATTTATTAATAGTTTTTGCTTTTATCGATGAGAGCGATCCAAATGATAATTGCCAATAGTCTTGTCGTAAGATGAAATATAAAATACAAGAAATTTCAGTTTTTTCCAAGTTCATTTCTATCTTACTTTTGCTTATCGTGCGTCAATTATCGATAATAATTTAGAAAATATTTTTACGAAGAAATTTATATCGCGAGCTAATTTTCTACATCAATAAAAGAAAATATGCGTGAGACTCTCTCGTGAGACACTCTTCTTAAACCATATTCGATCATATATGGAACACACTGAGCGATGACCAGGTTGAAATAATGTAAATTTTGTGTATGATGCACTAGTGGGTGCATTTCTATTTGTCGATGGCTCGCTCATCTGTATCAGATTCATTTCGTTGATCTCTCACACCGCGTGTATCTTCACGTGCCTGAATCAGTGGCATTCAAATTCTCTATACCACTCACTGTGTCCTCACTTAACGACGGTATCGATTCATCCAGTGTATTTGAGGTCGTTGGAAGGTTATGTTGACCACTGTGTTTCTTTAACGCCCTTTGCCTGGCTCGATACTCTCTACTTCTTTCAAAGGTACTTGTTGGCACTTTTCTTGGCGGTTTATTCGCTTTCTTCCGTTCTCTAAAGGCTCGCACTCTGTCTGTACTTGTCTTTTTCTCCATTTCACTTTTCACACAATGAAAATTATTAGCTAAAAGATTAAGCTGTGTTTGTGTAATATATAATAAAATGCGCAAGCGTCTACTGGTTGCTTTATGCCACGTATACGCTCAGTACACGCGGCGCATGCGCGTAGCGTGTTTCACTTTTCGTGACGGAGCGTTTCACTTTTTGTGACGTTCAGGCCAATTTGCCTTACCGCGCCTTTAGAAGTTCCACTTCAATAAATAATTAAAATTTATAATTACATGCTTATTGCTAGTTGTGTCTTGTAGTATAAAATCCGTGACAGAGGAAGTCAGCTCAATTTAGATTGGACATGAAAACAATTAAACCTCCTTTCGTTTCAATTCGAAAGACCAGTGGTACTTAATTTACGAATCGCGGACATCCAAAACCAATTGAAATAATAAAACATCAATTAATTTTCGATTTCTTAGTTTGTATCATCATTAAATGCAGCAAAAATGTATAAAAATTAGTCGACAATGAAACACAATTATTTTCAATTTTGGTACTGTTTGTTTGGGATGACGAATTAAATTCCGGCAAATTCACGAATCCAAGAATAATTATAAGATTAACAAAGTAACAAAAATGCATTGCATTTACGATAATAGATGATGGTACGCCTCTTCGTGATTTACCACAGAACGGTGTGACCGTAGGCCTTGATGTAGCACCGCAGATTCGTTTTATATCTTTAAGTAGCGCTGACCTTTCACCGGATTTTGTATAAGCAATGTCAAAGACAAATTACGTGAACGTTAATTATATGAACAAGTGCACTTTAATGAATCATTCGAAAGAGGAAATGGTGGTTTATATTATTTAGAAATGATAAATAATAACGAAGATCAACAGAAATTATACTTTTGAATGTTGTCGTTGATATTTGAACGGGCTATGGTTCATAATTTTATTTTTGAAATAAAGAAATTCTGACTATTCATCTATTTTATCGGTTCCTATTCTAACTGTCATCTTTACCCTGCTTTCCTTCTTGTTACACCCCATCACTTTGGTTTTACTTTTGTTTATATTCATGCTATAATCCCTAGTCATTACTTCCTGCACACCACTTAATACCGGTTCTAAATTCTGCTGTCTTTCCAACATTTTTTTCTCTCCATGAATTCTTACACCAACACTTCTTTAATCTAGTTTATTGCATCTTCTATATATAGATTGATTAATAACGATGAAAGTCTACATCCTTGCCTATTATTAATCCTCAATACTTGATCATTATACAAAATAATAGCAATCCTCCAATTATTGTAATTTATTCCCATTTTTTAAACAAGATGACCTAAATCTTTTCTTATTTTCCAATTCAATTTCAATTCATAATAAATTATATCGACGTGAAAAAGTGCAATTTAAAAAAATTGGCAGAGTAAATCGATTAATACTTAATTTTTTCTAATGAAAACTGCAATCAATCTATATTAAGATTAAGTGTTTAGTTTAAAGTTGCAAATTGGTTAATTACTTGCTGACAATTGTTTTTATTGACCTGTTCAAATCCATTAAATAATTAATAACTCCTTTCAAAAAAATCGGTATAAAATAAATGATATTCTCAGCACGTACCGCTTAAAAATCGAATGCATCGATTTATTCGTAATACTAAGTCCGTCTCTGTTAAAACACGCTATTTATAAGTAACGTTACAGTTCATATAATCCTATACTAATCGTAAAGGTGTATATTATAGTATCTCTTTCCTGGCACTTCCATTACCTGTTTGCAAAAGATATACTTGTGTGTTTATGTGTGACGCATTTCAATTCTAATTTTTCTGAAATTATTATTGAGAGCCATCTGGATGTCCCCTTTCACTTTTCCTTTCTAAATCGCCATAATGTACGAAAAGATACACCACTTGGAGTGGATGTATGTACAGATTCCGATTTACACATTCAGATAATATCTTAAATTAGAGTTATGTTTTGTACATAGATTTACTAAAGAAGTGAAATGAACAGGTGATTGTAAAAAAAAATCAACATGAAGAAATATTGTTTAAAGGATTTGAACGTTTGGGCAGTTAAGTTATACAACAAAATTCCAAGAATTGCCACATAACCATTTTGTTAAAAACATTAAGATGTTATTAATCAAATGGATGTTTTTATACTCTGGAGGAATATATCAATTATAAAGGTATAAAGTAACAATGCCGAAGAAAATAGGAGCTAATTTGTGTGAGAACTATAGGACCATTAGCCTACTATCACATGCATCGAAGATATTGTTAAAGATTATTTATAGGAGATTAGAAAATGAAGTAGAGGAAAGGCTAGGAGAAGATCAGTTTGGTTTTAGGAAAAACAGAGGGACGAGGGAGGCGATTCTAGCACTAAGAACGGTAGTAGAAAAAAGAAAGAGGGTAGGAAAGGTAACTTGCATAGCTTTTGTAGATTTAGAAAAGGCATTTGATAATGTAGATTGGGACATAATGTTTAGAATTTTAAAAGAAACGGGTATAGATTATAAGGATAGGAGAATAATTTTTAATTTATATAAACACCAAACTGCCTTAGTTAGAATTGAGGGGGAAGAAGAGGTAGCAAAAATAGGGAAGGGAGTCCGGCAAGGATGTACACTCTCACCGTTATTATTTAATCTATATATAGAAGATGCAATAAACAAAGTAAAAGAAGAGTATAGTGTAGGTGTGAATGTACAGGGAGAGAAAATATATATGCTGAGATTCGCCGACGATATAGCTATATTGGAAGAAAGCGAAAAGAATTTAGAAAGGGTATTGAATGGTATGCAGGCAGTATTGACTAGGGATTTTAACATGAAAATAAATATAGGTAAAACTAAAGTGATGAGGTGTGACAAAAAGGAATGCAGTAGAAAAATGAGGATCACAATAGGAGATAATAGAATCGAAGAAGTGTCAGATTTTTGTTATTTAGGCAGTAGAATCACAAAAGATAATCGAAGCAAGGTAGATATAAAGTGTAGGATAGCACAGGGTAGGAAGGCATTCGTAGAAAAAGAACAGATTTTAAGATCAAATATTGACTTGGGTATTAGAAAAAGATTACTGAAGGTATATGTTTGGAGTGTAGCACTGTACGGGTGTGAGGCGTGGACTATAGGAAAGGAAGAGAAGCGTAGATTAGAAGCACTTGAAATGTGGTGTTATAGGAGGATGATGAGGATTGGTTGGGAAGATAAAGTAACAAATGAAGCTGTACTAGAGTTAGTAGGGGAGAAGAGAAGTATCTGGAGAGTGTTACAGCGTAGGAGAGACAGATTAGTAGGGCATATTCTTAGGCATGGGGGGATTATGCAATTGATCATAGAAGGTAGAGTGGAGGGAAAGAGAGGGGTAGGTAGGCCTAAATTGGAGTATGTGAGTCAGATAGTTGAAGACGTTGAGATGAATAGCTATAGGGAGATGAAGGGATTAGCTCAGGATAGATCGGCATGGCGTGCTGTTTCCAACCAATCTTTAGGATTGCGGACTCTTTAACTAACTAAAGGTATATATGTAACCTGTCAACTTGTAAACATTCAAGTACTAATATTATTTGTTTTTCGCAAATACACTTGACTGTTAATTTACAGTTTTTGTAGATTTACAATATACAAAATTTCAGGAATAAATTTTCAGAGAAACAACCGAAATTTAAATGCAAACTAAAAATTGTCATTTTGGATTGAATTATTTTGATAATTCCAACAGCTTCCTCGAAACTTTATGAGAACATTTTCTAATTATTTTTAGATTGTTGTATTTAAAAAAGTAATAAGATAAGTTTGCTATCAGCAGTGTCATCATTCTTCAAGATTTCCCATTGAGGGGCAAGTAGTGGTAAAACTTACGAAAGAAAATCTGAATTTAAACTAATAAAGCGGTTCGTTTTTTTGTTGAAATTTATTTGCTATAATCGAGAAATAGAATAAATCTAAAATTCGTGTGTGCTGAAATGTTTTGAGCACACAAGGAATTTAATCGAACGTTTTGTAACTAAAAAGTTAATTCTTTGATTATTTAAGAGTTTAATGACAGGATGAAGCAATAATATTATATGGTTGAAAATGATTGATGTGTAAAAAGTAAAAATAATACTTGATTAAACAATTATTAGCGGTAAATTAGAGTAATTGACTAAAACATTTCTGAATAAGTGAATTTGAATTTTCATTGAATGAACGTTATGTACCAATCATTTTTACATCTAGCTGGTCTTCAATCATGCCGTGGTGCTTTACCTCGGTATTGAATAAAATAAATTAACCAATCTTCATTAATCAGATGTTAATACAGGGCGTTTAATCCGTTTGTATTTGATTAATGGACGCTGTTGGATATAAACAAACCATTGAATTTCAATAGAATGAATGATGATGATTTTAAAGTCATTTTAAGTCAATTTAATGTGAAAGTACGCAGATTTATTTTAATTTAAATTGAATACGTCCAATATATGTACAATATAGATAATAATTATATAAAATGTTAAGCATATTACGGGTTGGAAGTGATTTTTGTACAACTCATTGTTGAAGGTTAATAAAAAAAAGTTTTGAAAGTTTTAGTGATACCTTAAATGCATTTCTTCAAGCAATTTTGTATAGAACCAATTTTTGTTTGCATATATTTTTCGAACTAATGTAAAAATGTTGTTTACATTATGAAGTACCCTGTACAGAGACAAGTTCATACAGATCTATATTGTCCAGTAGATTGTTGCAGTTCTTTTGTGTTCAATTTGCAATAGCCATTTTAACATTGGAGAAATTTTTGATGTGAATTTTCGAAGAAAGAGATATTAGTTGAAATTACATCGATTTTATTGTACATGTAATAGAAACAAGAAATGAAATTGATATTTAATTCAAATGTAATAGATTGTAGTGTAATTTTATGTAGACATATGAAAATTGCATATAGTATAAAAAAGTTTCAATGAAGACATATTCAAGATATCTCAACAAGATAAAATTTAAAAAAATTTCACAAATTTTGCAAATAATGTTAATAAGGATAGAGTAATTATTTATATATGCCCATTTTTATCGCCGAATTTTTTTTTTTGTATTACATATAAAATATTATTATGAAAAATATTAAAAGCGAGGGTTTAAGGTAAAAAGTGTCTTTCTCTACACGTTAGCTAATTGCTGAACCGCCGTGTATCAGAATATGTCTTATAAATGTATTTTCGCTGCGCTGTAACAATTTATCGAAACATTTTTTATTTTATGCTGTATATTTTGAACTATTTGACATAATTTCGTATAAAATTATATTTTATATATTTAAAGTGCCAGGAAATAGAATTATCGCTATTGTAATTAACATTACAAACGTCTTTCGCTTACAATATTTTTTTATATTCTTTTCGTAGATAATGTGTGAGAATGTTTAAATTTTATGATATATTATAACAAATAGAAAACAAATTCTATTGTAGGTAGCTAATTTATTAGCATGACGTAAAAAGCAAACTGCGTCATATTGTTCTGGTAAAAAACTCGAGAAAAGAAATTCCTCAAAATCTGCTCACGATTGATTAGTTTTAATAAGGTAACATATTACAATTTTTTTAATTTCCGGGGAGATATTTTGAAATAAGATAATGACTGAATCTAAAAAGAAACTCTGTGTATATATATTTTGAAGTTCCTTTTTAAAACTGATAATTAAAGAATATATGGATCTAAAAATTAAATCTAGTTAAAATGTAATATCTTTAGATTTAAGATAGCTATATAAAAATGTATGACGAATTATAATGAGTACTTGACTTATAAAATATTCCGCAATGAAGAAAAACACATTTGCTATATAGAAAATTTTGAAAATTTTTTTAAACCTTCGATATCAATTCTTTGTGAATTCAAAACCGTTTCAAATTAAATACAAATATTTTAATTCCCTATAAAAATATAGTGTTTCTATATATATTAAATATAAATTACATTACAATAATTTAAATATTCTCCATTTAATCATGGCATTTTCTTAACACTCCACACCTATAAAAATAAAAGAATAAATAACACATGTTCTTGTCGATTATGCTTGAATTATATCTATCTGGTAAATCAAAATCAGTGGTTCAATAATTACCTTTTAATACCAGAGCAATTGCAGATCTTTAGGTATCTGTATTTTCATTTATTTACGCTCTAGCACTTTGGCATGGAACAAGAAACCAATCAGTTATCAATATTTTATTAGGATTATAAATACGTACATGATCGCAATTCTTCTATAGCTGATTGGAAAGTGACCGATAATTATTGTTAGCGTTAAAAAATAAATGTTTATGTAATTTTGGTTTGGAGATTCAATTAATTCGTGAATAATACTAGCATTTTTGTTTTAAAAATCGTGATGTCATTATATATGGATATGTAAAAATCAGCCATATTTTTCATGGGATTTTCAATAACAGGAATATATAATTCGGTTGATGAACCAATATTTCGATGTTTCCAATAATCCATACGACTGCGCCAGTTTTATAAACTTTTAAAATGACGGCAAATGGGCACCTAACAATTAAATGCTTTGTTTTATGGTATTTGGATGATGATCTATATAATTAATTGAAACGGTAGTGACGAATATATCAAAGTTATATAACAAGAAAATAACAAGCGTTAATAAATTTAAGATTAGCATCGCGAAAAGCATTCTCTTGTTTAGTTTGTAATAAATGGTGAGGTGTTTACTCGTATATAACAAATGCGATTTCCTTTCGCAAAAAGCTATGTCTTTGGTCAAAGCGTGGACAAAATATATTAAAAGGTAGCGAAAAATGGATATTAGTAGTTTAAAAAATAGTAACTTTCCTCTAAATATATTGACTCTTTACCAATCTTAGAGAAATGTACAATTCAATTGAATGTAGCGACTTAATTATTATTTTTTTTAATAATTTCTGTATATGAAGGTGATAGTTGAAATATCAAATAACGATTTCATTTTCTCGAAATGTTTACTAATAATTAAGCTAGATTAAAAAATATGATTATATGTGGTCTTGTTCGAATAGTTGCGAGTGTTGGTCATCCTTGGCCATTAATTCTGCTTATTATATTATGTTCTGGGCAATAAGGATCTAACTGAACTGACCAAATAGTCCGATTTCCACGTTGTTGAACATGTACTCTTTCTTATCGGACACGTCTCATGCGATAGTTAAGAGGTTTATCTCGTGCATTCTATGAGGAAATACGTCTCGCGAAGAAAGGATTGAAATATCACGTTAATTATATGGAACACATAACGTAGGGTATGTCCATGGGTACAGGAAATAAGTACAATATGTTTCTCACATTCAAATTGTTATTAGAGACGGGCTAATAAATGAGTGTTATTATTGTGTCGAAGGATTGTTTAAAATATGAAATTGCAGGATAGGTATTTGGATTTTTCTACTTCTATTACATAAGGAAGTAAATTTTTGCTAAATAAGAGTAAAGCTTAAGGATGTGAAATTGTTGGTGTGCTCGGCAATTTTACACAAACATTTTATTTAGTTCACGAATTATATTAAAAAACAAATATTGTTCGCCGGGGTAAATTTATTTTCAGCTTAGTTAAAGAGTCCGCAATCCTAAAGATTGGTTGGAAACAGCACGCCAAGCCGATCTATCCTGAGCTAATCCCTTCATCTCCCTATAGCTATTCATCTCAACGTCTTCAACTATCTGACTCACATACTCCAATTTAGGCCTACATACCCCTCTCTTTCTCTCCACTCTACCTTCTATGATCAATTGCATAATCCCCCCATGCCTAAGAATATGCCCTACTAATCTGTCTCTCCTACGCTGTAACACTCTCCAAATACTTCTCTTCTCCCCTACTAACTCTAGTACAGCTTCATTTGTTACTTTATCTTCCCAACCAATCCTCATCATCCTCCTATAACACCACATTTCGAATGCTTGTAATCTACGCTTCTCTTCCTTTCCTATAGTCCACGCCTCACACCCGTACAGTGCTACACTCCAAACATATACCTTCAGTAATCTTTTTCTAATACCCAAGTCAATATTTGATCTTAAAATCTGTTCCTTTTCTACGAATGCCTTCCTACCCTGTGCTATCCTACACTTTATATCTACCTTGCTTCGATTATCTTTTGTGATTCTACTGCCTAAATAACAAAAATCTGACACTTCTTCGATTCTATTATCTCCTATTGTGATCCTCATTTTTCTACTGCATTCCTTTTTGTCACACCTCATCACTTTAGTTTTACCTATATTTATTTTCATGTTAAAATCCCTAGTCAATACTACCTGCATACCAGTCAATACCCTTTCTAAATTCTTTTCGCTTTCTTCCAATATAGCTATATCGTCGGCGAATCTCAACATATATATTTTCTCTCCCTGTACATTCACACCTACACTATACTCTTCTTTTACTTTGTTTATTACATCTTCTATATATAGATTAAATAATAACGGTGAAAGTGTACATCCCTGCCGAACTCCCTTCCCTATTTTTGCTACCTCTTCTTCCCCCTCAATTCTAACTAAGGCAGTTTGGTGTTTATATAAATTAAAAATTATTCTCCTATCCTTATAATCTATACCCGTTTCTTTTAAAATTCTAAACATTATGTCCCAATCTACATTATCAAATGCCTTTTCTAAATCTACAAAAGCTATGCAAGTTACCTTTCCTACCCTCTTTCTTTTTTCTACTACCGTTCTTAGTGCTAGAATCGCCTCCCTCGTCCCTCTGCTTTTCCTAAAACCAAACTGATCTTCTCCTAGCCTTTCCTCTACTTTATTTTCTAATCTCCTATAAATAATCTTTAACAATATCTTCGATGCATGTGATAGTAGACTAATGGTCCTATAGTTCTCACATAAATTAGCTCCTATTTTCTTCGGCATTGTTACTATTCTACTACGCTGAAAATCCTGTGGTACTTCTCCCTTCTCATATATTTTACAAACTAACCTGTATAATCGCTCCTGCATTTTTTCCCCTGCGTGTTTTATTAATTCGGCTGGTATCATATCAATCCCCGCTGCTTTGTTATTCCGTAAATCATTTAATGCTCTATGAAACTCTGACCTAAGTATGCTAGGACCTAAGTCATCCTCATCTATCTGTTCCACACTTTCTAGCTCCTCCATGTCCTGCCTACCTTTATATAAATCTTCAAGATACTCCTTCCATCTTCTAGCTTTTTCCTTATTTTCTGTGAGTTCCTTACCCTGCTTATATTTAGAAATATATTTAGAAACAACTTTTCAAGCACAGTTTATATCCATAAGCTCTAATCACTAAATTTGAAAAAAAACTGACTAAAAGAAGATCTATAAAATATTTTTTCTAGTTTTTTTACGTCATTCAAAGGAGTTCTATACCGGTAAAATGTGAAACAATTTTTTTAACAATGTAATGACCTGCAGAAAATTATCTTCCGTCGCTTTGCATATAAATTAGTGGCAGTTTTCTATTTGCGCACTAATCCGATGTCATAAACTACGACTTAGCGCGGCACCCTTAACCCTACTATTCGTTTGCAGGTATACGGACACGTATAGGCAGGTATACGGACGGCTGGCTACAAATTATTAACAATTAATAATATTGTAATAAAAAATAATAATAATATGGAACAAAAAGAGAATGTATTTTTCATTGTGTCATTCTTAATAATGGGTAAAATAAAAATAGATTTACATCGTAGTTTACCAATTTCACATATATTTCAATACATTTATTAAAACACATTATTATAGAAAAAAATATATAAGTTAGGTCAGGTCAGGTCAGGTCAGGTGTGTGTGTGTATGTGGAGTTGATGTATCTATTTTCAGTCAGAGTTTTGTTGTTGGCGGAAATAGAGAATCTTTTAATCCGGTAATAAAATTTGTGCGCAGTTAAAGACCAGCCAAATTAGTAATACATTGATTAAAAAATAATAACTATATTAAATTTTTAATGTTTTAGATACGTATGTCACTGATTGTATATTTTATGTATTTATACAACGAATCAGAAAAACATTTTAAAATGATTAATTAAATGGTAATTTTGGCTATATAGTGGTGACATTGTAAATAATACGATCCTGTACGAATGAACCACGATTTGGTAAGAATAATATGAATTAGATATATTTTTAAGTTTAAAAAATAGAAAAGAAATAAGCCGTAATGATAAAAGTTATCATCTAGGAAATAATTTAAAAAGCAATGGGTTTCTATTATTAATATGTCCATAAAATTATAAGCGATATATTTGGATTATAGTAGGTCAGTTGCAGATGATGCAGCTGTAGAAATGGTGGTAAAAAAGTATTTAAACAAGAAAATCTCATATAGAACAAACACAAATTGTAGAGAATGGTGTTTTTTTTTAAACAGAGCAGTGGACAAATATTCGAAAAGTGATGGCGAGTGATATTTATAAAACTACCAAAAATGAATTAAATACAAAAGGAAGAATAAGTAAACAACTACATACAAAAATGAGAAATTCGTTTCTACATTAAGATCTATAAAATATTTTTTTAATTTCAGTGAATGAGTGTGAAGATCTTAATGTCGTATTTTATCACGTTGTCAAAAGTACGCAAAGCCATTGTATCACAATGAAGACTATAATTCTTGATTGAGTAGCAATTCTTCAAACCACTATTAAGATAACGCCCAGATCTTGAGTTGAAGCTTACACAAACAGAACTATTAAGCCCACAAACACAAAAACTAAAGACATGGTAAATACATCAAGTGATATGCGGTGTGGGCACGCTTTGGTTTTGGCGATCATTTTATTGATGGATTGATTATGGCCGATTATGGTCGATGGTATGGCCATCGAGGCAATGATCATCGTTGGCGCATTAGCATCGGGAACAGAAGAAGAAATCAGTGGTCGTCAAATATCTATTTCACGAGCTCTGATATGCTGGAATGTAGCATTTTACGGCTGTGAGGTATGGACAATAGGAAAAGATGAAACATTTAAATGGCATTGGCAGCGTCTATTCTTACTCAGGCTTCTCAAAGTTAAACAACAAATTATACTCGAAGTTAACTCATCTAACATTTAAGACATCGCTGAGATAAATCGATGTCGTCTGACGTCACATGGACCATCACCACGAAAAGAGGTAGCAAGCGTAGTGGTGCTGTAACGTGCACAGCGTAGTATTGTGGAATACTGGCACTAGTAACGCTTTCCAAGAACTGGAAGAAAAGCTACCACATCTTTACAATGCGCTAAAACAAGGTAGAGTCCGTTTTCAAGTCTGTGCTAAGATAGAAGACACGAATTCTAAAATAGAATGTAAAACTAAATAATAAGAAGAATGGAATAGTAATAGAAGAAACGAATTCTCAATTGTATGTAAATAATCATGAAAATTAATGCACAAACCTCAAAATTTTTCGAATCAAAAAATACCTATATCATTTGTAGGATTTTTCAAATACATTCTAAATATTCTGCCTTTAAAATAGATTATTTAACCGCAAATAAAGTTACTTAGTTAATAAGTCATCAATCCTAGGAATTCTTCAGAAACAGTACACCACGCCGATCTCTCCAGAGCTACCTCCTTCATTTCCCTATAGCTTCATCCTACACGTCCTCCACTATGTGACTTACATACTTTAATATAGAAGTCACTCATATAGAAGAAACATAAATTGAAGTGGGTAAAAAAAAATTTAACGCAAACAGCAGCGAACGAATATTAGAGCTACTTAAGAAAATGAGAAAAGTTAATAAAAATGGAAAATCTTACAGGAACTAGTATTTTGCAACATTCGTGGAATGTACTTTTATTTTGCACGTATATAGCGAGCGATATTTATGAACCCACCTTTCTTTCCCGCTACTCTACCTCCTATAAGTAATTGCATAACAGTGTACTGTCTGTTCGCTTTTAATTTGCCTGGCCATGAGATGCGCACTTGTCCAAAATAGTGGGGGTGCAATTGCTATTGCTTAAGACGCGCCTACAATCATTCTTTCCTTGGCACTACCCTTCAATCTGTGTACTATCAGTGGCGTAACAACTTACTACCAAAATGAGTACGCTTTTAAATGGTAAAGTAATCCATGGCCAATCAAGGGAATTGATTTTTAATGTGTATAAATCTGATGGCAATGTGTCATCGAAGGAAGTAAAGGAAAGAGTGTCTGCAGCAACGAAAGTGGCCATAAGAACGGTAGCTACAATTATAAAGGAAGGTGAAGCTCCAGGTAACGAAAGTGAACCGAAATTTTCTACACCAGGAAAGAAGCGTATTCGAAAGGCGACTATACGACATTTAGAAGATTTTGAAAAGTGTGACTTTCGAAATATAATATATAATTTTCACAAAACCGAAAATACAAGAGTTACGCTTAAAACATTACGTGAAAAATGATACAGTGACTTAGGAAGGGAAGTACATAAAACTTCTTTAAATCATTGTACATGATTTAGAATTTAAGTTTAGAAGCAAAAAAATATATTCTTATATTACGAACATGGTAAGAACGACAAATGTATTGGGAACGCCACTGGTCGACAGAGTTGAAGAGAAGGACCGCCTTCTCTTCACGGAGAATGCCGAATATCCCTTCCCTATCCGCGCGACCCGAGGCAAAATTATAGCGAACAAACCAGTGGCGGCTCGTGCCATTTCAATCTGGGGGGGGGCCATTTCTTAAAAAATAACATAATAGTGAGAAATGTTACCTAAAATGGATGCAAAATGATTAAATTCAATCATTTCTTGAAAGTAAATTCCACACTTCTATCTTTCATTGATATAAACTTTTCCAAAACTTTTTTGTTAAAATTGTAAATATCTCGCACCACATTTTTATTAATACACATCATCGCCAACGCGATTAAACGATCATTACCCATAGCATTTCGCAAAATTCTTTTAAGTGTTGAAAAACAACGCTCTGATTCAGCGGTGGTCATCGGGGTTGTTAAAATAATTTCAAGTATTTTTATAGTTTCCGGGAACGTTTCACTGAGATTATTTTGTAGCAATAACGAAAGAAAATTTGTGGCTCCAATTATTTGATAAAAATCCGGACGCGAGTAAATGACTTCTAATTCTGTTTTGAATCTGGTTTTATTCAAAAATGGATATGCAAGACACACGGTTTCCAAAAGATCCCCTGGAAACTTTAGAAAATGTTGGCAGCGATTTCGTGTTAAATAACTCAGCGGCTTGTAGATGGCCACGATATGAGAATATGTCCTTCATCTGTGTTATATATATTTTTGTAAATGTCTCTTGTAAAACGCCGCGTAAATGTCCGGTGTTGAGCACTTCTTGCATAAGTTTGCGATAAATTTAAATCAGGCAATGGCCTATCTAATTCTTTAATTTGTACTTTGTCCACAAGAGAAAGTCTACAAAACTCTATTTTCAATAAAGAACTAACACTATTAATTCTTATTAAATTATTTCTATTAAATATATTCTTGGAGAAACACGTGGCAAAATCGTACATACGTAACTCACAGAACAATGCAACTATATCTACATCAATTTTACTGCTTACTAGGCTTCTCTGTTAGGACGCTAAAGAATCGTAGTCCAGAATAGCATAAACAACGATATATATTCTCGCTGTACAAGCAGCGTGACGTCACGTTGCTATGACTCATCCAAAGCCGCTAGAATGTTACACACTAGTCGTAATATAGTACAAGCGGGCCGAAGAAATAGAGAAGACATACTGCATACGGTCGCTCTCACCTATTACCTGCAATATAGTGAGATGAGTGCATATGCATTTAACCTGTACTGTGTGGCTGGGTGGCGCTGGAATTTGTACTACATATTAACGATATAGCTATATTGCGAAGCTCTCACTCTAGCGCTTCCAACAGATAGGGCATATGCATTTGACTGGTACTTGCTAGCTGCCATATCGTGTTGATACATGAGTGTTAGGTATGTTCGCGGCGCAAGTTTTATCTTTTAGGAAAAATAATGCCGAGATAAAATATCGCAATACAATTATATATCTACGGTGATGCTCTCAATGTTCAGGAGGGGCGCGCGGCCCTGTGGCCTGCATAAGGAACCGCCACTGGAACAAACTGTACATATCAAACGATTTTCTATCTTAGGATACAAATAAAACTAATGAATATTTAATTTTAGAAATATCTTGAACTTGATGAAAACTACAATTATTTAAACATCATATTCTTTCCCCCTACTCTACCTCCTATAACTAATTGCATAACAGTGTACAAAGACTCCAGGGCTGTAAGACGAGTTGGAAAAATTTGACCAATATTATAATTACATATATAATGATCTATCAGTCAATATCTTCTACGTTAATACCTTCCAAATTCGTCTCTTTGCCTCTACTAACTCTAACATGGCTTTGTCAGGCTATATATGTTTTATGCTTTCGTATAGTCCACGCCTCACACCCGTACAGTGCCGCATTCCATATATATGCTTTTAGTCATCTTTTTCTATTACTTTGACCTAAATATTTGCTGGCTTTTTTACGAATACCTTCCTACCCTGTGCTATCCTACATTTTATATCTACCTTACCTCGGTTATCCTTCATAATTCTACTTCCCGAACAACAGAAATCTTCGACACCCCTTCTATTCTAACATCATCTTTCACCTGCATTGTCGCATTGGTTTTACAAATATTTATTTTCACGTTATAATTTATATTTGCAAATAAACTTACGATTGTTATTTTACCATATAGTTAGTTTATCGAAGAATTTATGCGACGAAAATATAGAATTAAAAAAGCAGCTGCTGGTACTTAAAAAGACAATGCAAATTATGCGTAACTAGTTCACACAAGAACTAGATTTGATAATAAACTGCCATCGATTTTGCAACAAATTATATCAGCGAGTTTTCTACAATCACCAGTAATAATATGTACGAAGCAGCTGAGCCAGGTACTACTACTACTACTACTTCTGCTACGGTACTACCACAACACCTGGTGCAATCCATACACCATATAAACTCATCATGACATTTTACTCTTCCGCGGAGCAGTGTTGCATCTCGCGGAACCACAATATATCGCGGTCTCGGAAGTCGAGTACGTTCGCCGAGTGTTGAAAATAAGAGAAACGGTGTTAGATATAGAGGCGAGATTCAGTAATTTATTCAGAATTAGAGTAGAAGTTCTACAAACGAAATGGGATTTTACAAAATTACAATGAATTAAGCGAGCCGGTTTTAATTGATAATTTTTTTGTTGACGGGGGTGTGTTTTGTGCATCAAATAAATTGATGTGTTTTACATTTTGACACAACTATCGAATTAACGGGTGCAATTATCAAAGAAAAATTTAGTTTATGATTTTTTTTTAAGGTATACTGTTTGATAATTTTTTATTTTGCTTGATTGCAATGATTATTTGATTTACCATCCGATTCTTATATGTTAATAAGTATGTCGTTGTGTCGAAGTGAAAACACTGTCATTTAGCAACAGATCGATTTATATAGTTCTCTAATTGGTATTTTAATTAGAATGATGTCACCTAAAGATTCAATCTAAAAATTCAAGAATAAACGTTGTATTATATATATTTTTTGCGATTTCACGTAACAATATGTTATTGAAATTGAAAGTATTTTCTGTGAACTAAAGTGGCAAAACGGAAAATATGAATTTACCACCGAAAATAATGGATACCCTGTACAGGCACAGACGCATCGCCGTGCCAAAGAGGTAAGTTTTGCATTTTGTCTTATGCATGTGAGAGTTTTAGAAAAGGAAATAATTGAATACTGTTGTATTATTCCGTCGATATTTTCTATTGGTAGAGAGAGATTTGCAGAAGGAAAAGCGGAAAGTGGTTTGATTTGTTTTTTTTTTGCGGTTATGACATAGTTATCAGAAATAATAACATACGTTTGATTTGGATTAAACTTGAATACGTAAACAATTAAATGTATTAGATTTCGTTTCTATTCATTGTAAAATTAACAAACACTTTTTATTTATTCATTACGGTGTTGGTAAATATTTATACATCAGATGCGCATTTCAAGGTGTACGCCCCAATTTCATATCGATTGATGCTTTAAAAAACTAAACATTTATATGAGTAAAAAATATTAAATTTTTGTCACTTCCGATTCATTTTCTTTGATATCACAAATGATTATGATGTAAAGATTTGTTGGTAAAAAATTGTAAAATCTCTCCATTTATAAAATGAAGATTTAGAATTGTAGCAATTGTTTCTATAATTGTTCAATAGTTATTTAAATAGTATTTAGTTTTAACAACGCTTTTAATTAACATTAACATAATAATACGTTGTGTATTTTATGCTTCATAAGACTGAAAATTAATGCTTTAATTGTACTAGATTCTATATAACTACGTATGTCCAATATATGTAATGTTTCATGCAAGTCTTCTGCGATTTCTGATTTCTCGTATTGCTATTTATTAGTTGACATAAAATTAATATATTTTGCAGAACCGTTACATAGAAATCCTTTTAAATCTGGTTTAATTAAATTAAAGGTATAAAATACCTTAGTATAAAGACGAATTACAAATTTGCAACATAACTTTTATAAAGACAATTTTTAACTGGGAACATATTACAAAAAAAAAAATTTCGCGACGTTGCTTTTGCAAATGAATCTAAATTCGTAACAAAATTTCAACTTTCTCTAACCCGGCGATGAGAATTCCATTTCCCTCTGCTTTACAAAAATCAAACAATAATTAAACAATTAAACAATAATTAAATTAAACATTTACAATGACCCATCACATCGACAACTTTTTTAAAAGAATAATTAATTCTATATATAATATTCTTTCAAGTTATTATCACGTTAATTATGTTTCGAATTTATTTTGTACGCTAATAATTTGTATAAAGCCAAAATTAATTTTCTAATAGCAATATTTTTAATTCATCCAATCGCCTGCCAATATAAAATTTTAGTTGCTTTTAATAATTCCATTCGAGCATTAATTAAATTTATTTACGTATGAGCTTTGTCACGTTTTTCTATTAAATAATAAGGTAATTATATAAATAAATAATAAGGTATTTGAGTGATATTCTATATTACAAGGTAATTAAGGTAAAATTAAGTAAATCGCAGCCAAGTTGTAATAATACAAAAAGTAACATCGTTATATATTTCAATAAAATTATTCGCCAGCATTAAATTGAAACAATTTAATATAATTTCCAACTTGAATCGTCTCGAACAAATTGCTAGTTCAATTTCGAATTGAAGTCGTAATTTTACTCAAGTATTCTTTAATCCGTTTTTACAATAAGCTGGATGATTATTATTAAAAGAATCAATAAGCAGAAATGCTTAGAATCTCTCAGAGAGTAACCAAGTTAATATAAAAGTGCTAGAACGAAGAGGAAGCCTACTTTATTCAAGCTATAGTGATTATATATTGCTTTGCACGAGCAGATTAAGTTAATTAATTATAAATTTTTATAGACTTTACATTGTTATACTCTGTTTGCTCATGCTATGCTCTTAAGTAAATTAACTTAAAATAGAAAATATGAATAAATATTTTCGAGTGATTTTCATTGGTGGTTGAGAAAATTTATGGTATTTCGTTAAATTGAATTTTATATATTTACGTATACACAAAAAATTATAATTATGACATCGAATTCTACAAGAAAAAACAAAAGAACACAATTGCAAAAAGAAAATAGTAGATCTACTAAAAAGGGTATATAGTTTTTTGTAAATGTGCTAATTTAGTTTAGCATTATTATTAAATTTTTTTGACCCTTTGAAAGATATCTGTTATTTTTATTTGATTTTCCACAATCCTTTAAATTATGTACTAAATTATACATCGCTATATCAAAGTGTTCCAAAACTCATCTCAGCAAAGTCATCTTATATTTTCATAATTCGAGTATAGTCAAATAAATACTCAACATATAGAAGAAGTTGATTTTTTATAAAATTTACAATCTATTTTTATGTAAATAGCAATATATTTTGTAGCAATCGTTTTTTTGCTAGACTTGTTAATTTAATTTTCCTTGTTCGCAATTAGAATATATCTGTCAATTTTTTTTTAGGATTTTAAACGATTTTTCACTCATAACGTCATATTTACTAATTTAAATAAATCTAATTGAAGGTTTATGCGACATTTAAAACGATGATATCATATAATATTTAATTTTGTCCTGTGTAATTTTGTGAAGGTCCTCATCAAATTGTTAATATGAATAGCTAAATTGTATATAATTTTCAATGCAGTTAAAATATTTTATAATACCTATTTATTATACAATTACACAAAGCACAAGTACTAAAATATGTATGGTTCTTGTGAATGATTTGGATGACTTAATTTACCAAAAATGTAATTGGTTATTTGACAATGGTTATATAATAAAGAATAATGTATCTGGTTGGTATAATTTTGGCATTCAGTATAATGTTGTTATGTTTAGTTAAAGAGTCCGCAATCCTAAAGATTGGTTGAAAACAGCACGCCATGCCGATCTATCCTGAGCTAATCCCTTCATCTCCCTATAGTTATTCATCTCAACGTCTTCAACTATCTGACTCACATACTCCAATCTAGGCCTACCTACCCCTCTCTTTCCCTCCACTCTACCTTCTATGATCAATTGCATAATCCCCCCATGCCTAAGGATATGCCCTACTAATCTGTCTCTCCTACGCTGTAACACTCTCCAAATACTTCTCTTCTCCCCTACTAACTCTAGTACAGCTTCATTTGTTACTTTATCTTCCCAACCAATCCTCATCATCCTCCTATAACACCACATTTCGAATGCTTGTAATCTACGCTTCTCTTCCTTTCCTATAGTCCACGCCTCACACCCGTACAGTGCTACACTCCAAACATATACCTTCAGTAATCTTTTTCTAATACCCAAGTCAATATTTGATCTTAAAATCTGTTCTTTTTCTACGAATGCCTTCCTACCCTGTGCTATCCTACACTTTATATCTACCTTGCTTCGATTATCTTTTGTGATTCTACTGCCTAAATAACAAAAATCTGACACTTCTTCGATTCTATTATCTCCTATTGTGATCCTCATTTTTCTACTGCATTCCTTTTTGTCACACCTCATCACTTTAGTTTTACCTATATTTATTTTCATGTTAAAATCCCTAGTCAATACTGCCTGCATACCATTCAATACCCTTTCTAAATTCTTTTCGCTTTCTTCCAATATAGCTATATCGTCGGCGAATCTCAACATATATATTTTCTCTCCCTGTACATTCACACCTACACTATACTCTTCTTTTACTTTGTTTATTGCATCTTCTATATATAGATTAAATAATAACGGTGAAAGTGTACATCCCTGCCGAACTCCCTTCCCTATTTTTGCTACCTCTTCTTCCCCTTCAATTCTAACTAAGGCAGTTTGGTGTTTATATAAATTAAAAATTATTCTCCTATCCTTATAATCTATACCCGTTTCTTTTAAAATTCTAAACATTATGTCCCAATCTACATTATCAAATGCCTTTTCTAAATCTACAAAAGCTATGCAAGTTACCTTTCCTACCCTCATTCTTTTTTCTACTACTGTTCTTAGTGCTAAAATCGCCTCCCTCGTCCCTCTGTTTTTCCTAAAACCAAACTGATCTCCTCCTAGTCTTTCCTCTACTTTATTTTCTAATCTCCTATAAATAATCTTTAGCAATATCTTCGATGCATGTGATAGTAGACTAATGGTCCTATAGTTCTCACACAAATTAGCTCCTATTTTCTTCGGCATTGTTACTATTCTACTACGCTGAAAATCCTGTGGTACTTCTCCCTTCTCATATATTTTACAAACTAGCCTGTATAATCGCTCCTGCATTTTTTATGTTATGTAATAATAATTAATTAACTAGTCAGGTGCAATTAATGATAATGGCTAAAGTTTCCGGACAAAATATTTTGAAATGCTATTTCACATTATATTATGAAAATTTATATCCAACAAATACACGAGAAGAAAATTATTTTATTTTCATACTATACAAATATAATATTACATTCTTTATGATTTGATATGTATTCATAATAGTTGTAATATATTTGGAATTAGTTATAATTTTTAGTGTAAACATTTCTTGCAGTCTTTAATATATTTCTACAGTTACCTATTTTATGTAAATTTTTAATGGTATATTATCAACGCTTTATTGAAACTACAATAGCCATCAAATATTTATTCATAGCATTTTTGCTATATCTGGGACATAGCAATCATACAGCACCGTATTAGATGAAATGGTTGGAAAAGTGGTATTTCAAAAAAATATATTTCACAATAAGGAGATTTCATAATGTCTAATGCAAAATGTAGACTTTTTCAAATATTGGATGATAATCTAAATAATTGTAAGTTTTGAAAATTGCATTGTTCGAAATGTCGCATACAATTCATATTTTTTTGGAATATAGATAATAATAATAAAAATTCGAGAAGACACTTTAACACGTGGCTTATATTCCATTTCTAGACGTTTTTCATTTTAGCCCATTTAGATTAGAACTAAATACGAGCCTGTAGCGTACAGTATCGGTTTTACAGTTTTATGATGGTATAAAGAGGAGCATTTAAATCGCCTCGTTTATTATATGACCATATTACGTTGAAAATGCGTTGCAAATGCAAACGTGAAATTATATATAAAAAAAAACACCGGGATATTAGCGATTTGTCAACTTGATGCGACAGTTTTCTAGTGATTATGATGTTTAGATCAACTGAAATGATAATTGGATTCCATAGAAGAATGATTGATTGGAAAATTGTACATAATGCTTCGCTTAATTCAGTTCTAAATGAAAGCAGGAAGCATCCTTTGTACTCGCCTTTTTACCATGAATTTTCCGCCAGAATTATACTTGGTGTGTATACGTGTTTTTCTATTTAAAATACAAAATAAAAATATTAAAAATATACAGTTATATTATTGTATTTGGTAATTAAAATTTGATAATATAAAAAATGTTTGGACAATTTTCTATTACCAGATACTCTGCAACGATCAAAATAAAAATCAAAATATTAGCCAGTCAATTATGCTCAAAGCTACCAATAAAATATTCTGGTAAAATAAAAAGGTACGTCAAGTTTTCAAGAATTTCTTTGTAAAATATGAACATTTTAATCTTAATACAGTAAACTAAAGTTTATTAAAGACACCGTTCTAATTTAGGATCGTTAAACGAATTAAATTGCAGGAGTTGAGCGCGAAGAAGTATTAATACAAAACATTACACATAACTGTGCCTATTCAAAGACGTTGGGATCTTTCTTTATTTTCATTCAGAGTTCATGCCGATATATCCATTGTTTTCAAATAGAAGCACATGATAATTAAATAAGACTTCTAGGACATGTTAATCATACGCTAATATGGTAAAAATAACGGTTTTTTAAAAAGAAGATTCATTATTAAGGTTTAGAAGTAAATCGCGAATTTGAATGCATCCGTTTGCGGATTCGAAGAGTACAATCGCTGTAACAAAGATGTAACAGTACTTTAGTGGTTTTAAACTATAATAATGTGCTATAATGCACTTGATTTATCTACAACAGAAGTGAAGAGAATGCGAATTGACTGGCACTACGCGAAATAGGATGTAGATTGAACAGTAACAATGTGCGAATTGAGAGGAATCTGGGTCTTCTTGCGTACTGTTGGTTTAAGAGTACATTTACATTTTAAACTTGCATTTAAAAACAATCAACGCATTTTTACTAATATTTAATTTTACTATGAGTACAAGTGGACTTTTGTGGCGAAATCGTTGAAGACAGACCACTTTAATGGTGTTTGATCTCCAGTGACGGCTCGTGGCATTTCAATCTGTGGGGGGGGGGGGGGGGGCATTTCTTAAAGAATAACGTAATAGTGAGAAATCTGACCTAAAATGAATACAAAATAATTAAATACAATCATTTCTTGAAAGTGACTTCCACTCTTCTATCCTTCATTGATATAAACTTTTCCAAAACTTTTTCGTTAAAATTGTAAATATCTCGCAACACATTTTTATTAATACACATCTACGCCAACGCATTTAAACGATCATTACCCATAGCATTTCGCAAAAAAGTCTTGATTCTTTTAAGTGTTGAAAAACAACGCTCTGATTCAACAGTGGTCATCGGGGTTGTTAAAGTAATTTTAAGTATTTTTATAGTTTCCGGGAAAGTTTCACCGAGATTACTTTGCAGCAATAACGAAAGAAAATTTGTGGCTCCAATTATTTAATAAAAATCCGGACGCGAGTAAATGACTTCTAATTCTGTTTTTAATCTGGTTTTATTCAAAAATGGATATGAATGACACACGGTTTCCAAAAGGTCCACTGGATATTGTTTAGAAAATGTTGGCATCGATTTCGTGTTAAATAACTCAGCGGCCTGTAGATGGCCACGATATGAGAATCTATCCTTCATCTGTGTTATAATTTTTTTTTGTAAATGTATGTTGTAAAATGCCGCGTAAATGTCCGGTTTTGAGCAATCCTTACACAAGTTTGCGATAAATTTAAATCAGGCAATGGCCTACCTAATTCTTTAATTTTTACTTTGTCCACAAGAGAAAGTCTACAAAAAACTCTATTTTCAATAAAGAACTAACACTATTCATTTCTATTAAATTGTTTCTATTAAATATATTCTTGGAGAAACACGTGGCAAAATCGTACATACGTAACTCACAGAACAATGCAACTATATCTATATCCATTTTACTGTTTACTAGGCGTCTCTGTTAGGACGCTAAAGAATCGTAGCCCAGAATAGCATAAACAACGATATATATTCTCGCTGTACAAGCAGCGTGACGTCACGCTGCTATGACTCATCCAAAGCCGCTGAAATGTTGCACACTAGTCGTAATATAGCTTCAAGTGGACCGAAGAAATAGAGAAGACATAGTTCATACGGTCGCTCTCACCTATTGCTTGCAATAGAGTGCGATGAGTGCCTATACATTTAACCTGTACTGTACTGACGGTATGCAGTATATCTATATATCTATACTGCATATGGTCGCTCTAACTCTAGCGCTTCCAACGGATAGGGCATATGCATTTGACTGTTACGTGCTAGCTGCCATATCGTGTTGAGTCATGAGTGTTCGGTATGTTCGCGGCGCAAGCTTTATCTTTTAGGGAAAATAATGCCGAGATAAAATATCGCAATATATCTACGGTGATGCGCTCAATGTTCAGGAGGGGCGCGCGGGCCATAAGGAACCGCCACTAGTGATCTCCAAGAAGTACCTATTAATTCACAAATTCTTTGCAGTAACTATAACCTATCCTACAAATGTTAAAGCGATACTAAATAACAGAATCGTTGCATTGAACGAACTCGTCTAACTGTTTTTCGTTTTACAAACTGCAAGTCTATTTTTCCACGCGTAAACGTTTTTGAATGTGCTTTTATTTCACGGTAAAATCACGTTGCAAGAACACATTGCCAATCGTATTTACTAGTTCTCTGGTGAAGATGGTTTAGATAGTTTAGCGCGGACAATTAAATATAAATTAACATCAAGCAACGACCAGTTAAGTGCTGTTCAGATTCTGCAATGAATCATGATTCTGGATGAAATCTGGATTTATCCAGCTCCAACGCCCATCCTGGATAATGCCGCCTTTATTTTAAATGTTCCGTAAGATTATTTCTATGCAAAATTATAATTTGAATAGATATTATAATATTCGCATCAAAGCTGCAAATTAATGTAATTTAGATAGCAAATAAAGTAGATAATGATCTAAAAACCAGCATATATAAATTTAAAGCTTAATGTCCGATTCGTTCGAAAATGATTCGGTTATATTTTGCGATCCAAAAGAGAATTTATAAGCAAAGTACAGGGAAATAATTCAGTGTTTGTTATTTTAGTTGTGGCAAAATTAAACTAGACTATACTAACAATTTGTTCGTACTGTCATTATAATTATATCCTGTGTATTAAACTAATAAGTTTAATAGGTCATCAGATTCAATTTTTAGAATAAAATTCATAATAGATGTTTGCTAAATTCCTGGAATGTCAATTCATGTTTTATTTTGCAAGGTTGTTATTATTAATTTAAAAAAACACGAACATAAATCCAAGCTTGAATTACGAGTGGAAAAATAATGGTGGTATTTTAATAGAAGCTATATATTTAAGAAAAGTTATAATGACGACATGAAGTGCTATTCCTAAATAATTCCATTGGATTGATAACTAACTTGAAGTGAATAATAAAAATAATGTCGTAATAACGTAATAAAAATATACTAAACGCAACTCAAACACTGCGAATTATTCTTAAGAAATATTACGGTGTAAATAATGAAAATAAATCACTATTATCACAAATGATTTACGTCTTGCGTTGAAGTAACATATTTTTTATAATATTTTATGCAATTGTAAACTATTTTTGATGTATCAAGAAAAAGGGAAATTTTATTAAATCTATTAAATGAAAATACAATACTGCTAAGATACTGTTATATTTAAGTTAAATCAAAATAAATTCTTGTAGCTATATTAATAAGTCATTATTATTCCATAAGCAGTTCTTTACTACGTTTGTATTCCAGCAGGAAATAGAAAATACAGTTATGTACCAATAAGTTTTTTCTACAAGAAATGAGTCCGTAGATAGTGGCAGAATAATCCATTTTAACTTATGGTCAGTTCTTTGATCATAATCCTACTTTATACACTACTTCTCGTTCTTTGTGATGATTTCAACAAAAATTAGGCATTTACTCTTTTGAGAAAACACATGAAATGTTGATAATATTATTAGTTAGAAATGTCTTTTTTAGAACTTTTTAAATACGTTTTTAAAGATTGAATTTAATATTGCAGAAGGCATTGTAAAAATATTAGCCATAAAATAGTGAAAAAGATATATTTTCTAAAGATAAATTCATATAAAATAGCTTGTCAAGCGAAATGGCTAATAGAATTTAATTAAACAAAATTAATTGGCTGTCATTTTTAATTTAAACTTCGTTGCAATTATTGAATGAATTTATTGAACTTGAACTTGCAAAAAATACGGTATAGAAATGTTAGTAGAATATGATTTTTTTTCTGATTTCCTTTTCCTAAAATCCTTTTCCTGATTTTTTTTTAAATTGGCATTTCTTTATCTGCGCGAAAATTGATTTGTAATAATTTCTACAGAAGATATGATTTTTTATGAAATATCGATAAAAGTAAATTAGACTTAATATTTCTCACAAAAGCACACGAAAATCAGTTTAGTACGACAAATCATTTAAATAAATAAATTTATATATTCCTATCACAGCCATCATATTAAAATACTGTCGACTATATCTCTTCAAAGCGCAATATTATCTACTTAACATTTTGCTAGTTTATTCTTAAAATTTCAATGTTCTGTTCGTTTTTTTTCTTTGAATGTTTAATATATGGTCACATTAATCTTTTAGTTGGGTGTAATAGCCTTGATATAATGATAATAGTCTTAAGACCGAGAGTGTAATAGTTACCAAAGATGGGCAATGCCCAATGGGCGGGTGGTACTTAATTCTGGTCAGTTCTCATTAAAATTAAGAAGAACAACTTAGAGATACTATTCGATATGCCGTAAAATTAGTTATTTTGTGGGTCAAGTCAAACGAGACTTTAACAGAACTTAACTAACAAAAAAATCCTTGTTAACAATAATGTTGCATATTCAAAGGATTGATAGACACTTGTTAAATATTTGATTTGAAAAAAAAAACCATTCTCTTAAGATATCGGACGCTACGAGGTTATTTTTAGTACTGACCATTATGTAAATGAATTTACCACATAAATTTTATGAAGAAATTGTAGGTTTTCACAAGTATTTGAATGGAACGTTCTGCAAAGAGTACTCTTTGCATGAATAATGAGTGCGTTCAAACGGGAAGTTCATTTTTCCCTAGATAGTCATGAATTAATATTGCATATGCTACTTAAAATAATTATGTATCACGTCGTCTATGTTGAGAACTAAAGAAATTTCTTTGGTCAAAGTGTTTTGTATTCAATAAAAGATCCTTTAAAGAAGATATTTTCAAAGAGAAATCTACAAGCAATATTAAACAAATTTAATAACGGCGCTAAATAATTGTATAGAATATCAATAAAAAAATAATGTTTAACTTAGGTGTTCATTTTGAAGGATAATTGTCCATTTTTAGTACCATGACAATCAGAAAAATATCATAATATTTTGAATTCTTCTATTACACAAAATTAAATGTTTTTCATAAACATACCTTAAAATATGAATTCAACGGAGCACTTTGTATAAAATTCAAGATCAGAAAAAAATATTTTTTTCTTATTTAAGGGGATGGAGCACCTTTATATGCCATAAGAAAAACAATGTAATTTATTCTGCAAATTACTCCTTCATTTTTGGATCGATTTTTTTCAATCTTCTTGTGATTGCAGTTCATAGATGTTAAATTGCCCCTAAGCTTGTCGTTTTTAGAAAAAAAAATTAGTTAGTTAGAAAATTGCTGCTAAACATAGGCCTTTTTTTAAGGGGATAGAGCACTTTTATATGCCATAAAAAAATAGTGTCATTTATTCTGCAAATTACTCCTTCATGTTTGGATCGATTTTTTTCAATCTTCTTGTGATTACAGTTCATAGATGTTAAATTGCCCCTAAGCTTGTCGTTTTTAGAAAAAAAAATTAGTTAGTTAGAAAATTGCTGCTAAACATAGGCCTTTTTTTAAGGGGATAGAGCACTTTTATATGCCATAAAAAAATAGTGTAATTTATTCTGCAAATTATTCCTTCATGTTTGGATCGATTTTTTTCAAATTTCTTGTGATTGCAGTTCATAGATGTTAAATTGCCCCTAAGCTTGTCGTTTTTAGAAAAAAAAATTAGTTAGTTAGAAAATTGCTGCTAAACATAGGCCTTTTTTTAAGGGGATAGAGCAATTTTATATGCCATAAAAAAATAGTGTCATTTATTCTGCAAATTACTCCTTCATGTTTGGATCGATTTTTTTCAAACTTCTTGTGATTGCAGTTCATAGATGTTAAATTGCCCCTAAGCTTGTCGTTTTTAGAGAAAAAAAATTAGTTGGTTAGAAAATTGCTGCTAAACATAGGCCTTTTTTTAAGGGGATAGAGCAATTTTATATGCCATAAAAAAATAGTGTCATTTATTCTGCAAATTACTCCTTCATGTTTGGATTGATTTTTTTCAAACTTCTTGTGATTGCAGTTCATAGATGTTAAATTGCCCCTAAGCTTGTCATTTTTAGAAAAAAAAATTAGTTAGTTAGAAAGTTGCTGCTAAACATAGGCCTTTTTTTAAGGGGATAGAGCACTTTTATATGCCATAAGAAAAACATTGTAATTTATTATGCAAATTACTCCTTCATGTTTGGATCGATTTTTTTCAAACTTTTTGTGATTGCAGTTCATAGATGTTAAATTGCTCCTAAACTTGTCGTTTTTAGAAAAAAAAATTAGTTAGTTAGAAAATTGCTGCTAAACATAGGCCTTTTTTTAAGGGGATGGAGCACCTTTATATGCCATAAGAAAAACATTGTGATTTATTCTGCAAATTACTCCTTCATTTTTGGATCGATTTTTTTCAAACTTCTTGTGATTGCAGTTCATAGATGTTAAATTGCCCCTAAGCTTGTCGTTTTTGGATCAATCCATTCTTCTTATACAAAAATTCAGTTAGTTATAAAAATTATTGTTCTAATGTGCCATAAAATTGACCAGAATGGGTGGAAGATGTTTTCCATGGATTTAATATCCATGGATATAAAGATTTGTCTCAATTTCGTTGAATTTGTCCTGAATTAATGAACAGTTAGATTTAGAGATGAAACATCTAATTCTATACACAGTTTATTATATTATAACGCGTTTTAAATTCATGTACTTTATTCAATTTTTAAATAAATTAAATTTGCGGGTTCCATATAAAATGGAATTTTACCAAACTTTCTAAAAAACTTCTTGTCTTCCGAAAATTCATTATAAACTTTGCTATCATTCCAAATTGAAATTAAATTTGAATGATGACAAATCTATAAACTAAGTATCATCACATGATCATAAAATTGAAATCATAAAATTGTCCTTAATAAAACAATCGCTGGAACGTCATTTTATACTCAATCGTTTAACGTTAACTCGAAAAAGACATAAAAAGTCGCGATTATACGAGGCCAGAAGAATCTTCCTATATAATTCGGTTTCTCTCTCACAAAATAAACGAATATATTCATAATCATTGGCGTGGTAATTTGCCAAAAGCATAATCAAAATTGTGCCATACTCTTTCTCAATTTATGTTATGCTGAGGTTATTAAAATATTAATATAAGTGTAATTCACAAGGATTAAAAATTTAACAAATGAGCTTCTGGATGGCGTATAGGAAAGATAAATTCATGCAATGATTCGTAATATTATTAATAGTACAAAGAAAAAACGACTTTTACATAATTGATTGCATCTATATTTGTACTTTTTAACTTATGAAGAAATTACTGGCAACAGTGTCCACAAATACGTCACACAAATATTTGGTACTACCGCTAAAACAATTTCATTCAAATCATATAAACTCGAATTTTCTTTTATATCTTGCAAATGTAATGAAGATTGGCACAAAAAATAAGAGATTGATTATTTTAGTTAACGTGGAAGATTTGCTTGCACACTAAGTTCTTGACGAACATTTGGAGTACTTCTTTCAGGCGATGAATGTAGTTACACTTTATAATAAAGCAATAATAATAAAAATGAAACTGGTAAATTGTGAAAGGTGGAAGCACAGATTTTTTTATCGCAGCTCTTTTTATGGCGTTATTGTTGAATCAAACATGTATGTGTTCGTGCGGACATGTACAAGAAGTAATCGATAAATTTACAATAATATTGACAGGATGTACATAATTAATTGTTAAAGGTAGCAAAAGTCAACTAACTCGTGCAAAAATTAAGGAACGCTTCTTTTAACGTGGTTAATTGATTTTTTACAATTTCGAATAGAAACTTGCAATTTCTGCATTTAGTACACTTTTTTGGGCTAATAAATTTTCGTTTGGTATATTAAAATAGTTATTATAATAATTTATTTTATACGTTTTTGGAGTGCCACAACATTTGCTTTTGCAGGTTCTTGACCGTTACTATTTCCGCAATAGAATTCTAATGCATTTATAGTATTTGCAAAACGTTCACTTTATCGGTGAATGTTGGAACATTTTATCATTACAAACCTTCTATTAGAAATGACAATATAATTAAAGAATATAAATTTGTAATGAAAATATAAAAATAAATTATACGTGGGAATTTATTTCATCAATTTCAATGTTAATATCGATAGTCTTAAATAATGTTTAATAATAGTCACATTTTTCTAAAGTAAAACCAAAGGGTAACATTATATGTGATAAGCAGGGTTAGGAACTCACAGAAAATAAGGAAAAAGCTAGAAGATGGAAGGAGTATCTTGAAGATTTATATAAAGGTAGGGCAGGACATGGAGGAGCTAGAAAGTGTGGAACAGATAGATGAGGATGACTTAGGTCCTAGCATACTTAGGTCAGAGTTTCATAGAGCATTAAATGATTTACGGAATAACAAAGCAGCGGGGATTGATATGATACCAGCCGAATTAATAAAACACGCAGGGGAAAAAATGCAGGAGCGATTATACAGGTTAGTTTGTAAAATATATGAGAAGGGAGAAGTACCACAGGATTTTCAGCGTAGTAAAATAGTAACAATGCCGAAGAAAATAGGAGCTAATTTGTGTGAGAACTATAGGACCATTATAAATGGTCCTATAGTTCTCCTTAGGAATATATTGTTAAAGATTATTTATAGGAGATTAGAAAATAAAGTAGAGGAAAGGCTAGGAGAAGATCAGTTTGGTTTTAGGAAAAACAGAGGGACGAGAGAGGCGATTCTAGCACTAAGAACGGTAGTAGAAAAAAGAAATAGGGTAGGAAAGGTAACTTGCATAGCTTTTGTAGACTTAGAAAAGGCATTTGATAATGTAGATTGGGACATCATGTTTAGAATTTTGAAAGAAACGGGTATAGATTATAAGGATAGGAGAATAACTTTTAATTTATATAAACACCAAACTGCCTTAGTTAGAATTGAGGGGGAAGAAGAGGTAGCAAAAATAGGGAAGGGAGTTCGGCAGGGATGTACACTCTCACCGTTATTATTTAATCTATATATAGAAGATGCAATAAACAAAGTAAAAGAAGAGTATAGTGTAGGTGTGAATGTACAGGGAGAGAAAATATATATGTTGAGATTCGCCGACGATATAGCTATATTGGAAGAAAGCGAAAAGAATTTAGAAAGGGTATTGAATGGTATGCAGGCAGTAATTTTAACATGAAAATAAATATAGGTAAAACTAAAGTGATGAGGTGTGACAAAAAGGAATGCAGTAGAAAAATGAGGATCACAATAGGAGATAATAGAATCGAAGAAGTGTCAGATTTTTGTTATTTAGGCAGTAGATTCACAAAAGATAATCGAAGCAAGGTAGATATAAAGTGTAGGATAGCACAGGGTAGGAAGGCATTCGTAGAAAAAGAACAGATTTTAAGATCAAATATTGACTTGGGTATTAGAAAAAGATTACTGAAGGTATATGTTTGGAGTGTAGCACTGTACGGGTGTGAGGCGTGGACTATAGGAAAGGAAGAGAAGCGTAGATTACAAGCATTCGAAATGTGGTGTTATAGGAGGATGATGAGGATTGGTTGGGAAGATAAAGTAACAAATGAAGCTGTACTAGAGTTAGTAGGGGAGAAGAGAAGTATTTGGAAAGTGTTACAGCGTAGGAGAGACAGATTAGTAGGGCATATTCTTAGGCATGGGGGGATTATGCAATTGATCATAGAAGGTAGAGTGGAGGGAAAGAGAGGGGTAGGTAGGCCTAGATTGGAGTATGTGAGTCAGATAGTTGAAGACGTTGAGATGAATAGCTATAGGGAGATGAAGGGATTAGTTCAGGATAGATCGGCATGGCGTGCTGTTTCCAACCAATCTTTAGGATTGCGGACTCTTTAACTAACTAAATAATGTATCTATTATCAACTTTTATTTTGTTAAATATTTATTATGAAACAAAAAGTATATCATACATGAAATTTATCCATCTTGAAAACGGCAATATTGCTTTACATTTCATTGTTTCTCCATATTACATTTCTTTGTTTTTAAATTCAGCAATTTTTCGGCCTTAGAAATCTTATAATGCAATATGAAGATTGTACCACAATCTACTAAATCAAGCGTCGTCTTTAGTAATACACTAAAAACTGTACAAGTTTCAGATTTTGGAAATCGGACAAGAAGAGAATTTTAATCCGCATTGTGTTTACGTGGGCACGTACGTATCAATCTTCCGTAATCTCGTAGATATAAACTTGAATTCGGATAATAAGGATTTACAATAAGACGTTGGACGGTCGTGATCAACAAAACCATAAGAAGAGCGGACATAAACGAGATTCACCTATCCTGATTATAATATTTAAATGTATTGTATTGAAAACCATTGACGTTACATCAAATACCTTTTAGAATGTATCCATAAAAGCTTTTGATACATATCAATAACAATATATTTTGCTTAAATATAATTAGATCTAAAGCAGTGGCATTTCAATCTGGGGGGGCACATTTCTTAAAAAATAACATAATAGTGAGAAATCTTACCTAAAATGGATGCAAAATGATTAAATTCAATCATTTCTTGAATGTGAATTCCACTCTTCTAACTTCTAACGTTTAAACGTGCTTAGGATTATACGAATATTATTTACTTATATAACTATCTAATTTTACTTATTTTCCTAATACAAATCAATTATTATTTTCTATATGGATACTCGTCACAATCTCCCACAATTTTTTTTTTTATTAAATAGTTATTATACACCAATCAATTGCTTTGTATTAATTTATTGCGAACGATCAGAATACACTTTTATTTATATCCTACTCAAGTCTATTCAAATTTTCAAATAATAAAAAAGTAAAAGTTGTATTGTGTGCGCATGTGGTGTTTGTACTCTAAATTAAAGTAATGTTTTTATTTTTTATAATTGATTTTGTAGTACTAGTGATAGTAATTAAAGAAAAATTCAATTTCAAACATTTTCTATGAATCCGAGATATCAATTAAGCAAATATTTGAAATATTTTAAGCGCCTCCGCCATATAAATACTAAAGCGTGGATTTTTTAAATTTCTTCTATTTTTATGGCAGCTATGTTTCGCCTTACGGCTCTGACAGTTCTTCACGTGCAAATTTGAATATAACGCAACGCCAGAAGATCGCTCAAGAGCAAGAATCAAGAGTAGAAAACCATTGCGAAGATCCGAATGCGCGTTAAGCTTCACATCTCGCGAGGTTACAATGTCAAGGTCACATTCTAGGATGCTTAAATATAACTCTTCGTGATGCGATTAGTTTTTTGTTTCCTCGTTTCTTCGGATTACACTGAGCTCAATCTTCTATAGTATTTTAAAGTTATTATCAAATAGCTATCTTTTTGGCGATTTAAATGCCTTACACTGCTCATTATGTATTTTTTTATATTCCTAAAGACCTAATGATCGTTGATTTTCTAAGCACTTATAATATTAGCGAACGCTCGACAATGTTAATGATGATTTGGGTAAATCACTAGAAAATTCAACAATAATTGAATTTTGCTCGGGTTAACGAAAACTAAACGTGGTAGCTCTTTAGATGAACATTGCAGAGCATAATGGCGTCCGAAACTCTTACCTCGTTGACCTATTTGATCACGTGGTTATCGGAGGCCACAATAAGCTTTTCTGATGGACTGTGCGGAATTTTTCGAAAGAAATATTGTGAATTACGTTACATGCGGTGGAGTAAAAAAATTTTTTTGTGCGCTTTTGCATACGCAAATATTCAATTCTTGAAACATAATTTTGCAAATTTTAATCGGAAAACTTATTTGATTCATTCATGTTGAATTTGAATTAAAATCATCCAGCAGTTAATTTATCTTTTAAATCTTGGTTATTATAATTTGATAAGATTTACATACAATTAATGAAATAATAAGAAGTTTTAGTCGCTTTTAGTGCCCGACTTTGCTTATTAATATCCTTAACTTTAAAGTTAATAAATCGAAAAATGGATACCAAGATTTCATTTTTATTATTAGCGATGCATGGCTCTTGTAAATTTTTAATTTAACAACAAGAATGATTGACAGAATTATTATTTATCTACATCTAAATTCTGGATTTACAAGTCGACGAAATTTACATTCTGGAGGTCGACGAAAAGCAAATATTATTAATTTACACTAGCTAGTGAAATTGCTAAACAAAATTAAACTATGCCAAGGAAAATGCTCTTTATAGCTTTGGAATATTGAGATGTGATTTTTTGTTTCTAACACTTTCTAAAATTTTACAACCGTTAGCAAAACTTTTAGTTTCAAGTTATATTTTCACAAAAAAATTATTTTAAATAATAACTCATTGGAAATTAGAGATAAAAGTAATTTATTTTATAACAAAAAGTTGACCAAAATTACTTTAGTAATCAATTATATCTAACAGCGCGTATATATATTTTGTATTCGTGTTATAAATTACGGTTTAAACTATCATTAATATCGATTGCAAATAAAATTTTATTACAGCAATTTATAATGTGGTAGTGCAAGTGAAGAGCCGAAGATCTATTTTACAATTACGAACCTGGCCTTTGTACGAATTTCACTTTGAAATAATTTTTTTTAAATATAAAACTGATTTAATTTCAAAAGATCCAGTAATTATATGCACCAATAATTTTTTTTTTAATTTGAAACATTATTTTTCATCGCTATTTGAGGTAAGCAGCGATATTACAAGGTGATAAAATAATCAACAAAGACGCGTTAAAAGCTAGTTGAAGAAAATAGAAGCAAATATGGACATGTAATAAAAGGTTGCGTAGAAGAAAGGTTTATAACGACGTTTAAAACTGTCTTTTGGTAACAAAACGGTTTATATTTATATATTCTTGTATTAAAAAAAAATTACGCATGCATGCTTTCTGACTAGACCAGATTTAATTACGGTTTAAGTCTTCTAATTACATTTTGTATTCTTTAGTTGCATTCGCTACTTATGAGAACCCAATTATGAGATCGTCAAGACATATATAATGAAATGAAATTATCTGTTGTTTTGTAAATTAAACTCCACAACGTAGAGAATAAGAGTAACAATAAGATAATCGTTTGTAACGTAATTTCTCTAATTTTTTTGTGGTAGCTGATTCTGTGTATAGTGTAGTGCAATGGCCACATAATTTGGTATATTGTTTTTTTTTGGTAAATGTAAGACAAGCGAAAGATAAAAGGAAAATGATGAAAAATATTATTTGGAGTAGAAGTAAAGTTTTCACGGATTGCTAATAAATTAGTGCTTGAGTTTTATTATTTTCCTGATGCTTGTTAATATTTATTTTTTCTATGATGTCGTCTATGACGGAAAAATATTTTTTGTACTACATTTTAAACAATGATATATTTCAAATATAATAAAACGTTTTTTAAGAAATAAAATTTTAATGTCACATTGGCAACTTTATGATCAAATTATGGTAATAAAAATAAGTGGAAATCATCATTGTTATTATGTATTAAATCATTTTTTTTTACATATGTAAAGAGTATGTAGTTTTTTGTTAAATTCAAAGAAACTTCAAATTTCAGAAAAATACTACTAAAAAATTCAAGTTTCCAATAAATCGTTTATATCTTTTAATATATGCAAATACAAAAATATATGATATTACTATTTAAGTCTAAAAAGTAGCATTTTGCTTTTATGTGGACTTCCAACGACTAATTTTCATTTCGACAATGACATTTAATTTGCACGATTTAATGAATAAACGGCGGCATTAAGAAACTTTCTTTATTTGTGTTCAAATCTCTAGGTGGCCATTAAATTTCGATATAATTTTTATAATTACGGCCAAAAGAAAATTTCGACAAAATATCGAAACAACAATATTGCAAATATAAAGAATATGAAACAATGAAAATATGCAATTAGATTATAATAACGAAAATAGAATGATTTTTGTAATCGAAATAAGTTTCTCCTAATTTCTCATTGTATTTTTTCAAATACATAAAATAGTAAGCATACTATATTTTTTTAATTAAAAAGAAGATATAAAAATAATTCTATCGAAAAATTATTTGGGGAAATCTAAATATATTACCATTTAATTGTGCCAGGTCTGAGGGGTGCTGCTTAAAAAAGAAAAATTAAACAAATTTTATATATATGTAATTTTAATGTTATGTTTGATAATTATTATTTATAGAAATTAATTAATGCATCCTTTTTCGTATTACGGTAGATATTTGCTGAGATACGGATTGCGGAAAGTCGACTCAGATCTCAGATATGATTTAGAATGTAACTGGCGGTAGTTGGTATAGAATTAATATATTCTTTGTTTATAATTACTACTTACAACAACTACTACTCTAGGCCAAAGAATACATACACTATATCGCCATAGAATGAATACAGTGTTGTCAAATCGTATCCCTCGGGGCTTGTTAAACCAGAAAGTGGTTTGCATAATCCTAGACATGTTTCGTTGCCTTAAGACATGCCTTGAGGGCCTTAAGACATGCCTTGAGGAAGATGACAGATTCTTATCGAACAGGATTAGATATGTAATTAAATATCCTGCATAAAATCAATTTTTATTTGAGCTTGGACAATTATCGGATACAAGTAATCGAAAAAGATGATTGGGATTCGATGGATGGGCAAATTAAAAAACGAAAAAATGTCACATTCCAAACCAATATTTGCGATTGATAGGAGTGCAAATGTGAATAAAACTTAGTACTTCGGATGTAGGTATTATTTTATTGTCTACTCTTCTGCGAATGAGAGTTCCTCAGCGGTAAATCAATCTAACAATTCGATCCAATCTGTTTCGCGATCTCATGATGGACTGTACCGTTTGCAAAATCGAAACATCCAATTGAAGCCACATCTAATATCGAATAAACTCTGGTTTGGTTGCGAATCGTATCTATCGAAGGTGCATGAATTGCAATGAGATTTATAGAGGTGGTTAAGAGAAAGGTCTGGATGATGCATTGGTGCGGATGTTATTGGTGTTATTTAATTGCCCAGGTATAACTGTACTATGCAGATATCTATGTCATGTATGAGTTGAGATAAGGACAAAGTGATGCAGCATAGGACTTGGAAGAATTAGGGAGCATGAAAATTGTAATTTGATGAATGCTCAACTAGCTGAAAGCCGCTGCTTGCTTTTCTTGATAAATCTTGATAAATATAGTGTTAATTTAGAGAATATTTTGTAGTCTCTGAATTAAATAGTAATGTGCATTTTATTTATTTCATTTAATTATAAATTTTTATATAATTACGTGTACGGACGCTCTATAAACTTTTGTGAACTTAAAGAATGTATGATGTTCTATACTATAAAGAATGTGGTAAATGTCGTACTGCAAAATTAGTCATTGGAAATAAACGCAGTGCAAAAATGAATATCTGGATAATTTATATTTTCATGACTGAATGAAAATGAAGTTAAGGTTCTTTGAAAATGAAAAAAAGTTGTGAAGTGTAAGACCACATTTTTGTACAGATCTTCTCCTACGGAAATTTATTTTATTACAATTTATAAACAAAATAAAACGTTTAATTACTTCGGGGGGATGAAAATGGGAGAATTAGTCTCAAAAACATTCAAAAGGATATAACAATTACCTCAAAGATGGAGCTCTGTTTATCTTTACATGGTGAACGCGTCTTGAATGCTCTTTAATAAAGGAAAACTAAGAAATATATTTGAGCGGATTTTTATATATTTGTAATAAATTCATCCTGCACGAGACAATATAACAAATTAGACAGATTATCTTTCATCTCATTAATTTGATCCAGTTTCTAAAGATGACGCGAAAAGAAATTAATGAAATCCATAATTGACGATGTTTTGGCAAGTATCTTATGTAAGGAGGCATTGATTTAATTAGTGACAACTTCATTAAGGCCATCAAATCAATCTGGCGTTGCTTAAAAAAATATTTAAGCAGCGAATGTCGCGGTGGTTAAATTTTGAAAAAATTGTATTTGCACAAGATCGTTTGTAAGCGTCATTCAATATTTAAGAAAAAATGAAGAGGAAACGTTTTTGAAAGATAGTTTGATTTAATTTATTAATTTATTAAGATTTATTAATTGTGAGAAATATTCTTATATTTTAGTGCTAATTTTGTTTTTAAATCACACTGAATTGAGAGTGAATAGATGAAGATTAAATTGAAAGTTGCAAAAAAATCGTTTTGGTCCCAAAATAAGTTAGACTAAATATATTTTTACTAATTGTATAGAATATCAACTAAATACCGTAATTTTTTATAATTTAATTTAATTCTTATATTATATTTTAAAACTGTAGTGACAATTTAAAAAAGAAATTAGTAGATATATTTTAATACATAAATTTGAAAAAATAATTAATGCTACTTTAACTTGAAGATTGTCTGCTTTTATAAATCATTTGGCTTTTTCACTTATTATAATCTTTAATCGATTATAAGATTTTAATTACATAAGTAGCAAAGATGATAGCCAAAGCAAAGCAGATAAATCGAATTAACGCTTTCAACTTTAATTGCAAGTAAAAGTATTTAATTAAAGATATTTAATCAATACATTAACCTAATTTGATTAATTTTATATAATTCGTTTAAGGAGAAAGTTTTTACGGTATTTTATAAATAATATTGGTATTTATATTATTGCGAATATATTGGACGTTCTTAAAAAAAAATTGAAGTGTTGCTTTTAACAATACAATTTTGTATTCTTCGATTTTTCTGCTAATTTTTATATTTTTGATATTTTTTATGTTTTATTTCGTTTTCATACCTACTCTACGTCAGCCAATTGACATTTTTCCTTCTGAAATAAGCAGTGATTATGCAAAAATTTGGGAAAAATTAAAAATATTCGTAAATCTACTTAACGTTGATGTACAGCGTTTTTTTCAGATTTATAAATGGAATAGATAGGCCTCGATGATAAATTTGAATTTTACCAAAAATATTTCAGGATGATAAATTTCCCTACCGGAAACAACAAGTCTGCAACACAGCTGCGATTGAAACTATCCATTTTTGCGAATGTTTTTTCTCGAAATTGAAGATTAGGAAATCAAAGAATCGAAATATACTAGCGGTTGAAAATAAGACGAATCAACAGCAAATAATATAAAGAAGCTGCGCGTTAAAATTTATTAGCATTTCTTTTCGGATTTTATTTCGAATTTAATGTAAATATAAACCATGGTTTTTTGATGTTTTTAATAAATTAAATATCGTAATTATTTTTATATATATGGCCCATAATAAACCAGTAATATTTTTACGAGCAAAAAAAAATTTCGATTGCACATACCTGCTTTATATCAATACAAATTTAATAGCAGCTTAAGATCTAAGTAATTTTATGTGAAAACAAGTTTTTGGACCTAAAAATATCCTTATTGTTCCTCTGCGACTATTTATATGTTCAGAATATCAATTTCAGCAAACGATGAAGATAAAAGACATATCCTTTTGAAGACATAACATTAAAGTAGCTGAGTTAGCATTTGTCAATATTTATTATTATATAAATTGCTCGGTACCTATATCCTGGACATTTATTTCATCAAAGGAATTTTTGTTGATATATCCCACATGATGGTAATTTGCAATAATTATTATTACAAACACCATTATAGTTGAGTGAAAGCAAGGAAAAACTAACATCGTCAAACCTAACTAAGGTCTAACTGACTACTACATCAATACTACCTACCATATCATACTATTCTGTAACAGATAAATAAATATTAGCTTAAAATATATAAACAGTAGAGTATTTTACAGGCACGCTGCATTTCAGTGAATGCAAATATATTGGCAATAATATTAATGCGATTGCATCCACATTATCCTTAAAAGGATAATGATGAAAAGCTATCAAATAATAAATTCTGAAATACTTTCGGTCAAACATTTTAACGATCCAATATTAAAATACCCCCAAAAATAAGCGAAGAAATTGATATTTCAGACACTGAAAAATATTTAAAGAATATATTCCAGTTAAGCTCTTTAACATGTTTTTAGTCTACGCGAGTGATCTAGATCCGCTATTTAGAAATTTTGTTTATTTACTTTTTCTCTTAAAACGTTGTTGTATTCCTATAAAACATATATTTATATTATTACGATATAAAATATAAAATTTTGGAGAGGGTTGTCAACCAGCCGTCTCAAAATCAAAGAAAGTTTGGTCGCTCAAAAAAATTGTATGTTTGCGAGTTGGGGGGAATAAATTGTATAGCTAATTTAGAAACTAGAAAAAATTTTACTTTGTTAAATTAATTTTTGTCATATAAATTACTATTAAACTTTGTCATACAAATATATGTCTAAAAACGCTTGTATTCGTTGAAAGTGATCGTTTTTAAACGTTTCCAGCTCTCTGACGTTAATAAATTTATTTTCAGACATAAAAATTTTATTTTTTTCTCGTGAAAAATACATTTTTAAACCGCGAAGCACGAAAATGTCTAAAAACTCTTGTATTCGTTGAAAGTGGTCGTTTTTAGACGTTTCCAGCTCTCTGACGTTAATAAATTTATTTTCAGACATAAAAAATATATTTTTTTGTCATGAAAAATACATTTTTAATCCGCGAAGCACGAAAATGTCTAAAAACTCTTGTATTCGTTGAAAGTGATCGTTTTTAGACGTTTCCAGCTCTCTGACGTTAATAAATTTATTTTCAGAGATAAAAATTTTTTTTTTCTCGTGAAAAATACATTTTTAAACCGCGAAGCACGAAAATGTCTAAAAACTCTTGTATTCGTTGAAAGTGGTCGGTTTTAGACATTTCCAGCTCTCCGACGTTAATAAATTTATTTTCAGAAATAAAAAACATTTTTTGTCGTGAAAAATACAGTTTTGAGAGAGATGTTCAGGAATAATTATTTTGGATATTTTATTGAAGCTACTATGATGACTAATATTGTAAAAATTTGTAAAGTGGTTTGAAAAAATAAATAGGGCAGCACCAAATTAGAATAATGCCTAATTTTAAATTTCAAATTGATTCGGAAGTTATTAGTAGATTTAATTTCAAATTGATTACAAAAATAATAATGTAATTGTGTGTAATTAATTAATTTGTCTGTTTACTTAATTTAGTAGAGAAAGTAATTTGAGCATATTTAATTTATAAAAAAGGTTATTTTACATCCGATATTCAATTTTATGATCTTAAAAGAGACGCGCTTATTAAATATAAACTAAACTAGTATAATTAAAGACCTAAATGTTGCTAATATAAAAAATATATGTGCAAATATGTATCAAAATTTTGTGAGAAATTTGTACGTCATATTTTTTTATAGTGATTGTACAATAGCATAAAAATATGATTGAAATGATTACGATTATTTCAGAAAATAAATACGATTTTTAAATGTTTGCGTAGGGATTATTGAACAAATAGTTCTGACAATAAATATATCTGTAACAAAAAATGTTTTCTATTTTTTTTTCAGGACGAGTGAGCTTGTAGCTTTGATGGCCATATCCACCACATTTTTTTTATTTCTTCACACAAGGGATTTGAACTCGAGGCTTCGCGAAATGGAAGTTAAATTACAACCAGAAGATGTTGCCTTATCATCAAATCAAATACTAACAGGTTAGCAAAAATACTATAAATTCTAATACAGGTATTTTTAAAATAATCAAGCTTCACACCATTTTCAATTTTTAAATTGAAAAACGCTTGTCCAATCATTGAAATATTCATTTTTATAATGTCCAAAATTTTTAATGTTTTATACCGAGTATATATTCGTCACTAATTTAAAAAGAGATCAATCCATTCTTAAATCTCCAGATTTTATCTACTAATTCGTAAAATTTCTAATATGGAATTTATGTTAAATATAAACTTTTCAGTTAGGACGACACAAAACCGAACAATAAACATAATTTTTAATAAAGAGGTAAAAAATACGTAAAAAATAGAGGTAAATTCATAAAATAGACTAATTTCGGCTGTTAGCCAACATCCATATTTCTACAACTCAACAATTTGAAATATTTAACCGAATTTAAACTCCTAGATGATGACTTTATACTGATTTATTGCGATAAAATTGGTAATACATTTTCTTAGTATAGTTTTCTTTATAGACCAGCAATATACGAGAACTTAACAACATTTAAAATTCGAACTCCTACGAACATTTGTATATTTACGACATTCTTATATATGACAAATTTCCTTATTTGCCTTTTTTATAATATGTTCAAATGAAATCTTGCATGAACCAAATTCTTTTAGTAAAACACGATTTAAAACAGTTTCCCAATTCTTACTGCTGATATTTTTAGAGAAATACGTGTTAAAAATGTATACAAGTTAGAAGAGGTATGATAATTTATTTGTGCAAGTGTAAAAATATTTTTTCGCAATAGCCGACTAGTTATAGTTAAAGAGTCGGCAATCCTAAAGATTGGTTGGAAACAGCACGCCATGCCGATCTATCCTGAGCTAATCCCTTCATCTCCCTATAGCTATTCATCTCAACGTCTTCAACTATCTGACTCACATACTCCAATCTAGGCCTACCTACCCCTCTCGTTCCCTCCACTCTACCTTCTATGATCAATTGCATAATCCCCCCATGCCTAAGGATATGCCCTACTAATCTGTCTCTCCTACGCTGTAACACTCTCCAAATACTTCTCTTCTCCCCTACTAACTCTAGTACAGCTTCATTTGTTACTTTATCTTCCCAACCAATCCTCATCATCCTCCTATAACATCACATTTCGAATGCTTGTAATCTACGCTTCTCTTCCTTTCCTATAGTCCACGCCTCACACCCGTACAGTGCTACACTCCAAACATATACCTTCAGTAATCTTTTTCTAATACCCAAGTCAATATTTGATCTTAAAATCTGTTCCTTTTCTACGAATGCCTTCCTACCCTGTGCTATCCTACACTTTATATCTACCTTGCTTCGATTATCTTTTGTGATTCTACTGCCTAAATAACAAAAATCTGACACTTCTTCGATTCTATTATCTCCTATTGTGATCCTCATTTTTCTACTGCATTCCTTTTTGTCACACCTCATCACTTTAGTTTTACCTATATTTATTTTCATGTTAAAATCCCTAGTCAATACTGCCTGCATACCATTCAATACCCTTTCTAAATTCTTTTCGCTTTCTTCCAATATAGCTATATCGTCGGCGAATCTCAACATATATATTTTCTCTCCCTGTACATTCACACCTACACTATACTCTTCTTTTACTTTGTTTATTGCATCTTCTATATATAGATTAAATAATAACGGTGAGAGTGTACATCCTTGCCGGACTCCCTTCCCTATTTTTGCTACCTCTTCTTCCCCCTCAATTCTAACTAAGGCAGTTTGGTGTTTATATAAATTAAAAATTATTCTCCTATCCTTATAATCTATACCCGTTTCTTTTAAAATTCTAAACATTATGTCCCAATCTACATTATCAAATGCCTTTTCTAAATCTACAAAAGCTATGCAAGTTACCTTTCCTACCCTCATTCTTTTTTCCACTACTGTTCTTAGTGTAATAGCCGACTACTTAACTATTATTTCAATCAAGTATTTTAGGTGATATTGTTGTGCAATTTCAAATAAAAATTTGTCGTGAAGATATGCAAAATTTATCGTTAAGAATTTTTATAACAAAAGATTTATATTATATTATTCAAAGGGATTCAGATATGTAATGATTTTTTTAAACTTTTTCCTTTTACCTTTCTTAATCTTTTTCAGGGAACGAAATATCCAGCGTCGGACATACCACAAGCAATAATTTGGCAAAATTAGATAGAGTAAGTTTCTACGGGCAAGTCTTTTTATATAAGATCTTTTTTTAGGTTTAACAAAATGTGTATACTTCTATGTAAATAAAGGCCTAAAATAACATACCTTGAAAATATGTTCTATGTTAGTTAAAGGTACCCAAACATATTTTACAAATGTAAAATCGTATATTGTCCTTGTCATGGACTTGTGTCTTACAATTTATTTTTAACAAATCGAAAATTCTTCGTTACTCCAATGAGAATATAACAACAAATTCAAAGAGCAGGAATATAAACATCGTCACTGTGTAGATTAGATATAACTATATAGAGAAAAATGATCTTCTTCGTGGCAAAAGTAAAACAATCTTCCAGTGCTACGATGTGCATAATTTAGCGGAATAAACGAATTAGACGAGTTGGAATTTCGTTGTCATTGTCATATTGTAGCCGTATATAAACTCTGGCTATGTTACTATACAGGGTGTCATACATTTTTACATCTAAGGTTCACAGATATATTTTTCAAATTTTATAATAGGCATAAGTTTGACAATTATCACTCTATACAATCTTCCATGCAAAAATCACGTTTTTTCGTTTTTAAAAATTATCACTGCCGGTGTTAAATAATAGTATAGAATATACGTAACTTAAATTTTTAAGTTACGGTATTTGGGCTATATTCTATACGTTTTTCTTCTTAACATTAAAGAGCATTTTCAGAATTACATTTTTCTTCGCCAAAAATTATTGTATGTTCTTATTCAAATAAGATATACATATTTTTTCGAAGTAAATTGATATTTTTCTTAATATATTGTACATTTGTATATAATATAATATTATATAACATACAAAGTCCTATTTGAGTATAACGGCAATCATTGATATATTCTTTTTGAAAACGCAAACAATTTTTACTACAACATTGCGAAGGATGTCTTCTACAAAATAAGTAGGAAGTCCTTCCTTGATTCTTCCTAAATTTGGAATCACTTTGTATATTATTGCAGAATGATTCTCTCAGATTTTTCACGTTTGGACGAATTGGAGCGACAAACGCAGCAGAGCCGTGAAACAGAAATAAATTTATCTATAATAATATTATGAGAGGTTCATATTGAGGCAAGTCTTAAAGAAGAATAAAGCCATACCACTGTCTATTTATTAAGAGAATTCATTCGATAACAGGATGTTCGTAATTGTGGTTTAACTTTAAGATATTGTTGACGATAAAATAGTTTATATAAATGGCTGAACAGTGATTTAAAATGTTCAATTGCAAAACGAGAACTTGATTTATGAGATTTTGTGGTTTCACGAGACTTTTGTGCTATATAGGCTGCAATTACTGTCAAATTAGTTCTTGTACAAAAAGACTGTTTTATCAACAATGAATGATGCGGTGATGTTAGAAATTGTACATATAATTTAAGCCGGCAATAGTGAAATGATTAGCGATATATTTAAAAAAATCAACAATCAAAATTCTTTTTATTGCGTTCTGAAATTTTCAGTTATAAGTACAACTTATAATAGTTATAATTATAACTTATAATCTTATAACTTTTAGTTTATAAATGGTCCAAAACGAAATAAATAAATAACAATTTTTACGACTTGAAATGTTTAGAATGAATACTAAAAAAAATCTGTATTTTAAATGATTTTCTATATTGTGGTTTAAATATATATTTCTACACAATAAATTTACGATTAAATGCTTTCTTGAACTCAAGAAATTCCGTGCTTAAAGGAACATCTGGAGTAGTAATATAATTTTTACTGCCAGAATGTATTTCCTTTATGTAAATTCGTATTTTCTACTTGTAAATTCGATTCGAAGAACGTAAATAAATCGTTCATTTCCTTAATGTTAAATTACGCTAATCGTCAAATTTTATTACGAAATTAATTAAAACGTGTTAATCCATTCTACGTGATAGAATGACAAAGATTGTTACAACAAAATAAAATATACCACGGTAGCAAATTTTAAGGTGCATATAAGTTTCGTTAATTTGAGTAAAAAGACAAGTTTTTGCAAATATATATTTTTAATTATAAAAATATTTATCCCATATTGCAAAAATATAGCATTTTAAATGATTGACAAAAGTGTATTATTTGTGTGAATGAAGATGGGGGCTCATCTTTCAAAATGCGCATCTAACGTATATATGTTAGGGTTTTCGGATGATTTTATATACATATTTTCTTGATAGAGGCATGATATGAAATTGCACATTATAATAATATATTAAACTAATATCTTCAGCAGCTTGTGTATTGTCTTCACACTTTTGGTTTATATTAAATGTTTATTGGTGCTTTTTGCACCACTTGCGAGAGCATCTGCAATAAATAACATCCTAATTTTATAATTAGAATAATTTCAGTGCAATGAAATCCGAAATAATAGCAGCAAAAGGACTTTTAAGAAATAGTATGATTGATAGATTGCAATTTCTATATATTTTTTCAGCCTGTACTGTATTTTTACAAATATCATATTAGCTTTTATGAAAAAAGTTCATAAAAGATATATAGAAAAATATTTTCCCTGCTGGTTTTTATCTTTTTTTAATATAATAATAAATGCAATTATATTATGGTAGTGCAGTTATGTTGGTTATTATCACAATATATTGTAATAAATAATAGAAATTTATAATAATTTATTACGTGCATAATACGGGTTATATTATAGTTATTATAAATACTTGTAATAGATACAGAAATCCATATTTCCTTCTAGAAAAACTGATAATTTATTGTGTAGGTTTTTTTACTTTTTAGGTTATTCTATCTGCGGAAGATATAAATTGAAATAGAATTTTTTTCACTCATTCATATATCCATTGAATTCCGTAAATTCTAAGAAAAATATGATGTCTTATTTAATTTTCCAAAATAAAATAAAATGTTCTGCATAAAAAAAATTTCTTATTCTTTATTTTACTATAATTTTTAACGTGTCATAAGAAATTATAGTAAAAATATATTATATAAATTGGCATTTACGGGCATGAGAATATATTTAATAGTTAACATATATTTTTTTTAGTTTCTATATACTCATGATTTTAGATAATTTAGTTTTGGATATTTGTTTGGTTTGGAGGAAGATCGTCTGTAAGATTAAAATAATAATACCAAATAAGGACTCTTTAATATTCCTCATTATCTAAAACAAGATAAACCCAAATTATATAAGCCGCGTACAAATTAGTTAGATACAAATAATATGCCGTTACTTTATCTCTTCTGATATAAAATGTGGCACGAGTCTTTCTTCAGTTGCAAACTGTTACACTGTTGAAACAATGTTCATTGTTGAATATAACGAAAACATTTATAAATATACATTTCAATATACTTCATTTGATCGTAAAATGTGAGACCAACTAAAATATTGAGGTCCATTAGAAATATTATTGTATTTAGATTTTATATTTGGTAAAAAAATGCATTTAATCTTTGTTGCAAACTAATTAGGGTAGAGTAAATAAAGACCAATTAATTTGATCAGCTAAAGAGCTTATTAAGGAGTGAGTGAAGCTAAAGATTGCACCTAATTAAATTTTGATGTTTTTGATTACGATAAATAGTAGAAAAGTGATTTTATTTAAAAATATATCTGTTTAGTTAGTTAAAGAGTCCGCAATCCTAAAGATTGGTTGGAAACAGCACGCCATGCCGATCTATCCTGAGCTAATCCCTTCATCTCCCTATAGCTATTCATCTCAACGTCTTCAACTATCTGACTCACATACTCCAATCTAGGCCTACCTACCCCTCTCTTTCCCTCCACTCTACCTTCTATGATCAATTGCATAATCCCCCCATGCCTAAGAATATGCCCCACTAATCTGTCTCTCCTACGCTGTAACACTCTCCAGATACTTCTCTTCTCCCCTACTAACTCTAGTACAGCTTCATTTGTTACTTTATCTTCCCAACCAATCCTCATCATCCTCCTATAACACCACATTTCAAGTGCTTCTAATCTACGCTTCTCTTCCTTTCCTATAGTCCACGCCTCACACCCGTACAGTGCTACACTCCAAACATATACCTTCAGTAATCTTTTTCTAATACCCAAGTCAATATTTGATCTTAAAATCTGTTCTTTTTCTACGAATGCCTTCCTACCCTGTGCTATCCTACACTTTATATCTACCTTGCCTCGATTATCTTTTGTGATTCTACTGCCTAAATAACAAAAATCTGACACTTCTTCGATTCTATTATCTCCTATTGTGATCCTCATTTTTCTACTGCATTCCTTTTTGTCACACCTCATCACTTTAGTTTTACCTATATTTATTTTCATGTTAAAATCCCTAGTCAATACTGCCTGCATACCATTCAATACCCTTTCTAAATTCTTTTCGCTTTCTTCCAATATAGCTATATCGTCGGCGAATCTCAGCATATATATTTTCTCTCCCTGTACATTCACACCTACACTATACTCTTCTTTTACTTTGTTTATTGCATCTTCTATATATAGATTAAATAATAACGGTGAAAGTGTACATCCCTGCCGAACTCCCTTCCCTATTTTTGCTACCTCTTCTTCCCCCTTAATTCTAACTAAGGCAGTTTGGTGTTTATATAAATTAAGAATTATTCTCCTATCCTTATAATCTATACCCGTTTCTTTTAAAATTCTAAACATTATGTCCCAATCTACATTGTCAAATGCCTTTTCTAAGTCTACAAAAGCTATGCAAGTTACCTTTCCTACCCTCTTTCTTTTTTCTACTACCGTTCTTAGTGCTAGAATCGCCTCTCTCGTCCCTCTGTTTTTCCTAAAACCAAACTGATCTTCTCCTAGCTTATTATCTGTTTAGTTTACATCAATTAATATTTTAGGATTATTTTGGGAACAACTTTAATTTGACAATACAATTTTGAATTGTTTCATTGATATTGATTTTATAAAAAACTTTTTGTTTCTATAGGTTAACATTTATTTTTGAACATTTATTTATAGTTAACTTAAGAAGAGATTGTATGCAAAAATAAATATATTTCAGAATTATTTTTCGCAGAAAAAAATATTTATGACCGACCTCCTTTGAAACTCAGATTCGGTTAAATTACTAAAAAGGTCATTAATTTCAGCACATCCAATTGTGCTTTGGCAAAGGGAAATTGTCGTAATAAGTTGCACCGTTCTTCTTTCGTTTATTTGTTCGACTAGTGTCTAGTAACTGTTTAAGCTTCATCTTAAACAATCTCATCATTGTTAAAAACTACACAAAAATTTAAAAAATGAACACAACAATCTTTATTTAATCCAAATTAAATTTGGATGCATTTTAAGTATATTCTTTAATATATTCTTAGTGATAAAACAAAAAAATGCATTAAAAATCATATTTTAAGCCGTTTTTTTTTTCATTTTCTTTGCTAAATGTTGGCTTACTTACAAGATAGCATGATCATATCATATAGACTTTACTGGCTTGAATATCCTTTGTGCTCTTCGTACTAATAACCTCAAGAAACAAGAAGTTTACTTACATGTATGTGTTTCTATGTGGGTGTTAGATTTGTCCTAGAAAGACTTTCGTATGGCATATCATCATGATTATAACAATCTATTTGAAAGATCTGATTTTGTTTTTGTACTGTTGCAGAATAACTAAAATGTCTTGTCCAATTTAAGGTAATAGACGGATCAAAGAACGGTGATTTTCAAAACAAATATTACACAAGTATGAAAATTGCGAGTATCTCAACAATGTTATACATTCTGCTGAGAGATGAAAGTTGCTAATTGTATTAACGTTGTTATTTGTGAGAATGAAATTACTTAAGAACAGATAAATATTAGTAGTGCGGAAGTATTTGTGGCCATCAATATCAACAAATTATTTATTACCCTTGTGATTAATTATTGCACACATCGCGATATTGTTTTATTGCATTTTTTTATTGGCATCTTTTCGAAGGTGTCACAAATTTGCGCATAAAATTACAATGGATGTTTATTTAAAAGGATTTTTTTATGGCGAAAGCTAAATTTAAATTATAGTTAGGTTTATATGCTAATTTCGGTTTGTAATTGTTTTTAAATATCAGTTAATGAAGTGAAAAAAATGAATACCTAAAATTAGATAATAAAAATTGAATTTCAATGAAGGTGAATTACAAATCGGATCCATTTAAAAATTTAATCGATTATTTATTTATAACATTGCATTATACAAGTATCTGTTATGGATAATTACAATTCTGATCAATTTCTGACGAGGTTTAACAATTAATGCAGATAAATTTTAATCTAATTTGTGAAATAAGCATCCTTTGTAATTTTCGCGGAATTTTGAATTGACAGTGAGTTAGTGATCAGTCCAGTGCACAGATGGATGTGTAAATATATATGGAATGAAAGGCAGAAAGAAGAATGATTTCGTTTCGGGGAATCGGTAATATTTCCGGTACTCGAGCGAAACGGTTCCAACTGGCTGGGCCACATACAAAAGGAACATAATAAGAGTGAAAGATTTTCGTGAAAATTGGATTGCTCAGTTAATTCGTGAAGCAAATATAATTGTTGATATATTTAAATAAGATCAACATTTGCGCAATTATTATATAATCCTTGAAATTGTACGAAACTGCTGTTTTCTGTGATTTACTTTCTTTACTACAAAAAAATAATTTATTGGTAAATTCGTACATTTTTCTATAGTTTACAATGTCAATTTTATTCCTAGATCCCTATTGATTTTATTACACTTGTTTCTAAAGGACGCAGACACAAGAAGCAAAGAGTCTTTAGTATGCAAGAAGATATTCTTATAGGCAGCACGTTTTGCACAACGAATTTGTTAAACATATAAGAGAAAGGCAATTGGATTATACAATTTCAGAATATATTTTCTAGTTAATCCAAATTTGTAATAAATATATGCACAATCGTACAATATAAAATCGCCTGCATATAAATGAACTAATTATCAATTCAATTCACTTAAAATTATTCTACATTTTTTTTTGAAACGCAGATAAAATTTAATTCACAAAACAATTCAGTTGGTGGAAATGTTTATGTTCAAAAATTTTGCAGCCAAGTGTTTTGTAACAAACTTTTATTATGAGCTAATTTACTATTCAAAAAAAATTGCAACCCCTTTGATACATGACGAAGCTCAATTTTTTTAAGCAAAATATTTGATTGAACGATTTGAATGATTTCAAAATCGGATTAATTAATATCATGGATTTTGTGCCTTAAATGATAAATTGAAACGTTTTAATGAAGTTCCAAGCGGAAGAAACGATTCAATGTTGAATTATATCAACGAGTTAATGCGAAAATGAGAAAATATACATTTTACGATTGAAACTTTTATATGCACCTTTTAGTAAGTTAAGAATTAATAAATGCGAAGAAGTACAATAGTAATGAAACGATAAATATATTTCCAAATTGGAACCACGTAAAAATGAAGAGATTATTTATCAATTCAATAACTTATATAGTATTTGTATTTAATCAAATGGATTAAATTACAATGTAAAAATTGATGAGCCTCGAATATTAGAATAATAAAATATTATTCATATCTTTCATCGGATATAGACGATGAGTGTGAAAGAAGATGAAACAATGAAAAAGGAATAAATGTAAAACAACTGATATTTTGGCTTAATATATATGATTGAAAGCAAAAAAAAATTCATTATTTTCCAATAATTAAATTATTTTTAAATGTTGCGAGAATTTTATCATTAATATAGGAATTATTAGCCTATTCTGTGTTAAACTACAACAAATAAAGACAATATGGAATATAATAGTGCATCCCCTAAATATTGATTATTTGGGGGTAAATCAATCAAGATTTATTACCAGCTTGGTTTATTTTTTGGAAATGTTCTAAAATCTGTAAATCTATTTTATAGTTTAATGTATGATTGTAAAAGTTTTCTAAACTGTCAATTAACCTGATAGTTTAAAGATTTAAATGCATAATCGAAATTATACTAAGAATTTATTAAATATTAAATAAAAAATTAAGATAAAAAAATGTTAATGCACAGAATTATAACAAGGAATTAATAATAAGGTAAAATTACAAATAAGGTGAAATTTTCAACAAATTAACATTAATGGCAATTTCTAAATATTTTTTATGCAATTATTTATTTCAAACGACGTAAATTGTTTACTAAAACTAAAAAAAACAACAGACCAGTTCATTTATGCATAACTACAAAATCGCTGATTGTAAATTCTTTGATTGTAAATTCTTTTTATTGTAGATTTCCACTTTGAAGCCATTTATGCTAAATAATACGAGAAAGGCGCTTCAAGAAACACTATTCTTCAACAGGGTACCAAAAGTTGGCTCACAGACGTTCATGGAACTTTTGAGGAGGCTCAGTAACCTGAACGACTTTGGATTTCACCAAGACCAGGTAAAAATTGAAATTTTTTTAATCCAAAATAAAGATTATGCGCATAATTGGTACGGGAACTTATCAACTGATTTTTTTTTATTGTTGATACTAATTAATTCATTACCTTTATTCACCCTTTCATTTTAATTAATTATGAAAATGGGGGCTTATTTAAACGCGCCCTTCATTCGATTGTCCAAATTGTGCTTTTCTAAATTAATTTTAAAACTGTTTCAATTTTCGCTTCACTGCGAAAACCTACCCAATCCTCATCTTCTTCCTATAACAATACATTTTAAATGCCTTATGCAACATTTATCTTCCATATATCCTCGATATATCCCATAAGAAAAATCTAACTAGTACATTTAATAAAAAATAATGCTGCAGGTTCAAAGGGTCGAAACTATCAGGTTAGCCCCTGAAGATCAAGCAGTTCTAGCAGCGATGGTATCCAGTTACGATCCTCCAGGAGTTTACATCAAACACGTTTGTTTTACAAACTTTTCAGAGTACGTTTAACAAGCCTATACTTGATTTCTCAAATAAATTGAACTTGGGTGCTCTTTTATATTTATTAGCGACATCAAGGGCCTAATTTTTCTACGAAGAATTATTTTATTGATTTATTATCACATAATCGTCTTCACTAATAAGAAGTAACAAAGCAAGACGCAAAACGAAATTTCTGCAGCGATAATATTTAATTGGTCTCAATATTTAAATTGATTAGACTATTATTAATAAAGATTCTGTTTTCGTGTATATAATTTTTTAAATTATAGCTCAAATGAAAGGTAAATATCACCTTTTTGACTTCTGTTAAATTTACGATTATGAAAAACGAATTTACGCATTATAAACAAAGGTTTGTCCAATATTAACGGATTTTCTCTTATAGTTATAATTTACGTTATAAATTCAGTTATTTAGTTCACAAACGACAAATTAAAAAAAAATTCAAATTCCGGTATATTGGCTTAGTTAAATATAGCGACTATTGTACTATTAATATATGCATTTATATTTATATAGCATTCAATTATGACCTGATTTAGATATGGACTACCAGAGCCCATATATGTCAACCTGGTGCGAGATCCGGTAGAAAGGGTAATATCTTGGTACTACTATGTGCGTGCCCCATGGTACTATGTGGAAAGGAAAATTGCATTCCCAGATATACCACTACCAGATCCAAAATGGTTAAAGAAGGTATTATGATACAGAAAACTATAATTATTATAATAATAGTTATGCAATTTTTAAACATTATTTTGACTAGGAACAGGCCACTACAACGAAGGGGTTAAAATTATTAAAAATAAATAGATAAACAAAAATGTTTGGTAAAACAACATTGGATTATAAATAATTATGGAAGGAGCGAATTACTTAACGAGAGAATTACCTAACGAGCGAATTATAGAATTACAGCACACGTCTTTTAAAACAGTCATATTCGTTAAATTGAACAAATCTATCACAAAATTGAACATTTTATATGTAAAATTAGATATCCTATTAGATATGGATCAGAGCAATTTGCCCAAAAACTTCGTATTTTCAAAGATATTAAGAAAACAATACGTCTTTTCTACAAATTTTAATTTCTATGTAAATGTACAAACCATTTTATTCCTACTAAATACATAATATGATATCGAAATCGGTTCAGGACTGTATTCGTTTTAAAGCCAATAATTACGTATTTTTTAAGCAGCGATAATAAATAAAGTCTTAGCAGAAACCGGTTCTATAAAAATGCTAATAATAATGATATGATTTGGCAAACATAAATCAAAAAAATTAAATTAATGTCGAGTATAAATAAAATATGGGGGGAAATAAATGTATAACTGAAGATGGGGGTATAGCCTTCGAAATGCACATCTAGCTAGTTAATGCTTTAAGTTACGGTATTTGGAAGGTATTCTATACTATAAATAAAATGATTTAAGGTAAAAGGTGAGTTTCTGAAAGTATTTTTAGATTTTCATTGTCATTTCAATCCGTCTTGTTTCTTTCACTTTCACCTCGAATTTCACAGAATTTTAAATCAAAATTACTATTTTTATTTATGTTTACGAAACCGACATATCATTGGTACAATCACTAGACAGGCTTCCCCAAAAGTCCCGCATAAAATTCATATCTCTTTATTATATTATTGGCAAAAAAAAAATCCTGAGACATGTGAATTGATTTATTTGTTTTGCCATCTTTTGGTAATATATATAACAATTTTACTTCAGCCCCCTAGCCACCACCTAATCTCACTTTATTTTTTCAAATGTCACGTGACCAAAAAAAAACCTGTAGAAAACTCAATTGAATGTAACAATAAAAATTCAATTTAGATGCAAGATATTATTCAATTAGATATTATTCAGTATTAAATATCGAATTTTTCATAAATTTAAAAAACGTGGTACTGTAAATGATTTACGTAGAAGTGGTCGGCCAATCATCTTAAACAAAAAGTATAATCTCTAAAATTAAGGAAAATCTGCATACTTCTTCGGTTATGTTACCCATAGTTAAGCCTTTCCTTACAGAGGTTTCTAAAAAGCGAAAAGTACTATCCATAATATAAGATGTATCTTGTACAAGATTAGGACAGGCGTAGTTTTTTTTTTTAAATCAACGAACTGAGCAGAGAAAGTCAAAAATCAAAAATTAAAAATATCTAGCAACAACGTGAAATTCACATCGTTTTTACCTTCATTTGTTACGAGTTCTACAAAATTATAATAACAAAATAAACACAATTAATCTTACATCTAAATTGAATTTGATTGTTACAGTCATAATCAGTTTTCTATAAGCTTTTGATATAGGTTTCAGCTATATCATGTGTGTTTATTTATTATATATAAACCCACATATCATTGGTAAAAAATCATTATATCCCTATATATCTAACACCACCTCTTATTCGATACAAATCACGTCGTATCGTACAGTGGCAAAGCACAAGAGCAATTGGAGTTTAGGTGAGCTGCCTCCGAGGCAAATATATATCATCTAACTTGACACTAGACTTGATACAACAGTTGACTCCCTGCTGGTAATCAATGCAGACATATGAATAATGTAGGGGTTGGAAAATATATTCCCATTCAAGTGGAATACACAACAGAAGCTTCGCATGTGCCCACTGCGTCAACGTTTGTCCCTTGACATGTAATATTTGATTGTTCTTTCGTATTACTCAGTATTATTACTATGACCCTAAAAAAAAGAAAATTTCCATCTTCTTAATTGAGCCAAATAAGATATTTGTGATAAATTAATTTTTTTAATTATTAAAAAGTTCGCACATATCTTTTTTAAAATAATATAATTTAATTTGGACCAACGGACCTGACCTGACCTGAGGTTTGGACCAAAAATTCAATTTTTTAAGATGCAGATGAAGAAGTAGATATTTTCATGAAATAATAAAGTAATTTCACAAGAGAAATAATTAGTTTTGTCAAAACATCCTTGAAATAATACATTAAAATTATGGTTTTTTTTTTATTCATTTCAAAAGTTGTTTAAGTTAATCAACATTCAGAAGCTACAGTACTACGATTAAGTATATAAATTTTATTCTTTTCCATCCTTTCTATAGGAAACCACCAATTATTGATATAACAACAATCGTTTAAAATATTCATAACAATCATATTATGTTTTTTTTCATTTCAGCCTACCAACGAAATAAGTGTCATTTTATTTTTGTTCAAATATATTTTTAGCACGTATATTTGTATTGTTACGATATTTAATCCAATAATTTTTATAAAAAAAAAATTATCGTAGATGAAGGATATTGTAAAGAAGATCCTGTAAATTTCAATCATTGAGTTTATGAAAAAAAAACGAATCAAACGAACATTCCACTAAAACTCAGCTATAGAATTATTGAAATAAACTTAATAATTAAGCCAAAGACTTTCCTCTGCAGGATTTCGAGACTTGTGTTCTGTCTGGCGACCGCGAATGTCGCTACATAGCCGGCGAGACACGTGAAGGTATCGGAGACCACCGCAGACAAAGCATGTTCTTTTGCGGCCACGAGGAGCAATGTACGCCCTTCAATACCGACGGAGCCCTACAGCGGGCTAAAGAGGCCGTGGAGCGACACTACGCGGTCGTGGGCGTCCTCGAGGACCTGAATCGGACCCTAACCGTTTTGGAACACTATATTCCACGCTTCTTTCACGGCGCGTCAGATATATACTGGAGTTAGTACAGCAAGATGATGTTGAAATAGAAAATGAAATTTTAATTTTATTAGTTAAAGAGTCCGCAATCCTAAAGATTGGTTGGAAACAGCACGCCATGCCGATCTATCCTGAGCTAATCCCTTCATCTCCCTATAGCTATTCATCTCAACGTCTTCAACTATCTGACTCACATACTCCAATCTAGGCCTACCTACCCCTCTCTTTCCCTCCACTCTACCTTCTATGATCAATTGCATAATCCCCCCATGCCTAAGAATATGCCCTACTAATCTGTCTCTCCTACGCTGTAACACTCTCCAGATACTTCTCTTCTCCCCTACTAACTCTAGTACAGCTTCATTTGTTACTTTATCTTCCCAACCAATCCTCATCATCCTCCTATAACACCACATTTCGAATGCTTGTAATCTACGCTTCTCTTCCTTTCCTATAGTCCACGCCTCACACCCGTACAGTGCTACACTCCAAACATATACCTTCAGTAATCTTTTTCTAATACCCAAGTCAATATTTGATCTTAAAATCTGTTCTTTTTCTACGAATGCCTTCCTACCCTGTGCTATCCTACACTTTATATCTACCTTGCTTCGATTATCTTTTGTGATTCTACTGCCTAAATAACAAAAATCTGACACTTCTTCGATTCTATTATCTCCTATTGTGATCCTCATTTTTCTACTGCATTCCTTTTTGTCACACCTCATCACTTTAGTTTTACCTATATTTATTTTCATGTTAAAATCCCTAGTCAATACTGCCTGCATACCATTCAATACCCTTTCTAAATTCTTTTCGCTTTCTTCCAATATAGCTATATCGTCGGCGAATCTCAGCATATATATTTTCTCTCCCTGTACATTCACACCTACACTATACTCTTCTTTTACTTTGTTTATTGCATCTTCTATATATAGATTAAATAATAACGGTGAGAGTGTACATCCCTGCCGAACTCCCTTCCCTATTTTTGCTACCTCTTCTTCCCCCTCAATTCTAACTAAGGCAGTTTGGTGTTTATATAAATTAAAAATTATTCTCCTATCCTTATAATCTATACCCGTTTCTTTTAAAATTCTAAACATTATGTCCCAATCTACATTATCAAATGCCTTTTCTAAATCTACAAAAGCTATGCAAGTTACCTTTCCTACCCTCTTTCTTTTTTCTACTACCGTTCTTAGTGCTAGAATCGCCTCTCTCGTCCCTCTGTTTTTCCTAAAACCAAACTGATCTTCTCCTAGCCTTTCCTCTACTTTATTTTCTAATCTCCTATAAATAATCTTTAGCAATATCTTCGATGCATGTGATAGTAGACTAATGGTCCTATAGTTCTCACACAAATTAGCTCCTATTTTCTTCGGCATTGTTACTATTCTACTACGCTGAAAATCCTGTGGCACTTCTCCCTTCTCATATATTTTACAAACTAACCTGTATAATCGCTCCTGCATTTTTTCCCCTGCGTGTTTTATTAATTCGGCTGGTATCATATCAATCCCCGCTGCTTTGTTATTCCGTAAATCATTTAATGCTCTATGAAACTCTGACCTAAGTATGCTAGGACCTAAGTCATCCTCATCTATCTGTTCCACACTTTCTAGCTCCTCCATGTCCATTTTATATCATATAAAAATTTAGGACATAGCATTTAGCATTTAGAAACCGATGGTATTATAAAATCACATTTGATGTTTGTCACTTTTTACAAATTATTGATTTATAGCAATTAAATTGTAAATTTCCTACATTCAAAAAATCAAAATTTCTTAACACAGAGATTTTAAAGTTTCTTAGACAATTAATATCGAAGATCATATTTTATCTTGCAGATGAAATCAACCTTTACCACCCGATCAACAGAAACTTGTTCAAGCCACCAGTTAGCGAGGAGGTCAAGAATATTGTCCGTCAGAACTTCACGAAGGAAATAGAGTTTTACGATTATTGCAGGCAGCGTTTGCACAAGCAATATATAGCTTTGAATCTGGGATGAAAATCAAACAGCCAACCATAAATCATTTGACGATGCGAAAAGCAACTGCATTTATACGACATGCAATATGCAATAAAAGCAGAGAATGTGTGTCATACCTTTTGGCCCATAACTTAAAGAACTTCTTGCAAAGTAACGACTATTTACTCGCGGTTTTAACTTGCATAAATCTAATTAGAGAAACAAACAGTCTAACAAGCTGTATTAAAAGTAGGTAACACAGTTTTTTGTTGCATAAATTTTAGACACGAAGCAATGTAACATAAAATCAGAAGGGTAGATTGGTCAAAATTAATTTTTATTTTGCAAGTGAGTTTCTGCGTTGACCTTATCACGGTTTATTTCGATAATATTCGAAACTTCGCTCGTAAAATAGCATTTCTGTCATAGTAAAACTTGGTTTATAAATTCTATAAATTAGATATTATTGATTTGTGAATTTGAACCATTTTTAAATGGTCATAAAAGTCGACTTGTGACAGTTTGATATAAATTAAGAAAATAACTTAAATTTAAATTTCAAAAAGGGTTGTTCTATTGAAAGGAATTTTGTATTATTAAAAGTGCAGGGTCCAAGTTTTGAAATTGTCGTCAATTTCAGAAAAAAATGTCTTAAATAATTTTGATTATATATCTTTTATATACTGAACTGAGATATTTACTATAAACAAATGATAGATGAAGCAGCTTAGGTTAAGCAATATGTGATTATTTCTAATATTATTAGTGGTTAATTATATTTTGCGTAGTTGAGTGATTTTTTAAATAAATAATTATTTATTATTATTTGAAATCCTTTAGTATTATTATATAATAGATAAATTAAAGCAGTTTTGTCTTTGTATTATAGTTGCAAATAAAATAATAGACCATGGAAAATATTTCTTTTTACACATTTTTAAACAATATGTAATTGACCTAAATCATATGTTCAAATAAAAACAGTAATTGTAATATAAATAAGGTAATTAGTTAAAGAGTCCGCAATCCTAAAGATTGGTTGGAAACAGCACGCCATGCCGATCTATCCTGAGCTAATCCCTTCATCTCCCTATAGCTATTCATCTCAACGTCTTCAACTATCCGACTCACATACTCCAATCTAGGCCTACCTACCCCTCTCTTTCCCTCCACTCTACCTTCTATGATCAATTGCATAATCCCCCCCATGCCTAAGAATATGCCCTACTAATCTGTCTCTCCTACGCTGTAACACTCTCCAGATACTTCTCTTCTCCCCTACTAACTCTAGTACAGCTTCATTTGTTACTTTATCTTCCCAACCAATCCTCATCATCCTCCTATAACACCACATTTCAAGTGCTTCTAATCTACGCTTCTCTTCCTTTCCTATAGTCCACGCCTCACACCCGTACAGTGCTACACTCCAAACATATACCTTCAGTAATCTTTTTCTAATACCCAAGTCAATATTTGATCTTAAAATCTGTTCTTTTTCTACGAATGCCTTCCTACCCTGTGCTATCCTACACTTTATATCTACCTTGCTTCGATTATCTTTTGTGATTCTACTGCCTAAATAACAAAAATCTGACACTTCTTCGAATCTATTATCTCCTATTGTGATCCTCATTTTTCTACTGCATTCCCTTTTGTCACACCTCATCACTTTAGTTTTACCTATATTTATTTTCATGTTAAAATCCCTAGTCAATACTGCCTGCATACCATTCAATACCCTTTCTAAATTCTTTTCGCTTTCTTCCAATATAGCTATATCGTCGGCGAATCTCAGCATATATATTTTCTCTCCCTGTACATTCACACCTACACTATACTCTTCTTTTACTTTGTTTATTGCATCTTCTATATATAGATTAAATAATAACGGTGAGAGTGTACATCCCTGCCGAACTCCCTTCCCTATTTTTGCTACCTCTTCTTCCCCCTCAATTCTAACTAAGGCAGTTTGGTGTTTATATAAATTAAAAATTATTCTCCTATCCTTATAATCTATACCCGTTTCTTTTAAAATTCTAAACATTATGTCCCAATCTACATTATCAAATGCCTTTTCTAAATCTACAAAAGCTATGCAAGTTACCTTTCCTACCCTCTTTCTTTTTTCTACTACCGTTCTTAGTGCTAGAATCGCCTCTCTCGTCCCTCTGTTTTTCCTAAAACCAAACTGATCTTCTCCTAGCCTTTCCTCTACTTTATTTTCTAATCTCCTATAAATAATCTTTAACAATATCTTCGATGCATGTGATAGTAGGCTAATGGTCCTATAGTTCTCACACAAATTAGCTCCTATTTTCTTCGGCATTGTTACTATTCTACTACGCTGAAAATCCTGTGGTACTTCTCCCTTCTCATATATTTTACAAACTAACCTGTATAATCGCTCCTGCATTTTTTCCCCTGCGTGTTTTATTAATTCGGCTGGTATCATATCAATCCCCGCTGCTTTGTTATTCCGTAAATCATTTAATGCTCTATGAAACTCTGACCTAAGTATGCTAGGACCTAAGTCATCCTCATCTATCTGTTCCACACTTTCTAGCTCCTCCATGTCCTGCCTACCTTTATATAAATCTCCAAGATACTCCTTCCATCTTCTAGCTTTTTCCTTATTTTCTGTGAGTTCCTTACCCTGCTTATCACATATAATGTTACCCTTTGGTTTTACTTTAGAAAAATGTGACTTAATTTTCCTGTAGCCCAAATCTACTTTACCTCTTCTCATATCCTCCTCAATATCCTCACAGTTTCCTTTTATCCACTCTTCTTTCGCTAGCTTGCATTTCCTATTAATTAAATAAGGTAATGTGAAATTAAATATATTTCAGTTTGAACATAAATTTGAAATGAACTGAAATTAAGATGAAATATTTACCGGTAAGTTGAAAATCTTTAATTTCATTTGAATGATGTTTTAATTTAAAAAATGTCTAAAGATTTGAAAAAGTGTAATAAAATAAGTTACTGAAACAATATTAGACTAATTTTTATGTCTTAGCCTATAGCAAATTTTAAAAAGTCAAAGAACATTTGCTGTAACGACTTTATTGTAACACATAATATTGCTTCTGCTGAAGAAAATTGATTAAATCAAAATTGCATTAATTCTACTTCTAATCTGGAGAAGAGTTCCATGGAACTATTGTTTAGGTTCTAGCTATAGTTATCTAAGAAAAGGTGAATAGATTATTAGTTAAAAGTGGCAATTGAAATCGTCGTGACGTCAGTAACAATGCATTTAGTTTGCTGTAAGTTTGTACTTAAGTTTTATTAACATTTTGAACTTTTTAGTAGCACGAAGGTACATATGGGACAATTTTTCTTAGCTCCCATTAAATTCACTAGTAAAACCAAAAATGATGTTTATAGAAAATTAAACTATTGTTTCTCTAAAGGACCTTTCTTAATACGAATTTTTACTTTAGAAAATAATGGCAATATGAGAAACGATATAAATCCTTTATTGCTTGAATTATTTAATGTTACATTATTTGATATTAAACATAGGAATTAACAAAACAAAAAAATGTTAATGCAAAACGTCCGATACATCTAAGCACAGTTTAATTTATTAAATCAAACACAGCATCATTTGTCCTTACATCTGCATTAAGATTTTATTGCTTATAATGTTATCAAGGATATGATGTAGGCTGTTGAGGCTGCTTCGGCTAAATATATGATATTGTGGTAAGTTATCGAGACTTTACCTGTATAAGCAACGTTTAATAAATATTTATAAAATATCCATAATAAATACGATGATGACGTGTTTTAACGATTTAAGATAAATAATTAAATGTGGGATTAAAGGATTTATAATTTTTCTATACATTTCCGAGGCACCTTTTTTATATTATAATTAGCTATATCGCATTTGAAATCTATTAAATGGAATCGTAAATCATTAGATGATGGAAAAATACTAACATTTTAAATACAGCTAATCAAGAGATCAAATCTTTTATATTAGTACCATCACAAATGGATTAGTAATTTTGCAGTAGATTTCATAATCACTTATGCTCCTATTTTATAACATTTTTTAATGAAAGATTTTCAAATATAGTTCTGCAAATCGGGATGACATAAGAACATTTTTATGTCAAACATAGATCAAATTTAAACTTAAAAACTTCTACACGTAGTAAAGTGATTGAGAATATTTATCACAAGGAAGCCAAATTAAACGTGTAAAAAGAAAAAAGAAAAAGTGTTAAAGCTCTTTGTACTTTAACTTCGCTGTTGACATTTATTTTAAGTTTAATATACTATATTTTTATTGTATGAATGTATGAAATGAATGTATACAATTCCTATTATTGTGTACCCGCAAGTGAATACAATTAGAATATCATTTTCACAAGATTAGGCTTGAAAAAAAGTACAGTACAGAAGGTAATTACACTTATGCTACTATAATCATCTGTTGTGTACAGATTCGTGTGGATTTCTTTTGTAGAAAATACCATTTTCACTTTTCAATTAGCTAGTGACGTTTACACAAAACATCAGCAGTAAAACAACTGTTAAAGGTGCTAAATATAATTACATATAATATAACGTAGAAGTCTAAAACTTATTCTAGTGAATAAAAAGAAAGATATACCTTTGAAGATGTAATTTAGCAGTTTTCCCTTTTCCGTTAAGATAAATATAGGAAATTGAAAAACTGCTATAGGTTGGAAATGTAGCCAATGCAAAAAATGAATAAATTTCAAAGAATTCTTTTTGGCATAAATATAGAAAACTATTATGTAAATATAGGGGATTTTAATTGCAACTTAAAAATGGAAAACCATTTTTTTTTAATAGGATATGAAATTTTTGCAATACTAATTGTGTGTAAAACTATAATTGTAGCCAATGCAAAAATTAATAAATTTCAATGAATTCTTTTTGGCATAATATAGAAAATTATTATGTAAATATAAGAGATTTTAATTACAACTTAATAATGGAAAACCATTTTTTTTTAATAGGGTGACATGTGATTTTTGCAATACTAATTGTGTGTAAAACTATAATTGTAGCCAATGCAAAAATTAATAAATTTCAATGAATTCTTTTTGGCATAATATAGAAAATTATTATGTAAATATAAGGGATTTTAATTGCAACTTAAAAATGGAAAACCATTTTTTTTAATAGGGTGACATGTGATTTTTGCAATACTAATTGTGTGCAAAACTATAATTGTAGCAAATGCAAAAAATGAATAAAATTTCAAAGAATTCTTTTTGGCATAAATATAGAAAACTATTATGTAAATATAGGGGATTTTAATTGCAACTTAAAAATGGAAAACCATTTTTTTTAATAGGGTGACATGAGATTTTTGCAATACTAAATTTTTGATACTATTAAATAAATTTCATTGTCAAATTAAATATACATAAAACTATGTAAAAATGTAAAATGTAAAATTCTTATAGCTTCATAATTTCGCCAATCTACACATAGTATAAATTGATGTATAAACTCTCTATAATATATTTTTAGATAGAGTGATTCTAAGTAAAAATCATCATAGCTATAGACAACAAAATACTTTGTATTTTGATTATTTGCCTAATTCTGTATATACCGGTCTTTCCCACTGTCTTGCCTTTTATAACTAACTTTATCATAGCAAAGAATGACCTTTTAGTTTTCCAAATTCAACGCATTTCTTGGACGAATCTGATTTCTAAGCATTATCCATCCACATTTCAAAATATTGCAGATGTAGATGTAGAAAATTTAGATGGCCACCCAGTGTATACGAGGTACCACACAGTACCGTACCCGAGTACCCAAACACTTCTAACCAGACAAATCCCCCAGTGGCTACACACTTGAAATGCACCTGGAAGGGGGCCCCAGCAAAGCATCCGTGCAATCAGAAATAATACCCGGGTACTAGGTGCACCGGTACCATTATTACCGTGCATTCAGTCGGTCCCGGTGACCGTGGAACTATCTCTTACCTATTTCAACTAGCTAGTAATATATACGGTGCGAACACACTCAGCGACATCTGCGTATAAGTTGGTAGTTGGTTCGAATCGCAGTCAGAGTTGAGTGCTCGCGCGTAGCTCTCGTGTTCATCTGGTTGTATAACCTAAGCTGGAGCGATATATCAACGCAGGCATGGAGAAGGAAATCCCCGAATCCATGACAACTGTCCAGATTAAGCCGGAGTATGCCGCATCGGAGAGTGCTTTTGGATCTGAGCCACCACCGGTATGTCAAAATAATGTGAAACAATTCGAAATAATCTGCTATTTGAAATGGTACATTGTGAAAGTACCGAGGATTTGTTTAAATTAAAAATATTTGTTTAAAAACGCTATTCCCCTTCAGGTTACCCTAAAAATAGGGTCTTAAGCTGAGTGGGGGCTGATTTCATAATATTAGTGGAGCTTATAATATTGCCTGATTTTTTAATTTTTTATTTCTCATGCTACTTTTAAACAATTCAAAATGATTGAAATTCACAATTTTTGATGTACAATTTTGAGACCAAACAAATTGTTTCTGTAGCTGTGTAATATTGAACATGATTTTTTTACCCAACTTTCTGTTCTAATATAAAATTTGAATATTATTTTTTAAATAAATAAATATGTAATGCTTACCAATTTTCCGAGCTTAATTGGTTTGTTTTTCTACGAATGTTACACGCAGAAATTATGATTTGCAAATTAAATTATGACGTAAAATACGATTTTTGATTCAATTTTTCACGATTTTCCTATCAGCTGTAATAAAGAAATTTTTATAACCAATTTTATACAAGCCGTAACAAATTTAGAACGGTTTACTACAAGCTATAATTTTTGTGGTAATTCTGTTGAAGATTGCAATGAGAAAAAAAAAATTATTATAAATACAATTTCGTGCCCTAAATAACCATAAGATTATAATGGCTTGCCTTGATTATGCTTAAGTAGAACGCAGTGTAATAATAAACATTAAAAATAAAATAAAAAAATAAAAATAAAATTGTCCTTACGAAAATAAAAATATGGTTAATTATATATTAACACAATCAAATATAAAGGGAAAGGTGATTTTCTTAGATTTCAGAAATCGAAGAAAACTAATGACATATTATATGGCTGTTTTTGTCTATTTCTACAATTCTTTTTTTTTTATTACAAAATATTCGATAGTAGCTTAATAGCAGTTAATTTTCTTATTAATTCGAATATATCGTTCAATACATGCAATTAGGCAATTCGTTATAAAAGGTTGGGCAGACTGAAAAGCGTATACACAGGTAGATCTAAATTAGAGTACAAATCACCCAAATAAAGCATTAAGTAGCTAGATGCGCATTTCGAAGGCTATACCCCCATCTTCAGTAGCACAAGATAAAAACTAAATAAAATACCTCTGCTAGTGAAGATGGGGGCATAGCCTTCGAAATGTGCATCTAGCTATTTAATACTACTGCATTTGGGAGATATTCTATACTATTATTTAACACCGTAGTGATAATAAAAAAACAAGAATCTCGTATAATTATAATAATCTGAAGCGCTTGACTTTCCACCAGGACCGCAATTTTATTTTTTCAAAATATAATCATTGCGAAGCTTTTAATGACTGCAACAAATTACATTTACATTAACATTATTTTTCTATCGATATAACAGCAATTTTCGGAATAATTAAACATTCATTGCGATGGAGGAAGCCATTAAAGGCTTTGCTTCAACGTGAAGAAGTGAGTGAAGGAAATTGCGGATATGATGTATTGTTTGCTGATTTGTATTCTGATACAAAGTGTACATCGCTGGAGTCTTCTTCGAGAAATCGATGTTGCATAATAATGCAAATATCGTCTTCCTGCATATGCGCTTATTCGATTATTAAATATCATTGGTGGAACGATATATTTATTATAAGCGCGAATGATGATTATGTTAAAATTGAACTGGATTTGGACAAGATTGATTCACATCAGTTTAAATAAGCTATTTATTTATAAATATCAAAGTGATTTTTTTTCAATATATTTGGCACTAACTGAAATAAATTCAAAATAAAAATATCAATTTTTATCTTCAATCGCCTAATATTTACCGTATTCTCACTTAGACTCTTTAGATATTGTATTTTATATTCGACGTAAATTTAAAATATACTTTTGTACTTTTACATCATTCATGGAAAATGTGAATTTTTCAACAGCATCTTTAAATATAATAATTAGCAATTGACAAGCTTAGAAAATAGAAACTCGCGTTTTAATGTTGATATAATTTATTGTAAGCGAATTGAGTTAATAAATTTATTTTATTTTATTATATGTGACTATAAAATAATGAAAATGAAAATATATTGCAAATGCTTTAGATTGGACTAAATAAATACTTCACCAAGTGACTCATAACTATTATATATATTCGTTTTTATAAAATGTTAGATGAATTCGAACATGTGCTAAGTAAATTTTAAGTAAATCAATTTAATAGTGTTGTCTAAAAAGGTGTAATTACGCAAGTAGATGCAAAAATGTTGATAATATCCTATTGCGTTTTATAAGCCGGAATAATCAAGATTCAGCAATTGTAAGAGGTTCCTAATTGCTAAATATATAATGCTGAATTGATCAAAAACCGAAAGATGGCCTTCGTGGAAGCGTGATATTTGTACAAATTTAAATATTATTCATAAACGAAACGAGGCACGTCATATGTCAACACAAGACATCAATACGTGCGCAAAAAGTTCAAAAAAATAATTTAGACTAACGTGTAGTTTTTTAATGCGAACTTTATTTCGACTTTGAAAAAGGTTAACGCGCAACCAAAGTTCATTAATTTAAAATAATTACGATAAACAATAATTATAGTCGTATTTTTCTCGTGTGCAAACGTATTTTTAAATAAAAATAAACAATTTTTTCAGTGCAACGTTTAAACATGCAATTATTTAAGGACAATTTGCGATTTTAATTAAACGATTGCCCGAAAAAAATCTTATATTGCAATGAATGTAATTATTACATGTAATTGGATACAAGGTGCTTTTATTAGTGACAGTACTGAATAATTTTAGAGAAAAATTGAAAAAATATATTGCTGCTTCACTTGTTGCTGGAAAATGAATGTTAAAATCAGATAGTGTCCTACATTTAGGCTGTAGAATTACAAAAATTATGAATTATGAAATACTCTTTTTTATCTGTTATTAAAATATTTTTTTTAAATTAAATAAATCACCTAGCCATTATTAGTATATATATTAAGATAACATGGCTAGTAACTAGTGAAAAAATCACAAGTAAATAATAAAGAGTTGCAGGTGGAATTGTAATCTGTAAAATGACACTCATTATAATGAGAAAAGCAACTTAATTACGCAAAATAATTATAACTTCACATGATGAAGAGTCGCCTTTTACTCTATACAGATGATTGTTTCAAATCGAAGCGATGCTTGCATCGTTTTTAATCTTAAGAAGATGTTAGTTTTCCTCGGCAAAAATTTTTAGTCACACTAAATATGTACACTTTTACAAAAGCCAAATGAAAAGTACACACAAAATGAATATCCTTATTAAAAAAGAATGTAGAAATTTTAATTTTGTTGCAAATAATTTTAAATTAAATAAATTAAATATTGCGATGTTTGTTTTCTCATTTAATTTGATTTTATAGCAAAATTTTCAAAGCTAATTAATAAATTTCTTCATTTGCAAAAATGAAGTATTCTTAAGGTCGTTCATGGACTAATATGGCAAATTACAATTCGATTTGATTAGTAATTACGTGTGTTTTTTTATAATAACAAATAATAAGAACCGTTGGTAATCTATTCGACTATTTTAGTAATTATTTATAACTTGCGATTGTTATGCTAGTGTAAATGTACCTTAATATATGCAAAATAATTTTTTAATCTGTTTCAAACCCGGATTTTATGACATAACATTAACAATAAAAATGTTCATTTTTGCCTACATATATTTTTATATGTCACGTTTCTATAAAAAAGACATCTAGTCATTTCAAAACAATTTCTAATAAGTTTCGATAATACCTGACAAACATATATTTTTATTATGAAAATTCGTAAGAGTAAAACGATTTTTTTTAAATTATTTTTTATATGAAAATAATTTCAGGTTGGTAAATTTAGTTCCACAATTTTTTTATAAAAAAAATTAATACCGCAGGTACAAAATATAATCATTTTAAAAGTCTGCAATATTTGTGCTGCTTGTTTTTTATATTTGAAGATAAGATGTATTGTAGCATGTTTGAAGATCAATTAAAATGTCTAGCATGTAATTTTTATTGCCGTGGGTGTATAATAATTTATAATTATAAGTTCGGACATGCAAATGCTATTACAGAATGCAATTGGAAAGCATAATTAGATGAATTGGATAGATTGCGATGTAGGTTACCTTTTTCGTTCTACTATTTATACGCAACTTTCAAAACCGACAATTTTGATAATGAATATTAATTTTTTTCCACGCAAGAGCTGCAGTTATGTAAAAGTTTTATAACTTATTTATTACGCAGTTTAGCTGATTCGAAATTTCTGGAAAAATCCAAATGTTATGGATATTAGTCGATTTGCGTGTAAATTTCATCACGTTAATTTGTTTCAAATTATAATAAAATTAATTAATTACTTGTTTCAATTTGTAACTAATTATTTTCGGAAGATGACTTTTTTATAAGTATTAATCAAAAGTCACGAACAAACCATTTCGAGTTCTAAACATTTTAACATGTATAAATATTTATTTAAGTTTTATAAATATTCAAGTAAAAGCATATCTTTCAATTGCCGAATGCAAAAACTTTCAGAATAATAAAGTAATATAAGATTTTTTGTAATATAAGTCATCATACATATTTTTATCGTATATACGGCAAACAGAAAATTCTTCAGTTTTTATTGACAGAGATTACATATTGTTTGTCTTGGTTAATGTAATAGAGAAATTAAATCTACGACTTTAGTAACGATTGAAAGAATCGAAATTAAACATAAATCGCTCGGGAAATTAATATAAATTGGAATGATGCTCAAGAATAATGTCAAAAAGACGATGGAAAATATACTAACATTGTTCCCTTTGCATTTCTTTGAATTGCTAAGATTTTTAATATCTACTTACATATACGGAATTTAATAATTTTTTTCTTGAATCTATTATCTAGTGAATTTTTGTTGTATTTAAATTTGTTTTGTGCTTAAAATTAAATATAATATTTACTTTTTATTTTTTGTGTTGTGGATGTTTAAAATGATAGTTTACACGCAAAAGTGCATATCACGGAAAATACACATTATGTTCAAATATTATTTCCTGTGAAATAGATTTTTACGTGCACAAATTTGCTTCCTGTGAGCATGTAATACTGCATACAAAATTCAACTAATAACCTACACATATATTATCTGATATTTTATAAAACTAGCTGTTATTTTACGTGGATTTTAAATTTTAATTATTTCGACATGGTATCAAATAAATTTTTGAAAATCTAAGTAGACTATAATATAAAGCTATAGATACAAAATAGTACATTAAAGAACGAATTTCATAAGACAGGTTTTATTGCACGAGTTCAAGTTTATTCTAAAGAACGAATGACTTATGAAATGAGTTTTTTATACATTTTTTTCTAATTTGCGTCTTATAACCCTTTTTAAATAAAAAATCAAAATTTAGAGGATTTTTTGACTGTTGGTAGTTGCTATTGACAAATTTGAAGCATTTTAAATAAATTGTCGAATAAATTTAAATTAAGCAATTTGTTGCTTTGACGTACATTTCAGGGACAAAATTTAAATTAAACTATATATTGCTTTCTTTTGTAGTTTGACGTTTGACAACTGGCAAGCAGAGCTACCAACTTTGAAACAGTACATTGCCCTATGCTATAAGACAACTCAATTCGCTATAAAAATTCGTTAACGGCTCAATTAGAAACGCAAATTAGAAAAAATAATATACATATTCCAACGAATATTTTATTCCTTGACAGAATAGCACAACACTAACCTACCCTGTATAGCACGTCCTTATATTTGCAAAACCTAACTTTAAATTGAGCGAAAACAATTTAATTAGCTATTTTTCCAACATACGATAAAAATGACAATTTTCACAATGTAGTTTTTAATATAACGTCAGTTGTGTAAGAATTTTTTTTATATTACCTATTCTGTTAGTTGTATAACAATAAAATAGATGTGCTATTATATTCATTAGTTTATTTCATTGTACTGTTAAAAATGACAGAATGTAAATTGTTTTAATATGAAAGAAATCACATGCATCGAAGATATTGTTAAAGATTATTTATAGGAGATTAGAAAATAAAGTAGAGGAAAGGCTAGGAGAAGATCAGTTTGGTTTTAGGAAAAACAGAGGGACGAGAGAGGCGATTCTAGCACTAAGAATGGTAGTAGAAAAAAGAAAGAGGGTAGGAAAGGTAACTTGCATAGCTTTTGTAGATTTAGAAAAGGCATTTGATAATGTAGATTGGGACATAATGTTTAGAATTTTAAAAGAAACGGGTATAGATTATAAGGATAGGAGAATAATTTTTAATTTATATAAACACCAAACTGCCTTAGTTAGAATTGAGGGTGAAGAAGAGGTAGCAAAAATAGGGAAGGGAGTTCGGCAGGGATGTACACTTTCACCGTTATTATTTAATCTATATATAGAAGATGCAATAAACAAAGTAAAAGAAGAGTATAGTGTAGGTGTGAATGTACAGGGAGAGAAAATATATATGCTGAGATTCGCCGACGATATAGCTATATTGGAAGAAAGCGAAAAGAATTTAGAAAGGGTATTGAATGGTATGCAGGCAGTATTGACTAGGGATTTCAACATGAAAATAAATATAGGTAAAACTAAAGTGATGAGGTGTGACAAAAAGGAATGCAGCAGAAAAATGAGGATCACAATAGGAGATAATAGAATCGAAGAAGTGTCAGATTTTTGTTATTTAGGCAGTAGAATCACAAAAGATAATCGAAGCAAGGTAGATATAAAGTGTAGGATAGCACAGGGTAGGAAGGCATTCGTAGAAAAAGAACAGATTTTAAGATCAAATATTGACTTGGGTATTAGAAAAAGATTACTGAAGGTATATGTTTGGAGTGTAGCACTGTACGGGTGTGAGGCGTGGACTATAGGAAAGGAAGAGAAGCGTAGATTAGAAGCACTTGAAATGTGGTGTTATAGGAGGATGATGAGGATTGGTTGGGAAGATAAAGTAACAAATGAAGCTGTACTAGAGTTAGTAGGGGAGAAGAGAAGTATTTGGAGAGTGTTACAGCGTAGGAGAGACAGATTAGTAGGGCATATTCTTAGGCATGGGGGGATTATGCAATTGATCATAGAAGGTAGAGTGGAGGGAAAGAGAGGGGTAGGTAGGCCTAGATTGGAGTATGTGAGTCAGATAGTTGAAGACATTGAGATGAATAGCTATAGGGAGATGAAGGGATTAGCTCAGGATAGATCGGCATGGCGTGCTGTTTCCAACCAATCTTTAGGATTGCGGACTCTTTAACTAATGAAAGAAACATTATTAAGGACATTTTTTATAGTAAAAAATACGAGGATATATTCACTTTAGTTTCATTTAATTAACTCATCGATGTCTACCTTTTTTGATAGCTCGTTATAAAAAATTAGACGCGAGTTTAATTTAAAATTAAATATATTTATTAATTATTAATAATATTTTGATCATAAAATATCCTTAATATAAAAATATATATTGTGCATTTTCATCACGATTAATATATTTTTTTTTATAAAAATGACTTGATATAAATAATTATCTGTTTTATTTATAAAATGTATTTTATGGAAAATTTTAAGAAAAAATTATGTGAGCGATATTTAATTTAGTGTTAGTTTGATAGTAAAAAATACGAGAATATATTCACTTTAGATCCATTTAATTAACTCATCGATTTGTACAGTACCTTTTTTGATAGCTCGTTATAAAAAAAATAGACGCAAGTTCAATTTAAAATTATATATGTATTTTTTAATTATTAATAATATTTTTATCCTTAATATAAAAATATATAATATCAAATTAAAAATTGTGCATTTTCCACACGATTAATATAGACTTGATATAAATAATTATCTGTTTTATTTATAAAATATATTTTCTGGAAAATTTTATAAGTAAAAATTATGTCAGCAATATTTTATTTAAGCTAGTTTAAGCAGTGTTTTGGAATGAGTTAACTTCCTCCGTTATTAAATAAGAATAAGATAACTTTTAGTTAGAACGCTTACGCTGTAATGAGTACTATCGATAGTAAAAGAAAATGATAAAGGATAATTAAACATTTTTTATATTATTAATGATAGAAACTTCACTACCGATTTTTAAGACAAATGCATCGATATTTCATCGTCAATTCCAACAATAAAATAAAATAAACAACGTGAATATCATCACAGAACATCGCGGTGAATGGCCGCGTGTGGCTTTAATGGTTGGTACTTTCTATTTTACGATTACTGCCCATGACCTGCTATTTTACAGCAATAGTACCAGCTGTTTAATATGTCCTGAACCATACAATCATATTGCTTACGTTCATTTGTACGGGAGCATGATATACGTTACGACCTGTACATTGCGCTGTGAGTACAACATACGGACACCGGTACTACCGAAGAAGAACAAGAAGATATACAGGATATCAGGAAAGGTCAAAGGTTCTTTACGTGCAGTATTAATATCAAAAAGAGAGATTTGAAGATGCGGTTGAACTTTGTCTATGCACACGAAGAAGAAGCGCTGCGAATGTAATGTTGAAAGTTGAAAGTTTTGAACGATATAAAATTGACTATATAAATTAATAAAAATGTAATGAACAGGGTTGTAATTTACAACCTTAATCTACTACTAAAATTGGAAAAGAAAATCTAAAGAATTTTTATTCAGCCGATTAACAAATTCCTATGGGTTTTATATTTTTATTAAGATAGTGTTTCATTTGGTGATGTAATTTCGCTTTTTAAAATTATATGCTTCGCTCCTGTATTGACCTGATGATAAATAATGAATAGGTATTATTTCAAAGAAATACTATTGCAAGAGTATTGAAGATATGTTAAACAAAAAATTTTGTTTTAGCTTAAAATATTTTGACAGATTTTCGGATAACGCAAGTTCAAAATAAAGTGTTGTTTAAGAATTTCTTAAAAAAACAAGAATAGGCGAAAGATTGATGATAACTTTCCAGTAATTAAAAATAATAAATAAATAAATAAATAAATAAATAATAAATAACGTTATTATTTCTCAATTTCTAAAAATTAAAAGAAGAAATGAATATAACTCAATACTTAGTCGGTAGACTTGCACCAGGGAGGTTGTGGGTTCGAATCACCGCACCGGGCAGGGATATTTTCTTGAGGAAAAATCCCTTCTAGACCATGGATATCCATGTCTTTAAGTTTATTAACTAAAAATGTGAAATTGCATGAGGGCTATAAATAATACAAAAAAACTCAATACTTTTGCTGCTGCTGATGATTTTGTTAAAATTAATGATTCTTTGAAAATAGTAATTATGTTATATTGAATATTTTGCGATGGCAAAGGTCAATAATGCTTTATACCCGCGGTGTTATTAAATTTAGTACCCGGTACCCGTTGGTACAAGCATACCTAAAATATAATGGAAATTAAATTGAATAGCGATTCTATGAAAAATGTAAAATCATAGAAAAAACATACAAAATGTATTTTTATCGCAATGAATTGGTTGTTCAATAATTTTTTTCAATTTTTAGGTTTAATTTTTTTTTATAGTATGGTGACACAATTATTTGTATATAAAAGCAACCTCCAAATGCAAAAAGTGGCTACAAATTTGGTTTTAAAACATAATTATAAATCAAATTAAATTTGTTTCGAAGGCACGTAAATCTGTTCCAGTCGGTGATTTTATATTCTTATTAAATGCTACGAAATCTAGCAATTATATCTAAGACAGTGTATTATTTAAATTGCTAACCATACAAACTTATTTGGAAAATTACGAAATTTTGAATTATTTTAACATTTAAACTACGGTAGCAATTTCTGAAATAGTGTAAGAGTTTCTTGGTACTTTACTTAGAGGAAACTCGTAACTTTTTCGAGATATATGTGAAATACTATTAACTATATTTTTGGGGTGAATAAAATTTTGGAAAAATGATCATTTTTTGACATAAAGTGCAAATCAATATTTGATGTACGTACATAAAATTTTGTCTAGTTTTCTTAAAACAAAATTATATAAAAAAGTAACAATTATTTTATGAAACTAAATCGCAAAATATGTAAAAATTTCAATGCAGTAAAATAATGTTTTAGAATAAGTTATATGCATAATAAACATATAATAAGCATATAAATATATGCAAATACTAAACATTTTCTAGTGACGTTTTAAAAAACAAACTACTTTAATCATTATATAACAAAAAGTAGATATACTGAGCTATATTAGAATCATTAGAGCGACATACTCTAAATACCTAGATAACAATAGAAATTATACAAATATGTACTTCATAAATGGAAATATTTCGAAATCTATGTATTCGTAAAATAATAAAAAAAATTACCATAAACTAATGCGTATGAAACAATAATTGTATTAATTGCAACGAGTCATGTTTTTTAAATCAGAATTTATTGCCTTAGAAAATCCCCTGTTAATAACAACCAGAAATATATCGTAAACAAAGTCGAATTAAAAATCACTTTGCTGCAATTGTCGGCTCATGCACTTGTCGCAATATTCCATTTACCAAGCTCCAACTGGTAACTATAACAAAAGACTTTGATACCATTGTCTTAAGAAGATATAAGCCATTTAAAATTTTACAAGATACTAAACCATCAGCGCAGTTGGTAATATAATAGCTTTACGTGCAAAGAATGCATATGATTCGTAAAATTAGCGCCCAGATAGTTAAAAGAGATAAACATTCGAATGGTTGACGTAATGCCACACATTTATTGCAACTGGTTCAGATTTCTTAACGTTACTTAGCACTTGGATTATTATGTTCCTTTGTCCACGAAAAAAAAATGTTACATAGATTTATTGAATATGTGTTGTATTTCGATGGCGGTTTTTATTAGCGGATTGATGTGAAAATTCTTTTTTAGCTACGAATTCCCTATAAAATAAAGTATCTATTAGAAGCGTAGGCAGTGCGGAGTTTAAGAACAAATCCTTTCTAGCGAAAATTTGAATTTGCAAGTAATTTCTAAAATACCTATTTCAAAATTTAACTAAATGGTATTAGTAAATTTCCAATAAATAATATTTTGTGTGTTTGGAGATCAGGAAAATTGCAGGTATCGTAAAACGATTTAAAAGCGAAGAACCATTTCAGTTTAACGTTATTTAGATTTAGCACAGAATTGGAAATAAATTTACATTTATGCGAGCTTGTTTATTGTAGTTGCGATTGGTAGAAAAATAAACATAACATTTGCTTGTGTATATAACTAGTGTATCGTTTTTTTTTTTTTAATATTTCATCGTTTTTAAATTTATATTTGAGACACCAATATGCATAAAACATTTTATATTGAAATGGCACTTATCCACGAAAATATTGTTTTTATTACAAAAATATTTTGAATTAAATCAGAATATCAATTTTTACCCATTGTGCGAATTCGATAAATAATTTGTTCGCAGCATTTTCTTCTGTACCGTTGGTATTAAGCTCGCTTTTGAATTACGCGCCTAATTCGTGTTTCAAGAAAATACGAAATCGCTACTTTTGGAATTAGAGAAAATACATGTTTATTGCATCGTTTCCCATGCTATCAACTGTCAAAGTGCATCAGAAGACAGTACCACCACCATCAGATTCAACAATGAAGCGCAAACCACGCTTTGCGTTCTTTCTCTTGTACAGGATATTCGGCCAGTTAATTTCAGTTTAAATTAAGTCGACTTATTAGCACTTATACACACACAGTGCGTTTAAGAAATGAAATTTTATTACATTCTTTGTTCCAATTAAACCAAATTGTATTCGTTGCATGCTTTATTTATCTTCAAGAAGTAAAAAAAGGGGACTTCTTCGGTTTGGAGTAACGTTTCTTTACCATACACTATGTATATTTGCAAGAAGAGTATTGTAAACGTTCACTCTCGAATTATGGCGATCTCACCGTCATTAGTAAATGTAAAATCTTTCATTTTATGCATCGGCATACGAGAGAAGAAATACCACTAATTAAGTTCCCATCGTAATAGATTTGTGGGATTTCATTGAATCTACACGTATGAGAGTAATTAAGAAAACTGTAGATGAGGTTTTTATTTGCGTTCATTTGAATTCGATTAAGTAATTGAGCCTTCTAAGGGGAATAGAGAAACTTTCGTATTACAAATAAATGCCATTACGAAATAAGCCAACATACATTTTTTTTTAATGTCCATGAAATTTCAATTTAGATCTATTTAGTACATTCACATGTAATTCAGTCACTATTATTATTTTATATCTTTAATCCTGATTTTATACCGATGAGTAAATCAAAAGATTGTGAAACATTTTATTTTATTTACATCGAAATTTCGATTTCAACTAACTATTATTCTAAGCAAAAGCAATTTCGTTTGACGTTTATTTTACTGTTGCACTTGTGCAATATTATGGAAAATTCCTCCCAGCCTATATGAGATCCAACTATTACTATACAGGGTACGCGCAAAGGAATATATTTGCAAAAAATCACCAAATTCCAAGCGCTTCTATCGTAGGTGTCACTTACAATTATTTTTTGAAGTGAAACTTCTATAGGCGCGGTAGGGCAAATTGGCCTGAACGTCACGAAAAGTGAAACACACGCTACGCGCATGCGCCGCGTGTACTGTGCGTATACGTGGCATAAGGCAACCAGTAGACGCTTGCGTATTTTATTATACGAGGTGTGTTTAAAAAGTAATGAGATTGTTTCAATAAAACTCTTTATTTATTTTATATTTACAATTCAACCTTATCACCTTCAAAATAGTTCCCTTCTGAGGCCACACAGCGTCGGAGACGTTGCACCCACTGCTCATAGCAGTGTTGGAAGTCGTTAAGTGGGATCGAACGAGCGTTGGTCCGTCACGGTTTTCTGAATGACGTTTATTAGTGTCAAAATGATGTCCCTTGAGTTGAATTTTCAATTTGGGAAAAAGGAAGAAGTCACAAGGTGATAGATCAGGTGACTAGGGGGGCTGAGGAACCACTGAAATTCCTTTTTGTGTCAAAAATTGCCTAATAGTGAGTGCTGTGTGACAAGGTGCGTTGTCATGATGCAACATCCCACTTTCAGAAATGCTTGGTCTGACTCGAAGAACTCTTTTCCTTAGTCTCTCGAGAACTTCGCGGTAAAACAGCTGATTGACCGTTTGCCCCGGGGGCACAAACTCCTTATGAACAATCCCCTGACTGTCGAAAAAGCAAACCAGCATTGTTTTAATCTTGGATTTGCTCATCCGTGCTTTCTTCGTACGTGGCGAGTCGGGGGTGTGCCACTCCTGACATTGGCGTTTCGTTTCAGGGTCGTATTCAAGTACCCAGGATTCGTCACCTGTGATCACATTTTTTAGAAAATCTTTGTTAGTTTCAATGTTCTTCAGAAGATCTGAACACACAGCTCTCCGATGTTATTTCTGCTCAGGTGTCAGGATTTCGGGAACCATCTTCGAACACACCTTTCGCATGCCCATATCCTGGGTTAACATGTCGTAGACAGTGGCAATGTTCAAATTCAATTCACTGCTGATCATTCTGACAGTCATTCGTCGATCAGATATCACAAAAACTCGCACTTTTTCCAAATTTTCGTCGGTTTTTGAACTGCGCGGTCGTCCTTTCCGATTTTCATCATGAACGTATTCACGTCCCTCTAAAAAGGCCTTGTGCCACCTAAAAACTTGAGCTTTCGATAAGACCTGCTCCCCATACGCAAGCGTCAATTTTTGAAAAGTTTCCGTGGCGATTTCGGCAAGTTTGACACAAAACTTGATCGCATAAAGTTGCTCAAATTTTGTTACGTCCATTTCTGTGACACACTTAAAAAACTAGCTTCACAAGAACACGTAGTAAAAAAAGTGCAGTAGCAGTGGGTAGTTGAGACTTGCACTGGAGGTAGATCAAATGTTTATCTAAATGGTTAACTGGCGGGAAAACTTGCAATGTTGCCAAATCACGCACTGTGCATGCGTTCTCACTACTTTTTAAACTTACCTCGTAATTACACAAACACAACTTAATCTTTTAGCTAACAATTTCCATTGTGTGAAAGGTTAAATGGAGAAAAAGACAAGTACAGACAGAGTGCGAGCCTTTAGAGAACGGAAGAAAGCGAATAAACCGCCAAGAAAAGTGGCAACAAGTACCTTGGAAAGAAGTAGAGAGTATCCAGCCAGGCAAAGGGCGTTAAAGAAACACGGTGGACAACATAACCTTCCAACGAGCGAAATACACTGGATGAATCGATACCGTCGTTAAGTGAGGACACAATGAGTGGTATAGAGAATTTGAATGCCACTGATTCAGGCACGTGAAGATACACGCGGTGTGAGAGATCAACAAAATGAATCTGATACAGTTGAGTGAGCGATCGATAAATAGAAATGCACCCACTAGTGCATCGTACTCAAAATTTACATTCTTTCAACCTGTGCATCGCGAATTTGATAAACAATTTTTCAATAAAACGCTAGGTACAGTGTGTTCCATATGTGATCGAATATCGAATAAATAAATCGTTAAGAAATGGAAAACAAAGCAATGCATAAAATCAACTTTTCCTAGGAGCTAAGAAGTTTCACTTCTACCGCGCAAGAGTCTCACGCATTTTTTTTATTGTTCAAGTGGCTAGATATTTTCTATGATTCGTTGGAAAATTATAGCACGTTCAGATTAGCAGCCACCTCTGTTTTGAACTGTTGGTTTAATCGAAGAGGTGAATGAAATTTATTTGTTTAATATCCTGTATAAAGACGGCACACTTATGTTGGGAAAACTCGCATATTTTATCTTTGACGTAACGCCCATGCGGTTTCTGTGCCACGAGAGACAAAATAATAGTGGGATAGAAATAATAATTGCAATAATAGCTCCGCAGGTAACGATGCGCCGTATTCTTGAGTAATATCCATCTTTGCGGCAACATCGACCAACCACGGCGGCTGTACCAACAATTAGCTATGCCCTGTATGATAAAAAGGTCGAATGTATTACTATTAAACACGTACTTTTAAATTTTGTTCATCTAACAGGAAGTCGGCACGATATCAAAGGAAAATCTTCACGTGTGAAATTGTCTTAATAAAGATTTATTCAAAATTCTCACTTCAGTCTAAAAAATGCGTGTTTTGCTTTTTTTTTTGGCTTGACTTTCTTCATAGAAAACATAAATTCAGATGGATTTGTAAAAACTTAAAAAGCATACGAGTTTACACAAAATTTTGACATTTTTCAATTACGCTATAAGGTATCGGATAATTGCAAATTTAATTCAATTTTTTAATATAAATCTTTCAAAATTTAATAAAATCTAATTATGTACAGTTGGTTACGTTTTATATTTTTCTCACCATCAAATAAATATGATTTCTTCTTTTAATTTTAATCGCCGCTTTAGTATATCTAAAAATTCCATAATAACAACTCTTTGGCTTTATAGCTATTAATCTTCAGCTGGATGGTTCTTGATCCGATAATTGTTTCCACGTATTTTTGCTCGATTGTTGTATTTAAACAACAGATAGGATCGTTACATGCAGAATCAAGAATAATGGTGCTAAGCTCTTGTAAATTGTATTGTATCTCTGTTCACGGATTTCAACTTTTCACGCCTTTGTTACGTGCAACAAGAATAGAAAACGTACAAAATGAATTTATAAGGAGATTGCTACATACTGCTGTCTGTAAATATTATAATTATCGAATAATAATACTTTATGGAGATGCCAAGGAAAATTTAAATCTCTTAAGAATTACACGTTATTGCTAGAACGTGCTGATTATAGAATAAAATCAATGTTTAAAATAATTCCGTGATAAAATATAACTGTACAAGTTTATTGTAAATATATGTGACATTCTATATGTTTTTAGGGCTTATGAAGATACGAAATCAAAAGGGTTTATTTAGAAATAGAACAAGAATATTAAAAAAAAAAGGGAGAACAACGAGTTTGTATTATTGGTACCAATACATGATATGTATGAATGCAGAGAAAGCGAGAGGAAGTGTAATTAACATTCGTTACGATTTCCATCATATGTCATATGCTAAAAATAATTTCATACAAGTACATATTACATAAAGGGCACAGAATATTCAAAACGTCTCGACAACATTTTATAAATAAAACTGAAAAATTGATACTAACAAAACAAAACAAATTATTTCTAATGGTTGTTTTTAATGTTATATAACTGATATGAATGAATACAAATTTCGATATCAATATTTCAATTTTACATTAATTAATTTAACTCTTTTTGAGTACTGAAACTTTTCATTTTCGCATTTGTTCAACGCGCGATATTAAAAATGAGAGCTTTATACGTTTATAATAAAAATTAGTTAGTTAAAGAGTCCGCAATCCTAAAGATTGGTTGGAAACAGCACGCCATGCCGATCTATCCTGAGCTAATCCCTTCATCTCCCTATAGCTATTCATCTCAACGTCTTCAACTATCTGACTCACATACTCCAATCTAGGCCTACCTACCCCTCTCTTTCCCTCCACTCTACCTTCTATGATCAATTGCATAATCCCCCCATGCCTAAGAATATGCCTTACTAATCTGTCTCTCCTACGCTGTAACACTCTCCAGATACTTCTCTTCTCCCCTACTAACTCTAGTACAGCTTCATTTGTTACTTTATCTTCCCAACCAATCCTCATCATCCTCCTATAACACCACATTTCAAGTGCTTCTAATCTACGCTTCTCTTCCTTTCCTATAGTCCACGCCTCACACCCGTACAGTGCTACACTCCAAACATATACCTTCAGTAATCTTTTTCTAATACCCAAGTCAATATTTGATCTTAAAATCTGTTCTTTTTCTACGAATGCCTTCCTACCCTGTGCTATTCTACACTTTATATCTACCTTGCTTCGATTATCTTTTGTGATTCTACTGCCTAAATAACAAAAATCTGACACTTCTTCGATTCTATTATCTCCTATTGTGATCCTCATTTTTCTACTGCATTCCTTTTTGTCACACCTCATCACTTTAGTTTTACCTATATTTATTTTCATGTTAAAATCCCTAGTCAATACTGCCTGCATACCATTCAATACCCTTTCTAATTTCTTTTCGCTTTCTTCCAATATAGCTATATCGTCGGCGAATCTCAGCATATATATTTTCTCTCCCTGTACATTCACACCTACACTATACTCTTCTTTTACTTTGTTTATTGCATCTTCTATATATAGATTAAATAATAACGGTGAAAGTGTACATCCCTGCCGAACTCCCTTCCCTATTTTTGCTACCTCTTCTTCCCCCTCAATTCTAACTAAGGCAGTTTGGTGTTTATATAAATTAAAAATTATTCTCCTATCCTTATAATCTATACCAGTTTCTTTTAAAATTCTAAACATTATGTCCCAATCTACATTATCAAGTGCCTTTTCTAAATCTACAAAAGCTATGCAAGTTACCTTTCCTACCATTCCTACTATTCCTACTAAAATTAGTAGAGAATAGAAACGTAATCAAATTTGCGCAATTTAAAAATGCATGACAATCTTATTTTGAATCGTTTTTATCGTATTGCACATATTGATAAAAGTTAGTTGCAATTACGAAAAATTAACTACGAAATAAATCTACAATATATTAGATTTTATATGCGAAAAGTGACCTCGAAATAGTTAGATCGAACAAATACAGAAAATACGTTACTATTGAAAATCACTTAACCGTAAAAAACAACAAAAAGGGTATAATAAATTCTTTAACATTTCTAGTAGGAGGTCGTAGACGAAGTACAGCTCATTTTTTTTTAAATTGGCGCAGAATTTTGGTAGTCGCTGCGTATAGGGTTGTGCTTATCGGGGTTATACCGTACCAGTGGTGCCAGACAACAAAAAATTCTCTAGGTCTAAGAATTTAAATTTGTCACTATTTTATAGCTATCGTACAAATCAATTATGACATAAATATTATACTATTTATCAACATTTCTTATATTCTAGTATAACTTTTGTATTAATTTCAAAGAATTCAATCTAATTGCATAAAATGGTTATAACTGTGCGTGGTGATTTGTCAACATTGCATTTCTTAGGACGCACTAGACACACCTACTTATTCTTTGGAGAAGACAGAAGCGTAGCGTGTTTTGGTGGAATTATATTTATTGAAATAAAAGTGATATTTTTGTTCAAAATCGAAATAATATTCTATGCCCAGCTCAAAGTCAACCTAGTCGAGTTAATATTAATCCTATTAAAACATAATTATCTAAATATTCCATCGTTAATAAAAATACGAACATTGAACAATATTTTCAATAAGTGGGAAATAAATATATAAAATGTTAGCTGAAGTTTAAATGATTTTATTTCGAATTTATTTTCAAAATTTATTAAGTGATAAATAGGCGCTAATAATTTGACTTAATATAATTTTTAAATAATATCAGTAATACTTTTCATGAATTTGCAAAAAAATTGTACTGCACTGGAATCTTCAATGTGCTACACGACTGATACCATACTATTTTCAATAGCACTGCTATGTACTGTATTGGTCAAGCCATTATGCCGGTTTTGATTTATGATGCGTATACTTCTGTCATTCTCGGCCAATTTAAAAGAAAACGAGCTGTATATTATGGTCAGGACTTTATTAATACTTGCCATGTATTCAATTAAGTACAATACTTAACCTCAATTACATATGGCTGTGCAATATGCCTACTTTGGAGAAATGTCATATACAAAAATCATTTAAATACTCTGACCATACATACACTTTGTCAAAGCATTTAATGAATTCATGTAGAGAATTGACTGATTAAATGATTTCTTTTGGCCAAACTCGAATTGAAAAATCACCTCCATACCTGTAACTAAACTTGATCTATTTCACAATATTAATTTGTCTTAAAATAGCTTGCATTTGCAAACATTACACATAATCCATTGTGCTGTATATAAATGTTGTAAATATATTACTATTATGATCAAGATCATGCTCAGCAAGTCATCGTCATCAAGTCATCGTCATCATTAAGGACGATATTATCCTGACACTTCAATGCTAAATATTGTTCGGCTATTCGTTGTAGATACAGGCGCTCATATATGAATAATAAATTACGTGGGGGATGTAATTAATATCAATTAGAAGCAGATGTTTGAGATTCATATATAGTGAGGAGGGACGGTAGTGCCAATGAGGCTGTAATGTAAAATCGCGTTCATTGTTTGGCAAATTAATATAAATTAAAATGCATTAAAAATTATTAATGTAGATTTTAGATATATCGGTGAATGTTAAAATCGGTTTGATAATTGTAAAATCAGATGAATAAGACGATATTTTAGTTTTTCGTTAATATTTCGCGTAGACGATTATAAAATTCGTTTTTATTAATTGTTTTCATTTCATCTTTAGCAGGTAAAAAAAAAAACAGCAAAAAAAAACGAAGAAATCATTATCGATACAAGACCACGCGATAGCATGACTTGACATGACCTGACCCGACGTGACCAGAACGGAAATTTCTACAAGAAAGGTAATTTTTGAAGCAGTTTAAGACAATAACTTCAACCGCTGGTATTAATTTGTAGCAAGCCATTCATAATGCTCGAATACTGACTATTAGGACAATGGAAATGTGACAACTTGCATTCATAAACAAACAAACAATTTAATCAGACACTACCAATATTGATCCGAAATCAAAGATTGATTTTTCGAAATAGAATAATTGTTCTGTTCAACGATAATGAAAACATCTCCATTACAGTTTCGCATTTGAAATATTTAGAAGGTTTTATCTCAATGATATTAATATTTTATTCAGTTTTAATTAATAGTTTTGAGAATTAAACAACTAATTCACTAAAGACGGCTTTAGATAATAGAATATAAATGCGCCTAATTTTTTTTTTCTAGATTTCACCAACTAATTTGTATTTTACATTCAATAACTCTAGACTTGCGGCAAATCAAAATGCGTTAAAAAAAAATTAATAGTTTTGAGAATTAAACAACTAATTCACTAAAGTCTGCTTTATATAATAGAATATAAAAGCGCCTATTTTTTTTTTCTAGATTTCGCTTACTAATTTGTATTTTACATTCAATAACTCTAGACTTGCGGCAAATCAAAATGCGTTAAAAAAAAATGAATAGTTTTGAGAATTAACCAACTAATTCACTAAAGTCAGCTTTATATAATAGAATATAAAAGCGCCTAATTTTTTTTTCTAGATTTCGCTTACTAATTTGTATTTTACATTCAATAACTCTAGACTTGCGTCAAATGAAAATGCGTTAAAAAAAATTAATAGTTTTGAGAATTAAACAACTAATTCACTAAAGACGGCTTTAGATAATAGAATATAACTGCGCCTAATTTTTTTTTCTAGATTTCACCAACTAATTTGTATTTAACATTCAATAACTCTAGACTTACGTAAATGAAAATGCGTTAAAAAAAAATTATAGTTTTGAAAATTAAACAACTAATTCACTAAAGTCTGCTTTATATAATAGAATATAAAAGCGCCTATTTTTTTTTTCTAGATTTCGCTTACTAATTTGTATTTTACATTCAATAACTCTAGACTTGCATCAAATGAAAATGCGTTAAAAAAAAATTAATAGTTTTGAGAATTAAACAACTAATTCACTAAAGTCTGCTTTATATAATAGAATATAAAAGCGCCTAATTTTTTTTTCTAGATTTCGCTTACTAATTTGTATTTTACATTCAATAACTCTAGACTTGCATCAAATGAAAATGCGTTAAAAAAAAATTATAGTTTTGAAAATTAAACAACGAATTCACTAAAGTCTGCTTTATATAATAGAATATAAAAGCGCCTATTTTTTTTTTCTAGATTTCGCTTACTAATTTGTATTTTACATTCAATAACTCTAGACTTGCATCAAATGAAAATGCGTTAAAAAAAAATTAATAGTTTTGAGAATTAAACAACTAATTCACTAAAGTCTGCTTTATATAATAGAATATAAAAGCGCCTAATTTTTTTTTCTAGATTTCGCTTACTAATTTGTATTTTACATTCAATAACTCTAGACTTGCATCAAATGAAAATGCGTTAAAAAAAATTAATAGTTTTGAGAATTAAACAACTAATTCACTAAAGTCTGCTTTATATAATAGAATATAACTGCGCCTAATTTTTTTTTCTAGATTTCACCAACTAATTTGTATTTTACATTCAATAACTCTAGACTTGCGTTAAATGAAAATGCGTTAAAAAAAAATTATAGTTTTGAAAATTAAACAACTAATTCACTAATGTCTGCTTTATATAATAGAATATATAATTATATCTTTTTTTTTTTCTAGATTTCACCAACTAATTTATATTTTACTTTAATAACTATATTTGATTTTATTTTAATAACTCTAGACATGCGTTAAACTTACTATTAAATCGTTAAATTTAAATTACTTCGCTTTGCAGTAATTTATATTTTAATTTATAAATTTCATTAATTTATAATGCAAATAAAACGTTTGATTAGTAACGCGTAAGCACATTACATTATTTTTTAGAATCCGTTAATTATGAAAGCATAAAAATAGATAAAACAATATAATCTGAAGTAATATAGGTTATAATCAATTAAGTGTAAAAACATGCACATATGTTGGGCTCAAAAATTGAAAATGAACATGGAACGAAAATGTTTAATAACTATATTATTTTATTAAGTATTTTTATAATGAAATTCGAAACCAATGGTTTTACAATCAAATTATATATATATGAAATCTAATTCAAATTTTAATAATCGCAGGGCCAACGTACTTGGTTTTAGAATATTTTACTCAAAATTTGATAAAAAGTAGCTGTGATGTATATTTAAACAAAAAAACTGCAGTCTTCATTTTATAATGCGTTGCATCGAATTTTTTATGATAAAAAATAATAATAAAAATAAAAATAAATCTATAGCAGAAGAGATGTTTAGAAATGATTAAATTTAGAGTTATTGTTGGTATGTTTGCAGGGAAAGGAAATAACTGCAATAAAATTTCCGATGTTCTTGATTTATGATAATGAATAGAATTTTATATTGCACCTTCTCTCATGTAAACAAATAAATAATGCAGTTTTCACAAATATACTTGAATATTGTAGTAAAGCTACAGTTCCATATGATCGTTGGTTTTTTGCCGTAGCGTTTCTTTTCGATAAATAATAGGGTTAAACGTTATGGAATTATTCTAATAATTTAATATTTTGTCTATTAATTGTGGATTTATTAAAAAAAATTAATACTTAAAAATATATTAAATTGAATCACGAAATTGCCTTAGAAAAGAGAAGTTTAAGTCATATACATTGTACGAAAGAAGTGAAAATTTGTGTGAAAATATCAAATTGGACGCCTGCGAATTTAAAATATCAGGATATATATTCGTAATTCCAGATTTTATCAATAACGGAGAGAATATATCGAAAGGAGCGAAAAATATTTTCTATTTTAATAATTTAAATATTTCTGTATATATATATATATAAATATACGATGAAATGAATAACGTATAAGAACGATATAAACTTAAAAAAAAATCAATATCTATTAAAAGAAGTATGTCAAATCCAATTAACTCTACAAATATAGTATACAAGTATTTAATAAAAACTGTTTATATTAATTTAAAATTTTTCTCGAATGACAGTCTTAGGGAATTATAATATACAAAAATCAGGAAAACGTTTATTTTTTAATATACTTAATTTAATAGACAATTAAATGCCATTTGAGTTTTATAAGAAAACAAATTTTCTATTGAGACAATAAAAAAAATTATTTGAAAATTATTACGGTATAAAAGATTGGTTGTATAGTAAAAAGAAACGAATAGAATACCTAAGTTAAGTTAAAGAGTCCGCAATCCTAAAGATTGGTTGGAAACAGCACGCCATGCCGATCTATCCTGAGCTAATCCCTTCATCTCCCTATAGCTATTCATCTCAACGTCTTCATCTATCTGACTCACATACTCCAATCTAGGCCTACCTACCCCTCTCTTTCCCTCCACTCTACCTTCTATGATCAATTGCATAATCCCCCTATGCCTAAGGATATGCCCTACTAATCTGTCTCTCCTACGCTGTAACACTCTCCAAATACTTCTCTTCTCCCCTACTAACTCTAGTACAGCTTCATTTGTTACTTTATCTTCCCAACCAAACCTCATCATCCTCCTATAACACCACATTTCGAATGCTTGTAATCTACGCTTCTCTTCCTTTCCTATAGTCCACGCCTCACACCCGTACAGTGCTACACTCCAAACATATACCTTCAGTAATCTTTTTCTAATACCCAAGTCAATATTTGATCTTAAAATCTGTTCCTTTTCTACGAATGCCTTCCTATCCTGTGCTATCCTACACTTTATATCTACCTTGCTTCGATTATCTTTTGTGATTCTACTGCCTAAATAAAAAAAATCTCACACTTCTTCGATTCTATTATCTCCTATTGTGATCCTCATTTTTCTACTGCATTCCTTTTTGTCACACCTCATCACTTTAGTTTTACCTATATTTATTTTCATGTTAACATCCCTAGTCAATACTGCCTGCATACCATTCAATACCCTTTCTAAATTCTTTTCGCTTTCTTCCAATATAGCTATATCGTCGGCGAATCTCAACATATATATTTTCTCTCCCTGTACATTCACACCTACACTATACTCTTCTTTTACTTTGTTTATTGCATCTTCTATATATAGATTAAATAATAACGGTGAAAGTGTACATCCCTGCCGAACTCCCTTCCCTATTTTTGCTACCTCTTCTTCCCCCTCAATTCTAACTAAGGCAGTTTGGTGTTTATATAAATTAAAAATTATTCTCCTATCCTTATAATCTATACCCGTTTCTTTTAAAATTCTAAACATTATGTCCCAATCTACATTATCAAATGCCTTTTCTAAATCTACAAAAGCTATGCAAGTTACCTTTCCTACCCTCATTCTTTTTTCTACTACCGTTCTTAGTGCTAAAATCGCCTCCCTCGTCCCTCTGTTTTTCCTAAAACCAAACTGATCTTCTCCTAGCCTTTCCTCTACTTTATTTTCTAATCTCCTATAAATAATCTTTAGCAATATCTTCGATGCATGTGATAGTAGACTAATGGTCCTATAGTTCTCACACAAATTAGCTCCTATTTTCTATACCTAGCGACATATTATCATCACGAAAAACTAATGATCTTTAAAAATTAATTTGTAGAACACGAAGTAATATATCACATGGAAAATTGACGATTTTTAATCTTAATGATTTTTAAACCGATATGTAAAAATAAGTTTAAGTATGAAATCATAGGCATATGATTGATTGGAGAGCGCATTGTATATATGAGGTGGAAAGGTAGAAGAGTTCTGTTATTTTCTTGATACATTTGCTGGCATGAACAAAAATCATTTCCGCTCAACTAAAACTGTAATTATAAAAGATTTATGACTAGCAATCAAAACAGAAAAATAATAAAATGTTTTGCGAGCAATTCTCTTTATGGTATTTTCTAATAGGATTAGATTGTGTTCATGCTTTGGATGGGAAATGAATATTTCAGAAGAGTCATATAATTGAAAAATGCAAAATTGCATTTGCTATTACTTTCATATGGAGCTTTCGTGCGTAAATTTTCAATTTTAAAATCAAATAATAAAACTGTTGAGTATTTTCTAGCAGAAAATGATGTCAGTATTGTTATAGAATAAACACGTTGGTAGATAATTGAAAAATGATTGAATTTTTTAGTGGAAATATCGCATTTTTGAATATTAGTTAATGGCTTTTCTTCTTCTAAATATTTAGTATATGCAAGTAATTTGATGCGAGATTTATTGAGATAAGGAAAATTACCAGTTAAAAATATGGCCCACATTAAAACATGTGAAAATGTTTATTTCTCTTTGCAAATGATAAAATGGAAACTTTTCTTATAGAAATTGATGTGAAAGTGTTAAATTATTTTACTGTAGAATTAACAGTCTGATTACTTCGTTCAAAAATAGTTGAAATAAAAAAGGATAATAAGATTTGTAGCAAATTGCAGACATATATTCATATGGACTTTTTTAAGTGGAACAACTAGTTTAGGTGGATTAACCATATCTATTTATTTAGCAGATATTTTGTAGGAAATAAAGTTTTAGATTAACACACAATAGCAATCGAAATCGAACAATTGAACGTCACCGCAGGTCTAGCGGTGCGTTGCGGTGCGTTGCGGTTTCTCGCCATAATCGAATTCGACTTTGATGTCGCAGCCAACAACACTCCTTGCAGATGTGGTCGGTTACGCTCTACCATTGTGGCAGAGGATAGCATATTGTCATGTACAAGATTTCTATATTGTGTATAACGGTATCGAATTGCCACCACACCAGAACCGAATCGAAGATTCGTCGTACTCGATTCAGTGATTTATTAAAAAAAATGCCAATTCGCCAATTAATTGATAGAATTAACAGGTGCTCCTACAAGGAGTTTTACATGAATAATTATATTTCATAATACATCAGGCTTAAACCCCTTTAAGTCTGATGTATTATCAAAAATAGTTTGGCAAGTTAAGTCTCCACAAGAGATATTTTGAACAAGAATTTTTTTTTTTAAGGAAAAACGCAAGACAGTAACATTATTAAAATGCAAAAGAAACGTGTAGATTAGGTTATAGGCTCATTTTGACGATATTAGCCTTGTTAGTTGCCATGAAAAAATACTTTTTTAATTATTTTTCTATTTCAAACGTATCAAAAACTAGCACATCGTTAAAAAAATTGATCAAACTTTGATACTTAAGTTGAAATATTTTAAACGGCTGGGTGATAAATTTATTTCACTGCTAATTTCACAAAATTAAAACACTGTCGAGTCAAAAATAATATTCTTATCATAAATTGTATCAAATATTTGCCCAAGAGTCACCAAAAATCGTAACTTCATGAATGATTAATTAAAAATAATAGGATATGGGTCAAATATGCACAAAAAATTTTTATTTAACACATGTTACCAACCCCCTTAAGAAGTTAACTAACAGAAATATATGTATACCGATTTTTTTCACGATTAAAGACATAATCATTGACTTACAATGGTATTGTCCCTAACTTTCTCATGTTCTCAACTATTTTACATGTGAAATTCTTTCGATACGTCACTGACTTCTTCACCGCCGTACAAATAAATGAAGATGTTTGATCATCTGCGCCTGCCATTACAATTTCTTCATTCACACAAGCAGAATTCAAGATGCCCATATACATACAGCGTGATATTACAAAAGATGTATTTTTTAATTAATCTAAAAAATATTTGTCATCGTAATTCGCAGGACAATTAATAGATGGATTCCTTAATTGGCGATGTTATTTTTTATTAGTTCAAAATCCATTTAAGAAACAAAATCATAGATTAAAAATGAGAATGATTAAAAAGAATGTCGAGTATATTCAACGTGAAAACGTTTAGCAAAGTCAAAATTGAAATAAGTGAATTTCCAAATATTCGCGTAGAATATGAGACACCGCGTGTACGGACAATCCCCATCTACGAGGAAGGATCCAAGAACAAAAGATATTTAGCGAGTCGTTGTCGTATTCGGTTGACGACGATGTCGCGGAAGAATTTCTATCGGAGAGAACGTTGTGCGCACACAATCAACTTTCTCTTCCATATCGGCTGGCTGACGTATATTGGGAAGCGTTCTTATATTTGTATGCGTGGTATAATATCATATGGTATTACCTGAAGCTGTTTTAGCAAGATCTAATGACGATAAACTAGGCCGCTGTAGAGTTAGAAATAGCGCTTGGATTAAATTAAGGCTATCATAAGATCTGATGCAAATTCACTTAGTGAAAAAACTCTTCTGAAACGTTACTTTCGGCTCTTAGACGTTGCTCGAAAAATAACAAACATTCGTGATTGTAAAAATAGTCTTAATTTTGTAATTTGATTTAACAGAATATATACCAAATCAAAATTGAGTTTTGATTCTTTGATTGTCTACTACTTGCATTAATATATGCAATTCGATTGCATGCACGATCATTTTCGGTTGCAATTACGATTGCTGAAAATAAATATATATTTTTGTCCGGATTAATCTTTTAGAAAACAAACCATTATGTTTCGAACAGAAGTCAATTACTCGATTAGTGCCTATAATAAGTGCACAATGGAGGAGGAATTAAGGCGAGAAATTCGCCTGCTTTTCCAGCTAATATATTTGTGTAAAAATCATTAAAGAATAGATTGCATTATGTTATAGCTACCATATAATAGTTTGCAGACAAATACATCAGAACTTATGTAAGAGGTGCTTTTTAAAAACGAATATTCGATAAAGTATGATTCAATCCAATTTTTTAATTATCTAGATGATTTAGATTTTTTTATTAGAAAGCAATTGCTCAAGGCAATTTCGTTTGGTTGTTATTTTCTAACAAATCGCATATTATTAAACAATTAAATTTATATTAAACAATTGATAAAGAATGACTAGCTGGTCTTTAACTGCGCATAAATTTTATTACCAGATTAAAACATTCTCTATTTGCGCAAACAACAAAACTCCGACCAAAAATAGATACATCAACTGCGCACACACACTTGACCTGACTTGACCTGACTTCTTTTTTTTTTACCATGTTTTAATAAATGTATTGAAATATATGTGAAATTGGTGAACTACAATGCAAATCTATTTTTATTTTAGCCATTATTAAGAATGACACTATGAAAAATACATTCTCTTCTTATTCCACATTATTATTATTTTTTATTCGAATATTATTAATTGTTAATAATTTGTAGCTAGCCGTCCGTATACCTGCCTATACGTGTGCGCAAACGAATAGTAGGATTGAGGGTGCCGCGCTGGGTCGTAGTTTATGACATCGGATTAGTGCGCAAATAGAAAACTGCCGAATGACATATGACCATATGAATGAACTATTAATTGTCGTTAGTTTTTGATTTGAATACTTGAATACGCTTCGTAAAAATTGATATAATATAGAAAATTTGTGACATCTGCTGTTTAAGTCGATTAAAACTAAAATTTAGGATATAATTTAACATCATTTTAAGCTATTTAAATCCAATCTAAAAGGCTCAGTTCATACAAATTTATAAGAAATTTAGAATATTTAAAATTGTTATTTTTACGCTTCATAAACCCTATTTCAATCTAACGGTTTTTATAAAAATCCTACATAAAATATACCGAATTTTTATAAATGGAACAACTTTAATAGTTTAAATTACGCAAATAAATTAAAAGAACATTTCTCTACGCTACGCCAAACTTTAAATGGAATAAATCTAAACGCAGCGCAAGAATTATTGCTAATATTATTTGATATTACTTAAATATATTGGGGCTTCGCTTCGTTAAACTTTTTTTTTCAAATTAATAATGAACTATGTGTATAAATATCAAATTAAAACATATATGTATATAGCGAAACAAAAATATATCTGAAAAAACTAAAACATATACGGAAATATTTTACATAGTGTAACAAAAATTTTAATGAGCCAAATGGGGAAGTAGAGCCACGAAATTTCTAACATTTTTTTTTTTTTTTTTTTAATTTCTTAACTATAGTGGAACTTGATCATAATTTCTTACACAGTATTAATTGTGCATCAAAGGCAGAGCTTATTAAATTTACATTTTAATTATGTGTTTTCTAGTTAACGGATGAGTTACAATTTGGCGCAATATGTACTTTCAATAAACAGTTTCTGTAGTTAACACCTTTCTAAAAGCATATGCATATCTGAAACAAGCCTCTCGAAGACAGGATAGTGAAATAATAACTTTACAACATATTTGGCAAACCCAAGTTGACAAGCGATCGCAATAAAAATAAAAGTGAATTTATTTATTCATCTTAACTGCCTTTTAAGTAAAGTGTGTTCAACTTAGAAACGCTGCTTAAAACTTGTTAAACGTAAAATTTAAATAAATTCTTGTGTAATGGAGCAATGTGTTTTTTCTGTCGCAAAAGATGTCTTTTCAAATTGATTTATTTAAATGTTAATTTATAAAGCGTTTGCAAAATTTTATATTACGGAAAATTTGGTAGTTCAACCCACAATCAGCTAGAAAATAGTTTAGTATGGAAATTTACTGTGTTTTGTAGATATGTAATTAAGTGAACAGAAAATAAAAAAAAATCCAGTTAGTACCTTGAAATACAACAACTGGACAATTTAATAAAAATATTGTATATGCATAGATATGTGACTAAGTATGATTATATATTCACTTTAGTTTGAAGGACGTTTTAGAGGTTCTGGTAATACAATTTTTAAAACGACTATAAGTTATTATTATGTTAGCAATTGTGAATATTTTACAAGCTTAGACTTGAGGAGGTCCCTAAACATTCGACTCTATAGGAAATAGTTTTCCATAGGATAAAAAATATTGTTCAAAATTATCCGTATAAAAAAATATTTGAATGTAAAATTGTACACAAAATAAATATAATCATCAAAATTTACAACATTCAATTTCATGGGGAATTTCACGAAGAAGATCCGTAAAAGGATTCTCATAGCAACTAACACTAGAGTATTTTTTAAATTCTGCATGAGGAGGAAATTTTGTAAAATTTATTATAGCGAAATATATGTATAATAACCACCAATACGTTAAAAATGCTGTGGTTTGTTTAAGAATTGTCTTAATTGACTGTATATCTGTTAAATATTAATACCAAGCAATAATTCTCTGTAATTTCGCAGAGTTAATATTACTTTTTAATGAATACAGCGGTATTGCTCATATAATATATTATTAGTACATTTCAACTATTCATTACACAGAGAAATATGAAATTTTTAATTCTTTTAATGCCATTTGAGTGGAACAAATTACGATGTTTATTGTAAATTATATTATTTAACTGCTCTTTATATCCTTTTTCATCTAAAATTAATTACGGAACAATTAAAGTTGATATAATTAAAATTGATGATGATTTCAAGATATGTGATATGTAAAATAAAATAAACTGAAGTTAGCTAATCTTTCTTAGCTTATTATAATTGTGAGAGCTAATAAAGAGAAATTAAATATATATATGATTATAAGTACCCAATTATTTTTCGTCGATATCTTCTCAATATTTAATCAAAATAGATATGTAAGTAAAATGGTTTCTTTAGCGCTTTATATATTTAAAATTGTATTTCACATTTACCGCATACCTGAAGATGAGAAATTTGAGTGCCGAATTTATTGAATATCTACATACAATAGGAGATTTCAGTGAACATTAAAAAATATTTTGTAGTATCAAATTGTGATCATGCCATTGCAGAGAACATGCCATCATGAATGCACATCTTAAGCCGCATTTATATATGGGAATAAATTTAGGACAACTTTCACTATGGAAATTTAAGGTGGCATATGATATTTGCTTTTACTTTACGGATTAATATGAATGAATATACCATCCGACAAGTTGGTTGCCAATTCGTTTAGTTTTTGTGCGTTATTAACTTGCCAAAATCCACAAATACATGATCATATTATTGTCGATTCGAATATCAGAATATTTCAAATTTTTAAGCTTACAACTTATGTAGGACCATTAGTCTACTATCACATGCATCGAAGATATTGTTAAAGATTATTTATAGGAGATTAGAAAATAAAGTAGAGGAAAGGCTAGGAGAAGATCAGTTTGGTTTTAGGAAAAACAGAGGGACGAGAGAGGCGATTCTAGCACTAAGAACGGTAGTAGAAAAAAGAAAGAGGGTAGGAAAGGTAACTTGCATAGCTTTTGTAGATTTAGAAAAGGCATTTGATAATGTAGATTGGGACATAATGTTTAGAATTTTAAAAGAAACGGGTATAGATTATAAGGATAGGAGAATAATTTTTAATTTATATAAACACCAAACTGCCTTAGTTAGAATTGAGGGGGAAGCAGAGGTAGCAAAAATAGGGAAGGGAGTTCGGCAGGGATGTACACTTTCACCGTTATTATTTAATCTATATATATAAGATGCAATAAACAAAGTAAAAGAAGAGTATAGTGTAGGTGTGAATGTACAGGGAGAGAAAATATATATGTTGAGATTCGCCGACGATATAGCCATATTGGAAGAAAGCGAAAAAAATTTAGAAAGGGTATTGAATGGTATGCAGGTAGTATTGACTAGGGATTTTAACATGAAAATAAATATAGGTAAAACTAAAGTGATGAGGTGTGACAAAAAGGAATGCAGTAGAAAAATGAGGATCACAATAGGAGATAATAGAATCGAAGAAGTGTCAGATTTTTGCTATTTAGGCAGTAGAATCACAAAAGATAATCGAAGCAAGGTAGATATAAAGTGTAGGATAGCACAGGGTAGGAAGGCATTCGTAGAAAAGGAACAGATTTTAAGATCAAATATTGACTTGGGTATTAGAAAAAGATTACTGAAGGTATATGTTTGGAGTGTAGCACTGTACGGGTGTGAGGCGTGGACTATAGGAAAGGAAGAGAAGTGTAGATTACAAGCATTCGAAATGTGGTGTTATAGGAGGATGATGAGGATTGGTTGGGAAGATAAAGTAACAAATGAAGCTGTACTAGAGTTAGTAGGGGAGAAGAGAAGTATTTGGAGAGTGTTACAACGTAGGAGAGACAGATTAGTAGGGCATATTCTTAGGCATGGGGGGATTATGCAATTGATCATAGAAGGTAGAGTGGAGGGAAAGAGAGGGGTAGGTAGGCCTAGATTGGAGTATGTGAGTCAGATAGTTGAAGACGTTGAGATGAATAGCTATAGGGAGATGAAGGGATTAGCTCAGGATAGATCGGCATGGCGTGCTGTTTCCAACCAATCTTTAGGATTGCGGACTCTTTAACTAACTGTTAACAATTTTCAGATATGTTAGAAGTTTTTGTTAGAATTTGCTAAAACGTTAGATACTAAATTTCGTTTCATCAGATTTCTATTTTTATTTTTCTATCCATGAAGAATTGTTAGAAATTTGATATTTTGGAATATTTCAAGCTCTCGTTAAAAAAAAATAATAATAAAGACTTCTAGCGACGTATTATATAAGCTCGCAGTTTTTGTGGTCACTGAAATAAACAAAAATAAATAGAAAAAGACCAAAACAATATTTAACTAACCACGCTGCTTACGTAATTAACTACATAATTTTTATATATTTTTTCCATTGCTCTACGTACAACGATCGTTAAAAATTTCCATGACAAGTCATAATTATATGACTTTTTCTTTTAAATTTATATATTTTGTGGATATATATTACGAATTTGTCATCATTTATGCAAAGTAATGCATAATAATGCATATATTTAATTGTGAAAAAATATTGTTTGTGTATAATATAATTATAGAGTCATATTTTTTACTTTTTGATAAACATTTCTTAAAAAAAAAACGTTTTAATCCATGCTGTGTTATATAACATATTCTTTTGAAATATTTTAGGCTTACCATAGATCGAAGAGCGCCGCTGTTCAAGTGACTAAAATAATTGCAGTAACTGTAGTCATAGTCACATTCGTCCTGGGAGGATTCATCCTTGCATCGGCTTACATAACAGCCAATGCATCCTGCCGTCATTTGGAACAGGAGTTGGCCCTCCTCTCGGAGACATTGGATAGGTACCAATCTGCCAGTCCTCAGCAACCAGAGGCATTGATTCAGGTGACTAAAAGATCAATCAAAGACAATAGTTATGTGCCACAATTGCCGTTGCAAATAGTTTTTGCCTAGCTACAGAATTAAGATGTAGAAATTCAAAATTAGAATGTTACGATTAATATTAAAAATAATATATACTTGAAAATAATCCTTAAAAATCTAATCCAGTTAGTTCTAATAATATGAAAATTGGTTAGATATGATAGCGAATATATAATGCTTATAAATCCACGAAATGTACGTTTATAAACCAGAGAAATCAACTTAATTGCATGAAGCAATAATTGACGCAAAATATCGAAAAGATAAATTAGTTTTGGTGCAATTAACAAGTAGCTATAAAATTGATCGAGGGTCTTTTAGAAAAAATAATTTTATGAAGGGAAAGTATGAATTGATTTAAGAGTACAATCCTCAATTAAACACATAAATAATCACACTAGACATATAAATTTTCATAGTGAAAATCAGATGTATTAAAAAAATCAAGTTATACTACAGATGGGAAAAGAAAAGAGACTAATTTGGAAAAAGTTTGCAGCGTAAGAGAAATAGATGTTATGTAATAAGGTTTAGAAGGTAGGGCAGAGGGAAAATCAGATAGTACATTGCGTTAAGAGGAATGAGGTACTTCGTTCAGAAAAAAATGATATACCGACGATTATCCAATAAAAACTATAAAAATAACCCATTGAAAACCAAGAAAATTTTAAGTTAAATATTTCAAGAACTGTTAGAATTTTTTTTGACATTATTTATATATCCATCCATAATATTTAAACATACTAATCACATGTAGAACTGATTTTTTTTACTTAAGCGACATAATTGAATCATAGTAGAAAGTTAATTGACAGGTTATAAAACGGAAAGACTTCCATTGATTATGAATAAAATGTTAAATTAGATCACTTTTTATGGTAAAAAATCACATATACACACAATAATTTAATACAGTGTGTTTCGTGAGGTTAGTTAAAGAGTCCGCAATCCTAAAGATTGGTTGGAAACAGCACGCCATGCCGATCTATCCTGAGCTAATCCCTTCATCTCCCTATAGCTATTCATCTCAACGTCTTCAACTATCTGACTCACATACTCCAATCTAGGCCTACCTACCCCTCTCTTTCCCTCCACTCTACCTTCTATGATCAATTGCATAATCCCCCCATGCCTAAGAATATGCCCTACTAATCTGTCTCTCCTACGCTGTAACACTCTCCAAATACTTCTCTTCTCCCCTACTAACTCTAGTACAGCTTCATTTGTTACTTTATCTTCCCAACCAATCCTCATCATCCTCCTATAACACCACATTTCAAGTGCTTCTAATCTACGCTTCTCTTCCTTTCCTATAGTCCACGCCTCACACCAGTACAGTGCTACACTCCAAACATATACCTTCAGTAATCTTTTTCTAATACCCAAGTCAATATTTGATCTTAAAATCTGTTCTTTTTCTACGAATGACTTCCTACCCTGTGCTATCCTACACTTTATATCTACCTTGCTTCGATTATCTTTTGTGATTCTACTGCCTAAATAACAAAAATCTGACACTTCTTCGATTCTATTATCTCCTATTGTGATCCTCATTTTTCTGCTGCATTCCTTTTTGTCACACCTCATCACTTTAGTTTTACCTATATTTATTTTCATGTTAAAATCCCTAGTCAATACTGCCTGCATACCATTCAATACCCTTTCTAAATTCTTTTCGCTTTCTTCCAATATAGCTATATCGTCGGCGAATCTCAGCATATATATTTTCTCTCCCTGTACATTCACACCTACACTATACTCTTCTTTTACTTTGTTTATTGCATCTTCTATATATAGATTAAATAATAACGGTGAGAGTGTACATCACTGCCGAACTCCTTTCCCTATTTTTGCTACCTCTTCTTTCCCCTCAATTCTAACTAAGGCAGTTTGGTGTTTATATAAATTAAAAATTATTCTCCTATCCTTATAATCTATACCCGTTTCTTTTAAAATTCTAAACATTATGTCCCAATCTACATTATCAAATGCCTTTTCTAAATCTACAAAAGCTATGCAAGTTACCTTTCCTACCCTCTTTCTTTTTTCTACTACTGTTCTTAGTATTATTTTATTGTTTCGTGAGGATGTAAAAAATTTCATGTTATATAATAATTATACGTATCATAATTTTATAAACATTAAAAATAAGTCAATGTATTTTATTTTTTAAACCGCAAGGAACTCGTCCTAAATTTCTATTCCCATAATTTAATAAAAAATCCCTTTACCATTCTTTTATACATTTTATTTACTCTATTAAGTAACTATTTACTCTATTAAGAAAAGTTAAGTGAACATGTGTAATTAAATACTACTATGTCACATCTTACAACTTTTCAACTATTCCTCGATGTGATATCAATAGTTATCTTAAGAATAGGAATAAAATAGGAATAAAAATAAAAACGTTTGTGATTGCAGGAAATGCCCAGTGTGGATAAGTTCGATGTCCATAAAATGGAAAACTCAATAAGCCATTACGGCTTTCTTATCAGACGATTTAAGTCTTTATAGTTCCGAAAAGAATAAAAATAGTGTATTTTTCGATTTTTCACAAATACTTCGTTTAGATGTGGTAGATACGTTTCAACTAAGCTAACTTTCGATGAAAAAATATTATTCACTTCATTGGAAACTATTTATCAAATATTATATATTAGTCATATATTACACAATTTTCGATTTTTTTTACATATGCAAATAAATACGCAATAAATATGCAAACTTTATAAATATGTACTATTTGATCAATTGTTACAATGCTAGAAATATTATTTTGATACATAAGTAGTCATAATGGGGAAAACACAAAAATATTGGGTGAAAAAATAATTTTTTTCGTAATAAATCTTTCCACTTTTGTATCCATCAAGAAAGCCAGCGATGTGTTTTTTTTTGCACAAGTCTACGTGAGAATTTGCCTATCACTTGGGAAAGTTAACGGACTTCGGCAATCACTGACTACCTCTTGCAATACGCGAGTTGCATACATGTTATAATTTAATATCAAAATTGAATTTCAATGCACACGATAAACGATGTGTACATTTATATATGCTTTTAAGATAAATACAAAGTACTAGCTACTAATGTTGGTACGCAAGAAGTAATGACTACGATTTACAATATGTAAAAGTTGAGTACAAAAGCGATAAGGCGCGAAAAAAGTACATCAGAGATGATGAAAAGATTATTTAATATATACCAACTATTTAATTTAACCAATTATTCAATTTTAACTAATTATTTAATACCAACGTTAAGTTTAAAAATTAAAATGCGAGAAGAACCGTTTTTATCGTCGATAAAACACACCGTCAGTATTTGTCAATGAACAAAAAGAAAACAATCAGCAGTAACAACAAAATAAACTTAGCACATAAAACATGGAGAGTCTAATAACTTTAGAACTTTAGTCTAATAACTTTAATCTAATATTTTTAACCTTTACTGACGGTTTAAATATCTGTTAAGTTAAAGAGTCCGCAATCCTAAAGATTGGTTGGAAACAGCACGCCATGCCGATCTATCCTGAGCTAATCCCTTCATCTCCCTATAGCTATTCATCTCAACGTCTTCAACTATCTGACTCACATACTCCAATCTAGGCCTACCTACCCCTCTCTTTCCCTCCACTCTACCTTCTATGATCAATTGCATAATCCCCCCATGCCTAAGAATATGCCCTACTAATCTGTCTCTCCTACGCTGTAACACTCTCCAAATACTTCTCTTCTCCCCTACTAACTCTAGTACAGCTTCATTTGTTACTTTATCTTCCCAACCAATCCTCATCATCCTCCTATAACACCACATTTCAAGTGCTTCTAATCTACGCTTCTCTTCCTTTCCTATAGTCCACGCCTCACACCCGTACAGTGCTACACTCCAAACATATACCTTCAGTAATCTTTTTCTAATACCCAAGTCAATATTTGATCTTAAAATCTGTTCTTTTTCTACGAATGCCTTCCTACCCTGTGCTATCCTACACTTTATATCTACCTTGCTTCGATTATCTTTTGTGATTCTACTGCCTAAATAACAAAAATCTGACACTTCTTCGATTCTATTATCTCCTATTGTGATCCTCATTTTTCTACTGCATTCCTTTTTGTCACACCTCATCACTTTAGTTTTACCTATATTTATTTTCATGTTAAAATCCCTAGTCAATACTGCCTGCATACCATTCAATACCCTTTCTAAATTCTTTTCGCTTTCTTCCAATATAGCTATATCGTCGGCGAATCTCAGCATATATATTTTCTCTCCCTGTACATTCACACCTACACTATACTCTTCTTTTACTTTGTTTATTGCATCTTCTATATATAGATTAAATAATAACGGTGAAAGTGTACATCCCTGCCGAACTCCCTTCCCTATTTTTGCTACCTCTTCTTCCCCCTCAATTCTAACTAAGGCAGTTTGGTGTTTATATAAATTAAAAATTATTCTCCTATCCTTATAATCTATACCCGTTTCTTTTAAAATTCTAAACATTATGTCCCAATCTACATTGTCAAATGCCTTTTCTAAGTCTACAAAAGCTATGCAAGTTACCTTTCCTACCCTCTTTCTTTTTTCTACTACCGTTCTTAGTGCTAGAATCGCCTCTCTCGTCCCTCTGTTTTTCCTAAAACCAAACTGATCTTCTCCTAGCCTTTCCTCTACTTTATTTTCTAATCTCCTATAAATAATCTTTAACAATATCTTCGATGCATGTGATAGTAGGCTAATGGTCCTATAGTTCTCACACAAATTAGCTCCTATTTTCTTCGGCATTGTTACTATTCTACTACGCTGAAAATCCTGTGGTACTTCTCCCTTCTCATATATTTTACAAACCAAATATCTGTAAAACCATAAATTATTTATAGAATTTATCTTTATTCTTCAAAGTTGCTATAAACTTACAGGGTCATTTTCGAGGCAATTAATTGAAAAAGGTAGAGTATTAAAATTATATACTCTTTCCGCGTTTGACTTTAATTATTATAAAAAGAATTATATCGAAACTTAGACGATACAAAATTTAATTTAATTCAACTTATGTCAGAAAAGTGTTGGCGCTAGTGACATACATTGAAATTATAGATAAATAAAGACGTAACAAAAAAGAATTATGGCGCAAAAATGATTACGTTGGTAGCAAATATACTAAATAAGGAAATATATTTATAAAATAAAATAAAATGTTGTGGTAACTACAACGCAATTTTTTTCTATTGTATTTGGTTGTAATATCGAGCCAGAAAGAATAATAAATAAGAAAGCATTAGTAAAAAGAAATGCTACCGCTACTTTTTTCTAAATGAATACATTTCGAAGCAGAGCGTTGACACCTACATAAATAACAGTAATAGTAATAATAAAAATAATAGTATTATAATAACAATTGCCGATAGACTAGCTCGGTGAAAGCGCAGTCGCATGGCACATTCTACAGCAGCTGAGACAAAAATAGGTCATCCAACACCGCCGACGAGAATTGCAGATTACAGATGAGAATAATTTTATTGTAGTTTATGTCTATGTCTGTTGTGGAATCAATTTAGTTGATATTTATTATACGTAGACGATGAATTAGAAACGGCCAATCGAGTTTATTACCTTGCCATGTGCAAATTTATCAGATAGTGCCCATTTAAAAAGTAGATCGAATATTTTATATTTAATACATTCATCGTAGTATCTCCATTTTCGATTTTTTTAAATACGTAATATTGTTCTTTTGAACGTATGAGCTGCGTTATTGCAAAAATTGCTTCAATGGTGTATTAAGAATTGTAAATATACCCTGTATAAATAGCAATAACAATCTTCCTATATTTATTTAATATCCTGTGCTCAATAGAAGAGAATGACATTATAAATGTTGCTTTTACTTTACAAATTCATTTACAATTATAATTCGGATTTGAAACAATAGTGTGCAGTTATTCAGGCAATTTTTGTATAATTGAATTTATGGTTTTCTGCACGCTTTTGGCAGAATTTACAAGAAAATTTATTACCAAACATGTTTATTCTGTTTCTTCTTTTGTTCAATGAGATGATTTTGAAACGAAACAATAATGTCAGCATCTAATTCTTAAAAAAATCTACACCTTATCAGTCATAAAAATGGTTCATCAAAGTTTAGTAGAAGTTAAATTTTGGCAAATTGATTTCAGAATTAATAATACCGTTCATGAACAAGCTTACGTCTTGTTAAAAAAAAAACCTGTTTCGAAAATTGTCGCAACATAATAATTTTATGTCTTTACTGTCCAATAACATATTTAAAATTCATAACCGATCAAATATCCAGGAAGAAATCAAGATCAAAACCGACAACTCTCCCACAACAACAGCAGAAACGAAAACTGTTAAAGTCCAAATGAAGCACGATAACAACTTATCAGATGACAGTTCATCATCCAATGAATATGACTCAGATGATTCTGATGATGACTCCAGCGAGGAGCAGGACAGAATCCCAATTCATATAAAGTTACCCCTACAGTTGGACTTTGATGACCTGGCCGGAGCTCTAATTGAAAAGAACCAGCGCAGTCGTATGAATTGTATCGTAGAAAAGAAGCGCGCTGAGGAGGTCGTCGACCACCAACCGAAGAATATCAATTTGCCATTCGGAGTTAATATTACAACGGATCCACGATATGAACATGTCAGTGGTGAACGTATGGCGATCTTCTGTGAAAGTGGTAATATGCAAAGGTAAGAAAAACTGCAAGAAGTGTGTCCGATTTTGCTAATTCCAATGCCAATGCCAATTTTTCCCTACAGTTGGCTTTATTACCCCGCGTTTTGCTACCTTGTAAAATTAGTGCATTTAAAATCTGTCTCGTAAATCAAAAACGGACCCGTCATTTATTTAACATAATACTATCATTAAATTATTATACTATCCATTACTAATTTGACCAACATGATAAAACCACACAATTACATTTAATTCATTTTATCATCATAAAGTTGTGCTTCATTATCCGATGATTGCATTACCACATTCGAAGAATATCATACAATTGTACAAGTAAATAAATAACGTAACTCACAATTTCATTCAAACTGATGGACGATTATCTAAATTATGGCTAAATCGCGGCAAATTATACATACTATTGTAATCCAGAGATGATCGGCATGAGAAGCAAAGAAGGTCAGAACATTTGTAATCATTCTTCATAGTTCATTGAACATTAGATGTGCATTTTTGTGTTGTACGTTGCAAAATTACATGCGCTGATGTTGCCTCAAGAAACAAGATTATAATGACGGTTAAATATAGTTCCATTAGTCAAACAATGTAGACAATAAATCATTGCTCATAAAAGATTGTCTTACATTTTATTTGGGAGCTGCTAATATTGCGATTCCCAAGTTGTTTCAAATTCAATTTAGAACTCTTCAATTATGAATTCTTAAAACATTTTCATTCGAAGGAACAATGAAATGTACGGCCCGAAATTTGATGTATTAATATTCAATTCTAGAAACGCTGATCCTCAGCAACGTGACAACGAAGATACCGTAATGATCCAACCAATTATGATCCCAATTCCACCATCCAATTATCCGACCCACATGAACATGCAACAAGGACCACCCATGCCACAAATGATGCACATACAGCAGCAACAGCCACCAATGCACCCCATGGAACAGATGCGTCCCCCGATGCCCCATCCCATGATGATGATGCCGCCACCACAACTTCAGCAATCTCCAGCGGACCAACAACAGCAACAAAGCCAACAACAAAGCCATTTACCACCTAGTGCCGTGTTGCATCACATTGCTCAGCAGATTATCATGCAACAGTTAGAGGCGAAACATAGAGCTGCTGCCGCTCAAGCGGCCGCTGAAGAAGCGCAGACTAATGAACTGGGAACGAACGAGCTGAAGATGGGAATGACGCCATTGCAACGTGTGCAAGAGGTAAGGCTGCGATAACATTATTGTAAGTATTTATCCATCTTTATCCCTCTAGATGCAACGAATGTCCCGCATCCCAATTCCAGCTGCCATTTTAAATGAGCTCCAGCGCATTCCGAGTAATGCACGTGGTGAAGTTATTGTAGCCGTGAGCCAAGATCCGAGCAGCGAAGAGAGTGGAGAATCTCAACAACAGATGTCCCCTCAGTCACTAGCGCAACGACCCTCTCAACCACCAATGATGCCACCACAAACAGCGGAAATTGTCCGTGTAATTCAGCACGCCCGTGAGAGCGCTCAGGGTATGAATGGGCGGCAGACATACGCCCGTGGACTGCCCGTGGATATTCCTGTGCCCATGATGCAACAGGAGGCTGAGGATAGGGCTGCAGCAGCCAGTGAACAGCAAGAAGAGAGCAGACCACATTGTAAGTCATTAATATAGTTAGGTGTTCCACAAGGAACTGCATTCGGGACTATTTTGAATGCTACTTTTGTTAGATGTCTGGATAAACTAGTCCAAGCTTTATTTACGTAATATTCTTTATATGCCAATTTATGCTAAGTAAAAATAAATCGTGTCTTTTATTATTATACATAAATATGTTTAAAATGCATTGAAACAACATTTGCGGAACTGTTGTCTTTTCATTTCTTCCGGATGGTAGTTTAAACTACATGTATAAATAAGATTACTTAAGTTTCAACTGGGACTTTTCAGAATAAATCGCGATTTAGATTACTGCCAACTGACCAATATTGCCGGAAGTAGAGATTGAGGTACAGTTGAAACAAAGTTCGCGAATAAAAACAAGCTCTAAAAACAGATGAAACAAAACTTATGAAACTCGCTATAAAATTACGAACTTAACTTTACGAATATTTGAATCAAACTAATTATTAAGATAATATTAATGAAAAAATGCGTTAAAAGAATGTTTTTAATTATTGTTTAAATTATTTTTTATTTTGATTTTTCAGATGTACATCCAAGATCAGTACGTTCTGTTGATTCGGTGTTACTGAAGAATCAGAAACGTGTTAAACGTTGCGCATGCGATTGCGCCTGCTAAATGTTTAGTTGAAGAATGTGCATTATCTAATCTTATAATATTCAGATACATGTAATACCTTTCCTGTCTAAAATATTCTTTAAATAGAGTGGTGTATACTTTGCATATTATCTGTAAATAAAATAATAGTAATCTCTTTAAAATCTGTCTTCAGTTCAGCAAAGCTTTTCTAGTTTGTATTTACTAATAATAATAAAAAGTGTATGTAGCTATAGACATAGAAATTAATCTGCTAATCTGTAAATAGAATTGCATAGAACTAATCAAGCGTTTTTATATAATTCCCTAATTTTGTGATAGACTAAGTGATGTATTTTCTCGTAAATTTACCTAATATATTGTTGAAAATATTCTAAAATTGTTTTAAATTTTGGTTGTGTTTATTTTATGTTCAAAAACAACATGTTACACTTGATTTCTGTAATACTTATTTTGCAATAAAGACTACAGATACAAAATTTTTAGAAAAAAAATTAAAAAAATTTAACTGTTATCCCCGACAATCAAACAACAAATTCAAATGTCACTATATATTTACTTCTATTGATTTTAATTGTTGATAGTAATTGCGTAACTAAGATTTTCGAAGGACCGAATAAAAGTTTAACAAATACAGAATGACAGTCTGAATGAATTATCAATATTCGCGTAAAAGTTGCATAAAATTCGCCGTCGATATTTGAATACAAATCTAAACATATAACAAAATAAAGTAATAGATGCAATAGAACTTTTGCAATGGGAGATGCAGATAAAGGTCAAAAAATTTTTGTAAGGTCGTGCTCCACATGCCATACAGTTGAGGCTAGTGGCAAGCATAAAGTAAGCTTCACAAATAATTTAGTAATCACAATATGAATGAAGGAGTTCTAGGTAGGACCAAACCTGCATGGGATATTTGGTAGAAAGTCTGGTAGTATGCCTGGATTTACATATACAGATGCTAACAAGAACAAAAGCGTCACATGGAATAAAGAAAATATGGATGTCTATTTAACAAACCCTAAAAAATTTATTCCAGGGACAAAGATGTTGTTTGCCGGCTTAAAGAAGGCCCAAGAACGAGCAGATCTAATTGCATATTTGGAAACGGCAACGAAATAAAGAATCGCATAATTTATGATCAACGGCACAATTTAAGTAAATACACGAATGTTGAATCTTGCAAATGAAATTATATTTAATAATGTTAAATAATAATAATAAATACTATAACAGAACAATTTAAATTGAGTCTTCGCAAAATCATTTATTTGTATAAAACGTATTTTAAAATATAATTTGGAATAAGAAAAATGTATACCTTTATATCTATTCTACCAAATATATACCTGGATCAAGGGAATATATGAATAAGAAAGTAGAATCTGAAGGAAATATCAGAAACGTTGTTGAATTTTTTCTATAAAACTACAAAAAAAATAATTGTATACCGAAAACTATTATTGAAACTTCTTCAAAATATAATTTTCAAAATTTTAAGTACAATTTTAAGCACAACAATATCTCGATCACGTATTTTACATGTTCTAGAAGTGCATTTATTTTACATGATCATATAAGATTTATGGACGAAATTTTTTTGCATTCGCTAAGTTTAAGTCCGTGAATTTTTCGAGGACGTTGCTAAATGATTGGCATAGATATTTTTCAGTTATTAATTCAAAGAATGGTAGAGCAGGCAAATGCTAGCCAGGGACAAAAAAGAAGGATATAGACATATTAGTAGAAGGAAATAAAGATAAAATAAGATTTTTTCAATTTCGTATATGTTACTTTATGTTTATAATAAAGGGGTTTGGATTATTTATAAAAACATGCCCTAGATTCGAGAGAAAATGGGAAAAATGGTTTATTTAGCTAATTTACTCAATCGCATGATTCACTCTTCTACTTTATAAGAAATGATTTCTTCATTCTTTAGATAGAATGGTAATTCAAATATTTAATGTATCATTTTTTTTTTTACTGTAAGTCGCGGATAAATATAATTAATACTCCTAACAAATTTCTGATGATATTCTTTTGATTTAAGTAAGGTAGGACCAAACCGGAATGGTTTACTTAGTAGAAAATCGGGTACTCGACCTGCATATGCATATTCAGTTGCAATTAAGAACCAAGGTATATCATAAGGAATAAAAGATACTTGGATACATATCAAAGAGTCAAAAAAATTCATTCCCCGCACGCAAATGATGTTTGCCGGATTAAAGAATCCAAATGAGAGAGAAGAATTGATAACGTACTTAATTCAAATTGTTGCACTAAAAGGATCACAAAAATAACTTTGTTCATTTTAGTGCAGTGATTTTATTCTCTTTATATTTGAAATATGAATATGATTGAATTTAGAATAATATTTACAACCCACTCATATATTATTGATTTGTTAAGCTTGTTTTTATTTTTATAATTATAAACAAATCTAAGCTTTTACCAGAGGCTAATGAGAGGATATAATAAAATTACAAGAAACGTATTTTTTTTCCTAGTCAATTATCTTATAAATAATGGCCTCATTTTATTATAAAATGTCTGAAACATGCAGCAACATAAGTAGACCATAACCAGCATAAAAGAAAATATGTTTTTGTCATCTTTGCTTTCCTATATTACATCATTACGATGAAAGGCTTTAGTGGCATCTCCATAATTCACTATTTAATCGAATATGCACTCTATTACACATCTGCATTTATTGAAATAGATCATAATTTATGTCGCTGCAATATGCGTACGCTAATTATGTTCTTATGCTATTGTCATTATTATAAATCAAGGATCGTAATTGTTTAAATGCTACCAACGAAATGCATTATTGAAGAACATAGAAATAATATTTTGTCTTTCCTCAAAAGATAAGATTATTTCCAACTTAATCATCCCTCAAAATATATTGTGTTATTATTTTGAAGCCTTGGAGGCTCAGTACGGTGCTGTATTTTCAGTTAAGTGATATATGGCACGCATAACAGGCAAAATAATTCATTAAAATAAGAATAACGCATCTGCCAGATTAGAACTGCTGACATACACGCTTAAGCGATATTTAAAAACAAAACGCGGTTGACTTAGAAATGGACCGTTAGATCGAGATGATGGTCCACGAGAATAAGAAGTGGTGTGTCACAAGATAATAATTTCTAGTTTACGTTGTATAAGTGCAATTTAGAAGAAGAATTAAGATGACTGTATAAAATAAAATATGGTAAGTAGAACTTGCAATCTTGATAGCAATTGGTTTCGAACGTTTTAAAACTTTCTGTAACCGTCGAGAGTTTCTTAAAGAAGTTTTGATTATTACGGAATAGTAGTGATTCGATGCATTCAAAACTTACAAATCTCAATTAGTTTTAGATCATTATGTCCATTTGTATGAGGATTTATCTGTGGGTACTAGTGGCCATAAATTTTCAATTTATTGAAGCACTAAATGGTTCGTTATTTTCGCAAAATATTATCATAAGTTTTACTATTATAATTCACAACTTATTGTTTAGGATCCAAGGTAATTGATCTTGTGGAAATTGCTAAATTGTGGCAGGAACCAAGCGGAATATCAAAGATTCCAGGACGTTGCACGTTCATAAACGAATCTGATGTTAATCTCTTAGAGAAACATGATTGGGCTTACAGATTTAACAGAGCAACAATTGTAGTATCTTCCGATGAAATTTTTGAAAATAGAGAACTCGTTGATTTTTCAATTCTACTTGTAGCAAGAGTTCCAATTGGTACATTAAGATTATAAATAAAATTTTGGCTTAACTAGATAAGTTTCTTTGATGTTATAGGCAAAGGTTCAACAATATTTACTTTACTCAGCGATGATGATGATGAAGAACTATCTATTGTAATTGGCAGTGACATTAGCATTTATTACGAAGACAGTTTCGGTTACCCAATAGAGAATAATTTAATTTCTTTCGGCGCTTCTATTGATGATGGACAGTATGTTCATAGTGAAGGTCGTAATTGTTAATTAGAGATTGAAATAATTTATTTGTTATTTAGATGGCACCGTGTTGGGTTTAGTTTTAAAGGAAATTCGCTGAATTTGATATTAGATTGTAACGAAACTATCACGAAAGCTTTAGAAAGACCAAGTAGTTCTAGTTTGAGTGCCACTGGATTTATAGCAATAGGACATGAACCTAATGATGACAACGAAGGATATTATATTGTGAGATACGTTCAAAATCTTATTATATTCTTTAAATTGATTTACTCCACTTTAGGGTGAACTGCAACTATTAACAATTGTCAATAATCCTGAAGCAGCATATGATTTATGTAACGTATATTCAAGAGATTGTCCATTCTTCTCACAATATGGTACAATAGATTTTCGAAAAAATATTAGTACAAGCAATCATTCAGAAAGTCAAAGCAGATTTGAAAGTTCTTTCGCTTTAGGTGATCGAAATGGTAAAATCTTACATTTTCAATGGATCAACACAATCATAACTTGAGAATCTTAGGTATTAATCTTCATGGAGAATATGATGTATCAGTAACTGTGGTCACTACCAATTACGGCAGTTCAACAGATAGTAATTTAAACCCTACAATATCCTCTTTAACAACACAAGAGAATGATTATAACGAAGGACTAACCACAGAAGTTAATGGTTTCGAAATTTTAGAAAAGGAATTAAGATTAACCGATAATTTGCCCGATACAACTGAATTTGGAAACGGAACTGGAAACGTATGATAATTGAAGATTTTTCAGTGATCAATAAAGACTAAATAATATTAATATCTCTTATTAGGCAAACAATGGCTATGACGGAAGAATACACACATCAGTCTCAACAGAATATAATAGTACAATTTCTTATGTTTATGTTAATCGTGGTGCTCCTGGTCTTCAGGGTTACCCAGGTCCACCGGGACCTCAAGGACCATTTGGCCAAAAGGGCGAAAGAGGTCGAGATGGTTTAAACGGAGAATTTGGAATACAAGGACCACCTGGACATGTTTTCATTATTCCCGTAAGTCGCAGTTGTTTAATCGGAATCGTAATCTCGATAGTAATATTTTAGCTCAATACCCAAGGAAATGAAAAAGGCCCAGATGCACACGCAGAATCTTTTCGTCATATGTTGGCTCAACATATGGTAAGATACATGTCACAAACATCACCATTACGTCCACAAAACATCCATTTCATATTCACTACATTAGTATCTGCTCTCTGTTGTCAAGATGTCTATGCGTGGCATTGAGGGTCCCATGGGACTGACTGGTCTGCCAGGACCGGAAGGTACACCAGGAGTAGAAGGAATAAAGGGTGAACCCGGCGAAATTGGTGAACTAGGGATACGTGGTGCGCGTGGGCCAATCGGTAATCCCGGTAGAGAGGGTAGAAGAGGCAGACCCGGAAGAGATGGGGAAAGAGGACCACTTGGAGCACCTGGAGCAAAAGGAGAACAAGGCTCAATGGGCTTACAAGGCTTCCCTGGTGAGAAAGGTGAACGTGGTATAACAGGAATAACTGGTGCCACTGGATTACCGGGTCATGAAGGAATGCAAGGTGAAGAAGGAGCAGCTGGTATGCCTGGGTTGCCAGGAGAAATGGTAAAATTTTACAATATAATACAAATGTGAATGCAAGTGGAAAAATGTTTATCTATAATAGGGTCCTAGAGGTTTTCCCGGACCGCGAGGTCTTGCAGGATCGGTTGGTATACCTGGAATACCTGGCGTGGAGGGCCCACAAGGTTTAAAGGGATCATCTGGTCCTGTAGGTCAACCAGGACTACCTGGGCAAACAGGTCCTACTGGAGCTATTGGACCACCAGGGCCCGTTGGATCTCCCGGGCCCATTGGAATTATGGTAAAAATTCGAAAACATTTACGTACAAAGTTTACACTTTGCTTCATTAGGGTATGCAAGGAAAGCCTGGTATATCTGGTCTGCCTGGTTCTGACGGATCACCTGGCCACCCAGGTAGCCCAGGCCTAGTCGGACAGAAAGGAGAGCAAGGCGACTTGGGTGCTCAAGGTTTTACAGGTTTTCCAGGTCCTAGAGGTGCAAAAGGTAATGATGGATTGCGCGGAACAAAGGGAGATAAAGGTGACAAAGGCGATAGAGGTCAAGAGGGGTTGAAAGGTGATATGGGTATTAAAGGAGATGTAGGTCTAATAGGAGTTAGTGGCCCTGTCGGATTGGAAGGTCCAGAGGGTCCAAAAGTACGTTCGTTATTAAACAAGAATTTAAAAATTCATACTTTGAATAAATGAAAAATTCTGATAGGGGTTTAATGGACCACGTGGTGAAGCGGGACAAATTGGACCACCAGGGGAAAAGGGTAAAATGGGTTCACCTGGATTAATTGGACATCCAGGCAATAATGGAGAGAAAGGTGAAAAGGGGGAGCAGGGGAAGACAGGAACAAGTGGTGCTAAAGGGGATCGAGTAAATTAGAATTTGATCAAAGGTGAAGTGTATAATGCTATTTAAATAATTGTTGTTTTTAGGGTAATAGTGGTATTGCCGGTGAACGAGGTGAAACAGGTCCTAGAGGCTTCAGAGGTGCAAGAGGAAGAGTTGGATCAGATGGTGTTCAAGGAAATAAAGGAGATACTGGACAACCGGGACCTCCAGGTCCACAAGGTGAACGAGGATCTCAAGGTATAGATGGAATGAGAGGTTTTCCTGGACTTCCCGGTTCATCAGGTACTGCTGGAAAAGATGGAATAGCAGGACAGCCAGGGGAGAGAGGTCCTCAGGTAAAAAACTATTAATTATTTTAATGGTCTTAGAATAGCAACCAAATAATCGTATGACAATAGGGTGAGACAGGCTCTCCGGGTCCTATTGGTGTACCGGGTGTAATAGGCCCAAGGGGACCACACGGTGAACCAGGACCGATTGGAGAGGCTGGACCGCCAGGTACAGTTGGTGCTCCTGGTGAAACTGGACTACCGGGAGAATTTGGGAAAGAAGGAGCACCAGGCCCACCCGGTGATATGGGCAGTTCTGGGTCTCCAGGAATTACGGGCTTGCCTGGATTTCCAGGAGAACGTGGCATTGCTGGTTCAACGGTATATAACATAAATATTAATGAAAGGTTGGAAGGATTAACAGTATGAATACTTTATACCATTGAATGATAATAATAATAATAATAATATATACCAAAAGAGATATAATATGTGAAAATTATTATCAAGAGTCTAAAAAAAAGAAAAACGAGAAAAAAATATGACCCAAAAATAAATATATGAATTTTAGGCTTGGGTAATTCACCTATGAATCGTTCAATTCGAACTATTCATCATAGTGAACGAATCGTATTCAGTATTCCCTATACTGAATTATATATATTCTATATTCACTTATATATTCTAAAACGAATTTTTCACTACGTTATTCACATTCAGTACTGTAAATTGTATATTGTGAATTACATTGCTGATACTGAAGCATAAGATAATAGTAAAACAATCGGGGCATTAACACTTTTCTGCGAATATAAATAATTAAAATCATATTTAATCTAGCATACACATAAACATATTCATAATCAATATATATTTTAAATGTAAATGAACGTAAGTATATTAATATAAATTATAATTTGAATGATTTTAGAAATTCTATTTTACATCTGAGTTAAAAAATAAAATATTTGCTTTGTAGTGAAATTATTACTATTAAATGCCGAAACGAACTAGCCAAATTCGGACGTATTTCAAAGATAATGGGTTATCGAAAGCTATGTGCATATAATATTTGAAATTACTGTGGTTTAAAGCTTGGATCATTGCAAAATTTATTTTCAAATATAATATTCTTTGAGTTAATACTTCTAGCTTAATGTTATCGATGTATATAACGTAAATAACGACTGATCAAACGATTCATGTATATGTGAATAATGAATAATCGTTACTGAATTAATCACTTATGTGAATACTGAATATTCGTTCGTGCACTATTCACTTATGTGAATACTGAATAACTGAATAATTCACCTAAATGAACGACATTTGCTTAAGCCCAATGAATTTAATTTTTATTTGTTTCATTAGGGACTGCCGGGCCTTAAAGGAGAAATAGGCTCACCGGGATTAATTGGACCCACAGGTGATAAGGGCCAACGGGGAGAACCTGGGCGTGATGGTGCTCCAGGACCTGTGGGTCCCAAGGGTTCTTTGGGTCCAGCAGGAAAAGATGGAATGAAAGGTGATCGCGGTGAGATAGGCTCAGTTGGAGCAACCGGCAGGGATGGTATACCAGGTAACAGAGGATTACTTGGACCTCCAGGACCAATCGGAATACCTGGAGAGGACGGTGATAAAGGTGACATTGGTCCACCGGGAGAAAAGGGTTATAAAGGCAGTCAGGGAAATATTGTAAGTTTTATCAAAATAATTTCACTTTATAACAAATGCATACGTAAATCACTCTTTGCGCTGCAGGGTCCATCTGGAAATCCAGGTATACAGGGTGCACGAGGGGAACCAGGCTTTGTAGGTCCTGCTGGAGATAAAGGAGCGCCTGGTGATATTGGAGTTCAAGGTAGTAAGGGGGAAGACGGTCCAAAGGGTATTAACGGACCAGCAGGACCAGCTGGTCCCCAAGGATTACCAGGAACACAAGGTGTAAAGGGAGAAAACGGTGACGTTGGCCAGAAAGGACCATTGGGAAGAGCAGGTGCAGCTGGTGAAACAGGTTCACCAGGACCACGAGGTCCATTGGGTCATATTGGACTGCCTGGAAATGATGGTCCAGCCGGTCCGAAGGGAGACAGAGGATTACCTGGAGGAATTGGGATAACAGGATTACCGGGAAGAGAGGTATTAAATTGGATAACGATGTCACCTAAATTCTATTAAGCTATTTTCATACTCCAGGGAGAACGAGGTCTCCAAGGACAAAAAGGGGAAGAAGGTAATGCTGGTATAGAAGGAGCGATGGGAACCAGAGGTCCTCCTGGAACTGAAGGATTGAAAGGCCATGCAGGTCCTGCAGGCTTCCCGGGCAGTCCAGGATTACCAGGATTAACAGGCGGTAAAGGAGATCAAGGACTTAATGGTGCAGATGGAAAATCAGGAGAGCAAGGACTAATGGGACCGTCAGGGCCTGAGGGCAAATTGGGAGCTGCTGGACCGCCAGGAAGAATTGCAAGCAAGAATTAATAAATAATTGAAATGTATTTAAAGACGAAACTTATAGGGACCAGATGGTCCTCCTGGAGCTCAAGGAAGTACTGGTCTACCAGGTGAAAAAGGTGATATTGGTCCTATTGGGCCTATTGGAAATATTGGTCACCCAGGTCCACAAGGGTTACCCGGACTCCAAGGAATATCTGGATTAACGGGAACCCCTGGGTCTATAGTAAGTTTATAGCATTATATAAATTAAATGGAGATATTAATGTTTCATTTAAGGGTGAAAATGGCCCTCCTGGTATTACTGGCATCCCTGGTGTGGGTGGTAAAATAGGTGAATCCGGTACACGAGGTCAAAAAGGAGACCGTGGAAGACGTGGCATGAAAGGCCACCGAGGTGATATTGGTCTACCAGGTCTTAAAGGTGACATAGGAGAAATTGGAGAAATGGGATCTAGAGGCTTACAGGGTCTAGAAGGAAAGAAGGGAGATATTGTAAGTCATAAAAGGATTTATGGAAAATTAGGCTTTTAATTTCTACTTTTAGGGACCAGTTGGTATGATGGGCATCAAAGGTAATGATGGTCCTATTGGACCGTCAGGTCTCGAGGGGCTCATTGGGCTTAAAGGACAGGAAGGGGTGGCAGGAGTAAAAGGAGAACCCGGACCAGTTGGTGCAAATGGTCCACCTGGTCCTCCAGCAGAAATGCCTCTCTTGCCACCAGAGTTGCTGTTCCAGCGAGAAGCGCTTCAACGAAGAAAGCGATCAACTGAAGAATTAATGTAATTCTACAATTTTATAATTGATATTATTATTGATATATGATATTATGAGTGTGGACTTTTTTCAGTAATGAATATGAAGAGATGGTAGATTATGCAGCGGAAAAAACAACGGAATCAATTAACATTGACGAGAAACTAACATTCAAAGAAGACAATCTGCGTTTCTTAGATATGTACAACAATATTTATGCCATGAGAGAAGAATTAGAACGAACCAGAAAACCGGTTGGTTCAAGGGATAATCCAGTGCGAAGTTGTAAAGATCTTTATTACGGCCATCCACAATTCAAGGACGGTAATTATTATATCTCGAAATAAAGAATGTTCAAAACTTCTTTAGTTCAAAATGTTTTAGGTTGGTATTGGATCGACCCAAACCTGGGAATGGTAGATGATGCCGTTTATGTATATTGCAATATGACCCAAGAAGGTGAGACTTGTGTCTACCCAGATAAACACAGTTCTTCTATGCCCAATATTCCGTGGAGAAAAGAGTCCCCAAAGAATGAGTGGTATTCCAACTTGCGAGGAGGATTCAAGGTAATCCATTACAAATTCATATATATATATAGTATACCAGCAGTAACAATTTATACCCTAGATTACATATGAAACAACTGGAGTTGTACAAATGAACTTCTTACGGTTGCTATCGCAAGAGGCTTATCAAAACTTTACCTACACTTGCATCAATAGTGCGGGATGGCTCAACACAAAAACAGGTAACTCAAGTACTTAGTTAAGTATTTCCTAGATACTAATTTGTCACTAATAGGTAAACATGATCTTGGTTTGAAATTACTTGGTGAGAATCGACAAGAGTTCAGCTACCAAGGTCTAAAGCCCAAACTGCTATTCGATGGTTGCAAAACGAGAAAAACGAAGTCTGAAACGGTCTTCGAAATACATACAAAGAAATTGCTTCAACTGCCCTTAATAGATTTTTTCCCCCTGGACTATGGTTTACCAAACCAAGCGTTTGGTTTCGAAGTGGGACCAGTTTGTTTTAAATAAGCTAAGTAGATCGGATAGTAAGGGCTTGAAATTTACTATGATTTGATACTGCCATATTTAGCAATAGAAAAATAATTTACAGCAGCACAAAGATTGTTATTTTATATTTCGTAGATATATAAAACTAAATATTGTGTTATTAATATAACTTATTAAAGCTTTGTAAATAGTAAATGTATAATATTTGTATAATATTTTGTTATTATTGGTGCCAATAAATTATATTATCTATTAAATTTAGATCTAAGAGCTATATATATATATATATCCCTGAAAATAGAATTTTATTTCGTGTGATGATCTTATAAAAAAAACTATATTTTTTCAATGGACAATGCATGTTTGAGATATTTATAGTGATTTATTGCATTATCCTGCGGGATTCTATATGCTACATTATACCATTTCCCATGACATTCACAGGAATGCAAATGTAATTTGCCAAAGCAGAAATACCAACTTCCATCCAGTGTTATTTATCGGTTTTGCAAAGAGATGCATTACAGCAAAAAAAGGAACCATTTCTAGATATGAGTTAATAGCGAAATTGCTAAATTTAGACAACCCTGAAAGTACATTTTGCTGGCCTATTTGCACATCAATTGCTTCCCAAAAACACATCGCGGAATATATAAAAATTTGACATTCGATTCTATGTGCCAGCAAATTTATTCCCAATTTATATCAGCCGTTCTCTACCATCGCGCTTATAAACTAGCGTTTTTTCGTATAATCGATTGGTTTATTGGTTTGTCTTTGTGCATTGCGCATCCGGAATGTTCCCAAAATTGGAGCTAATCTGCATAAAGTCGCACCTTTACATCCTGATAAAAATAAACTCAAAATTGTATGGACAAATGCTCTGTCTAATTCGGCATGGCCGGACTGTTAAAAAAAAATCGCCAACTAACGGTATAATTTTCCATTTGTGTTAAAGTTAACCTCCGTCATAAACTGAAACTTTTATTGCACCCCTCCTACCAATGCGCGAACTATGACGTTTTTAAAATGCCCCACCTGACATCAGCAACGCATCCCTTGAGCAGCGCACAGACTACAGAGAATGAGAACACCTCATACCACCCTTGCATACAACCCTTTCGAAAGTGTTCATTCTCTGTATGATATATAAGGGCTCGCGCCGTTTCATTGAGCTGATGTACTTCCAAGGACGACTATGTGTCTTGTACGGTGCAAATGGGGTAGCTGGTAGAGATGGGGTGCGTAAGCAAGAATTTATTAATAGTGGTTGTTTACATCAAATTGATCGTACTATTGAAAAGGAGGTTTAGTATTTTGAAATAGATATCTTGTGTAAGACGGTTTGAAAGACTCATAGGTTACTGAATTATTTATGTCCTATCCTAATTTGAAAGGTATGGCAAATTGGGTAATATCTGAGCCCAAAAAATCATCAATTTTAGGTGTCGTATCGAATTGGTGACGCAATTGTTTCAGGTCTCGGGCATAATTACGAATGGTGAAAGAGAAAAATTGAATCTTGCACGAACCGAAAAAACTTGAAAGATAGCACTGCAACATTTTGAAATGGCGATTTATTGCGATAATGGTAATAAAAGGATTTGATTCGAGGTTTAGAAATTTTCTGTGACGCATAGTTGATGGTCGAGCGAAAAATGACCGTTTGGACGTTCTAGGACTTACACGAAAAATGTATGATATGAGTATATGTGTAGTAGATGTGCAGTTCACTCGCGAACCGTTCACTCTGAACGGTTCAATCAAATGATGGGTGTACTGTGACGATGTTTTGCAAGGACCTATAGGTCACTATGACCTAGTTCGTGAACTATCAACTACATGGTGCACGGTGTACGTATTGATGTACTTGTACTAGGTCCTGAACCCGTCGTCTACTAAACACAACGGCTCGTAAACGATGCAGTATAGTATACATTACATATACAGTACTAACATTTATGTGATAAAGTGTGTTGGTGAACGGAACGAAATTATATTTCATTATATATATGTTTTGTATAAGTTATAAACATTGTTGTTTTTTCTTTCTCATTCTTAATTCAAAATAAGTTTTGCAATATTTCAATTTATTTATTTTTTACTATTTAATATTTTTATATTGAGAAAAAAAAGAGATTATTTTCAGTATGTGCATGTATTTCATATAGGTCGTGAACTAGTTCATTTTTAAAAGATGTAGTAGTTCACGATCTATAGTTCGTGAACGGTACATTGAAATGAACTACGAACTAGGAACTAGGTCCTCAAAGTGACCTACAGTTTGCCATCGCTAGATATGAGCTCCTCGATGGTTTCATAACATGCTTGCCGCACAAGCCATTTTTTACAATTTTAACCTATTATATTCAAGGTGCATTCTACAAAAAAATACCAGCGATAAATTATGTATAAAATAATTGCCCATGCGGAGGATTTACATATCGATAAAATATATGGGTAAAGGTGTAATATTTTTTTAAATTTTCTGCTGACGTAAATGAAAAATTATATTTGCATGCATGTGATATCGCTTTAGATAAGACCATGTTTTGATAATATTAAATGAATGTACAGAATGATGAAAACAAATGAAGAAATTTAAACGATTTCCGAAACATTGCAAACATATGAAAATGGATGCAATTGAATTTGTGGTACGTTATATTTATATGCAATTTAGCAAAACTAATTATAACTTGACGACAAATCCTTAATTGTTTGCTGATTACAAAATTTCGCCCTTGCTTAATTATGCACGAACTAAACAAGGGTGTAATGGAATAAATAATAGGGCTATCTATTTTCCGTTCAACTGCTACGTTGTTATATTTTTAGGTACACAAAAAACTGCTTTGGTTTCTGTTGGTAATGATTTTTGGAAGTACATATTATTCAACTAGTAAAAAAGTATTTTTATACGACCACTGCAACAACATTTCAGTCAGATGTCATTTTATTTTCAATATATATAGTATATAATAATATTAAATTGTAGATTGGACAAACGAAAATGTTGTTAAAATATATTTTTAAACTGTCTTTAATTAATGATTATTTAAATTATTTTTTCTGGTACTAATTTCCTACTGTATCAATCCTTTTTGCAGATTGTACCCAAACTATTCTCCAGCGACCAGGAATATTGCACCACAGAACTATTTCTTTTATTAATCTAGATTTTGCATTATTCAAGACACTGTGCTCAGTGAAAATCATGGATATAAATGATAGGTTGATGTTACAGATGACACTACGACGTCTGTCATGTCCCTTGTTTCGTTCAAACATACATTGTTAGGGAAACTGACTACTATAGATAGAAGTTTTGTTGTTATATTAACGATGGTTTATATTCTAGAGATTCGTAGATGTTGAGTAGGATCATTACGAGGAACATAAAGTAGAAAATAAGGGAAATTAAGCACTGTTTGGATTAAAAATATTGAAAAATAATCAATTTAATTTTTGCGAATCATTTTTATCTTGGGCGCTTACGTTATTCTGCATTTTATATAGAGTTCCTTCTGAATTAATTTCCCAAGAAAATCTTATACTCGTAATAATTTATGAAAATAATTCGTCGATGGGTATTCTGAAAAGTGCATAATCTGATATACGAAATACATTTTTGTAATCTAAAGAAAATATAGGACATTTCAGACAACCGTAATTATTTGATCATATAATCTTTAGCACTTAAAGTATCCTGAAAGAAATGAGCAAAAACGATATGAACCATTCAAAATCAATATAAGATTAACACCAAAGTATAATTAAAAAACAACAGATTAAACTCTGATATTGCGAAAATCCAATAGTAGTATTTATTAAAGTGTCCATTTATCTGATTCCCGCATTTGCTCCTTAAATAATTGCTTTCTAAATTGAGTTTTGGTATCTAAACTCACAATTCGATGCAAGTTCAAGTTAATTCATAGATGTTTTGTTCAAATTTTGTTCCTTTAAAGAATATATGTTACAAAATATAATATTCATTCCATTATTTGAAATCCATTGATGTACAATTGAAAACGAATATGTACAAGTAATTTAACGAAGTACAACTTTCTTAATATCCTACCATCATGTAGTGAAATATACGAAAACTAATGCATCTTTGAAATCCAACTGTCGAGATATAAAAGAGCGATTGCTTTATTAATGTCAGGCACATTTTTTTATTAGTTCAAGATCTTGTACGTAACGTGTTCATTTATAGCAAAATAATTGGATTTTTAAATATAACAAGGCCTTATTTTGATTCATTCCTTGTTAAGACCCTTTTTACCATCATTTTGAAATATGTTAAATATGCATTGTAAAAGTACAAGCAGAAAGTAGAAATCATGGCTAATGGAACATCTAGGAACGACATAGATTGGGAATGGAGGGAAATCAGAAATGGGTTAACTACAGCAGCAAATGAAGTATTAGGCACAAAGAAAAGGGCAGGTAGGAGGGAATGGATCACGGAAGAAATAGTTGAAATGATAGAAGCAAGAAGGAAAATTAAAATTGGAAACACAGAAGCAGGACAGAAAAAATATAAGGAACTAAGGAACTTAATTAATAGGAAATGCAAGCTAGCGAAAGAAGAGTGGATAAAAGGAAATTGTGAGGATATTGAGGAGGATATGAGAAGAGGTAAAGTAGATTTGGGCTACAGGAAAATTAAGTCACATTTTTCTAAAGTAAAACCAAAGGGTAACATTATATGTGATAAGCAGGGTAAGGAACTCACGGAAAATAAGGAAAAAGCTAGAAGATGGAAGGAGTATCTTGAAGATTTATATAAAGGTAGGCAGAACATGGAGGAGCTAGAAAGTGTGGAACAGATAGATGAGGATGACTTAGGTCCTAGCATACTTAGGTCAGAGTTTCATAGAGCATTAAATGATTTACAGAATAACAAAGCAGCGGGGATTGATATGATACCAGCCGAATTAATAAAACACGCTGGGGAAAAAATGCAGGAGCGATTATACAGGTTAGTTTGTAAAATATATGAGAAGGGAGAAGTACCACAGGATTTTCAGCGTAGTAGAATAGTAACAATGCCGAAGAAAATAGGAGCTAATTTGTGTGAGAACTATAGGACCATTAGCCTACTATCACATGCATCGAAGATATTGTTAAAGATTATTTATAGGAGATTAGAAAATAAAGTAGAGGAAAGGCTAGGAGAAGATCAGTTTGGTTTTAGGAAAAACAGAGGGACGAGAGAGGCGATTCTAGCACTACGAACGGTAGTAGAAAAAAGAAATAGGGTAGGAAAGGTAACTTGCATAGCTTTTGTAGACTTAGAAAAGGCATTTGATAATGTAGATTGGGACATAATGTTTAGAATTTAAAAAAAAAACGGGTATAGATTATAAGGATAGAAGAATAATTTTTAATTTATATAAACACCAAACTGCCTTAGTTAGAATTGAGGGGGAAAAAGAGGTAGCAAAAATAGGGAAGGGAGTTCGGCAGGGATGTACACTCGCACCGTTATTATTTAATCTATATATAGAAGATGCAATAAACAAAGTAAAAGAAGAGTATAGTGTAGGTGTGAATGTACAGGGAGAGAAAATATATATGTTGAGATTCGCCGACGATATAGCTATATTGGAAGAAAGCGAAAAGAATTTAGAAAGGGTATTGAATGGTATGCAGGTAGTATTGACTAGGGATTTTAACATGAAAATAAATATAGGTAAAACTAAAGTGATGAGGTGTGACAAAAAGGAATGCAGTAGAAAAATGAGGATCTCAATAGGAGATAATAGAATCGAAGAAGTGTCAGATTTTTGTTATTTAGGCAGTAGAATCACAAAAGATAATCGAAGCAAGGTAGATATAAAGTGTAGGATAGCACAGGGTAGGAAGGCATTCGTAGAAAAAGAACAGATTTTAAGATCAAATATTGACTTGGGTATTAGAAAAAGATTACTGAAGGTATATGTTTGGAGTGTAGCACTGTACGGGTGTGAGGCGTGGACTATAGGAAAGGAAGAGAAGCGTAGATTACAAGCATTCGAAATGTGGTGTTATATGAGGATGATGAGGATTGGTTGGGAAGATAAAGTAACAAATGAAGCTGTACTAGAGTTAGTAGGGGAGAAGAGAAGTATTTGGAGAGTGTTACAGCGTAGGAGAGACAGATTAGTAGAGCATATTCTTAGGCATGGGGGGATTATGCAATTGATCATAGAAGGTAGAGTGGAGGGAAAGAGAGGGGTAGGTAGGCCTAAATTGGAGTATGTGAGTCAGATAGTTGAAGACGTTGAGATGAATAGCTATAGGGAGATGAAGGGATTAGCTCAGGATAGATCGGCATGGCGTGCTGTTTCCAACCAATCTTTAGGATTGCGGACTCTTTAACTAATGCATTGAAACTTTATGCAGGTTGAAAATTGTTGGCTGGGTAATTAGTAAAAAATGATAATATAAAATAGTATACGTAAAGCCCCTACTATGTTGTAGAATTAAAGTGCTTAAGCAGAAATTCTTTTGTTGTGTTTAAAGGATTGCACTGCTACCATTTGCATGATAATGTTATACGATTTTTCAGTCCTTTGTATGCAAAGACTAAGCAAACGTTTCGGCAGTTTTTCCATGATTTTATAACGTTTTATGTGGCCAGTTGATGGAGGCTGACAACCACAAATAAAAAAAATGCTGCATTTTTATTGTTCTAACATGTCTTCATATATTGTTGAAATATATTATCCAATGGCAAATATAATAAAAATGAAGGGACACTATTATATATCGCGTAAGTCGTTGTTATATAAAAAGAAGACATTGAATATTTAAAAAAATCCGTGAAGGAAGAAAATTTAAAAAAAAAATGTGCAAGATTATGTAAACAACATAATAAAAATATCACCACATACAAAATGTACAAAATTTAAATTCTCAGAAATACAATATGAATACTATTACAAAATATACGAGATGGTAATTATGTTTAATGTTAAAAACAAACAATTTACTATTTAAATATATATTAACACCTTTGTGTGTTGTTCTCAAAATAATAGTTACGTAAGATTATTATTACGTTTTTTTTTTTTAATAAATTCCAAATGCAACTATGTTCTATTCCATAACGAAATCAGGCAGGTTAAAATAAAGTAATATAATATCCAACGTAAATGATTTTTGCGTTTCTCTACAAGCAGCGCAAGAAGATTTTTTGTATATATATATGAGCGAGTTTAATGTAATTATAATTTTAATAAAAAAATTCGCCGAATCTGAAGAGTTTTACAAAACAAAACGTAAATTCTGTTGTATTTAAATAGCAGTGGCGTAATTCAATCGAAAAGATTTTGCATATTCATATGAAATAGTTTCTAGACGCCAAACTTATTCTGATAAATTTTCAAGTTAGCATTTATTGACGACTGAATAAACCGATTCGTTACTCAACTGGAATCAAAATTCTATCTATATATCTGCGAATATCCTAACGCATATTTAAGTGAATCCTTAAGGATTCCGTGCAGGCTCTTCAGGATAAACGGTGTCTCCTTGCAGGTACCACGTGCCAGGAAAATCGTTAATATCTTCAATCCAATGTGTTTGTATATTTATAGTATCGATTAGTTGAATCGTGATCTTCAAAATTTGATTTATGACACATTCAGATTCCATTGTTAAAGGGTGTATTTATGCAATGGTAAGAAAGAAAAGACATGTTGAACCCCATTAGAAATCGTGATTACTCTATTTGCAGCAGTTAGTTTTATATTGCACTTAGTCTTGGACACTGTCCAAGTAGTTAGAAACACTACCTTTATTTTGAGATATGTTTCCTAAATTAGATTGAGAATATTTTTGAATATTAAAAATAAATGTTTTGGCTGATATAATAACAATTAAATGATAGGTATAAATACTACTTTCTAATAAAATTTAAATGTTAAAAATAATAACTAATATTAACAAAATTGTCACGTTGGCAAACATCAGCTGCAAAGAAAACAAAGTCGATTCAATTTAGGCGACAACCAAAAAATTGTAACATATTGAAATTCGAACGAAGAGTTCTTATAGGCAACAATGTGGTATGACATGGAAAAGAATTCGCAAAATTTACTAGCATTTCAGAATATATTAATGACGTTAACTCGAATTAAACCACTTTGGGCTAGATTGTATAAAATGGTATGAAAGTCGTTCGGAAAAGTTATGATGAATGTAAGAAGCAGTAGTTTACCTCAGATTAAGGATAAAGAATCACTAAAAATACCAACTAAAAAGGCTCATACCAGGTATAGGTTGGACAAAAAATTACGTCTGTTTAAAACCCTAATAACATGGTAAACTTATGGTAAACGAATGCGAGTTTTAACACCTGAAGAAAAATCGGTTTTTTTTTTCTACAGGCGTTTTTTAGTTGGTAAATTCTTCTTGATCGTCAAATGTGCACAAAGGTTGTGTGCATGACCGAAATGAGGATTTTTTTAATGGAAAATGTCGTCTAGAATAATGATCGTTTTGCGTATGTGTCCAAAATTAAGCCGGAGGATTTATCCCAAAATGCATTTAGATTTAAGGAAATTTCTTCGGCGCAAAGTGGAGAATGAACAAAAACAAGTGGAGAATGATTTTTTTATGGTCAAGCATGACCACATATTTAGTCCACTCTTGTGTGTGGGTGGACTCCTCCTATGGCTGAAATTTCAGGTGGGTAGGTAGCTTCTTTCTTCGGTGATGATTTTGTGGTACCCGTGGAAAGATTTGAGTCTTGCTCTGGCGATTAGTGTATGGTTTTGACTGGAGTGTGTTTTGTTAATTCAGTTAATTTGGTCCACTCTGTATATATATATAATATAATGCTGCCTTGCACTGGCTGGTCCTGCTGACGTTTCACCCACACACACACATACATGCAGAAACTCCAGCAGCGACCCACCAACGGTTCTAGTTCAGTATTCGGGAAGGAACGGAGTTGTGGAGTCGATCGTAGCGCTCTCTAGTTGTGTATTTGCGATCTACGCGCGGACAGATCCTCATCCTGCACCACCTGCATACGAGCAGGATACGTTATTTGTCTGCGCTTAAAAGGAGCAGAGGATTGCAGCGACTAGTAAGCAACGAGTTCGTCCACAGATTTACGGTGAACAAATAATCGTGAAATTGCGAAAAGAAATTTGCGGGTAAGTGTTGCGTAGCTGTAAGCAGTTTTATTAATATTTACAACGATTTGAGTAAATAGAAACAAAGAATGGTAATGTTCTTTTGAAATGGAAATAGTTATGGTCGAGTATACCTGAACTAAATTTGCACTGGTACTCAGTTTGAGAATAAATTAGTAAAAACGAATAAGCACTTAGTTCAGCAAAGAGAATCTCTTAAAAAAAAATAACTATTGATGATTGTCGCTTAAAACATTTGGGCGGCGAAGAGAGTTGCGTGTAAGAATATTTTGTGGGTGTGTCAGAAGGATCTGGTTAGTGTAGATGAGATAAAAAGACGGATATCAGAAATTTATCAATTAAAGTTAGGGCATCAATGATTTTAGTATTTTGAAAATACAAAATTTTAGAAGTATGTATGAATAAACAAGTAATAAGGGCGAAGGAAGAGTACTAAAATAGTTGAAATGTGTAAAGGTGTACTAAAGAATCTAATACTAAATGTAACTTTTTCGAAATTAATTCAACAAATATTATATTTTTAATATGGCTTCAAATTTAATATTTAATTCTGTGAAAAGTATCCCAGTTTTCTTTGTCTTTATTTTTTAAATAATGCTGGATTTCGAGAGGAATATAACGATTTTTTAACCAAAACTCCAAAGCTTACCTAATTTTTCAATTTTTAGCCAAATAAATTTCAATTTAATTCAATCGGCAAATTTGCATACACCTTTAACAATTTCACGTCCTTCTTATATTTTCAAAACAATATTGACGCTTTATTAGACCTGAAAAATCTCAATTTGATATTAAAATGCTTCATGTAGCTTCTTGGAAATTAATTCAACAAATATTATATTTTTAATATGGCTTCAAATTTAATATTTAATTCTGTGAAAAGTATCCGAGTTTTCTTTGTCTTTATTTTTTAAATAATGCTGGATTTCGAGAGGAATATAACGATTTTTTAACCAAAACTCCAAAGCTTACCTAATTTTTCAATTTTTAGCCAGATAAATTTCAATTTAATTCAATCGGCAAATTTATATACACCTTTAACAATTTCACGTCCTTCTTATATTTTCAAAACAATATTAATGCTTTATTAGAACTGAAAAATCTCAATGTTTGTTCAATGGCTGTTCCATTATTGACCAAGTCCTATTTAGAAAAATCTAAATTGGTATTTAAAACGATAGATCAAAGTGTATTGTTTGTAGATTTTGTTCAAGATGAATTTGGAGCCTCAGATAATAAATGCAGCTTCATGTACATTCTTATTCAATTAAGCATTTCTTCAATTATTTGAATATACATAACGAAAATGTTTTTAGTAGTCTACACTGACTTCGGCGCGTTAGAATTTTTATCGAAATTTAACACTTTCTTGAAGCGGAAAGGATATCCAAAACCACATACCAAGTTATAATTTTTCATTTACTCTAGAATAAAATTTATATTCACTTTAATATCCACGATGAAGGTACCTCAAAGAAAAAAAAAAAACCTTTCAAATTCTTGTTATCTTAACAAATTCTTACACATTTCTTATTTCTTCATACAATTCGTTCAAAGGATTGATTGATTAAATAGGACATACACGTGCAGTCCTTTCAACAATTCACCACAATCTTTTCCAGGCTTGCTATAAGAAACTCGACTCCCCGTAGCTAAAGTGCATTGTAAATATTTGAATGTTTGATTCTGTACGTTGATGCTCTCAAGCTCAAGCACTTGCTGATGTTGCACACACGTCAGTTTGATGAATCTCTGCGAGGATCTCCTCGATGGTGATTAAGGTGATGTTTATATAATTAGATTACTGGTATGTGGATAGGAAATAAATAGTACTGTTCAGTTCGCCGACTTTAAATAAACTATATTCGAGAATTCTGGTAACATTACTTATTAATGTTTTTAACCAAAATATCCAATCGGAAAGTGGAAAAACAGCCAGAGAAGAAACGCCTTAAGTTGTGTTTTTTAATAACTATCGATGTATTTAAAAAAGGGCACACTTTTCATCGATAAGAAGAATTTGGCAAGCACATATCGATTTATTAAAGTATTTGTAACGAAAGGATGTAAAAAAATTTTTTATGCAGACATACTTATATTTTTAATTTTTAGAAGGGTTTAATTAAAAATATATATTCATGGATATTATAATATATCCATTCAATGGAACATAAAATTCTATAACTATTTTATTTGATATACTTTCAAATTTCATGACAAATTGTTCAACGAAACGTAAAATACTAACAAATAAAAACTATTTTGTATAGTAGAATATATTTCTCTTTCGCATTTAATATGCAAACATCCGTAGAGAAAAATGTCGCCAATTTATACAATATATTTTCCGGCTTTTCCTACTATAATACTGTTGCTTTTATATAAATCGGTATTTATAATATTTCCTAATGATCACGATATGACATTTATTCATATTTCAAATTAAAATACGATCCTGGAATATGAAAGCCCACGTAAATTTCTATTTAATCTCTTAAAGTGATGTTTTCCGGTGACTGAACAAACTCAATAGCGCAATTTCATATTTGACAATCAGCAAATAATTTATTATATATATTATGATAATAATAAATCGATAAATGACATTGCCTGGATATCTATTTATAGTAAAAAATCATGTGAATTTATAACATAAACACTAAACTGTTAAAAAAACTTAGTTCATGTAATAAATTTGTTTGGAATTGACCGAACACAAGATCCTTATTAATAGCATGATAAAACTATAGAATTTGGTAATATTACAGCGTGGAATAAATTAGTTCAATAGTTTAACTAATACCAATTTTTCTTTCATTATTTCCTTCAACGTAAAATTTATTATTCGACTAATTCATTAACTAATCATATATATAATTAATAATCTTCCTGTGCACAATGGAGGTTAATTTATTGGGTCGCTGAACGTATCGTGATTTATTTATTTTATTTGACAACGTGACAAAGTTTATTTGTTTACCCGATGTTTGCCAACTTTTATAAAGTTATAATTCGCTAATATTTTCAACTAAACTTTCCGGGGGCATTGTTTGAAATCGGCCCCACCATATCCGATTAAAATGTGATTTATTTTTGGTAATATTTACGCTGGATCACGTTCAAATTGTTTGGCAAAATCAACTAGGTATATATATTTTTCATTATATACCATATAGCAAGTGGGACAGGTTGTTGGCACAAAAAATTAACAAGCTCTGCCACATCAAACTTTTTTTTAATCTAATATCACATTCCCCAATCATTTCGATTCCTACCGAAAGGACAGTCAAAATAATACGCCAATATTACAGAAGGATATAACTATATTAGCAGGATGAATATTGTATTGTCCTCTTATGAATAATATAATGTATTGATTTATACTTTGGAAAAACAGCAAAATATTTTCTGATTGCGCATCCATTATAGTTTTATTATTGGTAATATAATAAGAATTTTGTTCTATAATTCAAGCAGGATAATAAAATTAGTGAGAAATAGCAGTTTTCTATTTGCGCACTAATCCCATGTCATAAACTACGACCCAGCGCGGCACCCTTAACCCTACTATTCGTTTGCAGGTATACGGACACGTATAGGCAGGTATACGGACGGCTGGCTACAAATTATTAACAATTAATAATATCTAATAAAAAAAATTAATAACGTGGAATAAAAAGAGAATGTATTTTTCATTGTGTCATTCTTAATAATGGGTAAAATAAAAATAGATTTGCATTGTAGTTCACCAATTTCACATATATTTCAATACATTTATTAAAACACGGTAGAAAAATATATATAAGTCAGGTCAGGTCAGATCAGGTCAGGTGTGTGTGTGTGCGCAGTTGATGTATCTATTTTCGGTCGGAGTTTTCTTGTTGGTGGAAATAGAGAATCTTTTAATCCGGTAATAAAATTTATGCGCAGTTAAAGACCAGCCGTCAGAAATTCAGATCACAAATAAGATGATAGATGATAAAAAAAATTCAAAAGAACACATTTCTATAATATATTCAGATGAACTTCAAAAGTAGATGAATATTTAAAAAATTATCACTATAGTGTTAAATAATAGTATAGAATATCACCCAAATACCGTAACTTAAAGCATTAAGTAGCTAGATGTACTCTAGATGTCTGTATCATTTAATAATGATGAACTAGCTCTTTTGAATAAAGGTTTAAAGCATAATTTGAGTTATATAAAACCTGCTATGGAACAATATGTACCTGGCATTGAAAGTGCGTTACAATTCACTGATGATACATTTAAAAATTGTATTAGAAATGACTCCTTACGCCAAATTGAATCAATTTTACAATTAATTAATAAGGTTGTAAAGTAGCGATGGCAAACTCTAGGTCACTTTGAGGACCTAGTTCGTAGTTTGTAGTTCATTTCAATGTACCGTTCACGAACTATAGGTCGTGAACTACTACATCTTTTAAAAATGAACTAGTTCTCGACCTATATGAAATACATACACATACTGAAAATAATCTCAATATAAAAATATTAAATGGTAAAAAGTAAATAAATTGAAATATTACAATACTTATTTTGAATTAAGAATGAGGAAGAAAAGACAACAATGTTTATAATTTATACCAAACATATATATAAAGAAATATAATCTTCTCTGGGTATTCACGATTATTTATATGAAGTTCTAAAATACTTATTGGTAGTTACTGATGAAAATGATTACTACTTTACTAACACTTGAAAATTAAATGTACAAACTATAATAAAATGAACTAGATAGAATCGTTTTGTTTGGCGTTATAATTTATATTTTCTATTCCGAATCTTCTCTGTTAAAACTTCAAAGCTTTGATTTGATATTAAGTAATTGCATTGCACTCAGTATGAAATAGAAGAACTATAAGATTTAGATGTTTATTTTTGCATTATTGCAAAAATTTGCTATGGAATGACATATTTAAGAACATATTTAATCTTGCGAATATATCAATTATATTATTCCAAATGAAATCTGATACCAACATATAAATATTGCATCGAGTTTCCTATTTCGTTCCGTTCACCAACACACTTTATCACTAAATAAATGTTAGTACTGTATTAGTTAAACAGTCCGCAATCCTAAAGATTGGTTGGAAACAGCACGCCATGCCGATCTATCCTGAGCTAATCCCTTCATCTCTCTATAGCTATTCATCTCAACGTCTTCAGCTATCTGACTCACATACTCCAATCTAGGCCTACCTACCCCTCTCTTTCCCTCCACTCTACCTTCTATGATCAATTGCATAATCCCCCCATGCCTAAGAATATGCCCTACTAATCTGTCTCTCCTACGCTGTAACACTCTCCAGATACTTCTCTTCTCCCCTACTAACTCTAGTACAGCTTCATTTGTTACTTTATCTTCCCAACCAATCCTCATCATCCTCCTATAACACCACATTTCTAATGCTTGTAATCTACGCTTCTCTTCCTTTCCTATAGTCCACGCCTCACACCCGTACAGTGCTACACTCCAAACATATACCTTCAGTAATCTTTTTCTAATACCCAAGTCAATATTTGATCTTAAAATCTGTTCTTTTTCTACGAATGCCTTCCTACCCTGTGCTATCCTACACTTTATATCTACTTTGCTTCGATTATCTTTTGTGATTCTACTGCCTAAATAACAAAAATCTGACACTTCTTCGATTCTATTATCTCCTATTGAGATCTTCATTTTTCTACTGCATTCCTTTTTGTCACACCTCATCACTTTAGTTTTACCTATATTTATTTTCATGTTAAAATCCCTAGTCAATACTGCCTGCATACCATTCAATACCCTTTCTAAATTCTTTTCGCTTTCTTCTAATATAGCTATATCGTCGGCGAATCTCAACATATATATTTTCTCTCCCTGTACATTCACACCTACACTATACTCTTCTTTTACTTTGTTTATTGCATCTTCTATATATAGATTAAATAATAACGGTGAGAGTGTACATCCCTGCCGAACTCCCTTCCCTATTTTTGCTACCTCTTCTTCCCCCTCAATTCTAACTAAGGCAGTTTGGTGTTTATATAAATTAAAAATTATTCTCCTATCCTTATAATCTATACCCGTTTCTTTTAAAATTCTAAACATTATGTCCCAATCTACATTATCAAATGCCTTTTCTAAATCTACAAAAGCTATGCAAGTTACCTTTCCTACCCTATTTCTTTTTTCTACTACCGTTCTTAGTGCTAGAATCGCCTCTCTCGTCCCTCTGTTTTTCCTAAAACCAAACTGATCTTCTGTATATGTAATTATATATAATATATATATTATATATAATTAGTACTGTATATGTAATGTATACTATACTGCATCGTTTACGAGCCGTTGTGATTCATGAACGGTTTAGTACACGACGGGTTCAGGACCTAGTACAAGTACATTAATACGTACACCGCGCACCATGTTCACGAACTAGGTCATAGTGACCTATAGGTCGTTGCAACACATCGTCACGGTACGCCCGTCATTTGATTGAACCGTTCAAAGTGAACGGTTCGCGAGTGAACTACACATCGCTATTGTAAAGAAACCGGAATATAACATTATTAAAGGACTCAAACAAAAAGAATGTTTTCACTTAAAGGCTGATAAGGGAAATAAATTAGTTATTTTAGACAAACGTGATTATTATAAATAGATGTGATATTCTCATTTCTAATGGACCTTATCAAGAAATTTAAAAAGATCCGCCTTAAAATTAGTATCAAGTTACAAAGACTAAATTAATTCATGTCATAACCTTATTAGGTAGCTATTAGTTAGATGTATTTTATTTAGTTTTTATCTTGTGCTACTGAAGATGGGGGCATAGCATTCGAAATGTATATGTAGCTACTTAATGCTTTATGTTACGGTATTTGGGTGATAGATGGATATGTTTATATTTTTATCTTATAATTTACGCGAATTTTTTAGTACGGAAAAAGTGTCATTAAAGCTATGTATAAAATGCAATTATTTATATGAAAATTGAAGTGGTAATTCCGTGCGGATTCCGATTAGTCTGCAATTCAAAATTGTTTGTCTATGTATGGTCATGTATGAGAAGAGTTTCTATCTGATCGGTGGTCATACAAATAAATACAACGCAATATAGACCATTCCTATATGAGCTTTAGATCAAATATTATATTCATTACTTTGGAGCTAATATTTTTAAATATTTTTTGTACTCGCTGCTGATATTATGTATAATTTTTTATTTCCCCCACAAACCTTGATTGCCTCATGGTATATTGCGCATTTTTTCTCTTGTGATAACATCTAAAATGTATAAACAAGCCATATTGCAGATAAGTGGGTTAAATATTTGTTTAGGCTATCACGACTTATATATGCGTTATTAATATTTAAAAAGGCCACGTACGGGTATTTTTTAAATAAAAAAATTCTGGCAGAATACATATTAGAAAAGCATCTTTTATATTATGTATTAAGCAAAATACATCTTTTATATTTTGAAAATATAAAAGATGCTTCATTTATATCGGAATATATACTTCGATGAAGTTATAGAAATTGCATTAATAAAACTTTAAATAAGATAAGTTATTATATTTGTCATTACCAACATAAAAAAGGCGTCTACATCGAATTTCCCGAAAATCACTCTTTTTTTTGGCAAAACCTCCAGTTTTATTTTAAGTTGTTGTTCCGCTATAAATTACTCGGCTGGACAAGTTCAGCTTTGTAATTAAGTCCAAACTTGTTATTAATGAACCTACATGTGCGTAAATTAACGAGCTCTCTGCTGCAGGTACGAAATTAGAATTGAATTCCTTAATTTATTTAATGGTAATGGCAAGAAAAAATGATGGTTTGTAAATCAATCGATCTTTTAAAATTGAGGTTTCCTCCATTGGTACGAGAATACGTGGGTTATAAAATATCAAAGAATAGTCGTTTGCGTTTACATTTATTAATAATTTGAAAAAATAGTTGAAACCTGAAATATTATGTTATTGGAATGAATTTGATTAGTCACTTAACGGAATAAAAATTCAATACCGAAGAATCATATATTCAGGATCTACAAAAATGGCTGTTTGAAGCAATGGTTCTCAACATGGGACATTTAAAAAATATATCAGTTTTGTACCAAAAATACTATAAATAATGGGCATTTTACAATAGTTGCTTATACTTTCTTCGATCGTTAGGATAAAGAATAAATTAATGATCGCTCTGTATAAACCTATTCGTGGAGTAACTAATTGCCCACATTGGTGTTAATCTAAACAGCGAACCAAAATTAAGCCAGCTTAAATTCCAACGAAACGTATTATTGTACGATGGCGTAAAAGTTACAATACGATCAAACATAGGGAATGTTGCGGGGAATAGCGGGATGATTTTGTTTCGGATGGTGATCCGCATCGATAAACTGTTGCGAGCTCGATATCACCATCGCTTCAAGGGAAACGATAGAGAAAGGTTACAACCCCCTATAGAATCTGGCAACTGTTGGGCTTATGTTGGATTTGCAGGAAAATGTCATTGTGATGTGTTTGCGATTGGTGGCTTGAAGAGTGTTTGGTGGATAATACGAGGGGTGATTAAAAAGTTCTAGAACAGATTTTTTAAAAATGTATTCATTTTTTTTACAATTTATTGGACATTGTCCCCTTCGAAGTACTCCCCTTGGGCAGCTATACATTTTTCCCAGCACCATTTCCACCACTGGAAGGACCCTGAGAACTCATCTTCTGGAATTGTGTTCAGCTCCTCCACCGATTTTTCTTTAATTTCGTCAGTTGATTCAAATCTCTGCCCTTTCGAGGGTCTCTTGAGTTTCGGAAACAGGAAAAAGTCCACAGGGGCCAGGTCTGGTGAGTACGGGGACTGGAGGATGACGGTCATGGCGTTTTTTGTGCAATAATCGCGAATGAGCAACGCAGAATGAGCAGGCGCGTTGTCATGGTGCAGCACCCACTCCCCGCTTCGCCACAGCTCAGGTCTCTTCCTCCTCACAGCCTCGCGTAAATGTCTCAGGGTTTCAAGGTAACGAAAACGATTAATTGTCTCACCTCGTGGAAGAAATTCGTAGTAGACAACACCCTTCCAGTCGAAGAAAACAGTGAGCATGACCTTCATATTTGATTTGACTTGTCGAGCTTTTTTGGGTGTTGGAGAGGATTTTGTCTTCCATTGTGATAATTGGACCTTTGTTTGCACGTCGTACCTATGAACCCACGTCTCGTCACCAGTATGAAAAGTTTTCATCATCATTTGCCATTTTAACAAGTTCCTGACAAACCTGAACTCAGTGTTGTTTTTGATCCTCGGTCAACAGTCTAGGGACAAATTTTGTCGCCACTCGACGCATCTGCAGTTAAAATTTCTTGGCATGAGCCAAATGAAATGTTGCATTCCTCTGCCATTTCACGCATGGTTAGTCGACGATTTGATCACACGAGAACGTTCACTCCGGCAACATGATCGTCGTCAGTCGAAGTTGATGGGCGTCCTGAACGAGGATTGTCTTCTGACGACGTCCGGCCTTCTTTGAATCTCTTGTACCACTCATGACACCGTCATCGACTCAAACATTCATCCCCAAACGCCTCTTGCAACATATGAAAACTTTCTGTAGAAGTTTTACCCAACTTCACACAAAACTTGACACAAACGCGTTGCTCTTCCTTTTGATTCATTTGATCAAAATAGCCAAACACGAAAAACCTGTTTCACAAAAACGTCCGTCACTTCACAACAAAGAAGGTTGTAGAGAATCTACAAAAACACATCTAATGTCACAAGTCACAACAACTAAATGCTGTCAACCGTACCGCTCTCCGACGCTCCATTGGCGCTCAATTAATAAGGTCCTGGAACTTTTTGATCACCCCTCGTAAGTGTATTTTCTGAGATTATATCTTTAGAAATTCACGTTACTTAGTAAGCGTAATTATGGGATATAAATTACAATCGTACACCGCTCGAAATTCCTGTTTTGCCACTTTATTATTGTCTTTGATTGTACAAGAGCAAACTGCCTACATACAATTTACATCTACATATATAAATTGCACGAGGATAACTCATTGCTTTATTCTCATTCTTCATTCATAATAATAATAAAAAAAATGAATGTACGTAAATACAACGTGCATGTAATAAGTGTGTTACATCAAATGTATTTTTTGATACAAATCAAAGGATATATCGTATTGAAAAGAAATATTGCATATTCATCCAGAAGTATTTTTCAAACCAGCTGATTTGATAGGAAAATATACGCAGAAGATATTTTTTTTTATGATATGTAAAGAAATTTCAATTTGTTCAAAATTGGTATTACTACTTAAAATTATTAGCGGATAGGATCACGTAGTATATATTATATTCAAAGGGTAAAAAGACTCAAAACAAATCTAAAATGGATATAAAATAAATGCACCATTTGCAGAATATATTACGGAAGACACTAAACAAATATGGGCAATATTTCACAAACTATCCGCAACAAAACTCAACTATTTGAAAATAGGGCGTCGAAATTGATATTGCTTTATTTTCTTTTACGGTATATATAAATGTTATTGTGTTTACAAATAATTTCTCGCCGGAAAATATTGTTGAATAAATTGCGATTTCGAATAATATGAAAAAAAAAACATGCGTGAGACTCTCGCGCGGTTGAAGTGAAACTTCTTAGCTCCTAGTAAAAGTTGATTTTACGCATTGCTTTTTTTTCCATTTGTTAACGATTTTTTAAATTTTTTATATACATATTTATATTTTTTTTTTCACACCATGGAAATTGTGAGATGGAGAAAAAGTCCAGTACAGACAGAGTGCGAACCTTTAGAGAACGGAAGAAAGCGAATAAACCGCCAAGAAAAGTGCCAAACAAGTACCTTGGAAAGAAGTAGAGAGTATCGAGCCAGGCAAAGGGCGTTAAAGAAACACGGTGGACAACATAACCTTCCAACGACCGCAAATACACTGGATGAATCGATACCGTCGTTAAGTGAGGACACAGTGAGTGGTATAGAGAATTTGAATGCCACTGATTCAGGCACGTGAAGATACACGCGGTGTGAGAGATCAACGAAATGAATCTGATACAGCTGAGCCATCGACAAATAGAAATGCACCCACTAGTGCATCATACACACAATTTACATTCTTTCAACCTGCTCATCGCGAATTTGATAAACAAATTGTTAGCTAAAAGATTAAGCTGTGTTTGTGTAATATATAATAAATTATGCAAGCGTCTACTGGTTGCCTTATGCTACGTAAATGGATCTCATTTGGCAGATTGCGATTAATGGGTTAAATTTTACACAATAGCAATAAAAATACATTAGAAGCATGAAATAATAGTAGCATTGAAAATGTATTACTGCTGAATTCATTGAACTGACATCTTGGAACATGAAATTTTGTTGTTATTGCAATTGTTAAATATGAGTAAAACTATAGAGTACTATAAGATAAATTAAGTATTGGTTAACCGTTTATATTAAAGGATCAACGAACAAAATTATATTGAAGCTAACCGTGTACAATTTTCTTCCACCGTTAAAAAAGCAAATTGTATAGACACAAAGGGAATGGTTACAAGAAAGTCAACTGCGTTTATAAAATGTAAGCGATACACACAGAACATTCCTGGAAAGTTGGTACGAATTAGTTACGAGCTCGGAAATTCTATAGAAATATATAAAGTTTAATTTTATAACAATGCATTTCCCTTCTAGTTTCCTTTTAGTGTTGTTCAGAAGAGTGAGAGACTTTATCAGGAGCCTTATAACAGCAGGCGACTATAAAATTGATTAAATCTTTTGTCGTGTTTTAAACAAAACCGATTTAAAAATAATAATACATGAAGGTATTATTCATGTATTATTTATTTTGTATTAACTTTTACTTTGAGAAAACAGCAAAATATTTTATGAATGCATCCATTATAGTTTTATCATTGGTAATATAAGCAATATAATATAATAAGAATTTATTAAAATATATATTCTTATTAATAATATAATAAGAATATATTTAAGACGTAAAAAATATTTTGTTGATGTAAAAAATACATTTTTAATCCGCGAAGCACGAAAATGTCTAAAAACGCTTGTATTCGTTGAAAGTGATCATTTTTAGAGGTTTACAGCTCTCTGATGCTAATACATTTATTTTCACAGATAAAAAATATTTTTTTGGCGTAAAAACTACATTTTTAATCTGCGAAGCACGAAAATGTCTAAAAACTCTTGTATTCGTTGAAAGTGATCGTTTTTAGACGTTTCCAGCTCTGTGACGTTAATAAATTTATTTTCAGAGATAAAAATAATAATTTATTGAAAGAATATTGAAATATATTTATTTAAGAATATTTTTTATAAAAACTGTTACTTGATTTTCATAAACTATTTCCCCAATATTGAAAATAGAAAAATCGAATCAACATATTTTTTATAAATATCAACAGAACTAAGCATGTCTAGGATTGTTATACTTTATAAATTGAATATATATGCAAAACTTTGTTAGCCTACATTGTGAATGAAAATCGGGAGATTTTGAATTGTTTTACTACGTATAAAATTGTATTCCACAAAATATGGAATTTAATTTCCTGTGAAAATAGAATTACGCAAAGTGTCTCGATTTAACTAAATTATTCCTAAGTAAAAATATTTCTTCCTGAAAAGACATCAGACTTATTAATGAATCTTAAGTGAAAAGTTTCCAACTACAGTATATATAATAACAAATTTCGTTTAGCATAGGATTTCAGCCAAACTAGGAAAATATTATATAAACTGAAAATTATTATGTGTCAAATCGTTAAAAGTTTCTATAAAGAAATTCTTGTACAAAGACAGTGATAGAAAAATAGCATCGAAGATTCAGCAACAACAATATCTACATCGAAAAGAAAAACAGATTTATGTTATTAAATTTAAAAATGCTATGTTTTATCAGTGCTATTTTTGAGTATTTAAAATATTCATATAAATATAAATACAGCAAAATATTAGGAACTGAATAATACAGATCTTTTAAAAAATACTTGTCATAAGGAAACCGAATTAATTTGATCGAAAACCGCTTTTATAATTGCATAAAAAATGCATGAAAAAACTCATAGAGTAGGCAAATATTATACAGAAACAATATCTATTTCAATTTTGAAAATGCGTATATACAGGGCGTTGTAAGAGTAAATTATTGCGTGATATTTAAATTCAAATTACCATGTCATTATGCAAAATAAAACATGCTCAACAATCCTTTTTATACGTTCAATGAATGAAATTATATATCTGTCAAAAAAAAACTCACTGTACAATATGATAATGTTTAAAATATATATTTTCACTCAAACATTGTACATGTTACTAAAATCGGTCAATTGCGTTATACGTCACAATTTCCATGTTAACTTCGATTGTAATAACTCAAGCACGTATAATATTTTTTGACCATATTAAAGAAAATACGATCATGTAATAAGATATTTACATAATGCGAGTACAGCATGTCAGGTTCAACATTTCCTTGTAAAATTTCTTTCTATAAAATGTGCAGCTACTAAAAATTTTATGATGGTGTAGTAAATATAAGTCAGTAGCACTAAATGTTTATCCGCACAAGTAATTAGAAATGAGCAGGACGTTTTATTGTGAAAATATTTTTCATATACGATAAAGATGAAATAACGGTAAGATATAAACAATATGCCATGTAAATGATGGCATTATTTCATATATTTTTCATTACTTTGCAATTAAAGTAAATATCTTCAGCTGGAAAACGATCTCAATCCACAAATATTAGCCAATAAAGTACATACTAAAATACATTAAATTGTCGATACATTTCGAGATTTTATATATCCATATTCGCTATAATAGACGAATAGTTATAAAAAAGATCACATAAATATGAACTTTTCCAATTTTCTCGAAACATAACTCGACGATTTCCACAAGATTGACAAGTTATAAAACAAATCGTCATCTAAATATACATCTAATGCATAAAGATAATAAAAATATATAATTTTTGTCAAAACAAATTTTTGCGTATTTTATATTGTGAGAAATACAGCGTAAAAAATATTTTCAACAGACTAAACAAACAGGAAATATATTTACGAAATAATTAAATGCCTGGTTTAGTTCCTCGACATATCTTTTCTTAATTTCTTTTTTCGTTAATAAAAAAAAAACGATGTTTATCTTCACGAATAGCAAACAGTTAATTGTCTGTAACGATTTTCCGTTAGTGCTATTCTATTTCTTGTATTTTCTTTATTACATCTGATATTTACTGCCCACCTTTTAAGACTTCCTCTTCTATCGCGCTCGAGAGATTTAAGTGAGAACTAACGACAAGAATTTCTTGGTCAGGCCAATGTGCAAAAAACTTCATATAGGTTCTACAAAAGAGCTATCATAATAAACATAGAAGACCCTTTTTGATCAATTTAAATTTCTAGTTTAAAAATCGAATTTAAACCATACACAAACAAATAAAAAACATTTTAGTTTATTCTCTTCCATTCCATTACTTTGCAGCTATATTTCTTGAACTCAAGAAAGTATTGAGTACGAGATGAAATGACTAACCCTCGGTGTTGAGTCTGTTCTTTCACTGCTGAGTGCTCGATGAGAAAACCAACATGTTCACTTAAAAAACTTATATGCGGAAAAAGATTGTATATACTTCGTACAAATACGAAGACTGGGGAAAGGATCGTTTTTACGCAAGAACCTGTGGGAATGTGCCAAGATGTCGCTGAGGAAGGATCCTAATTGCTCTGATAAGTGGGAAGTGCGCTGGAAAGGACGAGATTGTAATATATAGGCTTATATGTGGACAGTTTATATAATTAGGAACATAAATTCTAAGGATCCCTCTAAAATTAAATAAAAATGAAAGTAAAGAAAAAAAGCCTCTATTTAGGAGGTGGTTATGTTATCAAATGAAGACGATTATTTAGCCATCAGTTTTGTCTTATAATGGATATAGTAAATAATTTGATATTTGATTTATATGTAAACATATCATTTTTTATATGGCAATTTAATAAAATGGCAATACCCTTTTATGTTAATTTTTATATAAAAATATTTAAATACTTTTTTCTACTTCAATATCGAGCACAATGGAAATAATGTTTGCAGCTTTCGTAATTATAACTATTGATATGTAATTAATTAAAACAAAACTCATTACAAAGCAGACAAGCAAATTTATTTTTCAAATCATTGTCGTCAAACAAAAATATGCTGTTTTTATTTTTTTGTGTAATGATAAATATAACATTGAATTAAATAATATCCGAAATAAGCAGTACAAAATGGCTATTCTTCTGAAATTATAAATAACATATTAAGAAAATTTAAAAGAACAAGAGATATTTCAGGCCCAATTTCATCTTGTCGCTTTAATTAATTTAATAAGAACTATTTTTATATTTATTTTTGGTTATTTTACATTTGACAAACCAATGATTATTGCTGTTACTTGTTAAGTTTCGTTAATTATTAATTTATATTGTTTTAAAAGATTTATATGGCAGATTGTATTGCAAATTTAAAAGATTCATGGCAGAGGTATTTTATTTAGTTTTTATCTTGTGCTACTGAAGATGGGGGCATAACCTTCGAAATGTACATCTAGCACATCTATTTGGGTGACAAAAATTTTATAGTTCTTCGACGAAAAATAATATCTTTCTATCGATATTGAATTACGCACATATCTGTAAATAAAAATGAATGGACATCAGCATTTTAATTTTCATTTTTGAAGTGAAACTTCTATAGGCGCGGTAGGGCAAATTGGCCTGAACGTCACGAAAAGTGAAACGCTTCCGTCACGAAAAGTGAAACACGTTACGCGCATGCGCCGTGTGTGCTGTGAGTATACGTAGCATAAAGCAACCAATAGACGCTTGCGTATTTTTATATCATATATTACACAAACACAGCTTAATCTTTTAGCTAACAATTTCCATTGCGTGAAAAGTGAAATGGAAAAAAAGACAAGTACAGACAGAATGCGAGCCTTTAGAGAACGCAAGAAAGCGAATAAACCACCAAGAAAAGTGCCAACAAGTATTAACGGATCGATACCGTCGTTAAGTGAGGAGACAGTGGGTGGTATAGAGAATTTGAATGCCACTGTTTCAGGCGTGCCATCTACACGTGAAGATACACGCGTTGTGAGAGATCAACGAAATGAATCTGATACAGCTGAGCCATCGACAAATAGAAATGCACCCACTAGTGCATCATACACAAAATTTAATCCAAACTCCTCTTTATCGACTGTACGACATTACAGTTAATAATGCTTTCTTTGATGATCAGAGTGTCAATCAAAATCAAGCAAAATCAAATCGTTAACAAATGGAAAAAATGCAATGCATAAAATCAACTTTTCCTAGGAGCTAAGAAGTTTCACTTCTACCGCGCGAGAGTCTCACGCATATATATTTTTTTTCATGGACAAGTGCTCATATATCATCTTGTTAGCTACATCGAATTTGTTTGTATACTTCGCAAAAATATGCAATGTTAATATTGAGCTGTCAAAATCTCGACTCGACCAAATATGATGGATGGCAGTACCTTGTCAAAAATGGACATACCTAAATTTACTGCTCACCACGTCTTTGTTACGTATTGCCTACTTGCCTTAAATTATTCATTGACTTCTTTGTGGGGCCTTCGAAGAGCTTTACAACAATGGCAACAGGCCAAAACTGTTAGGAGCATAAACAATGACCAATCTTTGAAAAGAAAAAATACACTTGTAAATGAATGAAAAAGTTCTTGTAGCTCAAATCGTATAATAAATCTTATTAAACGTTACCATTGATTAAAGGACTTATTATTTCATTACATTACATATAAGAATCTAACGAAATCTTCTTTACTAATTTAATTGATACAGACAAAATAATGTACAAACGTTTTCGGAGATATTGACGCAAATAATTAATGGAAGAAATTAAATTTATAATAAAGTCACCATGATTCAAAAACACGTTTTAAAAAACAGTTCCTATAAAAAACAGACTTTTTCTTGTACATTTCTTAAATATTTCATCGCTACTAACTTTTATTTTAACTTATTTTTAAGTGGTAATAAACGTCATGAATTAGTCCTAGTAGTATTTTTTAATATAATCGAATATATCATGGAATTATTTGGCAAAACTATTTTTAAAAAAATTATGAAAAATCGAACACAAACCCTGCGTACAGACACTTTTATAATGGAATTCGGGGAACGTCAGAGATTTCATCTGAAATGGAACTTTCCTATTAATTCACCACGACTATATTTTGCACTTTAATTAACTTTGTTCGTACGTAACAGAGATGATCTATATATCAATCAGATATCCAACAATGAGCTTGTGAAGTGGAATACAAGAATGATAATTGTGTTTGTATAGAATTCCTAACTGTAATTGCTAATTCCGAATCCAAGTGGTTCAAAATAGAACCAGCTCAATGTGCATTGCGAATGTGATTGAGATTTGTTTGTCTTGCAATTTAACAGAATTGAAACAATCTCAAGTGTTCCCAACAATTTTTATTGCGCGTTTAAAACAGTCCCTTTCAATTATTAATATTTTTTTACAATTCTCACATTAAAATCAACTCACTATTGCAATGCGATTGAACGAATACATTTTTACAATAAAACTTTATTATATCAATATTTGCTTGTATATAAAGACATATTTTCTTATTATTATTTCACTTTTTTAACCATCTATTTCACGATATCAGATGACAAACAATCAAACAATAAAAAAAAAATTTTTTTAAGATTTTTGTAACGTTTTAGAGCTTGCATCGAAATATTTTACGAAATTAAAATATAATCTCGATATTCTTTTATTCGTTTGTCACGCGATATAAATTATTAAAGCAATAAATCGGAAAATGCATATTTAAATTCATCTTCACTATTTCATTTGGAAGAGGCGGAGCAGTAGCCAATATTGCGACAGAATTTAATTGCCAATTTAATTCGGAATGACTCTTGCTGGCTGAAGAACAAAAAATGAGATAAATACGTGTCCGTGATATGAATTTTTAATATTAGACGATACACAGTCATATGGTAATGGTAGATATATTTTATGTCCCATCCTCACTAAATTAAAATTGCTTTTGTTACGTAACATCGAACTAAATAACGAATATTTAGCGGGATAAAAATCTTCATTATATAAAAGCATAAATATTATTCAAATCGTGCAAAATTTTGTAAAATTAATTAATACATTCTTCATAGAAGTGCTTCTTTCGTTGAATATATTAACGCCTTTATTCTACAAAACCGGCCGAATATTCTTAACACATTCTTCATAGAATTGAATATATTAATGCCTTTACGTTCCTTCATTCTACAAAACGTACATACTCGTTCGTAATTGCGTTAATTAAATACTAAATTCGATTTATTATAAGTATTTTGGCATCTTGAGTTGATATTAATCCGAAGCAAAATTCATGGTGAGAACTTGTGTAAAGTGACGCATGTCTGCGTAATTTTAATTAATTTATAAATGAATTTTAGATCATTTGTTGTCGTTTGTGTTGTGTTGAATCTGGCAAAATTTACTTCCAGTTAAATCAAAATAGAGAGGCTCAGAAATCACCAAAAGTATATTCGCACCCCCGACATTGCAAATTCTTTTTCAGTTGATATATTCGATTTTAAAATAGACCAAAATAGTATATAATTGCGTTGGTAGTAATGACTTTATTTGATGTATTATGAATACATTCAATGACTTCATTTGAAAAATGTCTTTGAGTCAATTTGCATTTTGTCCAACAACACACAGGTCAAGAAGAGTGAAGACCATCTTCTTCACTACGCCAGTGAAGAAGAGAGTTGTTTACCAATTTCAAAATGCATCTCCATATTTCATATGTTCACAATGACGACGGTGGACCAAATAATGGCCAAATAGTGTATGGGCAGTTTGCATTCAAGCCGTCATTGTTTGCTAATTTGCTCAAATCGCCTACACATACATACAGACGTACGCATAAATATGAACGTGTTTGCTAAACACATTTTGTGGTTGAGTCCACAAACATTCGCTGGAAAATAATGCACGTTGTGATTCCATGAAATGGACAAAAATGGTTTTGTTGAACCATATAATTAGGATTTTATTGCTGGGATTGTTTCACGTTTTAATTGCAGTATTTCGCAATGGAATTAATTTTTTTTTTTTGAAAATATATAAAGGATAATATAAAGGTCTGTTGTTAAATGATATTGCATAATTATGTTTTATTATTAATTAAAATAACAAAGAAAAACGCAAATAATTTCAGGACGCATCTTATTTAAACTCAGACGAGTTTCAGTAGAAGGATAATTCAACAACCATTATTTTACATGAAAATAGCATGTCCTAAAAATCATAAAACCTAATGAAAAGTCAACATTCATCATAAAATAATTATATCCTTTCATAGTGGCAATTAATTTGAAAAGTGTATTATATTCGCTAAAGAATAAACTGGAAAAAGATAAGAAAAGGATTCAAATTTGATAAAAATAAAAATCATTTAAAAGGTGTTCCATACTATAATTTTGATATATACTGAATGTACTGAAAATATCGGTTTTCTTTAGAATAAAGTTATTTTTTAATATACAAGAATGTGAAAAAAAAATCTAAACCAGAAATCAAAGTAAAAATCAAAATAAATACTTATTGCATTGTTGGTGGAAGATATTAATAAAAAAAAAAAACGAATATTAACATTCTATCACAAATGTTATCAAATATTTGCAAAGCTTCGATATATAATATTTATTTTAATAATAAATTGGCTATTAAAATAATTGTAACCGTTTACAAATTTATATACAATAGTAAGAAAAATATGAATAAACTGGAACAATGATTCCAATTGGCGACGTTCAGTATAAATTAAATTAAGAATATATAAAACTAAATTAAATTATAAGAATAAAACTGATCTTCCACGTAACCATGCCCATTATAATTTATCAAAGAGCACCCTCCATATGCATAGCACTAGGCTAACGAAGATTATTTAGTTCAACAATGTGTAAAGTAACTAATACCTAATTATGCCAAATTTTGCTGCGAGCTCGACAAATATGTAAATTTTATTGATTGCCCATTACCTTATAGTTACATTGTTGTTCCTGCGTATGAGTTTATATCATCACCAAGACATATATTTAGGCAAACTCTCGTTAAAAAACCGAAAAAGTTCAGCGAAGGTCATTTCCCCCCCGGTAGCTATGATTGCTTCTGTGCGTTTTAAGGTCAATAGACAATAAAAGAGCAAGCGAAGGTCAAAACGGGATTTGATATTATATTTTTTTAGTTTGATTAACATAAAATATCAATAAATAATCAAATCGAATTATGTCAATAAATTAAATGCATTTGCTTGAATCATGAATTAAATTTCTAGTACGCAAGCGGAAGAATATTGAAGATTTATAGGAATTTATAGCGAGCTCGTATGCCATAAAATTTTAATCCGTTATTCATGTTTTTATATAAAACGGAAAGTAGCCATATATTTTGTTTGGTAAAAAAATCCATGGAAATATTCACATAAAGTTTACGATAATAAAAAGTGAAAATACATTCTATATAGCAGGAAAAAGTTATACTGACATGAATATTTTGCTTACGATAGATACAAAAAATACAAAAATACTATTGCTAAAATTTTTTAATAAATAATTGTTCGAAGCTGCAAGTATATATGAATTTATTGCTATAATTATAAAAGATAAATTATTTAAAAAAATAACAAGAAAGGCAAAAGTAAGAACATTTATGGTTTCAATTTAAACCTTTCAAATTTTATCTCGACAATGTCTAATATAACAAAATAATCCCACATTCGATTTTTTCTATTTTCCAATTCATTAATTCAAATTGAAGTATTCATTTGAAATAAATTAAATAAATGAATATTTTTATCCAACCCCATTTTAATGTAAATTAATCATATATGCGCAACTTTATTGATTCATGATCATATATAAAATGTAATTCACGACTTTTTTTTGTTTTGTTACGTATGTGAATAGTAAAAATTAAATAAATATGATCGATAGCTAATATGAAATACCACAAGAATGTTCTATGGAAAAAATGGGAACCAGAAATCAATGTAAAATCCATTTGGATAGCGTAAGAAGTATGTTCAAAGCTTTCCAATAATACAAACGAATGGCTTCAAATCTAGAGAATTTTAGACTATATATAAAAAAAACATGTAACGACAAAAAACTTTTGTTTATAATACTATATTCTAGCTAGTTAAGTTTAAGCTTAAACAAAACATGTGCATTAAGACTGCGTACTTTAGAAGCAATCGTAAAATTTCAGTCAACACAGTTGTAAAACAAAAAAAAACTACTAAATTGTATTAATTATATATCTTTTTGAAGAAAAAAAATCATATATACTATATCGCGGTATCTAAAAATATTTTTCATGCGCTATGATTATATCCAAATTATATCTTCGAATTATATTTACAAAAAATATATTAGTTAAAGAGTCCGCAATCCTAAAGATTGGTTGGAAACAGCACGCCATGCCGATCTATCCTGAGCTAATCCCTTCATCTCCCTATAGCTATTCATCTCAACGTCTTCAACTATCTGACTCACATACTCCAATTTAGGCCTACCTACCCCTCTCTTTCCCTCCACTCTACCTTCTATGATCAATTACATAATCCCCCCATGCCTAAGAATATGCCCTACTAATCTGTCTCTCCTACGCTGTAACACTCTCCAGATACTTCTCTTCTCCCCTACTAACTCTAGTACAGCTTCATTTGTTACTTTATCTTCCCAACCAATCCTCATCATCCTCCTATAACACCACATTTCGAATGCTTGTAATCTACGCTTCTCTTCCTTTCCTATAGTCCACGCCTCACACCCGTACAGTGCTACACTCCAAACATATACCTTCAGTAATCTTTTTCTAATACCCAAGTCAATATTTGATCTTAAAATCTGTTCCTTTTCTACGAATGCCTTCCTACCCTGTGCTATCCTACACTTTATATCTACCTTGCTTCGATTATCTTTTGTGATTCTACTGCCTAAATAACAAAAATCTGACACTTCTTCGATTCTATTATCTCCTATTGTGATCCTCATTTTTCTACTGCATTCCTTTTTGTCACACCTCATCACTTTAGTTTTACCTATATTTATTTTCATGTTAAAATCCCTAGTCAATACTGCCTGCATACCATTCAATACCCTTTCTAAATTCTTTTCGCTTTCTTCCAATATAGCTATATCGTCGGCGAATCTCAACATAAAAATATATATTCCAATAATTTAACTGAAGACTATTTTTTAATCCTATAATTAAAAAAATTATCAAAACTTCACAATTGAATAGTTAAGGACTGTTATGATTTTAAATCGATTTTGCTATTTTATCAGTAATGAAAATGATAAATTGTACATTAGAAAACTGCCTTTTATATCATATTTATATCATATTGTGGATAAAAGGAAATTCGTGGATATATTTAGACAGAACGCTGGTTTTCCTTAATGGAAAATCAAGGTTGTATGACGTCCTGTGAACTGTGATATATAGCGATGGCTTTGAGAAAGTGATTCGATCAATCGACAATGTTCATGACCCATTGAACCATGAAGAATTAGTTGGTCCTCGCATGTTAGTAAAGAGGTGATAAAAATATATCACAAAAGATAGGAAGCACCGATGTGATCCCACAAAAAAATATAGATACCCATTTTTAAAATACATTTCTCGATATGTTAGTTAACAAATTTGTTCATGCAAACAAGTTCATGAAATTTGGAATTTACTATTATTAGAACGTCATAAAAATGGCATTAAAAGAAAACCTTTTCGTGTCAACAAAATATCTCAAGCGAAACTTTTATTTTGTTTTTGAAACAGTTATAAATCGGTTTAGAAAAGGGAACTTAGATATAATACCACTTTAAAAAAGTTGCCACTGTTGTTTAAAAAACATTTAATTTTAATTGCAAAAAAACAGAAATTTCTCTTCGGAAATATCAGCGTTTGGATTAATTAATGAAGTATCGTCCATAGAAAAAAAATAAAATTTTCTGTCTATTACTATACTAGTGCTTAGATACTTATATATTTCGGAGTTATGGCACATGTGTGTCTTGTGTGTTTGTGATGAATGTTCAGCGTTATCCAATATTTTACAGAGGAAGATTGGCGTAACATTATTACATACGGAAATTATCTCCTGAAAGCCATCATGCGGAAGGGAAAATAATATGATACTTTTTCAGTGTATAATACGACTTTGCTACAAATTCAAGTTTTCGTATACAAAAATGTTTGTACATTATTCCAGTCTAGAACGTTTTCCATAACAAAATTTCTTTCTTTTTCATTTTTAATGGTAAATAAACCAATTTATTCCATCTAATAATAACAAGAAAAGGAATCATTTTTCTCTCAACTTCGATGATTTTTCGCACTGTAGGGATCAAGGGACATAATAATATTAATATATATGTAGGATATTATTATGTCCATTTATAATTATATCCCACGAAGAAGCACACATTTATTTTTGCTCTGAATTAGTGCCATCAAAGTAGCGTGTAATACGCTGAAAGAGGCGCGCAATGAAATTTTTCTGCTGGAACAGCGCGGCACAATTTATTTCATGTCCTAGAAGAGACGTCCACAAATTTTTGAAGTGAAACTTCTATAAAGAAACACGGTGGAAAACATAACCTTCCAACGACCTCAAATACACTGGATGAATCGATACCGTCGTTAAGTGAGGACACAGTGAGTGGTTTAGAGAATTTAGTGTGGTATGGAGTCTACACGTGAAGATACACGCGGTGTGAGAGATCAACGAAATGAATCTGATACAGCTGAGCGAGCCATCGACAAATAGAAATGCACCCACTAGTGCATCATACACAAAATTTAATCCAAACTCCTCTTTATAGACTGTACGACATTACAGTTAATAATGTATTCTCTGATGAGCAGAGTGTCAATCAAAATCAATCAAAATCAATCAAAATTAAACTCAAATCGTTAACAAATGGAAAAAAAGCAATGCATAAAATCAACTTTTCCTAGGAGCTAAGATGTTTCACTTCTACCGCGCGAGAGTCTCACGCATTTTTTTTAATACAAAATCAACAATACGAGTACATAAATAATTCGCAAAGATCTTAAGGCAGTGAACTCTTCTGGTGTAATTGAAAATGATCATCATTATTTCGATACTTGTTTACAGAAAAATAATTTTATGCTCTGCACATATATGTGTCTAGAAGTAAACCATGTAAAGCAAAGTACATTATTAATGTCTTTGATTGTACGTACTAACTGTCAAGTGATGTGTTTATTGTTTAAAAAAAATTGTACATCACATGCTGCAGGCGAAAATACGAACCAACATGGCCACTGACAAAATGTTGGTTCCATTTTTCATTTTATCCGTATGAGACAGAAATTTTTGCGTATAACGCTTTTTAAAAAGCAAATATTTATTCTTTCTGAACTCGACAGATAAAATGTTTACATTGTTTTATATAATAACATACATTTCCCACGTGCTAAATTGATTTTGAGCAAATAACGATTTCAAATGAAAAATATTTATTACATATTTCAATAGATAGAATCCTTTATTTTCTATTTATTACTTAGCAATTTTAGAGGCATGATAAAAATACTTCAACAGTTTCAATTCAACCGCAAATTTATTGTTAATCGTACATTTTCTTGCTTATGGAAAATATTTTGCAATGTTCCAATTGCTCCATGCCGAATATTTGTTTAATCATTGAATTCAAAAATGGTAATTTAAAAAATGGATACATTTTCTTTGACAAATATCCCAAAATTAAATCTGGAATATTTACGCACAGAAAATTCTTTTGAATCGCAGAAATCCTCAACACACTAGCAATTATGTATGAATTAAATCTAGTTAAGGCACAACGATTCCATTTCTTACAACTTCTTGCCTGTTCTTCGCAACGTTTCATTAATTTACCGTAATATCCCCATCGTGGGGGATGCACAAAGCGACATTCTTGGTGGAGATTGCTACAACATTAGACGGCATAAATGCCACCGCAAAATACCACTGGACAAAAACTGGGCCGTAAATCAAAAATAGTTCATTACCTTGAAAGGCTCATTTATTCCCCATAGCAGTTTATTCAATCTTATAAACTCGGCAGGTAAAAAATTGCATATTGATTAATGATATCGTTTATAACAAGGTTATAGTATAATTTATTATTGTCACTTTACGGTGGATTGTGAAAGATATTTTTGATCGTCTGGAAACCTAAAAATTAAATTGTTGGTGTTATGAAGATATTCAGATATCTGAATATCAGATATTCAGATGAAGATATGCAATTAAGCAATTAGAATATTAAATCATTAGGAGTTTTAAATAGATTAATTGGACTACAGTGTATTTAAATTGACAGGGTCACGAAGAGGGGGTCAGAACTTAAGGAATTGGTTATTGAAATGCAGGGGAGATGAAGAGGAGGATGAAGCAAATGTTTATTAGAATTCAAGTTCAGATTGTTTTTTCTTCGACGCACTCTAGCTCCGAAATATCCATCCCCAGCAACGAACACAGTAACGCGATGTATCTAGCCCGCATGCGCATACATACATCACATGTTATAATAGAAAGATGGGCAAACCGTAGAGATGGGAACATAACTGACACTGACCATGTTTTCATTGTCTTAAAATGACTAAACATGTACTACCGGAAAACGGGTCGTAACAGCATCCCAATCTCCATATTTATTAACTTAAAAGTTTAAATCGAAGCATGTATAAATTTATTATTGAATTATGAAATTGCAAATCTAATAAAATCGCAACCTTAACAATTCCGTGCTTTAAAGTTTACTTGTATCATATATTGATATATCGCGCATTATCCGCAATACAAGAGTTATTAGGGACGTTAAACAATCAATTATGTCAATCTAAATTACCCTCATTACAGATAATCGAGGGTACATCAATGAAGTGCACACAACATCGTTTTAAATCTTATATGCCATAATGCGAACACATAATATTGAAGTCAGCAATGATTTTAGATTTTTAATGGGAATCTTTTCTACATAAAAATATGTTGGTTTGCTTTCAAGCAAGATTGCAAAAATACTTTAAAAATTGCTCTAAAAAAGGTTAATAAAAGTTTTATGAAAATAAAACTTTGTATCATTTATTTATATAATACATACAACCACCAAAATTAATAGAATACCAAAAGCTGAAGATTAAAATATAACAATAATCTTTGCGTTAAAAGCAGGATAGAATATTTTAGAAATGCCCGATTAAATTTTAATTTCAATCTTCTGTATTGAACCTCAATAGGGTAAATCAAGTATTTTTCTTATCTGCTTAATATCCCGGCGATTTCGGCAAATAATCTTCCTGAGAGCGCAATCTTCCTGTTTAGCTTTTATAATATGCTTAATAGGGAAAGTAGGAAAATTGTGCACCGTCTAATTATATTACGCGGTGGTATAATCTTATATCTACCCGTGAAATATAAAGAATTGCCTCGTTTCATTTTTCCACTGACTTAATGAACATTTATTTCCGAGCGCTTCATTATAAAATAAAACAAAGACGAGTAGAAATATGAAATGATTGCAAATTAAACTGATTGGTAGGTGATTAGAAAATTTTCAAACATTATGAAATCAAATAAAATAAAAAAAATTCCGGGCAGGGATATTTTCTTGAGGAAAGTCCCTTCTGGACCATGGACATTGTGAATGTTGCCATTCAGGTGTTCCCTGAATGTGCCATGAATAAGTTTTTTTTAATATATATAGATATACACAAAAGAGGATGGGAGTCTTCAGCGTCCATACTTAAAAATATATATATATAATTTGAGAAAAACTAATAATATAAACATAAAATTAAACATGTTTGCAAATAACGCTATAAAAACCCTTATTGGTAAGTTCTATGTTGACTTTCTAGTCAATTTCGGCCCAATGACTAAATAAAAGTATCGATTAAATTAAGTCCGGACTAGTTTAGTTAAAGAGTCCGCAATCCTAAAGATTGGTTGGAAACAGCACGCCATGCCGATCTATCCTGAGCTAATCCCTTCATCTCCCTATAGCTATTCATCTCAACGTCTTCAACTATCTGACTCACATACTCCAATCTAGGCCTACCTACCCCTCTCTTTCCCTCCACTCTACCTTCTATGATCAGTTGCATAATCCCCCCATGCCTAAGAATATGCCCTACTAATCTGTCTCTCCTACGCTGTAACACTCTCCAAATACTTCTCTTCTCCCCTACTAACTCTAGTACAGCTTCATTTGTTACTTTATCTTCCCAACCAATCCTCATCATCCTCCTATAACACCACATTTCAAGTGCTTCTAATCTACGCTTCTCTTCCTTTCCTATAGTCCACGCCTCACACCCGTACAGTGCTACACTCCAAACATATACCTTCAGTAATCTTTTTCTAATACCCAAGTCAATATTTGATCTTAAAATCTGTTCTTTTTCTACGAATGCCTTCCTACCCTGTGCTATCCTACACTTTATATCTACCTTGCTTCGATTATCTTTTGTGATTCTACTGCCTAAATAACAAAAATCTGACACTTCTTCGATTCTATTATCTCCTATTGTGATCCTCATTTTTCTACTGCATTCCTTTTTGTCACACCTCATCACTTTAGTTTTACCTATATTTATTTTCATGTTAAAATCCCTAGTCAATACTGCCTGCATACCATTCAATACCCTTTCTAAATTCTTTTCGCTTTCTTCCAATATAGCTATATCGTCGGCGAATCTCAGCATATATATTTTCTCTCCCTGTACATTCACACCTACACTATACTCTTCTTTTACTTTGTTTATTGCATCTTCTATATATAGATTAAATAATAACGGTGAAAGTGTACATCCCTGCCGAACTCCCTTCCCTATTTTTGCTACCTCTTCTTCCCCCTCAATTCTAACTAAGGCAGTTTGGTGTTTATATAAATTAAAAATTATTCTCCTATCCTTATAATCTATACCCGTTTCTTTTAAAATTCTAAACATTATGTCCCAATCTACATTGTCAAATGCCTTTTCTAAGTCTACGAAAGCTATGCAAGTTACCTTTCCTACCCTCTTTCTTTTTTCTACTACCGTTCTTAGTGCTAGAATCGCCTCTCTCGTCCCTCTGTTTTTCCTAAAACCAAACTGATCTTCTCCTAGCCTTTCCTCTACTTTATTTTCTAATCTCCTATAAATAATCTTTAACAATATCTTCGATGCATGTGATAGTAGGCTAATGGTCCTATAGTTATCACACAAATTAGCTCCTATTTTCTTCGGCATTGTTACTATTCTACTACGCTGAAAATCCTGTGGTACTTCTCCCTTCTCATATATTTTACAAACTAACCTGTATAATCGCTCCTGCATTTTTTCCCCTGCGTGTTTTATTAATTCGGCTGGTATCATATCAATCCCCGCTGCTTTGTTATTCCGTAAATCATTTAATGCTCTATGAAACTCTGACCTAAGTATGCTAGGACCTAAGTCATCCTCATCTATCTGTTCCACATTTTCTAGCTCCTCCATGTCCTGCCTACCTTTATATAAATCTTCAAGATACTCCTTCCATCTTCTAGCTTTTTCCTTATTTTCTGTGAGTTCCTTACCCTGCTTATCACATATAATGTTACCCTTTGGTTTTACTTTAGAAAAATGTGACTTAATTTTCCTGTATTAGTCTATTATTATTATTATTACTATTAGTCCGGACTAATTTTAGAAAACCAAAAATAAAGTAGATAAATAAAGCCAGCAAATAATAAGAGCAGAAATATTTTTAAATGGCTATAGCCCATGGTGAAAGTTCTTCTTTTTCAATTCATAAGGACATTGGAGTCCTTTGAACCCTGCTGCGCAAAATTTAGACGCAGAAGCGACGAACGTCTACCGCATTGAAAACAACAGCTATGTATACAGGAGAATGCAACAACTTTGAAATTTTTTATGCGAAAATATATTGCGAAATATAATCAGAAATTTAATTTAACTTTATCTTGTTCGAATTGAAATATATAAATACATAGCAAATGCTTGTCAAATAATCTAAAATTTTCTTGAAATATTATATTTGATTAAATACAATGTTAGATTTTTATTTTAACATACACCGAAGAGAGATACAATAAAGAAAAACTCGTTATAATATTAATTTTGTAAATGGTTCGCAACGTCTGAAGGAACAATTTAAAATCCATCCCTTTTATTAATCCAATAAAAAAAAAGCGATTAATATGTTTCGCTCTGCCATTTTATTATGATCAAATTACTCGATACAAAAGGGCGTCAAACTGAAGAAAAGCACCAGAAAACGACAGCTTAAAAGGCATGTTATATTTAATAACGTCTGTCCATTTTACTTTGTTGTATATAAAATGAATTTATTTTTCTTGCAATTCTTAAAGCTTATTTTAGTACTTTTGCTTAATCTAAATATATTCAGGTGCATAGAATTAAATATATTTGTCGAATTAAAAGCGTTTTTAATAAAAAAAATTGTGGTGCCATCACTCTCCAAACTTTCTTACGCTATTACGTTATTAATATTTACTTTCTTCACAAAAAATTCACGAATTTACGAATTCACAGTATGTTAACTAGAGACAAGTTAGCTATAACAACTAAACACATTTTTATCAAATTCTGAAGCAGACTTTCTGAACTCTTTACTTCTCGTTTTCACAAAAGAACTCTCCAATTCGGAGTTCTTGCAGACTGGCAGGAATGGCATCAGATATCGCTAAATAGTGAAGGAATCGAATGAAGAGAACGCGAATAAAAGAAGGAGTGCGAAACGAAAGATATCAGGGTGTAATAATACACCCAGAGGAACCAGCCATCAGATACACGACCGGAATTAATTCTTTTTTCCAGCACCGTGCTGCGATTAACAAAGAAATTGCTATCATGGAAATGATTGTGTATAGTGCAAAGAGCTCATCACAGTTGTGACACTTTTTAAAAATAAAATTCAAGTTTCGCCACTTTTAGTGCCAACACAAACTTCGTCATTTATAAAAAAAAAATATGCATTTCATTCGATTCGTTAGAAAATCAAGCTTTTAAAATTAAATAGTTATCTATTGTCATGATTATTTAAAAACATCATTTAGTTTTCAAAATTTTAAATATAAACTTCATTTTTTAATCTGATTTCCCATAGGATAAGAAGGATAGAGAAATGGATAGCAACAATGTACATGAATTGAATTTGAATTGGCTACGCTACAAAAAAAGCTTTCATTAAAACGAAAGACATAAGTTGGCGAAAATATTTATTTAGTGTGAAATATTTAGTGGATAAAAATTGCTTAATACGTGCTAAATATCCTTTATGGCCTTAAATTATATTTAAATCAGGATTAAATTGTGGAATAACTAAATATATTTGGCTATTGAAGAAAATAGTTAAAATATAGTACTTAAAATAATCCGATTTGCGAAAATAATTAAAAAGGAAGTAAATAATTCACTATTATTAATTAAGACCACAATTTAATGAATGTATTAAATTAAGGTTAATACATTTCTTTGTATAGCAAAATTAAATATTGAACGAGTCACATAATAACATACGGTAGAGACGCTATTAAGAAATTATTTTATTTTAGCAAGAAGACTAATTTCAAGATATATTAGACAGACACGTATTCGAAGCAAAAAAAAATGGACATAAAACATTTAACTCCGACAAGTTAAATGTTTTAAATCCCCCCCCCCCCCCCCCCCAATTAAATTTGAATTATTTATATCGTCAAGCTACACATACAATCAAACAACTCGTAAATGAAGACACGAGGTAAATTGTTTGAATATTGTCCTAACTACGTCAAATGAAGACACGTTAAAGTTTGTAGCGTATAAGAGAAATATTTGGAGGGTGTAAAGAATTTTTTTAACGAATTAATTAGCGACGTCGCATGCAGATAATTTGACATTTACATCAAACGATGATTCAAACGTTTATTTCGAAAAGGCAAGTCAAGAAATGAGTAAAATTTTAGTTATTTGTTGTCCATCCCTAAATACACTTTTTTCTATTATAAGTCTTTACCGAACGTATCAATTTATTAATGCATGTACACAAGTTGTTTAAGTATATTCTCCTTAATAGTCAGTCCTAGAAAAGTTCCTGAAAACATTTGGTTTTCTGACTTTTCAAAATAAACGATTCAATTATGCTTATCGTAAATTATCTTCCATCAGTTAGTTAAGTTGTACTGAATGAAGGATATATAATATTTGCATGTGTAAGGTCGGATCCCTTGACGCAATGTTGCTACAATATTGATAGCATTGACTTAACATCTGTAAAAAATCAATGCATTGAAACATTCATTTCATATCAGACGATAGCTTCGGAAATGCAAGGTTATATGCTCAGGTTGTCGAGCGATAGTTATACATTGAAATGAGGTCAATGTTAGGGCAGTGTATACTCTGCCCGAATGTATTATAGCTTACTAAAAAGAATTGTTTTAATTCGAACCATTTGAGAGGAATAATTTTTGTTTATTTTTACTTCCCATTTATTTACAAGCTAGTAATAACAATAAGTAAATCGTATGATAATTAGCAAAACATGTAGATACTTGCCCAATGACATAATATCATAATCATATAAACTTAGACTAGTTTAAATTATTTATAAATTAGGGATTTTGTATAATTGAAATAATTAAAATCTAATGGCTAAGTCTATTGGTTTGAATCTTCTCAGTCTGCGTCGATGGATTGAGTCTAGCAGAAGAGTTGCAAGTCGATTTGGATGTGCCTTTATCCTTGTGCTGTATTTAGCTGCATAGTTACTGGTTTCTTGCTTCACGCTAAGAAAGATTATTACAACAAACCATGGTGCGTTTACTATGCCTCTTAGAATCTTGGACTGAAATCTTTCCAAGATCTCAATATTGGAGTTTGATGCTGAACCCCAAAGCTGAATGCCATATGTCCATATTGGCTTCAATATAGATTTATAGATTAAGATTTTATTATCTAGTGACAGTTTTGAATTTCTGCCAATTAGCCAGTACATATTATAAACTTTCAGATTAGTTTGTGTTCTCTTTGTCCAAATGTGTTTCTTCCAGGTTTATCGGCGATCTAGGTGCCTACCAAGATATTTAACACATTCTACTTGGGTTATTGGTTTATTGTTTATTGTTAACGGTGGGCATGTTTCATTTCGGAGCGTGAACGTCACATGTGCCGATTTTGCATCATTAGCTCGTATTCACCACTTCTTAAACCAGTGCTGAATTTTGTTTAGATTTATTTACAGATGTATATATCCGAGGCTACTCTAGGATTTGTATGAGAGGCTAAGACTGCCGTATCATCTGCAAAAGTTGCCGTTGTAATTGCATTCATTGTAGGTAGATCAGCGGTATAAATAAGATAAAGAATTGGACCCAAGACGCTACCTTGCGGCACCCCGGATTTGATCGGAAGTAGGTCTGTATACTCTTCATCATTTTTGACTTGGAAATGTGGATCGCTTAAATATGTCTTCAGTATTATGTATAGATCGTAAGGGAGATTTTTTAAAATTTGTTTAATGGACCTGTATGCCGGACTTTGTCGAATGCTTGGATTACATCGAAGAAAACGGCAGAGCAGTATTTTTTATCTTCTACGTCTCTGTTTATTTTATTGGTTATACGGTGAACTTGTTCTATCGTAGCACGCTCCTCTCTAAAACTAAACTGGTGGTCTTGAATAAGTTTCTTCTCCTTTAGAATAGGCTTTAGATGCATAAGAAGCAATTTTTCGAATACCTTTGACATTATAAGGAGCAGACTTATCGGTCTGTAGGATGTCACTTTAGAAGGATCTTTGCCAGGCTTTGGAATCATGATGATCTGAGCAACTTTCCATTATGCAGGAAAGTAGCTCAGTCTTATTGCTGCATTAAATAATATAGTAGCGAGTCTAACACATTTGTCTGGAAGATCTTTTAATATTTGTCCGGTTATTAATGAGAGGAATAATAAGCGAATTTTATCTTTCCATTAAAAAAAAAATCACTTTCATAAATTTATTTTTCACGACGTTAAATGGGCATTAAATTTGGTTCACCATTTATTCACCAGTACGGCCATATTAAACAAGTTTAATTAAAAAAATTTCGCGGAAATTCAAATGCGGTTGGCCAACTATTATCCAACGTATTTACTACAATGGATGTTTCATGGATGTTTGAAAGGCATGAATTAATTGCCTTTTTCCAAAGATTACTTCAAATATTAAAAAGGCATGCTACTTTAAGTTAATTTCGATTTATATGTATGAAAAAAATTCAAATGTGTACTCAAATAAAAGGGATACTTATATTGTTCTCTTCTTCTAACTTAATTTATCCTACGACGACCATAAAAAAAAAGTACTAACGAAAATATGACCCTTTTTGTTAGTGGCTGCCATGAATATTATTCGTACACTTTCACTTTTACATTATGAACTGTCGTCTGCTTCGTATTTTACCTAAAAGGCCATTACCTCGAGACCCTTGTAGGATTACCTTGTAAGATATAGGGTACCTTTTACAAAATATTTCGTTTTAGGTCTATGGTCTACGTTACAAACATAGACCTATGTTTAAATTGAGTTCGGATTTGCGAGAATAGATTGAAGAGTTTCAACGGGTGAAGAAGAAAAAATAAGAATCTAGTTCATATCATTGTTCTATGTTATTTTAAAAAAATTAGAGAAATCAAATATTAATCTAACAGTCACTTTTTGGAGATAAAAAATGGATAAAACTTATTGATCTAGACATTGAAATGAAATGGTCCTTTGGACTGTGTTGGTCCTTTCAAAGCAAATCATACCTCCGACAGTGAATACACGGACGGTTTTTATACATACAATGTAAAGGTATACCCTGTATAATATTCTGCCCATAGAAGGGATCTCACGAATATATTAGGCACCTAGATAACACATAAATAACGCATATATGAAAACCAACTAAAACTATGTCTATAGATGCCAACTACGAGAGAATATTGATTGAATAGAGTCACATATAATATAAACTTCATGTTTCTAAAAGATTCTTCGTTGCTCTTTTTTTTTTAAATCAAAAATCGTGAAAACTGTCTGATCTGTAATGTCTAAAATATTGTTTGTCTTCAATATCTTCTTAAATTGTTGCATATTCTATATATTTTTTCTGGGTAAAATATTATGCCGTAGCGAGAAAATTCGTGGGTGGTGTTTATAAATAGGATCCGCTTCTTGTAGATGAAAGATCAAAGGCTTTATACAAAATTCTTGGCGAATATTAAATCAATTCACGTACCGCATAGATTTTCACAACGAAATAGCAAATATGAGATAAATAGCAACCCTTATTGAAATAAAATGAGAATGGTTAATAAACGGTGGTTTACTGATGGCATTTAATTAGATAAGTATAAAATAATACTTAGTGAAGAAAACGATAATGGTGATTAACAAAAAATTGAATAAGTATCAAGTATTTCATTTGCCAAAATCAACAATAATAATATAGTCTAATAACAAACGCGTTATAATTTTGTTATAATTAATAGCTAGCTTTATTTAATCAATCACACTGTATATAGAGACATGCTCGAGAAGCAAAACCCATAGGAAATATTCGAAAGGAATTTTTTCATAACAAAATATACCGAAAATGGATCACTTTATGCATAGAAATTACCGCAATTTGCAAATTAATTCTGTCACAATTTCATCTATACACTAGTCCTTTCTATTTTATTCCATCTTATTTATTATATTATCTTTGTAATAACATAACAGGCCTCAAATTGACAATTCCAGACTACCTTTACCAACATAATTTCCCTGATTCAAGCGAATGGAACTTTGCTAATTTCAATTATATTATAAAATTCCATTATTGTTGGCACAGCTCATTTAATTGTGTTCTAATTCAATCGAACAACTAGGATGAAGTTTCGAAACCACCAATTTGTCCAAAATTGTCATTCTGTTAAAGATGGTGCTTTTCAATCACCAATATGAGCAGATTAATAAAAAAAGATTTTTTTGGTATACTGTTATACTCCTGGAGCTATCCAATTTTTATTTAAAAAAATATTTATTAACAATGGCCATATTCAATTAAAAATAGTGAAAAAATCATTTCAACCCCTATATATTGTAGGGGTTATACAAGGCTTGTTTGTGTTACTTCACAAGTTTTTGAAAGTATCTACTTGGCTTAGATACCACCAGAAATGTCGTTTGTCTTCCGAAAGTTTTCCCGTGCGTCTTTGGGCATCGTTTTGTGTCATTTTCTTTACTCTACATAGAATTACATTGTAAATATACCTCTATTATCCTTTGACGTGATACGACCAAACGTTTTACATGAACATGATGTCAATACTGGATTGTATAACATGATTTCAAGACAATAATATAATCATGTAATGCTTGAATAATCCAGCTAGATACATTGCATGCTATATTTGATTACAAAAGTTGTAGTGCTTTTTACAATTGAAATGCTGTCGTAGATTTTTCTATTTATGATCCAACATAGAAATTATTGACAAATTATTTTGAATTATTTGACCTAGGACTTATCAGATGTTCTACTACAGAATATAAGTCGATCAATCTATTTTATTTATATGTACTTGCGTGGTCCTTAAATTGATTCATTTATTCATGGCAACATGTATAAAAATCTAGTATATCAATTTCTATTTAAAAAGAGTGACAAAACACACACATTATTTAATAAAACTGCCGATTTTCCAAATCCAAATAACAAGGACTCCTCGTGGGAGTCCCCCAAGGTAAATACAGAACCATTTCCTTATTTTATTACACAATCGATCTAATTGTCATATTTAGAAGAACATAAAATATATTTTGAGTTATATCATAATGAATTTTTCCTTACAAGGGTGTTTCCTAACTTCATCTGAAATATGATTCTTCTCCATGATCGGAAAATGCCTATATATAAGAAAATTGAGATGATATCAGAAGTTGCATCGGGGGTCGCTTTATAACTTCTTATAACATGATCTGTCATAAAAGATAGAAAACGTAGATATTCTTGGTTGAGTGGATTGATCGTGCCAATTTTGGTTCCTGTCCTAACGAATTATCCTCCTTAAGATTAGTAATATATATTTTCGTAGAGTGTACAGTGTTTTGCAATTTGTGCGTCAATATAAATAAAGATTTCGTTTACTATTTGCATTATCTACACTTTGATTTTATTTATAGAACAAAAATAAATGTCATTTTAACATACCCATACATAAAAAATTTAGATAGTTAAAAAATAATATAAAAACTTAAACGCTTTCAGCTAACTTGGTATGTTATCATTCTTCATAAGACGATTGTTTTATGAAGAATGATTTATGAAAATTTGCATTAATATAAACTACACAATATACAGGCGAACTAGAGCCACTTCAAGTATCCAAGGAATAATGAAAGGACAAAGAATATAATCCCCGAAATTCGGCTTAAAGACCAGACAATGCAAGGAAGATGGAGGATAGAAAGACAATTATGTCAAAAGCAATTATGTTTTTGTTTCAAAATTTTGTTTTGGGTACACTATAATATATTTCAGGAATGCTAATTTGATACTATATAATGTGACAATAAGAAATCATCGAAATTTTAACTTCGCAGATAAATTTATTTCTTGTATTTGCATTGGACGTTGATGAATAATATTAGAATTTGCTATCCACTGCACTCTTCGTGGACTAATAAAATAAATGAGAAACGTTATGTAAGGAGGTAACGCTCCTAGAATTTAGAAAGCTCAACGAGAATTAACCGCGAAGGAAATGTACTTCAAAAAGCAAGAAAGGCAAATGATTAAGTCTAAGTAGAAAATATTTTACTTAAATATATTTTTAAAAAATCTTGCAATCGCTTAAAAAAATTGTAACAATAAAAAATTGTTCTTTTGATACCATCTTACTAACACGGATTTAAAAAAAAAAAACTAACCAAAAGTAAAATACTGGAGTAAGGATTAGTGAAGCAAACTTTTACTAAAATCTAACCCAAGGTGGTGTAGTGCATAAAAATAATAAAAAATCGTTAAAGTACACGTGTGCTACTATTAAAGCAGGTGATAAACTCATATACGTCTGAAATCCACCATCCCCTTCAGAGGGGTGCAGATCCTAGCGTTTCGCAACTGTTGGAAGCATATTTGCGTCGGTTCTCTGTTCATTGCCGAAATCAATACTCTGAATTAAATGGCGTGCTCTTTCTCATATATCACTATAATATGTGATCTAATGAAGCACATTTCATCACCCTCATTTTATTTATAATTTATTTTCATATCATCATTACTTTTTGATACATTTTAGTATTTACAATATTCATTTCAAATATATTTATTAATATATTTAACCAAATATTTATTTGATTGACACATTCTTCTTGTTTTAGAAAAAAAATACATTTAACTATGTACTTATTATAATTACAAACTTTTGTACTTCATACCTATGATTTTAATAACTGTGATATATTTATTTATTTTGCTATTAACCATATAACAAAAAGAAATACTGTGATTGATTTAGTCTATTATGCAAAATTTTTTTAAGTTTACTGACAATTTTCTACTGAAGATGTTAAATTAATTTAACGAAACATTTCGAGAAACATATAAAACAATTATTCAACCTTATAAGGAAATACTACTTAACCACACATTCCCCCTATAAATTACCTTATATTATAGACTTTCAACAATTAATTTTAGTATTTGTTCTAAATTCTGCTACCATTCTTCTAAGATATCATCAGCGTAGTTCGAAATATAACAAGGGTAGAAATATCTGAGTATCTGATGAGTCGATCGTCTAAACTTTAGCGCTAATATGAGAATACGACTACCAAAACTAAAAAAAAATCTTATATTGCTTCTTATAATGATTTTTTCATATAATAATATATTCCATATATTTTTATATAATTTTATTTGTGAATTATTTACTTTAAATCTGTGTTTGTATTTATAATTGACAATATGGTTTTTTTATTTCGTAATTTTATCACTATCGACCTATTATTACACAAGTTGAATATGACTAAATATTTACATTATGAGTTATATTTTTATATAATATTTACAATATGAGTTATAACAGATGATGTATAACTATTTGATTATATGCATGTGTAAATATAAGTAATCTATGTAGATTAATTGAGTCTTGGCAATAAACTTATTGAGAAACTAAGATAGTAGAATAACAATTCAAGAATAATTTATTGAACCTAACAAATACCACTATTGCTATTATTATTTTGATCGCCCGTTACATCCTGCAATGGATAGACCGTTATGACAGATCAATGGAAACTATACAGGAACATGGAAGCAAATAGCATCTCGGTACGTGGCCATAGAGTAGAAACCCACCCCCCGACCAATTTAATATTCATTTCATCCCCCAGCTGTGCAAGAAGAACGACATGTCAATTGGCAAGTTCGGGCAGTGACGTACAATGAGTAAATTCAAAGTGATACTGAAAACAGCGTAACCAAACGAATGCGAAAATTATATGCGTACATGTTATCGGGTGAAGGATTTAACAACGCTGTTTGTAGTATAATCAATAAGAAATTTATTTGACAATTTCCACTACGCTAATGCCTCGTTAAATAACTTGAGATGCGGATCCGATCGACACGTTTCATCCACTCTTTCTTTATAACATCGGGTTGTTAGTTTTACGATGCCGATGCGAGATATGCACATGATCCTGGATCAGAATGACCCTTCAGTAAATGCACATTAAGCGCTCAAACGAAAAAGTGTGAATACGAGATAATTCGCTGAAGAGTCGATTTGAACGAACCGATGATTAAGAGATGTAAAAGGGAGTTGTTCAAGTATGTGACGGTAACAATTAACGATGCTGTAAAATATATACGCTTTAGTTATAACCGATAAAGAAATTTATATTGGTAAGGTACACGAGTAAAAATATTGTAATAAAATATGGGTAAATTATGGTTATTATTCAAATACCCAAACAAATGTTAAAACCTAGTAATTTTATATTGATATACTTTTTTAGAATTATTATCTGAAGTCTGATGCTGTTTAAAAAATGTATACGATCTTAACAAAACCACTAAATAACATGTTGTCTTTATAGTAGAGCTGTCACGTAATCCGGTGTACCGGTGCACCGGTCCAACTTTTGTTGGGGACCGGTTGCTTTTCCTTTCGTGGTACACCGGTACGTAGCGGTACGTACCGTCACACCGCTGTGTACCGCCGCACCGCAGTGTACCGCCGCACCGCTGTGTACCGCAGCACCGGTATGTACCGCCGCACCGCTGTATACCGCCGCACCGCTATGTACCACGGCGCACCGGTATGTACCACCGCACCGCTGTGTACTGCGGTACCGCTGTGTACCGCCGCACCGCTGTATACTGCCGTACCGGTGTGTACTACAACGCGCTAATGTGCAGTGCGCACCGGTACAGCGGTTTACAAAAAATGGGCCGTTTTGATATATCAGTACAAATTTTGAAAGTACAAGAAATGAAGCAGCGCCTAAATCTAAATTTTAATACTATGAAACAAAAACAGATCGGTCATCAAGAGACATTAATCAATTCTAAATTATAAATATCATTTATTCATTTGTTTATATAAATTGTTAACATCATTTATTTTTTTATGTAAATTATTCACAAAAATATAATAAACTGCTAATAAATGAGCAGATAGATTCTGCAGTTGCTTTAGCTTTCTGAGGAGGGTGAATTCATTCTATTCGTTCCATTCCACTATTTCCTTTCTCTTACCCGCGCTCTTTCGCCTTTTTCGTTATATTTGTAGGAGACCACTATCAGATACTATGGAAAACCGGTACGTATGGTACGGACCGTACTATACGTACCGGGACCCACCATGCGTACCGATGCACCGGTCCGTACCGTAGGTATCAATGCACCGGTTCGTACCATACCGGTGCATCAACGGATTCGGTGCACCGATTTATTTTTACGTACCGGTCCGTACCATACGTACCGGTACGTATGGTACGGACCAGTGCACTGGTAAGCGGTGCAGCAGTGCACCGGTGTCAATGGACTGTACTGGATTACCGGTTTAAGCGAAAAAATTTGACAGCACTACTTTAAAGTAATATCTGACACGTAAGTGCAAAAATTCTTCACAAATGAAGCTGTTACCGCAGAATGTTCTCCCCCGAAAAAATAATTATTTTATTTTTAAACATTTACAACTCGTACATAATTTATTGTAGTTTTTTTCACCTGATGATGGCCAGAAGGCCGAAACTAGTCCAAAATGTACATAATAAAAAAACTGTAAGGATTTACTCAACCAATAGTTTATTATATTCAACCTTACAAAGATGGACTTCCACAACTTTATTGTAATAATTGTTTTAAATACTTCAATTGCTTTAAAAGAAAATTTATGGTAGAGACAAGCTGAGCAATTAACCCTTGGACATCATTTTATAAATTACGAACGTTTTTTAAAAGCGGTTTTCATATAATTAGTAAATTTTCGAAATTTAATAATAATTTTCATTTCAACGCCCGGTTTGTTTTATTAATATTTTCTAAGCTTATATAGTGATTATAATTTTTTTATTTCATTAAAAACAATTCCTCAAATATCAACTTATTTACAATTATCTACTTATTTACAACTTACCTACCTCATAAAATTTACTATTAATGTTTCATAAATATTTTCAAGTGTATTTCTCAACGTTTGTGCATGAAATTTTCACGATAAATACGTTGTCAATTCGAAAATATTTCCAAACATGTCGACAACTATTATCTATGTGGGATCAGTTTAAAAAAAATGCCAACAAATATTTACTGCTCACGTTGAGCTACCAAGGATGACCAAATTAACTTATGATTATAAGCACGTATGATTATAAATAAGCAGTACTAGTTTTATTTATTTATTTCTTTAGTCCTATTAAAAATTATAAAAAATATATATTTATACTAGTATAGAATATATATAGGACAAACGTGTATATAAGACAAACACGTAGACCCATTGAAACTAGATTTAAGGAGCATTTAGCTCATTTCAGATTAAATATAAAACATAAAAGTGCTGCAGCCGAGCATATTTTTCTGTATTTTATTTGGTTTTTATATTGTGCTACTGAAGATGGGGGCATAGCCTTCGAAATGCGCACCTAGCTAATTAATTACGGTATTTGGGTGATATTCTATACTATTATTTAACACCGTAGTGATAATTTAAAAAATATATTTATACAATTGATATATTTTAAAATTTGATTCAAGTTAAGTAAAGATATAAACTTAGTTTCTCATTATTACAAAGGCAATCGTTTGTATATTCAGTTAACGTATACTGTATTTTAGATTAGTATATAATTATCACACAAGTCCTTGCGTAAATGCATCGCTATAAAATAAATGTGCAGTAAGTACATGACTAAAAAATAGACAATAGTTGAAAAAAATGACCAAATTTTAAAATCACGAAAAGAAATCACGAATTTTTGCGATAACTTTTGAGCTGGTACTATAATCAAAGACAATAGAAATAACAAGTAAAAATGTTTCTATAATATTTGGTCATCTTTAGTTCCACTTCACTTATTAAATTACATTGCAAAATACAATTTATGCTGCGTATTGACCACACTATCTCTCTTTCTACGACTCCCCAGGGAAAACTTTCCTGTTAACATAATACCATGTTTCAGCGTGGCTTTTACAACCCACAATTATTCATATGAACAAATTGAAGTGAACATTTTGTGCAGTATTTAATATTAACAATTATACCCAGTTCGCTTACCTATTTCAGTTGATGATATTTTAGTTTTTATTAATTTTTAAAAGTGCTGATAAATAATAGAAGTTCCGAAATTCAAAAATTGGTATTGCTCAAATGTGAAATGTATTTTGATTTATAGTCCCAAACCAAAGTAGTATTTTAAGACACAAATTAAGTGTCTATAAATTAATCGTTGAAATTAAAACACTAATTTTTAAAGTATTTATAATTTAGCAGTGATTTAAATTTAGGATGTTGTATCAAAGTATGTTAATAAAAAATTGAACATTGACAAAATTACAGATTTTTTGTAGTTTATTTGTAGACACATTAGGTCAGATATAAATATCTTCCAACGGGTTTTTTTTTCTTAAAGAGGACTGTCTAGCCATATTTTATGTTTGATTTCGATATGATTTATTTAATATAAATACCTTTTTGGTATCAAAAGAAAGCCAGAACATATACCTAAGTTTCGCAATATATATTTAGACGAACTTCTATATCGTAAAGAAACTAATTTCTTTCTAAATCACTGAGTATATTTGTTGTGCGTAAAATGATTATGGTAAATGGTTGGTGAGCTTGCAGTAATTTACAATAATTATCTTCCAGTTACGTCCCCAACTTTGGTCGTTATTTTAATAATGGGTGGTTTATCACAATATTATTTTGAAACTACATAGTTAGCTAATTACCAGAATTATGGATCTAATAATAGTAATATGGATGCTAAAAAAATCGTATATCGAAATTTTTTTTGCAACTGTATTTTTCGTGTATATTACAAATTTGACGCAAATTTTTCAATTGGCAAATGTGAAAAGATCCTGTTGATAAAAAAATATGCGTGAGACTCTCGCGCGGTAGAAGTGAAACTTCTTAGCTCCTAGGAACAGTTGATTTTATGCATTGCTTTTTTTCCATTTGTTAACGATTTGATTTTGATTTTGATTGATTTTGATTGACACTCTGATCATCAAAGAAAGCATTATTAACATGTAATATCGTACAGCCTATAAAGAGGAGTTTGGATTAAATTTTGTGTATGATGCACTAGTGGGTGCATTTCTATTTGTCATGTCTCGCTCAACTGTATCAGATTCATTTCGTGGATCTCTCACACCGCGTGTATCTTCACGTGCCTGCATCAGTGGATCCAAATTCTCTATACCACTCACTGTGTCCTCACTTAACGACGGTATCGATTCTTCCAGTGTATTTGAGGTCGTTGGAAGGTTATGTTGTCCAGCGTGGTTTTTTTAACGCCCTTTGACTGGCTCGATACTCTCTACTTTTTCCAAGGTACTTGTTGGCACTTTTCTTGGCGGTTTATTCGCTTTCACTTGTTTAGATTGTTTAGTTTCACTTCAATAATTTAGATTTATATTAATTAATTTAGCATGAGAATACCTTTTACAATAAGTGTAAGATTTTTTATTCATGCAAATAAAATTTTCGGTTTATTAGATGGTAAGAACATTTCAAAATCTTTTCAAAATATTAGATACGCTTAAAAGTGTTATATTATAATTGGTGAATAAACATTTGTTGTTTTTATTTGCTCATTTTTCACCGTATGTATACTTGTGATAAATTCATAAACAAAAAATGTTTCAAAAATCGTAATACTGTTTTATAAAGTGAATTATTTCGTTCCAAAATTCCGTTTCAATTCACACAAGAGAAAACTTGACATTTTTATCTTTATGTCCGTTCAGTTTTCCTAAATACAAAATGCTGCAGTAATCCGAGTTAATCACATCGGTTCGTAAACATTTAGCTGTTGTTTATATATTATTTGATTTTCCCTAAATCTATACATATATCCAGACTTATCAGTTAATAGTATTAAATGCTCGAAACAGGAATAATTTACGCGCTTTCATACAATCAAAAAAGCAAGCTCATAAATCCTCCCGGCAACTTTCTAAAAGTTCCGAAAAGAAGCAACACTTAAGAGTCTTCGAATATATACGATCGTTGGATTATACTTCGTTTGCTAAGATGGTAATCTATGGAACAATTCACGGGGAGAATAACGACGTGCTCTTCATGTAGGAAAATAAAAAAATTGTTAGTTTTATTTTACTACATTTATTGTTAGTATACCTCAATTATTTCTAAAATGTCGTTAAAAAAACAGTATTATATTCATTTTGATATTTAATGTAATAAAATATTTTTTGGCGATTAAAATTAAAATTAAATTAAATTAAAATTAATATAAAATTATGATAATTCCAGAGTTTTCCTATAAAAAGTTTCGTTTTCAAAAATAATGCATAAAATAAGAAAAAAATATGTTTCTAAATTTTCACTGCCCAGCCATTTTTCTTTTACAATATAGTTCATACAATATAAGTTTACAAATATGGGGCAAAATTTATACTCGGGGCAAAAAATACTTCTTTACACCATAACCAAATATGTTAGTCTGCCATTCAATACACTGACCGGAAACCCGGATTTTGAATAAAGCATAAGTGCAAGGACTTTTTTCTCCATGCTCTTCATTCATGTTTAATTTGGCATGTACTGCTTTGATCAAACATTTTGAGTTTGCGACGGATGTTCTTCGAATCGGGTCGGGATTATGCTATTTTTTCCTTGCCGGGAAATAAAAGCATACGAACATATAGGAGGAAATAAAAATTATATGATGTCGGAAGAATATCGTAAATGCTGGCGCGGAGAAAGAAACTTATAGTCCACATAGGTATACGATTTCAAAAAGCTAGTTGATTTGTATTGATATTATTTTTAAATATATTTTTTGCTTCATTAATCTGATAATAAATGTTACTGGAAAAACAGAAGTGTACTATTCAACTGATGTGATACTGAAGATGGGGACAATTTGAGTTTTCAATGCGCATTTAGATCATAATCGCTTCAGTTACCATTTTTAGATGAATATACCTTTTTTATGAATATCGATTAAGAAATAATATACCATAACTAATATAAATATAATTAAAGTTGTATAAATATATTTCTATATGAAATAAACAGTTCGATCAAAAGTTTTTTTAAGGATAGTAAATTCTTCATATCAATAATTTACATCGTTATTCAAATCCTCGTAAAATCCCTGTCTCTGAACCAATTTAATAAATTAATTGTTGAACGGTGACCAGAAATATTCAAATATATTCCAATTGTATTGTTTCAGGTCCAATTTATTTCTACTGGACAAGAACTGCGCGTAACTGATAGGTTTACTACATCCATAAGATCTCCGTTTGTCTTATTCTATTCTTGAACGGGATTGTACAGAAGAGCATATTAACCAAAGCGAATATGAAGCAGTCTGATAAACCAACGGAAGTGGAAGCATCAAAAGAACAATTAGAAGCCGAATTTCGGGCAGATGACGAAGGTGATATGAGCTTATATTAAATATATCTAGCGGCGACGATTTTATTTGATCATTTATTTATTTATTATTATTTTACTGAATTTACAGTCGAATGAGTAGGATTGTTAAGTTAAGTTAAAGTTTAGTTTATAAACACCCTATACTATATATATGAAAACTGGAAAGATTTTTTAATAAAAAACAAAGTGTGATTGGAATCACACTTCCTGGAGGAAGTGTAAAAAATAAATGTTGGTGTCAACGTTTCGTACTAATGAAATTTTGCCAGCTTTTGTTAGAGTAAGTTCTATATTTTCCGAAATATAAATAAATATAGTAATAGAGAATATGAATAGAATCATTCTTGATTTTATTTGGGTTATTTCTCTTCGCTCTACGAAGAATAAGCTTGTTTTCTCAAGGTATTTCACCCGTAGACAACAATCAATACCAATCTTTCTTGCTCAGGTAGATAACATCGCTAAATGATTTAAAACCTACGTTTATTTTCTGTCACTCTGTTTCATACAATGCGCCTTTACTTTTTTAGATATAAAAAGTTTGACAGTATTTTCTTTGGCATCAATTTGCTCCGTAATTTTTTTTTATCATGATATATTTAGAACTATTTAATATTTATAGGTGGCAAACTTTACTTTGGTAATTTAGTTTGTAGCACACGTCATTTTATGATACTATTTTATGATTATTTTATTATTATTTTGTAAAAATGCTATAAGAAAATTGAACCGAAATAATATATTTCAGGGAAATTGCTGCTTATAAAACACAAAATAAAGTCCTTAAATATAAAGTCAAGTTAATAAAATAAGAATATTAATTAATCATAAAATGTGAAAAGGGTCGAGGATAAAACGATAAATATTATAATCAAGTTTTATCTTTTATAATATAATACTGAAGCGAGAATTCGGACATCGATTCAGTTTTGTTATAAAAAGAAAATATGCGTGAGACTCTCGCGCGGTAGAAATGAAACTTCTTAGCTCCTAGGAAAAGTTGATTTTATGCATTGCTTTTTTTCCATTTGTTAACGATTTTTTTTTTTCATATATTTATATATATTTTTGCACACAATTTCAATTTATTGAAATAGAGAAAATACAAGTACAGACAGAGTGCGAGCCCTTATAGAACGGAAGAAAGCGAATAAACCGCCAAGAAAAGTGCCAACAAGTACCTTGGAAAGAAGTAGAGAGTATCGAGCCAGGCAAAGGGCGTTAAAGAATCACAGTGGACAACATAACCTTCCAACGACCTCAAATACACTGGATGAATCGATACCGTCGTTAAGTGAGGACACAGTGAGTGGTATAGAGAATTCGAATGCCACTGATTCAGGCACGTGAAGATACACGCGGTGTGAGAGATCAACGAAATGAATCTGATACAGCTGATCGAGCCATCGACAAATAGAAATGCACCCACTACTGCATCATACGCAAAATGTACATTCTTTCAACCTGCTCATCGCGAATTTGATAAACAAATTGTTAGCTAATAGATTAAGCTGTATTTGTGTAATATATAATAAAATACGCAGGCGTCTACTGGTTGCCTTATGCTACGTATACGCACAGTACACGCGGCGCATGCGTGTAGCATGCGTAGCACTTTTGGTGACGTTCAGGCCAATTTGCCCTACCGCGCCTATAGAAGTTTCACTTCAAAAACGGTGTAGGTTAAAATATAATTAAAATTTGTTTTCTGGAAACGCCAGAACATTTTTCATGTTTATCAAAAATGCATAGAGAGGGATTTTAATTTAATTTTAAATTTTATTTTTTTAAATATCTAATTATAATAATTCTCATAACTATTTGTGTAGAATATTACAAAAATACCGTAGTACAATAGCTAGATGCGCATTTCGAAGTCTATATACTTGCATCAAATGGGCATCTAGCTCCTAAATGTTTTATGTTACGATATTTGGGTGATATTCAATACTATTATTTAACACTGCAGTGACAAATTCACAATTTCTGAACTAACTACACAAAATACGCTATATAATATTATTTAGTCCGTAAATACGAGTATAAATCTCCTCGAATTTTTGTAGCGGTAAATCCTTTAATTTTATTTCTTATACCTCAAACAAGTTTCGAATCAACGAAAGCTGTACAAATAAATTTGGTAACGAAACCAAGTTAATACCTATCTATAAATTACTTTATTGCTAAATAGAAAATCTGAATGCGATCGTAAAAATGCCAACAACAACACAATAATGAAGAGATATTCTACTCTATGTTGGGGCGTAGAATGTTGCGGCTGGGGGGACAATCCCAGGACAGTATCGTAGCATTAGCCACCGATGGGACAAGAGTGGACAAAATGTAGCCTGAAATACAAAATATAAAATCCTGTATAAGTCAGGAAGTGAGAACTCCCAAATGCATAGAATCCAACGATCTAGGACGAAGCATTTACGATTATAATGAAGTTTAACATTTGAAGAGAATCATTGTTTCATAAACTGGCGTTTTTTAATGAACAAAACTAAAAATATTTTAAGAAATCAACAAAATAAACAGGCAATAAACAACCAAAACGGACTCATAGCACGAAAATAGCTCTTGAGGCCACCAAATTTTGAAGATTCACCCTGTATAAATGCGTGCCTGTACGCGATTCTAGTATTCCAATATATAATGTATTTTGTTGTGTGTTTGTGCAGAATTGTGTCATGCAGCCACGAAGATCCAGGCGTCCTTCCGGGGTCACATGGCCAGGAAACAAAAGGAGGACGAGGAGCCCAAAGCAAAGGTACTATATAGCAACTAGTATTATAGATTCGGATCCGACTAGTTCGGACTAAACTCTGTTAGATGCCATTTGACTAATATAATTAAATGTCTAATCGCATCCCGCATAATTTACATGTCACTCTATCCCGGAGTAGTTTGCCGCTGTTAATTTAACCTATGGAAATGTGAAGAGTTACCATTTGCTAATATCTCTAAATACAATAAGAAATTGGTAGGCAGTCAAAAGCTAAACCCATTAAATATGAAAAAAATGCGTGAAACTCTCGCGCGGTAGAAGTGAAACTTCTTAGCTCCTAGGAAATGTTGATTTTATGCATTGCTTTTTTTCCATTTTTTTGCACAACGTTCTTAAACCATATTCGATCACATATGAAACACACTGTACCTAGCGGATTATTGCAAAATTGTTTATCAAATTCGCTATGAGCATGTTGAAAGAATGTAAATTTTGTGTATGATGCACTAGTGGGTGCATTTCTATTTGTCGATGGCTCGCTCAGCTGTATCAGATTCATTTCGTTGATCTCTCACACCACGTGTATATTCACGTGCCTGAACCAGTGGCATTCAAATTCTCTATACCACTCACTGTGTCCTCACTTAATGACGGTATCGATTCATCCAGTGTATTTGAGGTCGTTGGAACGTTATGTTGTCTACCGTGTTTCTTTAACGCCCTTTGCGTGGCTCGAAACTCTTTACTTCTTTCCAAGGTACTTGTTGGCACTTTTCTTGGCGGTTTATTCGCTTTATTCCGTTCTCTAATGGCTCGCACTCTGTCTGTACTTGTCTTTTTCACCATTTCACTTTTCACACAATGGAAATTGTTAGCTAAAAGATTAAACTGTGTTTGTGTAATATATAATAAAATACGCAAGCGTCTACTGGTTGCCTTATGCCACGTATACACACAGTACACGCGGCGCATGCGCGTAGCGTGTTTCACTTTTCGTGACGTTCAGGCCAATTTGCCCTACCGCGCCTTTAGAAGTTTCACTTCAATAAAAAATATATATATCGCTAAGAATTTTTCTAATCAATGTATACAATCACTTTTAAACTGTAGGAAATCTTGAAAATAATATAAAAATCTAAAAAGATAGGTAGGATTTTCACTCTCTTCTTCTTTCCTTGTATTTTTCAGCGAAAATTCTAATCATATTCAATAAAAACATTTTATAATATAGAATATCACCCAAATATTTGGGTGATATTCTATATTATAATTTAACACCGCAGTGATAATTTAAAAAAAAAATTTTTTTACTTCTATAAATGAGTGAAATTCCCATGTGGAATCTGATCTTGAATTCATTTTTTTTCCCCTGTTTCGCTCTTGTGGTACAAACCCTTGTGTTTTCTAAATATATTTGTGTGTTTCTTATGTTAATACATGGAAGATAATGCTAAGAAAGCTTTAAAAGTGGTTTATCGGCAGAAATTCATTCACAAGGGGGTGATTAATAACAGTCAGTTGGGAGTTTCTTCACAAACGACCAATTTTTTTTCAGATTTGCGGAGGATATAGAAAAAGTATTTTGCAAGCTGATTTATACAAACAAGTATGTTAAGATGCTCTTTCTACAATACAAATGTATTCCATAAATTTATATATTTCAGTTTGAAAAAAATATTTGTACACAATAACAACTTTTAAATTTACCTGTAAAAGGAAAGGATATTTCTTTTGTTCGTTAATTCAAAAACACCCTATATGGTTAACCCAATAGTGTTTTTAAACTAGGAACTAAATTAGAATACGAAGTGAGTCTAAGATCCAATTGTAGTTTAAAACTATGTTCGTGAAAAGTTTCAAGAAAACAATCAGAAGAACTATGCTAATTATGTTGCTTGTGACCACATATATTTCGAATATATTATACGAAATGAACCGAGTTCGCAATTGCAAATGAAATAAGTTCTGAACAAAATACATATGTGCTACCTTCATCACAAATAATTATTTATGAGCAATTTTGAAGCAGATATTTTCAAACTCGCTCCTAAACCGTCGCGTTGTAATTTGAATTTATTATTCCTTGTGCCCCATTTCAAAATAATCGGTAACTTTGTTACAACGCTTAATTGTAAAAGGGACCAGTTCATTCTGCAATTACATCTTTCCTTGAATCGTTTATTACGAGAGAGAAACTTTTTTTCATTTCCGATCATTTCAAATTCACCTCGTAAAAATAGTTATTTTCTGTTTTATTGTTTTCGTTTTGTGCTCTTGTATTCCAGGGCTTTAATTTAAAGTTAAGATATGGCCTTTTTTAAAGCTTATTTTATTATCTAAGCTGGAAAAGTTAATGAAGGAAAGTGTAAATCGTAATTTTCTTCATGCATCGACTTGCTGTCAAATGTACTATAAAAAATAAACGATTACAAGAAGTTCTTGCGGTATTTTTAACATATGCTAATATTAATAAAATACAAAATACATTTCAAAACCATTCAAAATCATTTTAGGACGACAAACGAAATGTACTTTTTAAATACAATCAAATTCTGCAAAAATATGCTTAAATGTGGATGAAGTCTAAGGACTTATATAAGGACTAATGCACTTTATAATGCAACCTTTTAAATACAATCAAATTCTGCAAAAATATGATAAAATGTGGATGAAGTCTAAGGCCATATATAAGGACTAATGCACTTTATAATGCAATCGGTTTTTCGGTATTATTGTAACTGCGAATATATAAAAAATAATGTAATCCAGGGCTTTAATTTAAAGCTAAGATATGGCCTTCTTTTAAAGCTTATTTTATTATCTAAGCTGGAAAAGTTAATGAAGGAAAGTGTAAATCGTAATTTTCTTCATGCATCGACTTGCTGTCAAATGTACTATAAAAAATAAACGATTACAAGAAGTTCTTGCGGTATTTTTAACATATGCTAATATTAATAAAATACAAAATACATTTCAAAACCATTCAAAATCATTTTAGGACGACAAACGAAATGTACCTTTTAAATACAATCAAATTCTGCAAAAATATGCTTAAATATGGATGAAGTCTAAGGACTTATATAAGGACTAATGCACTTTATAATGCAATCTTTTAAATACAATAAAATTCTGCAAAAATATGATAAAATGTGGATGAAGTCTAAGGCCATATATAAGGACTAATGCACTTTATAATGCAACCTTTTAAATACAATAAAATTCTGCAAAAATATGATAAAATGTGGATGAAGTCTAAGGCCATATATAAGGACTAATGCACTTTATAATGCAACCTTTTAAATACAATAAAATTCTGCAAAAATATGATAAAATGTGGATGAAGTCTAAGGCCATATATAATGACTAATGCACTTTATAATGCAATCGGTTTTTCGGTATTATTGTAACTGCGAATATATAAAAAATAATGTAATCCAGGGCTTTAATTTAAAGCTAAGATATGGCCTTCTTTTAAAGCTTATTTTATTATCTAAGCTGGAAAAGTTAATGAAGGAAAGTGTAAATCGTAATTTTCTTCATGCATCGACTTGCTGTCAAATGTACTATAAAAAATAAACGATTACAAGAAGTTCTTGCGGTATTTTTAACATATGCTAATATTAATAAAATATAAAATACATTTCAAAACCATTCAAAATCATTTTAGGACGACAAACGAAATGAACCTTTTAAATACAATAAAATTCTGCAAAAATATGATAAAATGTGGATGAAGTCTAAGGCCATATATAAGGACTAATGCACTTTATAATGCAATCGGTTTTTCGGTATTATTGTAACTGCGAATATATAAAAAATAATGTAATCCAGGGCTTTAATTTAAAGCTAAGATATGGCCTTCTTTTAAAGCTTATTTTATTATCTAAGCTGGAAAAGTTAATGAAGGAAAGTGTAAATCGTAATTTTCTTCATGCATCGACTTGCTGTCAAATGTACTATAAAAAATAAACGATTACAAGAAGTTCTTGCGGTATTTTTAACATATGCTAATATTAATAAAATATAAAATACATTTCAAAACCATTCAAAATCATTTTAGGACGACAAACGAAATGAACCTTTTAAATACAATAAAATTCTGCAAAAATATGATAAAATGTGGATGAAGTCTAAGGCCATATATAAGGACTAATGCACTTTATAATGCAATCGGTTTTTCGGTATTATTGTAACTGCGAATATATAAAAAATAATGTAATCCAGGGCTTTAATTTAAAGCTAAGATATGGCCTTCTTTTAAAGCTTATTTTATTATCTAAGCTGGAAAAGTTAATGAAGGAAAGTGTAAATCGTAATTTTCTTCATGCATCGACTTGCTGTCAAATGTACTATAAAAAATAAACGATTACAAGAAGTTCTTGCGGTATTTTTAACATATGCTAATATTAATAAAATATAAAATACATTTCAAAACCATTCAAAATCATTTTAGGACGACAAACGAAATGAACCTTTTAAATACAATAAAATTCTGCAAAAATATGATAAAATGTGGATGAAGTCTAAGGCCATATATAAGGACTAATGCACTTTATAATGCAACCTTTTAAATACAATAAAATTCTGCAAAAATATGATAAAATGTGGATGAAGTCTAAGGCCATATATAAGGACTAATGCACTTTATAATGCAACCTTTTAAATACAATAAAATTCTGCAAAAATATGATAAAATGTGGATGAAGTCTAAGGCCATATATAAGGACTAATGCACTTTATAATGCAATCGGTTTTTCGGTATTATTGTAACTGCGAATATATAAAAAATAATGTAATCCAGGGCTTTAATTTAAAGCTAAGATATGGCCTTCTTTTAAAGCTTATTTTATTATCTAAGCTGGAAAAGTTAATGAAGGAAAGTGTAAATCGTAATTTTCTTCATGCATCGACTTGCTGTCAAATGTACTATAAAAAATAAACGATTACAAGAAGTTCTTGCGGTATTTTTAACATATGCTAATATTAATAAAATATAAAATACATTTCAAAACCATTCAAAATCATTTTAGGACGACAAACGAAATGAACCTTTTAAATACAATAAAATTCTGCAAAAATATGATAAAATGTGGATGAAGTCTAAGGCCATATATAAGGACTAATGCACTTTATAATGCAACCTTTTAAATACAATAAAATTCTGCAAAAATATGATAAAATGTGGATGAAGTCTAAGGCCATATATAAGGACTAATGCACTTTATAATGCAACCTTTTAAATACAATAAAATTCTGCAAAAATATGATAAAATGTGGATGAAGTCTAAGGCCATATATAAGGACTAATGCACTTTATAATGCAATCGGTTTTTCGGTATTATTGTAACTGCGAATATATAAAAAATAATGTAATCCAGGGCTTTAATTTAAAGCTAAGATATGGCCTTCTTTTAAAGCTTATTTTATTATCTAAGCTGGAAAAGTTAATGAAGGAAAGTGTAAATCGTAATTTTCTTCATGCATCGACTTGCTGTCAAATGTACTATAAAAAATAAACGATTACAAGAAGTTCTTGCGGTATTTTTAACATATGCTAATATTAATAAAATATAAAATACATTTCAAAACCATTCAAAATCATTTTAGGACGACAAACGAAATGAACCTTTTAAATACAATAAAATTCTGCAAAAATATGATAAAATGTGGATGAAGTCTAAGGCCATATATAAGGACTAATGCACTTTATAATGCAACCTTTTAAATACAATAAAATTCTGCAAAAATATGATAAAATGTGGATGAAGTCTAAGGCCATATATAAGGACTAATGCACTTTATAATGCAACCTTTTAAATACAATAAAATTCTGCAAAAATATGATAAAATGTGGATGAAGTCTAAGGCCATATATAAGGACTAATGCACTTTATAATGCAATCGGTTTTTCGGTATTATTGTAACTGCGAATATATAAAAAATAATGTAATCCAGGGCTTTAATTTAAAGCTAAGATATGGCCTTCTTTTAAAGCTTATTTTATTATCTAAGCTGGAAAAGTTAATGAAGGAAAGTGTAAATCGTAATTTTCTTCATGCATCGACTTGCTGTCAAATGTACTATAAAAAATAAACGATTACAAGAAGTTCTTGCGGTATTTTTAACATATGCTAATATTAATAAAATATAAAATACATTTCAAAACCATTCAAAATCATTTTAGGACGACAAACGAAATGAACCTTTTAAATACAATAAAATTCTGCAAAAATATGATAAAATGTGGATGAAGTCTAAGGCCATATATAAGGACTAATGCACTTTATAATGCAATCGGTTTTTCGGTATTATTGTAACTGCGAATATATAAAAAATAATGTAATCCAGGGCTTTAATTTAAAGCTAAGATATGGCCTTCTTTTAAAGCTTATTTTATTATCTAAGCTGGAAAAGTTAATGAAGGAAAGTGTAAATCGTAATTTTCTTCATGCATCGACTTGCTGTCAAATGTACTATAAAAAATAAACGATTACAAGAAGTTCTTGCGGTATTTTTAACATATGCTAATATTAATAAAATATAAAATACATTTCAAAACCATTCAAAATCATTTTAGGACGACAAACGAAATGAACCTTTTAAATACAATAAAATTCTGCAAAAATATGATAAAATGTGGATGAAGTCTAAGGCCATATATAAGGACTAATGCACTTTATAATGCAACCTTTTAAATACAATAAAATTCTGCAAAAATATGATAAAATGTGGATGAAGTCTAAGGCCATATATAAGGACTAATGCACTTTATAATGCAATCGGTTTTTCGGTATTATTGTAACTGCGAATATATAAAAAATAATGTAATCCAGGGCTTTAATTTAAAGCTAAGATATGGCCTTCTTTTAAAGCTTATTTTATTATCTAAGCTGGAAAAGTTAATGAAGGAAAGTGTAAATCGTAATTTTCTTCATGCATCGACTTGCTGTCAAATGTACTATAAAAAATAAACGATTACAAGAAGTTCTTGCGGTATTTTTAACATATGCTAATATTAATAAAATACAAAATACATTTCAAAACCATTCAAAATCATTTTAGGACGACAAACGAAATGTACCTTTTAAATACAATCAAATTCTGCAAAAATATGCTTAAATGTGGATGAAGTCTAAGGACTTATATAAGGACTAATGCACTTTATAATGCAACCTTTTAAATACAATAAAATTCTGCAAAAATATGATAAAATGTGGATGAAGTCTAAGGACTTATATAAGGACTAATGCACTTTATAATGCAACCTTTTAAATACAATAAAATTCTGCAAAAATATGATAAAATGTGGATGAAGTCTAAGGCCATATATAAGGACTAATGCACTTTATAATGCAATCGGTTTTTCGGTATTATTGTAACTGCGAATATATAAAAAATAATGTAATCCAGGGCTTTAATTTAAAGCTAAGATATGGCCTTCTTTTAAAGCTTATTTTATTATCTAAGCTGGAAAAGTTAATGAAGGAAAGTGTAAATCGTAATTTTCTTCATGCATCGACTTGCTTTCAAATGTACTATAAAAAATAAACGATTACAAGAAGTTCTTGCGTTATTTTTAACATATGCTAATATTAATAAAATACAAAATACATTTCAAAACCATTCAAAATCATTTTAGGACGACAAACGAAATGAACCTTTTAAATACAATCAAATTCTGCAAAAATATGATAAAATGTGGATGAAGTCTAAGGCCATATATAAGGACGAATGCACTTTATAATGCAATCGGTTTTTCGGTATTATTGTAACTGCGAATATATAAAAAATAATGTAATCCAGGGCTTTAATTTAAAGCTAAGATATGGCCTTCTTTTAAAGCTTATTTTATTATCTAAGCTGGAAAAGTTAATGAAGGAAAGTGTAAATCGTAATTTTCTTCATGCATCGACTTGCTGTCAAATGTACTATAAAAAATAAACGATTACAAGAAGTTCTTGCGGTATTTTTAACATATGCTAATATTAATAAAATACAAAATACATTTCAAAACCATTCAAAATCATTTTAGGACGACAAACGAAATGTACCTTTTAAATACAATCAAATTCTGCAAAAATATGCTTAAATGTGGATGAAGTCTAAGGACTTATATAAGGACTAATGCACTTTATAATGCAATCCTTTAAATACAATAAAATTCTGCAAAAATATGATAAAATGTGGATGAAGTCTAAGGCCATATATAAGGACTAATGCACTTTATAATGCAACCTTTTAAATACAATAAAATTCTGCAAAAATATGATAAAATGTGGATGAAGTCTAAGGCCATATATAAGGACTAATGCACTTTATAATGCAATCGGTTTTTCGGTATTATTGTAACTGCGAATATATAAAAAATAATGTAATCCAGGGCTTTAATTTAAAGCTAAGATATGGCCCTCTTTTAAAGCTTATTTTATTATCTAAGTTGGAAAAGTTAATGAAGGAAAGTGTAAATCGTAATTTTCTTCATGCATCGACTTGCTTTCAAATGTACTATAAAAAATAAACGATTACAAGAAGTTCTTGCGGTATTTTTAACATATGCTAATATTAATAAAATACAAAATACATTTCAAAACCATTCAAAATCATTTTAGGACGACAAACGAAATGAACCTTTTAAATACAATCAAATTCTGCAAAAATATGATAAAATGTGGATGAAGTCTAAGGCCATATATAAGGACGAATGCACTTTATAATGCAATCGGTTTTTCGGTATTATTGTAACTGCGAATATATAAAAAATAATGTAATCCAGGGCTTTAATTTAAAGCTAAGATATGGCCTTCTTTTAAAGCTTATTTTATTATCTAAGCTGGAAAAGTTAATGAAGGAAAGTGTAAATCGTAATTTTCTTCATGCATCGACTTGCTGTCAAATGTACTATAAAAAATAAACGATTACAAGAAGTTCTTGCGGTATTTTTAACATATGCTAATATTAATAAAATACAAAATACATTTCAAAACCATTCAAAATCATTTTAGGACGACAAACGAAATGTACCTTTTAAATACAATCAAATTCTGCAAAAATATGCTTAAATGTGGATGAAGTCTAAGGACTTATATAAGGACTAATGCACTTTATAATGCAATCCTTTAAATACAATAAAATTCTGCAAAAATATGATAAAATGTGGATGAAGTCTAAGGCCATATATAAGGACTAATGCACTTTATAATGCAACCTTTTAAATACAATAAAATTCTGCAAAAATATGATAAAATGTGGATGAAGTCTAAGGCCATATATAAGGACTAATGCACTTTATAATGCAATCGGTTTTTCGGTATTATTGTAACTGCGAATATATAAAAAATAATGTAATCCAGGGCTTTAATTTAAAGCTAAGATATGGCCTTCTTTTAAAGCTTATTTTATTATCTAAGCTGGAAAAGTTAATGAAGGAAAGTGTAAATCGTAATTTTCTTCATGCATCGACTTGCTGTCAAATGTACTATAAAAAATAAACGATTACAAGAAGTTCTTGCGGTATTTTTAACATATGCTAATATTAATAAAATACAAAATACATTTCAAAACCATTCAAAATCATTTTAGGACGACAAACGAAATGAACCTTTTAAATACAATCAAATTCTGCAAAAATATGATAAAATGTGGATGAAGTCTAAGGCCATATATAAGGACGAATGCACTTTATAATGCAATCGGTTTTTCGGTATTATTGTAACTGCGAATATATAAAAAATAATGTAATCCAGGGCTTTAATTTAAAGCTAAGATATGGCCTTCTTTTAAAGCTTATTTTATTATCTAAGCTGGAAAAGTTAATGAAGGAAAGTGTAAATCGTAATTTTCTTCATGCATCGACTTGCTGTCAAATGTACTATAAAAAATAAACGATTACAAGAAGTTCTTGCGGTATTTTTAACATATGCTAATATTAATAAAATACAAAATACATTTCAAAACCATTCAAAATCATTTTAGGACGACAAACGAAATGTACCTTTTAAATACAATCAAATTCTGCAAAAATATGCTTAAATGTGGATGAAGTCTAAGGACTTATATAAGGACTAATGCACTTTATAATGCAATCCTTTAAATACAATAAAATTCTGCAAAAATATGATAAAATGTGGATGAAGTCTAAGGCCATATATAAGGACTAATGCACTTTATAATGCAACCTTTTAAATACAATAAAATTCTGCAAAAATATGATAAAATGTGGATGAAGTCTAAGGCCATATATAAGGACTAATGCACTTTATAATGCAATCTTTTAAATACAATAAAATTCTGCAAAAATATGATAAAATGTGGATGAAGTCTAAGGCCATATATAAGGACTAATGCACTTTATAATGCAATCTTTTAAATACAATAAAATTCTGCAAAAATATGATAAAATGTGGATGAAGTCTAAGGCCATATATAAGGACTAATGCACTTTATAATGCAATCTTTTAAATACAATAAAATTCTGCAAAAATATGATAAAATGTGGATGAAGTCTAAGGCCATATATAAGGACTAATGCACTTTATAATGCAACCTTTTAAATACAATAAAATTCTGCAAAAATATGATAAAATGTGGATGAAGTCTAAGGCCATATATAAGGACTAATGCACTTTATAATGCAATCTTTTAAATACAATAAAATTCTGCAAAAATATGATAAAATGTGGATGAAGTCTAAGGCCATATATAAGGACTAATGCACTTTATAATGCAATCTTTTAAATACAATAAAATTCTGCAAAAATATGATAAAATGTGGATGAAGTCTAAGGCCATATATAAGGACTAATGCACTTTATAATGCAACCTTTTAAATACAATAAAATTCTGCAAAAATATGCTTAAATGTGGATGAAGTCTAAGGCCATATATAAGGACTAATGCACTTTATAATGCAATCGGTTTTTCGGTATTATTGTAACTGCGAATATATAAAAAATAATGTAATCCAGGGCTTTAATTTAAAGCTAAGATAGCCAGCCCTCTTTTAAAGCTTATTTTATTATCTAAGTTGGAAAAGTTAATGAAGGAAAGTGTAAATCGTAATTTTCTTCATGCATCGACTTGCTTTCAAATGTACTATAAAAAATAAACGATTACAAGAAGTTCTTGCGGTATTTTTAACATATGCTAATATTAATAAAATACAAAATACATTTCAAAACCATTCAAAATCATTTTAGGACGACAAACGAAATGTACCTGTTAAATACAACCAAATTCTGCAAAAATATGCTTAAATGTGGATGAAGTCTAAGGACTTATATAAGGACTAATGCACTTTATAATGCAATCGGTTTTTCGGTATTATTGAAACTGCGAATATATAAAAAATAATGTAATCCAGGGCTTTAATTTAAAGCTAAGATATGGCCTTCTTTTAAAGCTTATTTTATTATCTAAGCTGGAAAAGTTAATGAAGGAAAGTGTAAATCGTAATTTTCTTCATGCATCGACTTGCTGTCAAATGTACTATAAAAAATAAACGATTACAAGAAGTTCTTGCGGTATTTTTAACATATGCTAATATTAATAAAATACAAAATACATTTCAAAACCATTCAAAATCATTTTAGGACGACAAACGAAATGAACCTTTTAAATACAATCAAATTCTGCAAAAATATGCTTAAATGTGGATGAAGTCTAAGGACTTATATAAGAACTAATGCACTTTATAATGCAACCTTTTAAATACAATAAAATTCTGCAAAAATATGATAAAATGTGGATGAAGTCTAAGGCCATATATAAGGACTAATGCACTTTATAATGCAATCGGTTTTTCGGTATTATTGTAACTGCGAATATATAAAAAATAATGTAATCCAGGGCTTTAATTTAAAGCTAAGATATGGCCTTCTTTTAAAGCTTATTTTATTATCTAAGCTGGAAAAGTTAATGAAGGAAAGTGTAAATCGTAATTTTCTTCATGCATCGACTTGCTGTCAAATGTACTATAAAAAATAAACGATTACAAGAAGTTCTTGCGGTATTTTTAACATATGCTAATATTAATAAAATACAAAATACATTTCAAAACCATTCAAAATCATTTTAGGACGACAAACGAAATGAACCTTTTAAATACAATCAAATTCTGCAAAAATATGCTTAAATGTGGATGAAGTCTAAGGACTTATATAAGAACTAATGCACTTTATAATGCAACCTTTTAAATACAATAAAATTCTGCAAAAATATGATAAAATGTGGATGAAGTCTAAGGCCATATATAAGGACTAATGCACTTTATAATGCAATCGGTTTTTCGGTATTATTGAAACTGCGAATATATAAAAAATAATGTAATCCAGGGCTTTAATTTAAAGCTAAGATATGGCCTTCTTTTAAAGCTTATTTTATTATCTAAGCTGGAAAAGTTAATGAAGGAAAGTGTAAATCGTAATTTTCTTCATGCATCGACTTGCTGTCAAATGTACTATAAAAAATAAACGATTACAAGAAGTTCTTGCGGTATTTTTAACATATGATAATATTAATAAAATACAAAATACATTTCAAAACCATTCAAAATCATTTTAGGACGACAAACGAAATGTACCTTTTAAATACAATCAAATTCTGCAAAAATATGCTTAAATGTGGATGAAGTCTAAGGACTTATATAAGGACTAATGCACTTTATAATGCAACCTTTTAAATACAATCAAATTCTGCAAAAATATGCTTAAATGTGGATGAAGTCTAAGGACTTATATAAGGACTAATGCACTTTATAATGCAACCTTTTAAATACAATAAAATTCTGCAAAAATATGCTTAAATGTGGATGAAGTCTAAGGCCATATATAAGGACTAATGCACTTTATAATGCAATCGGTTTTTCGGTATTATTGTAACTGCGAATATATAAAAAATAATGTAATCCAGGGCTTTAATTTAAAGCTAAGATATGGCCCTCTTTTAAAGCTTATTTTATTATCTAAGCTGGAAAAGTTAATGAAGGAAAGTGTAAATCGTAATTTTCTTCATGCATCGACTTGCTGTCAAATGTACTATAAAAAATAAACGATTACAAGAAGTTCTTGCGGTATTTTTAACATATGATAATATTAATAAAATACAAAATACATTTCAAAACCATTCAAAATCATTTTAGGACGACAAACGAAATGTACCTTTTAAATACAATCAAATTCTGCAAAAATATGCTTAAATGTGGATGAAGTCTAAGGACTTATATAAGGACTAATGCACTTTATAATGCAATCTTTTAAATACAATAAAATTCTGCAAAAATATGATAAAATGTGGATGAAGTCTAAGGCCATATATAAGGACTAATGCACTTTATAATGCAACCTTTTAAATACAATAAAATTCTGCAAAAATATGCTTAAATGTGGATGAAGTCTAAGGCCATATATAAGGACTAATGCACTTTATAATGCAATCGGTTTTTCGGTATTATTGTAACTGCGAATATATAAAAAATAATGTAATCCAGGGCTTTAATTTAAAGCTAAGATATGGCCTTCTTTTAAAGCTTATTTTATTATCTAAGCTGGAAAAGTTAATGAAGGAAAGTGTAAATCGTAATTTTCTTCATGCATCGACTTGCTGTCAAATGTACTATAAAAAATAAACGATTACAAGAAGTTCTTGCGGTATTTTTAACATATGATAATATTAATAAAATACAAAATACATTTCAAAACCATTCAAAATCATTTTAGGACGACAAACGAAATGTACCTTTTAAATACAATCAAATTCTGCAAAAATATGCTTAAATGTGGATGAAGTCTAAGGACTTATATAAGGACTAATGCACTTTATAATGCAATCTTTTAAATACAATAAAATTCTGCAAAAATATGATAAAATGTGGATGAAGTCTAAGGCCATATATAAGGACTAATGCACTTTATAATGCAACCTTTTAAATACAATAAAATTCTGCAAAAATATGCTTAAATGTGGATGAAGTCTAAGGCCATATATAAGGACTAATGCACTTTATAATGCAACCTTTTAAATACAATAAAATTCTGCAAAAATATGATAAAATGTGGATGAAGTCTAAGGCCATATATAAGGACTAATGCACTTTATAATGCAATCAGTTTTTCGGTATTATTGTAACTGCGAATATATAAAAAATAATGTAATCCAGGGCTTTAATTTAAAGCTAAGATATGGCCTTCTTTTAGAGCTTATTTTATTATCTAAGCTGGAAAAGTTAATGAAGGAAAGTGTAAATCGTAATTTTCTTCATGCATCGACTTGCTGTCAAATGTACTATAAAAAATAAACGATTACAAGAAGTTCTTGCGGTATTTTTAACATATGCTAATATTAATAAAATACAAAATACATTTCAAAACCATTCAAAATCATTTTAGGACGACAAACGAAATGTACCTTTTAAATACAATCAAATTCTGCAAAAATATGCTTAAATGTGGATGAAGTCTAAGGACTTATATAAGGACTAATGCACTTTATAATGCAACCTTTTAAATACAATAAAATTCTGCAAAAATATGATAAAATGTGGATGAAGTCTAAGGCCATATATAAGGACTAATGCACTTTATAATGCAATCGGTTTTTCGGTATTATTGTAACTGCGAATATATAAAAAATAATGTAATCCAGGGCTTTAATTTAAAGCTAAGATATGGCCTTCTTTTAAAGCTTATTTTATTATCTAAGCTGGAAAAGTTAATGAAGGAAAGTGTAAATCGTAATTTTCTTCATGCATCGACTTGCTGTCAAATGTACTATAAAAAATAAACGATTACAAGAAGTTCTTGCGGTATTTTTAACATATGATAATATTAATAAAATACAAAATACATTTCAAAACCATTCAAAATCATTTTAGGACGACAAACGAAATGTACCTTTTAAATACAATCAAATTCTGCAAAAATATGCTTAAATGTGGATGAAGTCTAAGGACTTATATAAGGACTAATGCACTTTATAATGCAACCTTTTAAATACAATAAAATTCTGCAAAAATATGATAAAATGTGGATGAAGTCTAAGGCCATATATAAGGACTAATGCACTTTATAATGCAATCGGTTTTTCGGTATTATTGTAACTGCGAATATATAAAAAATAATGTAATCCAGGGCTTTAATTTAAAGCTAAGATATGGCCTTCTTTTACAGCTTATTTTATTATCTAAGCTGGAAAAGTTAATGAAGGAAAGTGTAAATCGTAATTTTCTTCATGCATCGACTTGCTGTCAAATGTACTATAAAAAATAAACGATTACAAGAAGTTCTTGCGGTATTTTTAACATATGCTAATATTAATAAAATACAAAATACATTTCAAAACCATTCAAAATCATTTTAGGACGACAAACGAAATGTACCTTTTAAATACAATCAAATTCTGCAAAAATATGCTTAAATGTGGATGAAGTCTAAGGACTTATATAAGGACTAATGCACTTTATAATGCAACCTTTTAAATACAATCAAATTCTGCAAAAATATGCTTAAATGTGGATGAAGTCTAAGGACTTATATAAGGACTAATGCACTTTATAATGCAACCTTTTAAATACAATCAAATTCTGCAAAAATATGATAAAATGTGGATGAAGTCTAAGGCCATATATAAGGACTAATGCACTTTATAATGCAATCGGTTTTTCGGTATTATTGTAACTGCGAATATATAAAAAATAATGTAATCCAGGGCTTTAATTTAAAGCTAAGATATGGCCTTCTTTTAAAGCTTATTTTATTATCTAAGCTGGAAAAGTTAATGAAGGAAAGTGTAAATCGTAATTTTCTTCATGCATCGACTTGCTGTCAAATGTACTATAAAAAATAAACGATTACAAGAAGTTCTTGCGGTATTTTTAACATATGATAATATTAATAAAATACAAAATACATTTCAAAACCATTCAAAATCATTTTAGGACGACAAACGAAATGTACCTTTTAAATACAATCAAATTCTGCAAAAATATGCTTAAATGTGGATGAAGTCTAAGGACTTATATAAGGACTAATGCACTTTATAATGCAACCTTTTAAATACAATAAAATTCTGCAAAAATATGATAAAATGTGGATGAAGTCTAAGGCCATATATAAGGACTAATGCACTTTATAATGCAATCAGTTTTTCGGTATTATTGTAACTGCGAATATATAAAAAATAATGTAATCCAGGGCTTTAATTTAAAGCTAAGATATGGCCTTCTTTTAAAGCTTATTTTATTATCTAAGCTGGAAAAGTTAATGAAGGAAAGTGTAAATCGTAATTTTCTTCATGCATCGACTTGCTGTCAAATGTACTATAAAAAATAAACGATTACAAGAAGTTCTTGCGGTATTTTTAACATATGCTAATATTAATAAAATACAAAATACATTTCAAAACCATTCAAAATCATTTTAGGACGACAAACGAAATGTACCTTTTAAATACAATCAAATTCTGCAAAAATATGATAAAATGTGGATGCAGTCTAAGGCCCTATATAAGGACTAATGCACTTTATAATGCAATCGGTTTTTCGGTAAATAAACAGTATTATTGTAACTGCGTATATATAAAAATATATATACGAAAAGATGTACTCATTTAAAAACTATGCTTAATTCTGTAAATACCTCAAAATCATCGCATAGATTTCTGTGTATTGCACAATGTATATCACTATAATATCGATTTATATGACAAATTACAATATCATAATACTGTTTTATATTATTTGTGATTTTAATATTATTTTTACATGGGCAATTCACTAGTAGCAGTCAAAAATCACTTATTATTCGAGAAATACACGTTATTTAATTCTATTATGATCGTTTTCTATGTACATTTTGGTTTGTTTGAAACACAAGTGAAGAATCATTTAATTGTTATCAGGCACAGTCAATACCGGTTTACTTATATACGATCGTAATCATACCGACCTATCTAACGTACAAAACAAAAGGAATGAACCGAACACATTCCTCATGGGTGGTTAAATAGACACTGATTACGCACATTTGTCGTTGAAGAACTGAATGTATTGAGGTACTATCGCTAGCCTGCTTTAACGTATTTATAACATAGAACATCATGTATGTGAATCAAAATTTGCTAAATATTAATAGCTATATTACCCAACATACGATCTAGTGCAAAATTTTTGGTATAAAAAATGTATTAATAAATAAAAAATTGGAATTGAAATCTGAAAACGAAATCTCGCTACAAGAGTAAGATTTATGAATCTATTTTAAAAGAAAAAATCTTTTCAAAAATTCCTTTAATATCGATGCATTTTCTAAACTCTAACAATTATTTTTAGAAATTTATGAATAAATTAGTTTCAACGAAACAAAGTAAACAAATAGTTGCAAATATGTGTAATATTGCAGATTTACAAGATATCATTCCAGAACAAGAGTTATTTTTTGTTTAATCCGATTAAAATACTGTCAATTGATTTTATTTTGCTATTAATCAAATCGAAGGTAAATAAATTTTAGATAAGGTATTCTCGTGAGGTCAATGAAATATCAACCTGATTGAATCATTCGATATTTTTTTAGTGTACCTAAATCGCATTTATTTACAAGATTATCAAAAAAAATCATCATTTCTTAAATAGTCAAAATAACTAATAATTTAACTAAAATAACTAATAATTTAATTACCGATTATTTGATATATAAATGCAAAATAATGACAACTTCGAACATATGATATAAGGTGTCGGAATTTAAAATAGATTGTTTTTTTCAGGAATTTCAGGAAATTGCTGTATCTAGCATTAATAATGAAATGCATTTAATTCAGATCCCTTGAAAAGGGCAAAGGCACATTATTAAGTAACGAACATTCGGTCCAAGGAAAGATATATCAATAGAAAGTGGTCCTCGAATACGTATAAAGTAAACTAATTCGGTAGTGTTAAGTCTTCTAGAATCTACGGCATTTGGGGAATTGCTCTAGTTTCTTCGTGTGGACCTTACTGAGGGCAGTCCCAGTAATTTATTGACGAGGCGTAATTTCATAATGAATATCTCGACAATTGTAATGATATTACGCATACGAAGACAAAATTAAATAGATCCAAAATAAAAATAAAATGATTTTACATTAAAATTTTTAAGCTTCCTCGACGATTAAAAAATTAATTAATAATAATACGTTCACACAAATACACACAATAATTCAGATGCCTATTTATTTTAGACATCCTATCGAAAGTGGTTCCAAAATTCTAATGGGGCTCTACTACCGACAGAAGAAAATGCATCTTCAAAAAATATATATTTCTTATTACCGTGATATTAGTTTAAAATAATAAACAATATCAAATAATAGTATAGAATATCACCCAAATACCGTAACTTAAACCATTAAGTAGCTAGATGCGCATTTCGAAGGCTATGCCCCCATCTTCAGTAGCACAAGATAAAAACGATATAAAATAAATAAATAAAATATCAAATAACATTAAACCAAATCAAAACGGATTAAAAATCCTATAAAGAGTGATTTAGTTGACGTAATAAACTCCTGAATAAGGTAAGATTTGCTGAATCTCACCCTATTTAGGGTGGAAATCTCACCCTATTCTGAAAAAAAAAACACAACTTTTAAGAAGATAAATTGAGATGATGGATACATACGCAAGATTTACAATGTATATTCGTAGTGTTTTGATGAAAATAAGGGATTATCCACCACTTAATCGGAATGCTATTTTGATACGCGGTTATTATAAGGGCCAATGCTTAATAGGGGTTGTACAAGAACTTCAAACGAGCTTGTCGATATCGTATATTCAATAAACTAACGGGGCACAAAAATGATGCGCGCATACCTTTAAATAAAACGATAAAATTTTATTATAAAACAACTTTGTAATTTGTACGTACTTTTTGAAGTCTATATATTTAACAAAGCACCACTAAGAAAAATGTTTCAATTTTCTTGCTTAAAATTAAATTAAGTTAAACTTTGAATAAGACTTTATTAGTAGTATGTTTGTGTTTTAGGATGTTTATGTTTGTGTGCTCTTAATAATGGGCGGAGAAATAGCAAGGAAGAACCTGAAGACGTGTTAAATGTATTTTCCTAGTATAATTACAATATTTTGTACGTAAATTATATTTACACTGTCTGGGTGTGTGCTCTAAGATAATTAGTGTGTTCCTCAAGACATTTGGATTAAACGATGCTACAAATTAAAATAATGAGACGCGCAATACAAAATGTACAATCTTTTTAAGTTCACGAGATAGTAAACAAGTAAATATTGAAAATGACTACGGCGTGAAAAAAAGAATCAACTTACATATAAATATGTATTAAGCAATCACTTAACAATTCACGAAAAGAACAAATAAACACAATTTAACTTCCTAAACCTCCTACAATATAGCGATGGCAAACTGTAGGTTACTTTGAAGACTTAGTTCGTAGTTCATTTCAATGAACCGTTCACTAACTATAGGTCGTGAACTACTACATCTTTTTAAAATGAACTAGTTCACGACCTATATGACCAAATACATGCACATACTGAAAATAATCTGCTTTTTTTCTCAATATAAAAATATTAAATGGTACAAAATAAATAAATTGAAATATTACAATACTTATTTTGAATTAAGAGTGAGGAAGAAAAGACAACAATGTTAATAATTTATACAAAACACATATATAAGGAAATATAATCTTCTCTAGGTACTCACGATTATTTATATGAATATCTAAAATACGTATTGGTAGTTACTGATGAAAATGTTTGCTACTTTACTAACACTTGAAAATTAAATGTACAAACTATAATAAAATGAACTAGATAAAATCGTTTTGTTTGGCGTTATAATTTATATTTTCTATTCCGAATCTTCTCTGTTCAAACGTCAAAGCTTTGATTTGATATTAAGTGATTGCATTGCACTCAGAAGAACTATAAGATTTAGATGTTTATTTTTGCATTATTGCAAAAATTTGCTATGGCATGACATATTTAAGAACATATTTAATCTTGCGAATATATTAATTATATTATTCCAAATGAAATCTGATACCAACACATAAATTGTGACTCAGCTCGGCAATGCTGCTATTGCAATATTGCATCGAGTTTCCTATTTCGTTCCGTTCACCAAACACACTTTACCACTAAATAAACGTTAGTACTGTATATGTAATGTATACTATACTGCATCGTTTACGAGCTGTTGTGATTCATGAACGGTTTAGTAGACGACGGGTTTACAACCTAGTACAAGTACATACTTTTTTGGAAATTGTTAGCTAAAAGATTAAGCTGTGTTTGTGTAATATATAATAAAATACGCAATCGTCTACTGGTTGCCTTATGCCACGTTACAAACAGTACACGCGGCGCATGCGCATAGCGTGCTTCACTTTTCGTGGCGATTAGGCCAATTTGCCCTACCGCGCCTATAGAAGTTTCACTTAAAAAAAAAAGAAGAAAAGCCTACGATTTGTATTTTTATCGGATTTGCAAGTTTTTCACGCATTCTTCGTGTTGAATCAAACAAATCTTTCCAAGGTATTATAAATTAATCGATCCACTCTGGGAAATAGCATTTGTTGCACGATAAGTCGTTAATTATTTGGAATCAATCTAACAGGGATTAATTAATTAATGAAGAAGCATAAATGAATTAGCAAAGTAAAAGCACGTGGAATAAATATTTATTATTACGGCCAACCGAACACATCGATATTTTATATTTTTTACTAATTTCATCGTTTCAATAATCGAACAAAAACACATGGTACTTACGAAAAGTTACAGCGTGATTATAAAATATTATATAATATTACTATAATTCACTTTAAATATATGAAACTTAAATGTTGTGTACAAAATACGAGCTACGGAAATTTCCTCGTTACTTTTGTTATAGTTTTATATTTAAATTTTCATATATTGATATTATTCTTGACAAAATTATTACACGACATTTTTAAGTCTTATTCCCTATAAGGATTTTTTATTTTTTTTTATTAAATTCCCTTTCCCTAAGAGGAAAGGCTAGGAGAAGATCAGTTTGGTTTTAGGAAAAACAGAGGGACGATGGAGGCGATTTTAGCACTAAGAACAGTAGTAGAAAAAAGAATGAGGGTAGGAAAGGTAACTTGCATAGCTTTTGTAGATTTAGAAAAGGCATTTGATAATGTAGATTGGGACATAATGTTTAGAATTTTAAAAGAAACGGGTATAGATTATAAGGATAGGAGAATAATTTTTAATTTATATAAACACCAAACTGCCTTAGTTAGAATTGAGGGGGAAGAAGAGGTAGCAAAAATAGGGAAGGGAATTCGGCAGGGATGTACACTTTCACCGTTATTATTTAATCTATATATAGAAGATGCAATAAACAAAGTAAAAGAAGAGTATAGTGTAGGTGTGAATGTACAGGGAGAGAAAATATATATGTTGAGATTCGCCGACGATATAGCTATATTGGAAGAAAGCGAAAAGAATTTAGAAAGGGTATTGAATGGTATGCAGGCAGTATTGACTAGGGATTTTAACATGAAAATAAATATAGGTAAAACTAAAGTGATGAGGTGTGACAAAAAGGAATGCAGTAGAAAAATGAGGATCACAATAGGAGATAATAGAATCGAAGAAGTGTCAGATTTTTGTTATTTAGGCAGTAGAATCACAAAAGATAATCGAAGCAAGGTAGATATAAAGTGTAGGATAGCACAGGGTAGGAAGGCATTCGTAGAAAAACAACAGATTTTAAGATCAAATATTGACTTGGGTATTAGAAAAAGATTACTGAAGGTATATGTTTGGAGTGTAGCACTGTACGGGTGTGAGGCGTGGACTATAGGAAAGGAAGAGAAGCGTAGATTACAAGCATTCGAAATGTGGTGTTATAGGAGGATGATGAGGATTGGTTGGGAAGATAAAGTAACAAATGAAGATGTACTAGAGTTAGTAGGGGAGAAGAGAAGTATTTGGAGAGTGTTACAGCGTAGGAGAGACAGATTAGTAGGGCATATCCTTAGGCATGGGGGGATTATGCAATTGATCATAGAAGGTAGAGTGGAGGGAAAGAGAGGGGTAGGTAGGCCTAAATTGGAGTATGTGAGTCAGATAGTTGAAGACGTTGAGATGAATAGCTATAGGGAGATGAAGGGATTAGCTCAGGATAGATCGGCATGGCGTGCTGTTTCCAACCAATCTTTAGGATTGCGGACTCTTTAACTAATTCCCTATACTTGTATCCAGAACTAGACACCAGCTGTTTTGAGTACCCTCTTGAAAATATATATTACATACAATTGCACAGCAGGCAACACTGTAATATAGTGTATTCTTGAATATGATGTGTCCTGCAGAACAAATGCGACTAGTTTCCTGTAAAGTTGCCAAAAGAGGAAGTTGGAAGTGTTGCAACTCGAACATTGAGATGAAATATATATTTATGTATATTAACTTAGCAAGGGATTGTAAATTAGTTTTATGTTTTAGAAAATGGAGCAACTTCCGAACGTCGGAGTTTAGAATAAGACGCTATTATTGTTAAAAGTCTGGTGAGAATGTATATTCAATTGAAACATTTTAAAAGTTTCTTTATTAAATATTTTGTAAATTTCATCACATTGTTCAACTTAAAATAAAGATACTTAAAACGACAGTGAGTAAAACTGTTTCGAAGAGCCGCTCAACTATCAAATGGATTAGTTGAAAAATAATAAAGTACTATCAACAATAAATGAAACAATATGATTGTTAATTAGGTAGATTAAGACATTTTAAAAAGCCATCTTTCGTTATTTCTTATATATTCGTAATATTCTAAATTAATCCCACCAAAGTGAATATAATGTTCTAATATAATGCACTCCAATCGATAGAAAAAACATACTTATCTAATTCTACATTATAATCACCATCTTCATTGATTGCTTTCCGGTACATTCTTGGTTTTATATGAAAGTTCAGGATTATATTTGGAATTTTTACATGGGCTATATACACGCTGGAGAAACTGTATTTAATAATACCTATATATGTAGAATTATACAATTGTGGCAAAGAAATCCTTGCAAACGTCATTGAAATCAATCATTTTTAATGAAAGAAAGCGCACGGCCGTCGACGGTTTCCGTATTGTATATATCCATGCAAGGTTAGGTCAATAGTTCTTGCGTTCCTTACCAAAGTGCTACTTTCTCTATAAATAGTCCTCAATCAATATACTGTTTGCTCATTGTTAGGATGACACACAAAGGACTCTTTGTATGTTCAGATGGTATGCAAAATTTTGATTTAAATTGTAAGAAATAGGTACAGACATTTTTAAATTGAATTCAAACCAACTGTAAAGCGTTGTATCATTCTTACTGAAAATCGACAGCAATGGCAAGGACTCTTTCATCCTTGAAACTATTTTATCAATACATACTTGGAATATATTGGAACACGTTTTAAATCTTTTTCTATAATAACTCAGGCTTTAAATATACTGGTGTCTGAACAAATTTGAACTTTTGGATTTAGCAAAGATTTAGAGTTATCTTAAAATCTTAAATTTATACTTGTAGGCTGGTAGAAAATATATAGAATTAAAAATATATATATATATTTATGTAAAAATTATATAAATGTAAATTAAATATAGTTACTTGGTACTATTCTTATCGATATACGAAGAAATTGAATAGTTGCGAATATGAATATTTAATTTCTTCGTATATCGATAAGAATAGTATATTTAAGTCACAATATTTAATTTATATAACTTATCTTATCAATGGATCTATTCGTTAAATTCATATATAAATATGTTGATATTTCTTCATACAACATGATTAAAAATTAAAATTGTTACGAGAACGAAATTGTTTTTCGTGCCGCATTAATTTAACTGTTTTTCTAATAACTCAAATGGTGTTACTTTAAAACTACGTTCCATTGTTTTATGTATTTATGTCAACAATTTCATAAACGAAAAACAACTGTTCACCCACTTTGTAACTTCAGGGTTGTATACGTTTTGCAATAACACATCATAAATTCGGTAATTTTTCGCACCACCTCTCCACTCATTCTAATTAAATTATAAAAAATTCATCAAGGCTGTAGCTTCGGATTACTTCTCTAGAAACCAACAAAGATGCATATAAACTCGTTAAAGTTGCGAAGGAAACACAAGCGTTGAAAAGATTTTCGCAAGGATTTAGAATTGTCTTAAATTCATTATGAAGAAATCCGAAATCGTATAAATTTTGTTACAAATGGATAATCAAAACACTCAAATTGTACGCATTTTGACTACTTAAAAGTTGTTTTTTTCTTAACCCGAACTAAACTAAAGCTACTATTAAAATAGAATATACAGATCAATGATTACCACGATGCCTTTGTGAGGTGTGTAAAAATATTTTCAAATGCCGTGGGCTTCAAATGCCGTATTAGAAATCTCGGGGTTGAAAAATAAATAATCGTTTTTTTTTTAATTTTCAGGTTGAACGTAATAAAGGTATATGAAATGAACTTATGCTATCATACCATAGCATATATAGGGTGGCTACTTTCAAATCTGAACATAGCAATATGACAAATCAATTTTTAATTTTTCCATGATTGCCTGTCCAAGTTTACAAGATATAAAGTTGTGTCAATCGAAAGAGAATTTTTAAAGATTGTAAAGCAAAACAAATAAAACAATAAATGAAAAAAATATATAATTTCTAACGATATTTGAGGACCCAACTAAAAAATCTTATAAAAGATATATTTCTTGCTAGTTGGTCGAAACTAATCGAATTTCTATTAAACCTTTCGAAATTACAATGCCGCATTACATTTTATCACCGTTAGCGACGTAATAACTAAAAATAAAATTTGAACACTAGCAATTTTCACCGTAAGGTTCCATAATTAAAAGGCGTTCACAAAGAATCATTTATCAATTTCCGTGCGACAGTTAATCGATGTAAAACAGATTGTTTAGAAAAGTGGTAAAAGTTTTAAAACTACTAAATTCGGTAGACATAGCAGAGAAGAAGCTTTTCATGAAACTTCAAAGCAGTGGCATAACCCCAGATCCGCTCCATTGAGAAGGCGGGTGCATGAACGAATAATTTTTGGTAATCTAATTTTTTTTCAGTGAAAATTATACTTTTTATAGTAACTGTGTAGAGGAGTATTCGTTTCGTGTCCAGTTGATAATGATTAATAATCAAGGCAGCAGCCTCGTTATTACGCCACTGCTTCATATATTAGCGAAGTAGTTTGCAGCATATGCAGAATATTGTGCAGTAAAAGAAAAAAGATGGAAGTATCGCAAGAAACTCGTAAAATAGATTTCTAGCGTTGCGCCGCTTTGACTTCTAAAAAATCTTATTATTATTTATGTCTTTAATGATCACAGCTTTAAAAGTAGCTTCTTCATATTTTATTCCCGAAGTGGGTGCATTTAATGTATTGTGAACATCAACATAGAATCCAAAATGACATATATAATTTACACGCTATTATGTTTTCACCTACCTTGTTTTGCAGACTCCTACCAATACAGAAGAAGAGCTGGACATCGATCTGACGGACCCAGAGCTGAGCAAAGCAGCCGTGAAGATCCAGGCGTCGTTCCGCGGTCACATGGTCCGCAAGGACCAGGAAGGTGGCCATTGAGCGAAATGCACTGCAAGAGAATGTACATTTTCGGTTACCATTCAACATACAAGACAACCGTAATGCTAATCTACCAACACAAGATATTTAATAAATAATAAGCAGATATAAATTGCTATTGTTGAACAAAAAACGAAACAATTGGTATATAAAAATAAAATGAAAAACCTGCGAGAACGCTTTTAAAAACAACATTAAATTTACAACAATTAAAAGTTAATATTATATGATACCTGCATGCCGACAAGTATGAAACATTTTAATTCTTGAATATTTTAATAGTATATCGAGATTCGCAACTAGTTCTTATGGAGACAAAATGGTAGATTCACTTGTTAAAACTCTTCTCAACTGCATAAATTCTATAATCTTGAAACTCCAAAGTGAATTGGATTCAATTATTGTCATAATATAAAGACTAATAATATATATAGAAGAAATATATTCAACTATTGTTAGAAGTTTAATAATTGGAAATATGTATTGAAATTAAAACAAAAATGTTTCTATTTAAAGTTTAAATAAAAATCGAAAATAAATTCTTTGGATCTGCCGTGGAAAAATCAATCAATAAACTGTATATTAATTTTGATACGTATTTTCAAATAATATTACAGACTTTTTAAACTTTACATAGATATACAGATTTAAGCAGAATTATAATATATTATACATTTTTGACCCCAATATAAAAATATATATATATATGCAATTACGCTATGTACTTGCTACAGTTATACAATAATAATTACAATATTATAATATTTCTATTTAGTCATTTCATGTGTTCCTAAGTGTAGTAAAAGTGCAGGTATTGATTATAATAAACAATTATAACGATAATAGATAGAATAATAGTGAAATAATATTGTATACCGGTTTAAGAAAGATCAAAATTCAATTAGTATTTATGATAAATTCACACTGCATTTTTGTTTATGTTCCTGTATAAATTATATCCTCCGTAATATGTATCAAATTATTTGAATAAATATACCGTGCATTATATTTAAAATTAGTTATTTATAATTTGCATTTATATTGCGTTCTTTTCCATAAATATTTCAAAACTTATTCCTCTGTATATTTATTATTTAAACGGAAATTCCGTCAAGTTCGATAAATATCCTGAAGTATAAGGATATACATTTTTTCAGTTTATTTAAGTCCCAGAACGAATTTATTATATATGTATATATAATATGAATTGACGTTATAATTATGGAAAGTTACCATATATTAATAATAAACAATCGTTAATAATATAACGTTTCTATAAAATTTTTGATGCAATGCTCTGAAAAATGTTTTTTCTAATATTTGAAAGAAATTAAAGAAAATCATTTTAAAAATTATCACTACGGTGTTAAATTATAATAAAGAATATCACCCAAATAGCATAGCGCTTGAAATGTACATCTAGTTACGGTATTTGGGTGATATTCTATATTATAAAGAAAATCATATCAAAACAAACAACAAACAGCGAAGTTAGTTACCTGAAAATTGGTAACGCATATTTGGTAATATTGTATTGTTTAGTATTATAATAGCAGCAGAAAATGGAATTCATATTTGTAGAAAAAATATTTTTGTGAGTGTTGTGAATTTAAATCCATAGTTAATATTATAACTGCACAAAGTATTTACCAGTACACTACTTCTTACGATACTTCTAGAAAGAAATATTTATAAAACTTTCGGTGATAAAATTTATGGTATATGCCATATATATATATTATAAAGTCTTACATCAATGTGACTTTATATAAACAACCAAAAAGGCGGCATAAAAATTTCAACTAGAATTTTGGAACTCATCCAAGATCTATTTCATTTCCATTTGAGTATAAATGCATGTAACACACAAAAGTTATATACGCTATTTGAATAAATAATATATGGATAGATTAAGCTCTCCGGCTAACAATGTCCTGTTTTATAAATTTTATTATTATTCCAGCTTCGGTGCCCTATAATGCTAATTATCAAAAGTGGAAATTATATTTTGGTGCAAGCTACTATAATATTCTTTGTTATTCATATAAATTGTCCATTGTACCTGCCTCCTAGATATAATAAAGACCTTCCAAAATAAAAATGTTTTATTCTAAAAAGACAGTGTATAATATAATAAAATAATAAAGATACAAAAACTGACTTTACTTGATAAAATCAAATTTAATATTGACGGGGGAATTAGAAAAATTATATTCAAGGTCCAATATATGGACTGTAACATTATACGGTTGCAGGATATGGGCAGTCTGGTAAAAGAACACAAATGTAAGATAGAAGTATTTGAAATATTGTACTATAGGAAGATGAGCATTTGAGTGAACAGTTAGTTAAAGAGTCCGCAATCCTAAAGATTGGTTGGAAACAGCACGCCATGCCGATCTATCCTGAGCTAATCCCTTCATCTCCCTATAGCTATTCATCTCAACGTCTTCAACTATCTGACTCACATACTCCAATCTAGGCCTACCTACCCCTCTCTTTCCCTCCACTTTACCTTCTATGATCAATTGCATAATCCCCCCATGCCTAAGAATATGCCCTACTAATCTGTCTCTCCTACGCTGTAACACACTCCAGATACTTCTCTTCTCCCCTACTAACTCTAGTACAGCTTCATTTGTTACTTTATCTTCCCAACCAATCCTCATCATCCTCCTATAACACCACATTTCAAGTGCTTCTAATCTACGCTTCTCTTCCTTTCCTATAGTCCACAAGGATGAGTGAACAAGGAGAGGAATTTTATAGCTGGTAGAAGAACCATTTGAAAGGCGTTATAAAGTAGGAGATATACTAGATCATATTCTTATACACGGAGAAGGAAAGGAACGTGTAGATAAACTCATATTACAATACGTAAGTCAGATAATGTTGTATGTAAATAAACAGCTTATAAGGAAATAAAGAAGATTGCTCAGGAAGGATTAAAGGACATTCTGATATTTATCCAACAAATATCTGTGTTTGATGATTCAATTCAAAGATTCATTCAATGCAATTAATTTACTTTAACCACAAATAAAACAATCTAATAAATCCAGCAAAATATTTCACAATAACAATAAATACTGCATATATTATTAATATTTATACAGAAAACAGAAAGAATTTATGTACAAATTCTTATAAAATTTCATATAATTGATATATTGGCATCAATCACTTTAGAACGACAGTGCGATCGCAACATTGAATCAGCCCGAAATTGCCAGTGATTTTCCAATTCGAATCAATGCTTTCTGCTCTTTCAGCAACTCCCTTCAAAAGATTGTGAAACATTTAACGCACAGGATTAGCTTATGTTGATCATTGTACGGATTTAAGATAAATCTAGATTTAGTGTAGTTAGAGAAAGTATAAGAACCTTTTCCAAGCCACAAACCAAATCAGCTTTGATTGTGCGCAATGAACAAACAGGGGCTGGGTGGAAGCCCCGTAAAGCGACTTCTATGGGCGTCGTACACTCCCAATTCATTTCTCCGTACAATTTACGATAGTTTAAATCACCCTGACCATTATCACAAATAAATGCAGGCAACGTCGATTAAAAAAAAAAAAGTATCAACTTGAATCTTTAGAATATTAGGATGATTTTATTTAGCCCTTTACGCAAAGTTTTCCAACAAGTGTTTAAAGAAAATTACCTTGAAAATAATAATTTTCGAATCTGCCAATTGATTATACAAATCAGGCGCTATTTTTCGCATGTGCGTATAATTAACAGGTAAAGTCCAAAAATAATGAGTTTCCAAAATCCAAACTCCGGATTTTAAATAGTCGCCCCAACGAGCAGCAAAATATTCCAACTTTTCATGACGAGAAACTAAATGCAATTAAATCTGTCAATCGTATATCAGACCAAAGAATAATCCGCAATAAATTAAGAGTAATTAAAATTCAAACGTAAAATTGAACAATTTAAAAGATTCGAAGTACGGAAAAATATATAATCGCTATAAAATTATATTTAATTGATTGGTAAAGACGATTGGTGTTAAAAAAATTGTTTCAATAAATTTATACCAATATTTTCATTAATTCATATTTAAACGCCAATAGACATACAAATATAAAAGCGAAATTACTAAAAGATAGAAAGGACCTACATGCGAGCATTTCAGATATTGTCCAGTGGAAATCAAATACAGTAACGTCGGAAACAAACCAAGGCATGTCTTTGCAATGAAACCTCACACACTGAACTAATTTAGCTGATATAAGAAAATCTGCTAAACAAAGATCGGTGAATAGTTCATAGCCACTATTATCCAATATAATATCTAGAAAAATTAATAACAACATTTAAATAACAGCATCGGTAATAATAGTTAAATTGCTAAATGTGCACATTTGATAGAAAGAACCTATTGCCTAATCAATCAAATTAACAAAAACATTTTGAATTTAGAATTAAACATATCTAAATAGCACGTTGTCCAATTAGAATCGTACCAATTGTATTTTTAACAGACATTTCTGAACACAAATTCCATACAGTTTTGGAATTGTCCGATAGAATGTACAAATCCAACATATCAATTTTTTCAGAATTAGATAAATTATCTATGTTAAGTACTTCGCCATTAGTTAACGATAAATCGCATTTATTTCCCCATAAGCTCAACTAAAATGCATAGGCCGTATAAGAAAAGTATGAATGCAAGTTTTATCGGTACCTTTATTAAATTGATGAATTCTACTTTTTTATTGACCGTATCGATAGAATTTAAAGTGTTGAACAATGTATCAGCCAATCGATAAATTGCTTCGGACGCTCCATATGCAGCATCTTCCTTTTTAATACGGAACGGATCGTAATCGTTCATAATCTTACTAAAGCAACAATTAAAAATAATGGTGCATATTAGCCAATCTACTATTATTTAATTTAAATTCTTCACACAGAGACGTTTTAAGTTGTCTTAATTTTAAGTTGTTTTAATTAATTTAAGCAATCTGACCTGTTTTGTTGTATTGCATATTTGAAAATCATTGACATCATTCGAAATAATCCGCATTGATCACATCATTAAGTATTAAAATAATTATAAGGATAGGGGAATTATTTTCAATTTATAATATATTTTATTAGTTTCCTGTGATGTAAAAGTTTCAAAATATTTCAAAAGAAACGGGAATATATTATAAGAATAGAATAATTATTCTAAATCTATAAAAACATCAAACGGCTTTAGTAGGATTGAGGGGGAAGAAGAGGTAGCGATAATAGGAAAAGGAGTCAGGCGGGGATGTAGACTTTCGCCGTTGTTATTTAACCTGTATATATAAAATGCAATAAACAAGGTAAAAGAAACGTATAATGTAGGTGTGAAAATTCAGCGAGAGGAAATAAATATTATGAGGTTCGCTGACGATATAGCTATCTTAGAAGAAAGGGAGCAGAATTTAGAACATGTATTAAATGGTATGCAGGAAGTAGTGACTAGGGATTATAACATGAAAATAAATATAGGCCAGACCAAAGTGATGAGGTGTGACAAGGAATGCAAGCGAAAAATGAAAATAAGAATAGGAGATGATAGAATAGAAGAATTGTCATACTTTTCTTATTTATGAAGTAGGATTACAAAGGATAACCGAAGTAAGGTAAATAAAAAATGTAGGATAGCACAGGGTAGGAAGGCATTCGTAAAAAAGGAGCAGATTTTAAGATCAAATATTGACTTGAGTATTATAGAAAGAGTACTGAAGACATATGTGTGGAGTGTAGCATTGTACGGGTGTGAGGCGTGAACTATAGGAAAAGTAGATAAACGTAGAATAGAAGCATTCGAAATGTGGTGTTTTTGTAGGATTGGTTGGGAAGATAAAGTAACAAATGAAGCCGTAGTAGAGTTAGTAGAGGAGAAGAGAAATATTTGGAGAGTATTACAGCGCAGGCGAGGTACACTAGTGGGTGACATTCTTAGACATGGGGGTAGTATGCAATTAGTTATAAAAGGTAAAATAGTTAGGCCTAGATTGGAGTATGTGGATCAGATAGTGGAGGACGTGTGGGATGAATAGCTATAGAGATGAAGGAGTTAGCTCAGGATAGATCGACGACAGCTGTTTCAAATCAATCTTTAGGATTGAGGACTATTTAACTAACTAAATGAGCATAAACTAACAATTGAAGGGGTTAGAATAGAAAGGGTATAAATACTTTTTTTAAATTTCGAGATAAGTGTAGTTTCTGAATATTAATATACCCATTTTTTAGTGGAGAAAAGGCTCAAGTGATTTTAAATACTACGAGTGCTATTTATCGTCGAGTAGAAATATGAAGTAATTTACATCACTAATGAACTAAGAATAGAAAGGGTACAAGTGAGCTTATACCCCTTCTATACCAAAAGATATATTGTTTTTATTGAGAGCTTGTTGCATGTAATTCTCGTATAAAACCGGTAAAACGAAAAGTTCGTGTTATTCGTGTTAAATAAAGAACTCTTATCTATTACGGTAATATTATACTAGAAATTCCCTCACATACTCAAACGTTCTATGAAAAATGCGCATACTATCAATGTGTTAAACTTTACAATAAAATACCTAATAGCATAAAATGTAAAGATTTCTTCCAATTTAAGCAAGCCGTGAAACTATTACTGCAAGAAAAGGCTTATTACAATATAAATGATTTTTAAAATAATGTTATATGTTTTAATGGTAATATATATATATATATATTTCATCTGTATATATTTATGTATAATTACTAATGTATGGACCTCTAATCCATACTTTATAAATTTCTATAATTACGAGATGATCTATAATGTGTTAAACCTCAAGTGTATTGTATTATGTAATATTTACATATTGTACTTGTAATCTCGTACTATTTCTTGACAATCCAACATCTGTAATAACTATAATATATTATTGTATTATGTATTACGAAGATAATCTGGAATAATCAAAATCTATCATCTAATCTATTAATATGGAAAGTGACGAAGGTAAGTTTTTATTTTATTATTATTATTCACGACATGACAAAAGAATGGTTTTCTTTTCTTTTCCACATCTGAACAGTTTGATTCACGATCCAAAAAAATACTCTGATAAAAAGCGCTTAAAATTTAACAGCATTATCCACTTTAAATATACGAAAAAAATCAGAAGTTTATTCTTTTGAATTTAAAAGTACATTAGATAATGATTTACCATTATCCAAAAGTATTATTGTTCCTACTTCTGGTCAAAATTGAATGTGGTTTTTTTCTAAATTGTCAAATAACAGCGCCTTAAAAATTTCTCAAGAAATATGGAGTAATCTGCAAACATTATTGGACTATGTGCCACCGAAATTTCACAAATTTTATAAAGACATGGAGCACGGATCCAAGGATTGCAAAAAGAAAATTACAGAAGACGAAAACATCATTCCTACGGCTTCTACATCTAACACTGAAACTCAACACCCTGATCAGGACTCTGTTGTTGAAGAGGATATTAATAGATTCGGATTATGAAATTTAGCTTGTAAAATTACATTTATTTTTTCTAAATAAAACTGTTTTTGATATATTGGCTCTATTTATTTTCAATGTATGTTGCATTGATTTGGAATAGTGAAGGTATAAGTGCAATTTTTTTTAAAAAAAATTGTACATAATCATTTATGACGTTTGGATAAGTTTTATACTTATTACATAGAAATATTAGCCTTTTCAGACGCTATATGTGTAAAAATATTTTTTATTGCCTAATTCAATAATTATAATACAGAATATCACCCAAATACCGTAACGAGCATTAAGTAGCTAGATGTACGTTTCAAGCGCTATACGCCCATCTTCAGTAACACAAGATAAAAATAAAAAATAAATAAAACTTAGTTTTAACTTGTGCTACTAAAGATGGGCACATAGCGCTTGAAATGTACATCTAGCTACTTAATGCTTGTTACGGTATTTGGGTGATATTCTATATTATAATTTAACACCGTAGTGATAATTTTTAAAATAATTCAATAATTAATAAAGTCCAGTCAACGTTCATGTTAATTATGACAAAACTATAAAAATGTTACTTACACCCTTTCTATTCTAACCCCTTCAATTAATGCTTCATTGTGTTTATGCTCAATGACATTATAAAATCGAATTGTCCATTGCCGCTTATATCCAAATGAACTGAAAGCAGTATTTACAAACCTTAATTGAAAGAACTCCCTTAATCTTCTATATATATAGCACTCAGTATGTAACCAAACTGCTGTAAAGTACGTACAACCCCCATTCTTAGAAATTTCTTCATTTAAAAGACTATTGTAAAATTGTGCGCTGGCATCAATCATTGCCAACGGCACCATCGTTTTATTCGTTTGTATCTCATATTTAAACTTCGACATCTTGGAAATGATTTCTCTAGCGTCCTGCGCGGCTTCCTAAAATACAAAGCTACTGTATACCGAAAATTTTAACATGAAAATAAATATAGGTAAAACTAAAGTGATGAGGTGTGACAAAAAGGAATGCAGTAGAAAAATGAGGATCACAATAGGAGATAATAGAATCGAAGAAGTGTCAGATTTTTGTTATTTAGGCAGTAGAATCACAAAAGATAATCGAAGCAAGGTAGATATAAAGTGTAGGATAGCACAGGGTAGGAAGGCATTCGTAGAAAAGGAACAGATTTTAAGATCAAATATTGACTTGGGTATTAGAAAAAGATTACTGAAGGTATATGTTTGGAGTGTAGCACTGTACGGATGTGAGGCGTGGACTATAGGAAAGGAAGAGAAGCGTAGATTACAGGCATTCGAAATGTGGTGTTATAGGAGGATGATGAGGATTGGTTGGGAAGATAAAGTAACAAATGAAGCTGTACTAGAGTTAGTAGGGGAGAAGAGAAGTATTTGGAGAGTGTTACAGCGTAGGAGACAGATTAGTAGGGCATATTCTTAGGCATGGGGGGATTATGCAATTGATCATAGAAGGTAGAGTGGAGGGAAAGAGAGGGGTAGGTAGGCCTAGATTGGAGTATGTGAGTCAGATAGTTGAAGACGTTGAGATGAATAGCTATAGGGAGATGAAGGGATTAGCTCAGGATAGATCGGCATGGCGTGCTGTTTCCAACCAATCTTTAGGATTACGGACTCTTTAACTAACTAACTGTATACCGCGTTGCGATAAATTAAACAATCATTTTACTTCGCCACGATTATGAAGAATCTCGGTTTTACTTCTGCATAAACAATCCATAGTTTGGGTGAGAATATTCGGTATTCTGTCCTTGACAGTATAATAAGCAAAGCTCCTAAAAAGTTACGAGGCTACATTTTGTTGTTTAAATTAAATCAAATTTATACCTTTTATATAACGCGGATAATGGTTTATTATATGGAGTTCGGATATCCAAACAATGTTGTTTGGCTTCCCGTATTTCATTAGCGTTAGCTTGCATGGTTTGAATTTCATTAATAGTTATATGTATGGCGGCCATCATTTATGTGTAGAAATATTGGATAAGAATTTAACATTATCAAATTCGATGATATGAATATATTATATGCTGCAACCAACAATGCACATAATCGAAAGTTTCCCGCCTAACTTCACCCTGAACACCATACAGGTTGATTACAAAACGAAATGCATTATTATACATAATAGGGTTGATGTACTATTAAACAAACTAAAGTAATATTATTTATTTATGGCAACCTGGTGTATAAAAAGCTTATAATACAAAATTATATATATGCAGTGCAATATATATGAGTGAAATAAATTGAACGAAAACTAAGCAAGATATCTATCAATGTAATGAATCATTTCAAATCCAACTTCTACCATAATCAGAATGATTATCATCCATTCTAGTCGGACGTGATGTTTATCGCTTAAATATGACGATAATAACTCGATTAGCTCTATACAATGGTTAATTTTTTCATTCATCACCTAAATGACGAGAATAAAATTAGTTTCCTAAATTAATAGAATATATATTCACAGAAATCACCTTCGTTCTCCTGTTAATGCTAAAATAATTACACGTTTGCAAGTACAACTTCTCCAACTCTTCCCTATCCCAATAAAAATCGGGAGTATCCAGTAAATCGGAACTCAAATTTATTACATGCCTCAAAACAAATAATTCGCCGTGTTTCCTCAACACCTCTCCCTGCGTCATTTTAATTTTAGTTCCTGTTTTTAAATCTTCAGTGACTCCTTCTATCGAATTGATATACTTTTCTAGGGACGCTTCCCACATTCCCAATTTAACACTAAGTGCCATAGCTTGTGCGCACGTATACTTATCCAAGACACTGTCGACAATATGGAAAAGTCCATTAACGCCATCTAAATCGCTAGATTTTTTGCCATCTGCTTGGTGCTTGTAGCCCATTATTTCCGCTTCTTCTTGAATAATACTTTCTGAATACCGATCGTGTTCATAAGGCTTTAAAAAGTTTAAAATGTTACTGCTTTCCAGTTCGGTTATATTCGACAATATTACGCTCCCTTCTCTCAAGAAGAATATTTCACGAGGCTCGCTTTCGACGGAGTATTTAGCTACAGCACGGACAACGTCGTTGTTATTTTCAATTTTATGAGATTGATAAAGGTCTTCCTGTTGCAAACCCTTGACGAGCCTTTCCAAATCATATTCTTCGGCCGTAGAAAATGCTGTTAGATTATAAATACCCTGACTTTCTTCTAACGTTCTGGTTGGTTTCTTTCGTAGCACAGGGCGCTTTTTCAGTTGTAAAGAAGAAATATGCTCCTGTATTCCTTGCTTAATTATTGTTTTAGAACATAAATGTACACGACCGGTGAAATGGAAAGGACTTTTCAAAACACCCATTTGTACCGATACAGCCATGAAACTATATTGTTTAGTTAAATTAACGCACTTTGTTAGTAACTTACTCATGTTTGTGCTTATAGCCTACGAAATATTACGACTATATTTTGCAACAAAAAGCGATACTTAATTCATATAAAGTACACAAAAAAACAGCTGTAACACAATAACAAAACAGCTGTTCTTCGTGAGAACATAACCTAATTTACGATAAGAAGGACGTGATCTAGGATCAGGATGTCAGTGATATTCTATTGGGAGTTAATAAAGGATCCTCCCAGTGGACCAACCAAATGTTGGTTATATATTATTGCGCTAGGGATAGCGCAATTTGCAAGTAATGATTGAAAATGAATCATTAATATCTTTGTTTAAATAAAAAAACATATCGTAATTTTTGGATATTTTGTTTATCAAAGTCTCCTCTATGAGATTGTATTAACAGTATGCCATATTATTGAGTGAAAAATTACCATTATGGACTTTGAATGACACTGTGTATAATATGAGAGCGCGGTAAATGAAGCAATTATTAAAGTTCTAATTACTTTCTTTAAACAAAAATAGTATAGGCAATTTTTTGAAGCTTTCTTTATCAAATTCTCCTCTATAGGATTGTATTAACAGTACGCCATATTATGGGTTGGAAGGTCACCAATATGGACATAGTATCATACAAAGTCCATATTGGTGACCCTCCACCCCATAATATGGTATACTGTTAATACAGTTTCGTAGAGGAGACTTTGATAAACAAAATATCAAAAAATTGCGTATACTATTTTTGTTTAAAGGAAGTTATTATAATTTTAATAATTGCTTCATTTACCGCACTCTCATATTATACACAGTGTCATTCAAAGTCCATATTGGTGACCCTCCACCCCATAATATGGTGTATTATTAATACAATCTTATAGAAGAGCCTTTGATAAATAAAGTTTCAAAAAATTGCGAATACAATTTTTGTTTAAAGGAATCTATTGTTGCTGGAGTTTTCTATTGATTTTTTAGTAACATGCCATTTCATAGACTAAGTTTCATTGGTTATTAATAGGATATTATGCACTAAACTGATTATATACTGCTGTATTTTTGTTGTTGATTGTTATAGTTAAAAGATACAAGCATTTGTTTATGTATTAACTTGTTAATTGTTATAAAAATCATGTGAATGTAATATTGTGTATTTTGTATTGGTCCACAAAATTAGACATAAATAGTGTTAACCCTGTCGTACTCTCCTCTCGGTGGCTATTTTGGTTAACCCAATATTAATAGAAGTCACCGGCGTGGATCAGGCCGGTCTTTTTGAATAAAATAATAAATTATGAGCAATTTGTAAAAACAATATCAGTTTATGCAAATAATACAATATGACAACTATACCCATTAAGGTGCCAGTTCCAAATATAATAGGAAAGAAACAATCCTTAGAAGCAATAACACCTCATCGAATATGTGTCGGAATCTTAATACGCGTCTTTTGCGAGTACAGACTAACCGGTAAGAATCAAATTGCCTATTTTAATGTGTAATAAATTTCAGTACGGTTGAGGAATAATTTATGTTAGTATTTATATTAATTTATATTTATTTTATATATTTTTTATATTCATATATTTATATTATATTTATATTATATTATATTTATATATATATTTATATATTTTTATATATTATATATAATATATATTATATATATATATATATTATATATATATATACACATATGGAGCGAATTACGTTTACGGTAAATTTGCATATTTTGAGGAATGAGGGTTTTTAGGCCTTTTTAGGGTGGAAACTTTAACACTGAATTGAAAAAACCAGGCGGAAACATGCAATTGCTGAGAAATATGCAAATTTATGCAAATTTATTTTTTGAGGAAAATTTGCAATTTTCACAGCAATTACTATGTTTCTATGGTTTTTTCAATCCACAGCTAAAGTGTCCACCCTAAAAAGGCCTAAAAACCCTCATTTCCTAAAATATTTAAATTAAAGTCGCAAAAACACAATTTTTATTTTTAAAAATTTTTCAACAAAATATTTTACTTCATAAAAAATCGCCCACTGTGTCATCTTGACCTGACCTGACCTGACCTGACCTGACCTTCCTGGACACAGAAAAATTAACGCCGGATTTTTAGGAATTTTTACCGTAAACCACATTTTACCCATACACACACATATATATATATATATATATCATTATATATTTGATATATTTTATATAGTTAAACAGTCCGCAATCCTAAAGATTGGTTGGAAACAGCACGCCATGCCGATCTATCTTGAGCTAATCCCTTCATCTCTCTATAGCTATTCATCTCAACGTCTTCAGCTATCTGACTCACATACTCCAATCTAGGCCTACCTACCCCTCTCTTTCCCTCCACTCTACCTTCTATGATCAATTGCATAATCCCCCCATGCCTAAGAATATGCCCTACTAATCTGTCTCTCCTACACTGTAACGCTCTCCAGATACTTCTCTTCTCCCCTACTAACTCTAGTACAGCTTCATTTGTTACTTTATCTTCCCAACCAATCCTCATCATCCTCCTATAACACCACATTTCTAATGCTTGTAATCTACGCTTCTCTTCCTTTCCTATAGTCCACGCCTCACACCCGTACAGTGCTACACTCCAAACATATACCTTCAGTAATCTTTTTCTAATACCCAAGTCAATATTTGATCTTAAAATCTGTTCTTTTTCTACGAATGCCTTCCTACCCTGTGCTATCCTACACTTTATATCTACTTTGCTTCGATTATCTTTTGTGATTCTACTGCCTAAATAACAAAAATCTGACACTTCTTCGATTCTATTATCTCCTATTGAGATCTTCATTTTTCTACTGCATTCCTTTTTGTCACACCTCATCACTTTAGTTTTACCTATATTTATTTTCATGTTAAAATCCCTAGTCAATACTGCCTGCATACCATTCAATACCCTTTCTAAATTCTTTTCGCTTTCTTCTAATATAGCTATATCGTCGGCGAATCTCAACATATATATTTTCTCTCCCTGTACATTCACACCTACACTATACTCTTCTTTTACTTTGTTTATTGCATCTTCTATATATAGATTAAATAATAACGGTGAGAGTGTACATCCCTGCCGAACTCCCTTCCCTATTTTTGCTACCTCTTCTTCCCCCTCAATTCTAACTAAGGCAGTTTGGTGTTTATATAAATTAAAAATTATTCTCCTATCCTTATAATCTATACCCGTTTCTTTTAAAATTCTAAACATTATGTCCCAATCTACATTATCAAATGCCTTTTCTAAATCTACAAAAGCTATGCAAGTTACCTTTCCTACCCTATTTCTTTTTTTCTACTACCGTTCTTAGTGCTAGAATCGCCTCTCTCGTCCCTCTGTTTTTCCTAAAACCAAACTGATCTTCTCCTAGCCTTTCCTCTACTTTATTTTCTAATCTCCTATAAATAATCTTTAACAATATCTTCGATGCATGTGATAGTAGGCTAATGGTCCTATAGTTCTCACACAATTTAGTTCCTATTTTATATATATATTATATATATATATTTATATAATTTATATTTATGTTAATTTATATTTATAGTATATTATTTTATTTATATTAATTAAATATATTATTGTAAATTTTTAGGGGATTTCTTGTCGGCCGCTTACTTTGATTCCCGATGCACTACGAAGTTGTTTTGCAATCTGTTCATAGGCTTAATTCAAAATGCCGATTTATCTTTGACTAATTTGGTGTCTATAATCAATAGTATGGCGGATGATACCAATAAAGTTAAAGAGATATTGGATGTCTTTAAAAAGGCAGTCGTTGATATTAACAAAAACGGAACTCAAGCTCTGTTGGATAACACGGATGCAATTAGTAATGTAATTTGCCAGAAAGAAAAGTACTCCGACGTATTTCATAAAGCCAGTATTATTAATAAATTTAGTGTCATAGGTATGGTTTAAGATAAAATTGGTGTTTTAAAGAGGATTACTTAAAAAGAAATTCGACTATTGAGAATTATTGCAGTTTAAAAGGGTGTATTTTGCATTCGACTGTTTTAATAAAATTAATAATTGATGCTTTAACGGTGCGTATTTGGTTTCAGAATAAAATATAAGTAATTGTCTAATTTCTTTATAGAAATTCCTCAACGAACCAAATTTAAATATCGCCAAATTCCTTCTTCATTTTAATAGGATTGATATTATGTTTAAGGTTTCTATTGTCGAAGGTTGGTGGTGACTTTCGAAAAGTTATCATTTCCAGAAATTACAACCTTTTTAGCGGCTTTCTTAAATTATTGTAAAGAATTTATGCGAGACGAAGGTTTAAAAATAGAAAATGCTACTTTTCTACCAACGCAACAATCGATTTTATTGTAATTATTAATGAATATGAATATATTTTTTGTGTATTAATCAAAAATATTTTAGTACTAAAGATGAAGATCTGTGGACTAGGCGTCAATCTGAATTATTCATAGCAACGCAGTATGCTTTACTACTGCATGATGAGGAAAGGGCTATGGAGCCCCGTAACTTGCATGTATATTTGGATTGTATGATTAAAGCGAACCCTGATTTAGCAGAAGCTGTAAGCATCGTAATATCCGAAAATTTAATTTTTTTTTTTATTGAAATTCATTGTAGCACTTCTTAAACTATTTAAACTATATGAGATTCAAAGAATATTGCGGTGCTATTGAATCAATTTATCAATCTTTTGATAAAAGCGCAGCGAACGAAAGGAATGGACCAGATGAGAAACCAAAGACTTATCGATACGCAGCGCTGAATTTAGCTCTTCTGCATTTTCAATTTGGACAAGAGTATATAAAATAATCATTCGACAATTATTTCTCAACTAAATGTCCATAATGCATTGTTATAGGGAAGAAGCGCTGGAGGCTTTGACCGAATCAATTCGCTTAGCTCAAGAAGCAAATGATTCAATTTGCTTACAACATGCCCTAATGTGGTTACATACTATTGACAACAATAGCAAAGATCGTATGGTTGAATCTTGCGCTTATAAGGGTCAAGATTCGAATAAATCATATCTAAAAGCATTGGGCATCCAATCCTTTTGTTTATACGCATCAGTTCATAGCGGTAGTCCTAGAGAAATATTTGAGGTATGTTACACGCAATTGGAGCTACAGATCTGTATGCCACAAGCATACAATTTAAACTAAACTTCAACATAATATGAAATCTATAATTGGATGGAAATGCACATACTTCAAACAGTATTATTTGCAGACACTCTCAAAGAGCGACTCGCACCCTAACACCGCCCAATCACCGAATCAATCTTCTCTATCGCTCGCCAGCACTAATAACATCCAATCCGCCAATCACGCGCACGCCCTTAACGTCGCCCTGTACGTACACTACGGCCGACCTGGGCTGGCCGCCCTCGACTCTCAGCTACTGCTCTACCAGGACGCCGACCAGCGGCTACTTAGGTTGGAGGCAGCACGGCGGCAACGTGGCGAACCGTACGCGCAAGCGCTCTGTACGATTGCTCAGCAGTTACACGCGGAAGGCGAAGATGCGCATGCGCATGCGGTGCTCTCGCTAGCCAAGGACGGAATAGGAATGGGCAGCGGATTGGGAGGGGAAATGGTCCGAATGGTGGAGGACGTGATTCGGTGAGTTTTTGAAGGAGTATTTTTTTATGTTTTATAAACATTCTCCTGTTGCTTTTGACAGTTTTGAGCAGTACCTTCACCTAGACAAAACCGATCTTGCTCAAGGACATGTCAATAACATAAGGGCATCTAACAATCCATCGTACCGATACGAGGGTATTCTACGTAGCGCTGAATTGATGTCAGTTCGGGGAGATTATGACGGTGCCCAAACGTGCTTGGGCGCTATTCTAGATTGGAACAGCGAAGGTGGTTCCGGTACTGGTGAAGGAATGGGCGAGGAGAATAGTCCGTTCTTCCAACATGTGCGCGTTCGTGCCATGTTGTTATTGGTGGATATTCAAACTTCAATGGCTGAGTGTTGGGCGAATGGTGGCGAAGTACCACAAGGCATAGCAAGTGAGTTATTTGATGTTGTTTCAAATATAATTGTGTCATTTGGAAAAAGTAATTTATTTTCAGACACACTGCAATCAGCTCTTGGTTTGGCTCGTATGAACCACCTTTCGCACCTGGAGGCGATCGCTCGCTTGCATATCGCCCATTTACTGTTCCTACAGCGCGCCCACGTACGTGCCCTACACGCACTTAATCACCCGCGTTGTCTGCCCACATTGCTCGCCCATGGCGGTAAGTACGATAGGGCACGTGCGTTCTTCCTCTACATCAAGTGCAGAATGGCAACTGTTGCGGCCATACAAGAGGAAATAGAGCGCCAGAGGATTGTGGACGAGTGTATTGGATACCTGCGGCAGATCTGCGAGTGGTTTGACCAAGTGGGCGCCTTATGGAGAGTGAGAGATGCGATGTATATACAGGTGCGTGTTGAATGTAATCGGTGCTTAATTATTTTTCTAATTGCCTTTTTCGTAAATTGCATATATAAATAGAGCGCGGAATTTCTCAAAGCAGATATCACTTTCTAGGGCCATGTATTTCTTATGGGAAAATGCTCATATCTCATATCTCGCAAAATCTATATCAATGCAGGTGAAGGATTTTTTTTTATGTATAGAAAGCTGTCATCTATGACCATTCCTATAATATTTATCTTTTCGTGTATTTGTATTATTGTTCAGGTACGCTCGGATTATGTTGACCTTATATTTTTATCTGATCAAATTAAATCTCGGTTTATGAAAATGTTGTAACAAATAAATATTTGATATACCTTTAGTAATAAGCATAACGATGCCGTGAAATTTTATCACGGTGATCTATAAAAATATATCCCAATTTCTATTGATTATATACAATTTTGCAGATACAAATTTTCAACGAATTTAATATGGTCGAACAACGAAACAAAGTATCGCTTTTGTACCGAAAATTGGTAGAAGAAAATCCAATGAGGAATCCAATGACTGTTATATCCTCAGTATAATTTATTGATTTTACGCCTATTTAGTTAACTTTTAAACTGATTTATTTGAACTGTATTATAAGAACAAGAACAACTTGTCTATGTAATAAATGATAATTTTTCAAAGTGTGTTTGCTTTATTTTTACGAACAGTAATTTTTTTAATATATTAATATTGTAAAAATACAACAAATGATGTCACGACGACAATTCCACTGATAAAATGCTAAGATAATTGGATAAGAGGTCAACACTTTATTAAATAAACTACAGTATTTAATTTAATTCACGCTCAATTCTAAATTTAAATGATAAGTGTCATTCTTTTATGGCCGCTTTAATAATTGCCATATATAACTTAGCATTTTTATCTATTTCCCTATGTGTCATTTTGTTTTGCTAGCTCGAACCTGTTGAATCATTTGCATTTTGATAAGATTTTTATGTCCAGGAGTATATGAGGATTGTGTCAAGATGTTATTGTGAATATTTTTAAATATATAAATGAAATATATATAATCGGTACTATATAAATGAAATCATATTTGAGAATTCTGTGCAGTTTTTATAAAATTGGTAAGTATTCTCCTTTTAAAAAAGTATCAAATTCATTTCTGATTATTATTCGTGTCCTTGCTTGTTTGGATTTATTCCATAATACTGCTGTAGAATTTTTTGAAAATTATAAAGAAATTATAAATAATCGTCATATTATAATTAAATTTATTTCAACAATACTCTAGTCATTTATGTTGTTGGATCATGATCTGCGAGTAATGAAATTATCCACTCTTATCCTCTTGCTATTGCTATTTAAATGTAAAATCCTATTGAACGAATCATTTTTATTGTCGTGATGAATTGCAATCAATTCTATTCGGTGCTTTAGTGCGATTCAAATTTATTGCACTCATCGATATTTAGGGCTCGGTGCAATGTTTCGGTGTACTTTAACAAATAAAGGCCTTCTCCATCAATGTTAATTAGTTTTGCGTTAATATAATCAGTAGCGCACGAGAAAAATGAAATTAATAATAAAGTACGGTGATCATAGATTCTGTATGAAGTAGACAATGACTGGGGCGTATTTAACTAGCAGCTCCCTATAGCTAGGGTAAAAAATTAATATTTATAAATTTTAATTTTTACAGTACCTACGAAAAGCAGAACGTCAGATTTACAGAACGAAAAGCAGATTTATCGATGTTTCTCTTCTATGAAGCCGCATTAAATATTCTTAATACGTTAATTTGTTAAAATATCTTTTTGAAAAATTTGAAGAAAAAACACCTCTTGAAAGAGGTAATCCCCCCCCTCCACCTGTGCCTGCAGTGAGGTATTTAGTTACATCACGATATAATTTATTACGTTATATGAATACAATCGTTTAATTTAAAATGAGAATTAGATAATTATATTTATCAATAAGTAGGAAATGATAAAAAAATTAAATTTAGCTGTAAAGAGAATACCGTACATATTGTATAAACATGCTCTTTCCAATATGCTTTAATACGTAATTTTGTATTAATATTAAAATTATGTAAAAAATTAAAAATTAAATATGCAATAAGATCTGCACTCGCTCCATATTCTGCTATGAAATAAGGAAAAATAAGTTCTAAAGCTTACCATACAATACATACACATATGGAAGTATAAATTGTGTATCTTCTAGGGTAAAAGGTATTGGCAAAAGGTTTAAAATATGGTATTGAGGTGGATTTTTTAATAAAAAAAGGGAGGTAGATACGCTACTGCTATAAGGCAAAACGTATGAATTTCATCCAAGGCTACCAATTCTATTCAAATTCAAACCTTTGTTTTGCGCGAATCATCCGAACCATAATACTCCTCTAGCACGCTAATTAAAGAAAATTAGTATGTAATCAGAAAACATTAAAGGGATTTTGTTGATTATTGCTTCGTGTTCTGCATTTCAAACAAATACAACACATTCCTATGGATTATCGACCAGTTTTATCTATATAATTTATTTCCTATTTTAGTAATAATTGGAAAATCAAAAATCCAATTATGATTTTAGCAATTTAAATGGGAATCAAATATGAACGTTCTAGAATTCCTTGTAACAATAAAGTATAGATAAGAATTATAATAATTTGTAACTTTATCTTAGTATAAAAAACGATTATACAAAGTTTAATTTGATGATTCTTATTTGCTTGATAAAACCTATGCCAATATTATTTTAAACAACTCGACATAATTATAAATTCCACAAGCCGGCCCTAAAATGATTCATTTCTTATCAAGCGCTTGCATTGATTAATCTCCGCAAACGTACGATAAGTTTTTGTTTAAACCCATTGTTTTATTTTTATATATATCTACAAATATTAAGCCGAAAATGGTCATTCAAACTAAATTCGTTTTCTAACAATATATCATATTTCCTCTACGACATAATTTTTCGCGTGACTACAAAAAGAAATCAGTTATACTTGCCTGCAGCTAGGAAAAGCGTGTGAAAATCGATTCAATAGGTTTTTGGTAGGGCCACAATATAGTTGCAGTAACGCACGTGGAAAACAGCCACGAAAGCGCCTGCTCTATGGGACCGGTTTCCTTGTGCTGCGCAGGACGATTTCCATGAACTTGAATAAAAGTCCTGCAAAGTGCCCCGCATATAGTAAACACTACTAACCGAGTGAGTGAAGTGCATCTATTACGAATAAGCAGAGATATACGTATATTGTTATTACTTCTTCACATACAACAAGGAAGTTAAACGCATAAGGACATGGCATCGACAACAATGCAAGCTACGCGTAGCCCTAGGTAAGGATTAAGTCCGTCAGGCTGGGAGATCACCCCACGATTTTATTGCGTTCGTGCGCTGAATCTGAGCATCCTCGGTGATGGTATTCTTCTGATTTATGCACTAGGATGTTTCACAGCTGCAAAATTACTGAGAAAAAGGGAGCCTGGTGATACTGTAATATGTAAATTAACGATTACGACGTTCTAAATGTTTACGAAATGTTCTAAAATAATTTGTACTTTATACATATACGTAACAAATTAGTGTGGACATTTAAAAGTTACGAAAAATATATGTCGACATGTTTAGCAACGTACAAACACAGGAAGACCATCATAATATATTGTAATTTTAAATTTAAAAGTCGATTTCAATACTGTTTTACGATGTTACAATTTCACGGTATTATAGAACAATGGCGCAATTTATTTTAACTTCATTGTAACTCTGTCGAAGCGTTATATTTGGTTTGAGATAAAAAAAATTACCTTTTGCTTCATTAATAATTTTTTTACCTATAGTTCGTTTGAATACTTAACAAATTTTAAATGTTGTACATAGATAAACTATTTTTGATATCAATAGATGAAAAATTATATAATAATTGTGTTTATTTCAAATCCTTAATGTAATTAGTTATATATAGAAATTTCTCAATTTTATGCAAGTTGCAAAACAACGGTAATTATGGCACGGGAATATTTTTTCCATTAGTCTAATCGCAAATAATAGTTTGATCTTGGATTTGACAATTTATGATGTAGGCTATCATTTTTCTAACCGGGCCATTTATTTAATGAATATCAATTCAATGAAATACTCGGTCAGATGCGTTACGGTCCTGGATATCTGATTTTCGATAGGCACTAGGAGGATTTGCATAAATTAAGAATAATGCTGTAAGATCATTTTTCGTGGTCAAGTTTTAAAACTGTTAAAAATATTATAATTGCTCTTAAAATCAGATGAAATCGCAGCAGAAATTATGCATCGTTAAGAATACAAAAATGAAGACTGGTAATAAAATTAAAAAGTTGCGCGATTCATGTCATTTTATACGTTCTAAATGTGCTGTTACGGATCTGCTTCATATTTTGCAAAAACTTAATAAATTAATCTAATTATTTTATATGTTCCATGATGATATGGACTATTACTGTATTACATTATTCATATTTTATACATCCGTTCCAAATTTATTTTTAAATTAGTTTAGTCTCACAGGAAATCCCAAATCATTTTGAATTTGTTTATATCTAGTTATTATTATTTATTTATGAAACGAAGTTAATTACATCTCTGTGCATCATAACAGATTTTTTTGTCACAAACAATCATTTTGCATTTTCGTCTCTCTAATTCGATTTAAATTGCTTTTATGCTGCTAACGAATTATATTTCAAACACTTTTACTTCTAGCTTTATCTTTAAATTATCATCATTTGTTTGAAGTCAATTCTCTATTTATTTTTAATTTCATTCGACAACTATTTTGTTTATCTAATTAAATATATACCGATTTAAAATTCTTCAAATATATTATCTAACACATCAAAAAAGTAGCGCTTACTTAGCGATATATTTATTAATGTCTCTTTAGCAACGACGATGGGAAAACTTTTAATAGAATCATGAAATAAAATTTATTTATAACAAAAAAATTTCTACGGATATTGAGTGAAATATGGAAATATGTCATGTCAGGTATAACAAATATGTAAAAATTAAAAGTGAGGGCATAATGTTTACTTATTTTTCTTCGTCCTTGTGAGCTAGGAACAAGGAAGTTGTTTCCACGATTTTTTACATCTATTATACGAACTAGAAAATTCGTTATTTTAGAATTGTGTCATTTTATCCAATGTAAGTTAAAGAGAACGATATTTGAGAACAGATGAGAAATATCTGTAGAAAATCTCAGATTATAGAAGAAGCAATCGCAGTATTGTTCATGTCAAATCAATTAAGATCTGGTGACAGTAAACGCCGAAAGCGTCCGCGAAGGTGCCACACAGAAACAAGCTACAATAATTGAAAACAGACGATGGATGCGACGATTAATCTTTGAAGTGGATTGTTGTGTTTTTATTTTCTTCAAATACAGGAGAGTATATTAGCAACGCAAGTAGATTCAGTCACACTTGGTCACCAAAACGTAACGAAAGCATGCAATATAGGTACACCACGATAAAACGCAGTCAGTCGCGAATCGACGCCGTCATAGAACCATTGTTTTACTCAAATTGCACAATGAATTTTAAGAAATATTAGGGAACAAGAAACTAAAAAAATACAGTCCAACTTAATATCTGCACAAATTTCAAACGAAAATTATTAGATAAAAACAGAGAAATCGAAATAAAAATTGGTGTAAACAATTCGTACTGTTAACATTTCCATTAAAGCTAAAAATTAGAATACATCAGTGTACCCAACAGACCTTTTATTTCCGTTCTAAATCAATATTTTATCGTTGCAAAAATGTTAGATCGTCCAGAGTCTCGTTCATCTATAATGTATTTATGTAGGGTGCGATCGAACTACCCTAATTCCTTAACGGATCTGCATCGCTATCGCAAGACAACACACGGTAATCATGAAGCAAAGAGCAGAGTGGTAATGGTCAGGAAGACCGATCAAAGAACGTTTGCTTCATTGACGCGGGGACAGGTAAATATATGGGGAACTTGATTGTGTATTCATAGTTCGGAATACTTACCAGAATGTTATAATAAAAGAACGTTCACCAGTAGCTGTATTTTTAGATATTTAAATTTTGGAATGCGATTCGAAGATGTATTAAACTAATTTTGATACACGCTGTAGATTGCTTTGAAATTGTTTAAAATAAATATGCTTTGTGTTCATAAGAAAATTTGAAGCCTGAAATTTAACAAACTTTAATATATAGCTTGTAATTTAATACGAATCTTCAAGTACACGAATTTTATTAGCAACTATTTTATAATTTCTAAATTGATATAATCGTTTAAGAATTTACTTCGTTTTATCTCAATATCTATATACTAATGATTTAGCAAGTAATTATCGTACCGCTTTTTTACCAATTGTAAGAAATCTATGATAATTTTAATGTTTTCTTATAAATGATGATTATTCGAATTTAAAAATTGTTTTAATATAAACGATTAAACATGAGTCAAAATTAAATAAACAATGTTTTTAAAGTCAATTTAAACGCAATAAATTAAGAAACATTTAAATTTCTAAACCATATTTTCCGATGAATGCGCACAATGAGAAAGTGCTTATATTTTTCTGCTCTTTTTATTTGCTTATTAGTAAGTTTATGAATTTGCAGGAACCGAAATTAGAAACTGTAACTAGAGAAACGATAGAAACATTTCGCGGTCAAAGAACAGAATGTAAGATCACTACCGAAAAAAAGGATTCTGTGGAAAATATTCCCGCAGAATTGTTTATTACGTTAACGGATAAGAAGAGGAGTTCAAATCTTCCTTTAGGCACAAAAAGCACTACAAAGGTTTGTATGGACACAAAATTAAATACGATATTAAATTATAAGCGCATTTCAATTTTTTGCATAGTTAATCTATTCAGAAAATGGAAAATTTATGCCTTTGTATGCATTTTCTTATTTAAAACTTACCCTTGCTTTTCATTAATTTAAAAAAGATGATTTATCGAATTTTTTAATAATTAATCAATGTGTGTAATAAAGTGATATAATTACTATTTACTTAATTTATAAAACTTACAGCCATTTATGGCTATAAATAGAAAATGGTCATTGAAATTAATGAGTGTAATTTTCGTCATGGTAATTTTATCATAATAATTGACCAGAATTATGATTTATAACAGTATTACAACTGTAAAATTATTTACGTAAAATCACTCAATACATTGAAAATGAAAATTTTGATTTAATTACGATAGCCAACATATGATACTTTTTTCCTACAAATTAAAACAATAATTTAAACATTTAAACGGCTGTTTAAATTATTTTTTAATTTGTAGGATATATATATATATATATATTAGGAACGACATAGATTGCGAATGGAGGGAAATCAGAAATGGGTTAACTACAGCAGCAAATGAAGTATTAGGCACAAAGAAAAGGGCAGGTAGGAGGGAATGGATCACGGAAGAAATAGTTAAAATGATAGAAGCAAGAAGGAAAATTAAAATTGGAAACACAGAAGCAGGACAGAAAAAATATAAGGAACTAAGGAACTTAATTAATAGGAAATGCAAGCTAGCGAAAGAAGAGTGGATAAAAGGAAACTGTGAGGATATTGAGGAGGATATGAGAAGAGGTAAAGTAGATTTGGGCTACAGGAAAATTAAGTCACATTTTTCTAAAGTAAAACCAAAGGGTAACATTATATGTGATAAGCAGGGTAAGGAACTCACGGAAAATAAGGAAAAAGCTAGAAGATGGAAGGAGTATCTTGAAGATTTATATAAAGGTAGACAGGACATGGAGGAGCTAGAAAGTGTGGAACAGATAGATGAGGATGACTTAGGTCCTAGCATACTTAGGTCAGAGTTTCATAGAGCATTAAATGATTTACGGAATAACAAAGCAACGGGGATTGATATGATACCAGCCGAATTAATAAAACACGCAGGGGAAAAAATGCAGGAGCGATTATACAGGTTAGTTTGTAAAATATATGAGAAGGGAGCAGTACCACAGGATTTTCAGCGTAGTAGAATAGTAACAATGCCGAAGAAAATAGGAGCTAATTTGTGTGAGAACTATAGGACCATTAGCCTACTATCACATGCATCGAAGATATTGTTAAAGATTATTTATAGGAGATTAGAAAATAAAGTAGAGGAAAGGCTAGGAGAAGATCAGTTTGGTTTTAGGAAAAACAGAGGGACGAGAGAGGCGATTCTAGCACTAAGAACGGTAGTAGAAAAAAGAAAGAGGGTAGGAAAGGTAACTTGCATAGCTTTTGTAGATTTAGAAAAGGCATTTGATAATGTAGATTGGGACATAATGTTTAGAATTTTAAAAGAAACGGGTATAGATTATAAGGATAGGAGAATAATTTTTAATTTATATAAACACCAAACTGCCTTAGTTAGAATTGAGGGGGAAGAAGAGGTAGCAAAAATAGGGAAGGGAGTTCGGCAGGGATGTACACTCTCACCGTTATTATTTAATCTATATATAGAAGATGCAATAAACAAAGTAAAAGAAGAGTATAGTGTAGGTGTGAATGTACAGGGAGAGAAAATATATATGCTGAGATTCGCCGACGATATAGCTATATTGGAAGAAAGCGAAAAGAAATTAGAAAGGGTATTGAATGGTATGCAGGCAGTATTGACTAGGGATTTTAACATGAAAATAAATATAGGTAAAACTAAAGTGATGAGGTGTGACAAAAAGGAATGCAGTAGAAAAATGAGGATCACAATAGGAGATAATAGAATCGAAGAAGTGTCAGATTTTTGTTATTTAGGCAGTAGAATCACAAAAGATAATCGAAGCAAGGTAGATATAAAGTGTAGGATAGCACAGGGTAGGAAGGCATTCGTAGAAAAAGAACAGATTTTAAGATCAAATATTGACTTGGGTATTAGAAAAAGATTACTGAAGGTATATGTTTGGAGTGTAGCACTGTACGGGTGTGAGGCGTGGACTATAGGAAAGGAAGAGAAGCGTAGATTAGAAGCACTTGAAATGTGGTGTTATAGGAGGATGATGAGGATTGGTTGGGAAGATAAAGTAACAAATGAAGCTGTACTAGAGTTAGTAGGGGAGAAGAGAAGTATTTGGAGAGTGTTACAGCGTAGGAGAGACAGATTAGTAGGGCATATTCTTAGGCATGGGGGGATTATGCAATTGATCATAGAAGGTAGAGTGGAGGGAAAGAGAGGGGTAGGTATGCCTAGATTGGAGTATGTGAGTCAGATAGTTGAAGACGTTATAGGGAGATGAAGGGATTAGCTCAGGATAGATCGGCATGGCGTGCTGTTTCCAACCAATCTTTAGGATTGCGGACTCTTTAACTAAAAACTAATATATATATATATAACTAAAATAAAATAAAATTTAAAAACATTAAAGCGCAATTCATTATTTCTTTACAGCTCAGAGCTTCCACAATGGATTTTCAAACTCAATGTTTAAAAGCTCATAACGATTACAGACAAATACATAAAGTGCAACCATTAAAATTAGGCAGAGAACTTTGCAAACAGGCTCAGCAATGGGCTGATTCTTTACTCAAACGAAATACATTAGTTAGGAGCAATAATCCTTATGGCGAAAACTTGTATCTACTAAATTCAAACTCTACAAACATAACAGCTAAAGAGATAGTTAAAAGTTGGTATGACGACATCAGCAAATACAAATTTGGTGAAGAGCCTTCTAGTTCAGAGTGTGGACATTTTACGCAAATCGTTTGGAAAGACTCCAAAGAAATTGGAGTGGGAATAGCAAAAATTCTAAGCAAAGTTATTGTGGTGGTATTTTATGACCCCCCTGGCAATTTTGTGGGTCACCATATTGAAAATGTCCCCCCAATTGGCGGCCATCAAAATAACAATGATGTTACTAAAGCTATTTCACGATTGAGCTTATATACGCCTAAGAGAAATATCAGTATTGGTACAAATGGAAACTTTGAAGAAGATTTTTTGGAAACTCATAATAAGTATAGGAAATTACATGGCGTACCATCTCTGACCATTGATAAAAACTTGTGCAAAATCAGTGAAGAATGGGCTAAATTGTTAGCTTCCAAAAATCTTATGGAGCATCGTAAGAACTCTTCAAATGGCGAGAATATTTATTGCTATTCGTCCACAAATCCCAACCATACAATCAAGGCTAACGAACCAGTTGACTGTTGGTACAAGGAAATTGAACGTCATAATTTCACGAAAGAACCCAGTTCGCTAGTATCTGGTCATTTTACACAAGTTGTTTGGAAGACTAGCGAACATTTGGGTGTTGGCGTTGCCAAGAGCAGACAAGGTACAATTTATGTCGTGGCTAATTATTCACCAGCTGGCAATTTCGTTGGTCATTTCATGGACAATGTGCCTCCCATTGGAAGTGCTCCATGTTACGAAGAAGAGCATTCGCATCAAGTGCCTAGTAGTGATAACTTAGAATTTAATAAGTTTGAGTTGGAAGGACTTGGAGTCCATAACGAATATAGGAAGAAACATGGAGCTTCTCCATTAAAATTAAATAAACAGGTAAAGTTTACACCTTGGCATGGTTTAAATCATTTTTTGCTTATATTACATCCTTTTCAAAAATAAATACCTGTTTTCTTATTAGCTCTGCATATACTCCAAAGAATGGGCCACGCAATTGTCACGCTCTGGAAGTCTTGCACATCGAGTTAACAGTCCTTATGGTGAGAACATCTTCTACGCTTATTCCTCAGACTTTAGCGTAATTCCCACGGCACGCGATGCCATTTCGAATTGGTACAGCGAAATGAAAGATTATCGCTTCGACGTAGAGGCCATCTATCAAGGTACTTTGCACTTCACTCAGATTGTATGGAAGAAAAGTACCGAGTTTGGTATCGGTTTGGCGAATAATGGTAAGGGTAAGACATACATTGTGGCAAACTACAATCCGAGAGGGAATTGCATTGGAGAGTTTGTGCAGAATGTAAGCAGGCCGAGGGCCTGACAGTGGAGGTCCAGGTCTTTACCTGTAAAAGAGTGCTGTTGTCAGAGGAAACATATGCAATCATTAGATTTGTCTTAAATGGAAACTTTGATACCTCCAGAAAAGTTAATTTTCCCATTTTACTGTAAATTAGTATATAATTATAGAGTAGTCCAATAGTGATTAGTATTCTATTCTCTAAGACACCCGAATTTATCTATTACAAAATAAATCACCTTCCATTTTAACTAAAAATTTGTAAAAATTGTATTTCTTATAAAAATAAGCAAAAACAAATAAAATGAATCAGTTTTTATAAACGGCAGTGACTAGAATAAATTTAAGTACAAAACGCGCTAAACAAGATTAATTAGATAGACCCTAAGAGATTAGATTAACGAGCTCAAGAGTTGTGAGAAAAGCAAATTGAAGACTGGAACCTGTGTCAAGAATCTGCTTTGTACAATGCATTATTGAATCAAGACGGGTGTTGAAATTGTATGCCTGCAAATTGAATCGTCCTCTTAAGAATAAAGCTTGCATTTTCGACGTTTGTGCTAAAGTAGACATGTAAATATCACTTGGGTATGCCTAAGATAAAGAATCAATATAATGTTAGAGTGATGATTGGTACAAATTAATCGTTGTAAGCTTAAAATAATATGATTAGTACAACTAATAATTGGATTATCATAATTATGCCAGCCTTGGCCTTGAGCGTTTTGAAAACATTCGTCCGCAATCTTCTTTGTACTTGCTTTCGAGATTACAGTGATGGCTAAGAATAATTAAAATTCCTTCCATTATTAATATACCAACATAATATATAATGCACATTTTACTAATGGGGAGATAAACGCAATATTATAATTATATATTTATATTATTTTAATAAAGTGCATTTACAATGCTTACCAGTTTTTATGAGGTCGCATGAGTATTAATAGTTTTTAATGATGAGCATTATAGATATAATACAATGTAGTTTATATACAAATTACACAACTATTGCATATATTAGATTCGCAACCAATAATCTCCTAGCAATTAATTGATATAATAATTTAATTTACACAGCGATCAAATAATAAAATTTACGACTTTTTATATGTACATTAACCATGTTTTAATTATTATACAATAATTTAAATGTACAATGTCTTCATATAAACCAAAAATTAATTTTGTAATTATTTGTGTATGTTCTAATAATTTATTAGCGATTAGCACCAATTTTATTCAGATGCACGGCAAGCAAAATCAAATAAATCATAATAATGCATAGTTATTATATTTATATATAGTATAGTTATACCTCCTGTATACATAATTAAATCTAATTCTTTAATATAGCAACAGTTACTGCATCTTTTATTAAATATGTTAGTAGTTTAGTGTACGTGAGGCCAAATTTGGCCGGTTTCCTCCAATATTTTCCAAAAGCGGTTTTCTTTGAAAGCTGTTATTTGTTAATAAAATATTAATATTTTAATTCCATGCCACTAAAGCAAATATATAAATATGACAAATAAATTTACTACATATATACAAATCTATTATTTATATTATATTATAGTCATCTAGTTGTATTTACATAATTCTATCCATTATATAAAATATTTTTTAAATTTCAAGACTGAAAGATGGTAGTATGTACCTACAAGGTTCGTTTGTTAAACCAGAAGAAAATAAAGCAATCGTACCAAAGCATTAAGATCTCTTTTAGTTAAAGATCTTACAACTATAAAAAGTACTTTGCATTTTAGACAGATATGTGTTTCTTAAAATGCTTACATATTTGGACCACACCATTTACAGTCTTTCAATAGAATTTATACGAATTAAACCATTTGAAGCAAACGATTTGTTTTGTTACTGAATCACTTTCACAAGGGATTTCAAAAGTCTCTGTGCCTCAAATATTGTCAATTTATTCATTTTTATGTTGTGATATTCGTGATCATATAAACAGTGTTATATTAATGAAATATTCGAGGGGATAACTACTGTTTCAAATATTATGCATTTCAAAGAATTCTATGAGAAATACTACGAAAAATGTCTAATATTTTAAGTTCATTATACATCAAATTTGTACACTGGTTTACCCCTCTTAACTTCGAATTAAAGTTAATTAATTATTTTGGAATTTGCACTATTTTGGACGGTTCACTAAAACTACCCACAGAGGATTTCGTGAAACAATACTTTTGAAAATTGTAGCCATATTTTCTATTTTAATTTACCTAGGAAAATGGTTTGTTGAAAATAGGAAGGGGTCCGTTACGAAGTGTAATACTTCGACTTTACGAGGGAATTTTAATATAAGCTAATCTACAATGTTTGATCCCTCACTCAACATACCTGAACAAAGATACCGAATTTATGTGACCATTTTGGACACAATTTGGAAGATATATTTTTAGCTATTTACAGAAATATTACAAGCTAAAATGGCTGTTAATCTTACGAATTAAATATTAAACTTATGTTAATTGTTCATTTATAAAGAGAAGAATAGTGTATTTTAAATACTGAAAATTTAGTGTATGCTCGAAAAGCTGAAGATTTAAATTATTTCTAAACAATATCAATATTTGAGCAATTGCGTGTATTGTTTAAAATGTAATATTAAGAACAATTAAAAATAAAATTATTTATTTTCACTTTTTTAATTTGCTGAAGAATTAATTTGTTCACGTGTTAGAGAATTAACTATTTTAGCTAGGTCTTCATATAATGAACAAAAATCCATTTTAATTTCTGTATCAAATTGGTGTTTATTAGTGCCTTTTAATTAGAAGTTGCATCGTAAAATCTAGGTACCTTAAAACCGGGATTCCTACGTATGGAAAATTTGGCTTTATCTCTTTACAATCGATAATTAATCTGTTTTTTTATACAATAGCTTAGTCAGTCTAGATTTCTGATACAATACTAATTCTGAATCATGTAATCTCATACAAGATGTGGAGTGTCCCTTATTATTAAAGATCCATCGAATTTCTCTTATTTTGAGATTTATCTTTCAAAATTTGTATGAAAGTACAAGATAGTTTTACATTACAAAACCATGTTGCGAGTTAAGGCCAATAGTGGTCATTAATTCAACAGCTACTTTAGTTTTCTACTTGAAATCCTTTTTTAATAGCTATTCTCATTTCTATACTATTGCTGTATTGAGACAAATTATAATCTATAGAATGATTCATAAAAGACTTCATTTATAGGACTTATATTTCAAACATTATTCGTCAAAGTGAAATTTCAATTAGATTGACAGTTTTTTTTATGCTACAGGAAGTTAAATATTGTAAAAAATGATTAAATTTAATCTATGAACAGTTTTTTAGAAGCCAACCCGTGCATCTTTAACTAACGCGGACTGTTATAATTGCTGCTAGAAGTAACATTTTGGTGAAAGCAAAAAATATATATAAAAATATCATTGATATTCCGTATTCAATCTTAATTGGCCGATGATATACATATATATTATTTGCTTAAATGGTATGGGACCTATCAGTACTCTTCTGACAAAAAACACGAAATATTTAATGTAAAATACAATTTATGTTACGTATCTTCTGAGCGGCAAAGGTACTTCGTCGTGTTTTCTAATATTAACCACATTGAACTTTTACATTCTTTCTATAAAGAAATATGTTGGTTCATTACTTCTAGAATTAGGCATTTGCTTGAAACCGTATCTGTAAATACAATAGATATTACTTTTAAAGACATTTAACATTAAAATTGATAATCTGGTATACATAATCGGTCAAATATGGTTGAATAAAGTATAAATAATTTCCTCGATACAGAATATTTTGCACTACGTGTCTATATATATATATATATATGTATGTATTTTATGCTTTGTGTCATCTAAGTTAGGTGTTTTACTAAATCAATTTGATCAAATTAATCAATTTCTCCAAAGCGAATTTAGGACGCAGTGAAGTCGATAAATGACTGACCAAATTTAAATGTTATGGTGTTTTGAGATTCGTTTACACTCTCTACCTTTCTAAATGATTGCGTGTAGCTATTACGAGGATCGTTCAATTATATTTAATTAATAGTGATTCATGCTTTTTATGTTCGTCGCCTTTTTTAAATTAATGCGCACTTTTTTGAATTACTATTATTTGGAAAAGGATAAACTTCATTGAGTAAAGTTAATTAATTTATTTTCCTGAATTATTTTGAAACTATAAAATAAATCATTGCTACCGCCAATAATTATGGGTGGAAATGTTTTGTATTCTTTACTATTTGAGATAAGTGGTCTAGTAATCTAATAATGTGGCTAGAATTTAAAAATTATTAAATTCGAATTATATAGTTGAACCACCCTCGCGGTGATTAAGCGCTAGTTGTAAAATTTGGGGTTGTACGTTATGATGTGAGCCTACATGTGGAAGTGAGGTGTGTGATGAGTTACAGCCACTTGTTGCGGTAGCCGCTCATTCGCCTCCCCCACATGAGGTTGTATCATACGATGGTGCCTTGGAGGTGCTGCGGGTCCGCTGTCCCACTAACAGACGCGGGTGGCGGTATCGGTGGCAGGGCCGTCTGTTGCGACACAACAGCACTATCCCCGAATAAGTGCTGCTGAACCCCGTAAGCTAAACTATGCGTGCTACCACTGACCCCACAAGACGGTATCGGGCCACCCAACACAGACGTCGTATTGCTGCATATAATCGGTGAACCGGACTCCTCCGGTGGCGTCACCTCCAGCTCAATGCTGCCATTTAATGCGATTTTAATAGGATTATTGACGGCAGAGTAGTGATGCAGCAGCCCCACGTCCTCCAAACTGCTCTTCCTGCGGCCGGCACCGACGCTGGTTAAGCCCTGACGCAGCGAATTGCTGCGCCTAAGTAGAATGTCGTCGATCACGCGCAATGAGTTCGAACGACCCCGCTGATAACCTGCAATCGTGGGACTATCTGGGAGTGATAATGAATTTGCTTTGGTTGTTACTAACGGTGGTGGGCGCACGGGGGGCTGGTAGCCGCTGAGGCCGAGACCAGAGCCCCTGCGGTTGCCCAGCGGACCAACGCCGCCTACGAGGTTCGTAGATGCCATCTGCTGGATCAACGTCTGCGAGCAGAAGCTGATATTGGATTTGCGCCGTGAATTGTGACGCTCGAACGTCTTCTGCGCAGAGAATGGGCTCGGTCGTACCAGGTATCTATAGTGTGACACACCGGGAACAAAAGAACCCATTGAATTATTAATCGAGAAAGCGGTCGACTAAGCAACGGCGAAGACAAACAACAATCAAACGTGACAAGCGGGTGATGAACTATGCCAAGCGTGTATGCGTGTTCTTCAGTCAATCTTTTTAAAGCTCAACCGATTATTTTGCTAAAAAAGGAAACACTTAAAAAAAATAGTTATCAATTACATACAAAAAAATTATAAACCAGTTGATTAGAGTAAGGGTCAAATTTAATCAAAATATAGACGTGGTTTAAGTAAGGTAACGGGGGTTACGGCCGCCCGCCCACCCTCCTCCAGAAGTGTTGCGTAACGATGTTAGTAAAGACTATCTATTTTCTTTATTAATATTAATACTGCCAATTTTATTAGTGCGAGTAATAAAATTTTAGAAAAAGAAAATGAATGAAAAAACGAAGATTTCTCCAAAATTAAAAAAATGACCCGTAAATGAAAATTTATAGCTACCGTAGTATTATTAAATTATAAATAATGATTAGCTATATTGAAAACCAAACCTCATGCACAACATGAAAAAAAGCAAAAATGAATTAATGAATGATGCCATCGATTAAGTAAATATAATATTTATATTTATTTCATCAATAGTAATGCCAAATAATAAAAGTATAAAATTGCAACAATTGCAGCCAAACACCACTTAAATTTCTACATCAAAAACAGGTTACCTGTTCACCGGGAGTGTTAGATAATAAACAGAAATCAAACTGGTGCATGGTATAAAATGTATCAGGCATTCTAAAAAATGCCAGTATTATAAACATGTATATGTGACATATATGGGCCAAGTATATATAACATTTCCTGGTTTTGTGGACAGGTCTATATTAGCCGACAAATTTAACATAGCCGCAGGATACCAATAAAACCCATTTAACGCCCTGTCCATATATATATATATATATATACTTGGCACATGGTTACATATATATATCGGACTAAAAGGAATTAAAGTAACTGTTCTGGGAAGTGGGAAGTACTTACATGATGTCACCCTCCTCCAGCTTCAGATCACAACTTGGGTTGATAATGACGTAGGACAAACTGCTGCGCTTCTCGCTGACATCGTTGTAATCGACTGGAGGCAGGTTCAGACTGTCCATTCTCGAACGAACTAGATTGGCAATTTCTGCACGTTCTATTTGCTGTTCGTGGTTGTCTCGAGCTTCGTCCACAAGATTGATTGAGTACTATTAGAAGAACGGAAATGAATAAGTTAAAGATAAATGGTACGGAGTTTGTTGTTTAAAAGTTAAACTAATAGATGGTTGAATTCTCAGAAATAATGTGAGAAGTATTTAATTTTTTAATATGTTATGTTTAAGAACTGTGAATAGGAGGAATAATTAAAATATATCTCACATTACGTATAATAGATTCTACATATATGCTGTAAATTTATCTACTGTTGAAATAGATCTCTACGTGTAGTAACTCAGAAGATTGAAGTTGTTTCTAGTTAAATTGTTCAATTCTATTTTAAATGAAGAAACGCATTCCAAGCAATATAATTTTCTACACTACAATATCTACTCATTCAAATTTATTTTAATGTCTTAATTTGTAGGTAAGCATGAAGATAATAATTGAATACTGGTACTTATCGTGGACTGGAATAACATAGACCTTGAAAAATTCTTAGAAATAAATTAAAAATTAGCAATAATGTATACAATGATTATGACTGCTTTTAAATACAAATTTCTTTAGAAGTTTGCTTCTGGTGGGGCTGTTTAAGATTGAAACCAATTTTTTTAATGCTTTGGATGTAACGATTACGAAGTATGTGTATATCTATGGAATTCTACTTCAAATGAAATTAGTAAATTTATATTTAATATAAATGTTGAATAGTAAAGATTCAAGGATGGAATCTTGTAGATTTCTATATCTGTATAATTATATAGATCAATTTTAAGGTGTTTCTTGGAATTTTATTTTTGTTTAATGGCCCAATTGATAAGAATTGCGTTCACAAACTGATTTCTACTTTTAAATCTCAATTACAAGTGCTGTAAAAATGCAGGGGTTCCCAACCTTCTTCACGGTTACTAAAGGAATCGAAGAATTCCTTCGCTAAATATACACCTAGTTAAAAATCTATTAAATCTGAAGAAAAAAATCACGTAATTGTTATTAGTATCATTAGAAAATCATAAAAAAAAATCTAAAGCAGTATAGGGGGTATCTGACTTAACAATGGACTTTTCGGGGAATTCGTTGGGAATCCCTGCTAAGTTTCTCACATAACAATATTATGTTTCACCTAGTGTGTTCGTGTATCTATAAGGCACTAGGAAGATATTGGTAATTTTTTTCCAACTGGCGAACGTCCGCGGCTGTAACGGTATGCGCACTCGTCTTATAGCCCTGGAGTAAGCACAGCCTCTAAAGCGTTCACATGTAAACAACCTCTATGGAATATATTATTGGTTGTTGTTGTTTGTGCAGCAGTTATCGGTGCGCCGTTGTTCGCCAGTTGGAAAAAAAATTACCTGTTCTTATTGTCATGTGTCTATGGGGTTTCCTCACAGGGTTACTCACCGAAGAGTTGCGCGTGTTGCTGCAGCCCATGCAGTTGGTGCTTTCTTTCGGTCGGTAGGTAACACCTACCCGATCATTGCCAAACGCCTGCGTCGTGTCACCGTCGTCGTGCTCGAGCTACACGGTGGCGTCGCGACGAGAGAGCAGAGATAGATAGATAGATAGATAGATAGATGGAGAAAGAAAGAAAGCAAGAGATACTATATCGCTTTGAACAACGTGCACTAAGATAATTATTTATACTAGGATGAACTTGCGTCATGGAACTTTTTTTTTTGGAAGAAGCCGCTAGATTCATTAGTACCAATTAAATAGCAAACGAAAATTTAAAAAACTTCCATTGAAACCAACATTTTAATATTCACAGGACGCAAATCTCAATCATAGGTACTGTTAAAATTTAATTATTGTAATTAACTATATGTTAAAACATTTAAGCTATAAAATTAGTAGATATTCAAAGTACTCCCAAAAATCTGTTATATATAAATTCAAGAAAACTTTAACTACTAAACTCTCAAGATTCAAATTTTGTTAGAACTCGAAAAAACACAGATTTAGTTAGTTTATAGATTTTAACAAAATAAAAACAATTCCATCAATTCTGCATATCAATTCAAATTTTTTTTTTTTGGTTTTATAAAATATTTACGCGTTTTATTTATATTTATCTTTCTTAGACTTACGTACTCTTAATAATCGCAAGTAACCAGATTATTTTAATGAGAACCGTGCTATATCGATAATAAAACATGCGTATAAAAATATCACAACGATATATCACATATACAATATATATAGAATATTATATAAAATGGTAGAGACAAATAGGACAATATAAAAATAATTTCATTTTTTTTATAATAGTAAAGCCGGTGATCATATTGCAGTGCGAGTGCCAATAAATGTTTAAACATTCAAAAACCTTTTATTGGTAACATGTTAAAAAATTAATCAAAAGTACTTATGTATTTTTATATTTTGAAACACTGAGTACATCACAAAATGCTTTATAGAAAGTCTTTAAATTTCTATCTCATAAATGACGGATAAGGTGCATAATTCGAAATTAAAAACCCACAATAGAAAATTCCTATTTCACGTTTGAAAATAAAAAATGTATGCCTATTTTTTCCTCTTACTTTATAATATACTCTTTGGATGTGCTAATTTAAGTGTATGTTTACAATTAGATATAATAGACAATGCATTGGAAGTTTTAAAAAAATGTGAACGATTAAATAATGAGTACGGTGAACAAATTTGGACAAAAACTAACATAACATAAAAATAATACTTACGAGTTGTGGATAGAAAATTGCGCCGTTTTCTTTATAACAACAATTAAAAAAGGAACAGCATTTTGTGATATTCTGTGTGGTAACAACAGCTTTAGCGGTAAAAGAAGCGCTCATACAGGTGTGAAATAAGTAACTCTCAATGGTACGAAGTACAAACGTAAACTACATAATGTAATATGAATATTCGTAATTTTACATTTGGATAGCATTTGGAAGACTTTTTTTTCATTTCTTTTACGTTTTTATTGAAATAAAAGACACCGCAGTTAAAACCATCGTCAGTAGACTGAATAGTCAATACAACAACCGTTCATTACAATACATCTTCAGTACGTCGAATATTGTCAATTAAGGACTTTTTTACACTTTGTAAGTTGTTACTGGTGTAAGAGGCACTCACCGATGCCACAGATGGCACCCGCACGCAACTCGACCACGGCGAAGACGGCGCACTCATACTCACGTGACTCGATTCGGCCGCGGACGTGTCCTGCGTGCGGTAAATGCCGATCGGGATCTCGCACGTCGTACTGCACAGCTTCTGGTACAAACGGCCATATGTTCGAATCCACATGTCGTCCTTCGATATCCTCATCTGCAATAAAAGAATGAAAGGCCGGTGAAGCGGCAATTAAAACGTGTAAATATGGCTTCTACTTACTGAGGTAAGGAATCCACTTCCCGGCGCCTGGTCAATACCAAGAAGAAGTCGTACAAAAGTTATCACATAATCTTTGACAAAGGCTTGATATAAAAGTGTGTCGAGCATGCTGGCACTGAAGACGCTCCCTGCGGCAAACGGCAAGCGAAACATGTAGGAGAGATGCGAGCCCCTTTCTTTTTCCCTCTAGAAAGTGCGTTCAATGATTATCGCCGAGTTCGAAAATTATGAATAATTAAATCACAAGGTGTTAAAAAGAAACTTAGTCGGAAGTGTTGCAAATTGATCAACATTTTTGTGGACTAAGTTTTATTTTATGGTCCAATATAATAATCAGATATACAAGATGTAATATTGTATTTTAGTAAAAAGATTTTTTTCAACGTGATAAGCTTCTACTTTAAAAGATCAAAGTTAAGAATCGTGTAAAAATTCTTATTTTCAAGCCGTTCAAGCAAAATTTGAAAATCAATGCACTGTTCTAAATCCAAAAATTATCAGAATAGGTATATAGTTTCTGATATATAATAAAATCATCACAATAAAAAGTCGAAATAAACTAAATAAAAAAATTATTCGGAAAGCAGATTTTATTACTGATAAGAAAATTAGTGTAGTTCTAAAAGCTATTACGTTATACAATATCAGGTGTTATTGCTGGGCAAGACATATAAAAGCATTCAAAAGTTTAATATTTATAATTAAACGAGGTGTTTCGTTTAATTGTAAAAACTGTTACCGCGTAGTCTCTTTTATAATTTGCAGTTCCACGCTTTCGCATCGATCCAGAACTGTGCATTTTGTTCTAAATAAAATTGCAGAAACAGGAAAATATTTAAAATAAATACTTATAATTTTAATAAAACATGAAACATATTCAAAACTTTTATTCCCTATAGTTACTGCAATGAAATTTTCTAATAAAACACAGTACAATAAAAAATAAAAAACAACTTTGTTTAGTTTGATCGTAACGTTTAAAGCATGCATATATTTGCAGCAACTGACCTTTTCCATCTTGGACAGGTGAAGAGCATATTTATCGTGTGCCCGGAACTGCATGAATCGCATATTCGAAGACTGCGACAGTTCCGTTATACTTTTTATGCTCGGAAAAAACCTAATCGAAATAAATATAAAAATACAGCATGATTTAAATACAGGCCTTATCAAGTTGAAACAACTTTAATTTTATTTAAACGGTTTTAAATTATCTTGCGAGTAATGAACAGGATTTTATTAAACAATATTATCTCAAAGTATGAAAAGGAGTACGATTATATTCGCTTTAATGTAGGAAATATGGCAGCTCAGTGTAATAGTTAATAACATTTTAATATTGCACAATTTATTCGACTGGAATTGAATTGTAAAAATTGGAAATTTGGTCATTTTATAAAACTGTATTAAATATTTGTTTATTTTATATTTATTTCTACAAGCCTTATAAATTATTCCATATAAGTCCTCTCCAATGCTTGGAATGATATATTTTCAATCGAAAAAATATAATATACAGGGTGGACTACCTGTTATAATATATATTTTTTAAGTCTCTCGTAATTATTTTCTACTAAATTAAATGTTACGATAAATTAAAAGTAATCAATTTCGTTGATAAGAAGCGAATCTCAGTAACTGTTAGGCCAAAGTGATTTATTTGTATACGGGCTTTAATTGTTAGTGGTAAGTTTTCCAAAATTGAATTGCAAATGTTTTACTTTCAAATCTTAAATTACTTAAATAGAACACTCTAAATATTATTACTTTAGTTAGTTAAAGAGTCCGCAATCCTAAAGATTGGTTGGAAACAACACGCCATGCCGATCTATCCTGAGCCAATCCCTTCATCTCCCTATAGCTATTCATCTCAACGTCTTCAACTATCTGACTCACATACTCCAATCTAGGCCTACCTACCCCTCTCTTTCCCTCCACTCTACCTTCTATGATCAATTGCATAATCCCCCCCATGCATAAGAATATGCCCTACTAATCTGTCTCTCCTACGCTGTAACACTCTCCAGATACTTCTCTTCTCCCCTACTAACTCTAGTACAGCTTCATTTGTTACTTTATCTTCCCAACCAATCCTCATCATCCTCCTATAACACCACATTTCGAATGCTTGTAATCTACGCTTCTCTTCCTTTCCTATAGTCCACGCCTCACACCCGTACAGTGCTACACTCCAAACATATACCTTCAGTAATCTTTTTCTAATACCCAAGTCAATATTTGATCTTAAAATCTGTTCTTTTTCTACGAATGCCTTCCTACCCTGTGCTATCCTACACTTTATATCTACCTTGCTTCGATTATCTTTTGTGATTCTACTGCCTAAATAACAAAAATCTGACACTTCTTCGATTCTATTATCTCCTATTGAGATCCTCATTTTTCTACTGCATTCCTTTTTGTCACACCTCATCACTTTAGTTTTACCTATATTTATTTTCATGTTAAAATCCCTAGTCAATACTGCCTGCATACCATTCAATACCCTTTCTAAATTCTTTTCGCTTTCTTCCAATATAGCTATATCGTCGGCGAATCTCAACATATATATTTTCTCTCCCTGTACATTCACACCTACACTATACTCTTCTTTTACTTTGTTTATTGCATCTTCTATATATAGATTAAATAATAACGGTGAGAGTGTATATCCCTGCCGAACTCCCTTCCCTATTTTTGCTACCTCTTCTTCCCCCTCAATTCTAACTAAGGCAGTTTGGTGTTTATATAAATTAAAAATTATTCTCCTATCCTTATAATCTATACCCGTTTCTTTTAAAATTCTAAATATTATGTCCCAATCTACATTATCAAATGCCTTTTCTAAGTCTACAAAAGCTATGCAAGTTACCTTTCCTACCCTATTTCTTTTTTCTACTACCGTTCTTAGTGCTAGAATCGCCTCTCTCGTCCCTCTGTTTTTCCTAAAACCAAACTGATCTTCTCCTAGCCTTTCCTCTACTTTATTTTCTAATCTCCTATAAATAATCTTTAACAATATCTTCGATGCATGTGATAATAGGCTAATGGTCCTATAGTTCTCACACAAATTAGCTCCTATTTTCTTCGGCATTGTTACTATTCTACTACGCTGAAAATCCTGTGGTACTTCTCCCTTCTCATATATTTTACAAACTAACCTGTATAATCGCTCCTGCATTTTTCCCCTGCGTGTTTTATTAATTCGGCTAGTATCATATCAATCCCCGCTGCTTTGTTATTCCGTAAATCATTTAATGCTCTATGAAACTCTGACCTAAGTATGCTAGGACCTAAGTCATCCTCATCTATCTGTTCCACACTTTCTAGCTCCTCCATGTCCTGCCTACCTTTATATAAATCTTCAAGATACTCCTTCCATCTTCTAGCTTTTTCCTTATTTTCTGTGAGTTCCTTACCCTGCTTATCACATATAATGTTACCCTTTGGTTTTACTTTAGAAAAATGTGACTTAATTTTCCTGTAGCCCAAATCTACTTTACCTCTTCTTATATCCTCCTCAATATCCTCACAATTTCCTTTTATCCACTCTTCTTTCGCTAGCTTGCATTTCCTATTAATTAAGTTCCTTAGTTCCTTATATTTTTTTCTGTCCTGCTTCTGTGTTTCCTATTTTAATTTTCCTTCTTGCTTCTATCATTTCAACTATTTCTTCCGTGATCCATTCCCTCCTACCTGCCCTTTTCTTTGTGCCTAATACTTCATTTGCTGCTGTAGTTAACCCATTTCTGATTTCCCTCCATTCGCAATCTATGTCGCTCCTTGATGTTCCATTAGCCATGATTTCTACTTTCTGCTTGTACTTTTCACATACATCAGCTAATTTTAACCTATCGACATCTACTCTGACCTGTTTGGACTTCTGTAATTTCTTGAATTTGACCTCTGAGTCCAGGACTACTAAATTATGGTCACTATCAATATCTGCTCCAGGGTAACTCTTACAATTCTTAATCTGGTTCCTAAACCTCTCTTTAACCAGTATGTAATCTATCTGATACCTCCTTATATCTCCTGGCATTTTCCTTTATTTTCCATTTATTACTTTATTTATTGTAAAATTTAGAAATATACAGTTTGCTATAGTTACACTATAAAAAGTATTTTTATTTCTCTTCCCCAAATGTTATATTTCTTAGCCGTAGCATATTAGTTTTACGATGTCAAAGTCGGTGTAGCGGAATTTCTGCACAAACTATCTTGAGGCATTACATCGCCAGCGCATATTTTCTGGAATTATAGCAGGAATAAAAGGAATACTAGATTCAACTTTGCACTTATACGGCATGAGGAAAAACCTTATAAAATTGCATCTTCAAACATAGGGAAAATACATGTTCATGCAAGAGAACAAGATTATTTCAAATGTCAATAAACGAATAAGTATTATAAATAAATTTTATTATTTTATTAAACATTCAAATGCCAATAATTACAAGATTCCTTGTGTCTGCTTTACTTCCATCAAATTATTTAAAGAATAAAATTAATGAAACATTTGCATCGCCATAATTTAATTATCGACATAATTATACGTCTGCATGTCATAGTCAAGATATTTTAGCATATAACTCACTTGAACATAGTTTGCACGGCGACGATCGTGTTGCAATCGGCTAATGAGTCTTCTTCCGCAGAGTTGGAAAGCTCTTTGTTCACTACAACGACATTTTCTGCCAGTGAGATACCCGCACGAAGTAGGTCATCCAGACTACAAATTTCAGATGTAATAATAGTAATACTCAAAATAAAATGTGTCAAAATATATTTAATTTATATAAAGGAAAATATAATCGCATGCGAAGTAATTAAAGTTTACAATTCCTAAATTGACTTAAATAGTCATGAAGAAAAATATACATCCGTATGAAGAAATAACTATGCAAAATCAGATTTGGTAAAAAATACGCCTCAAGTTGCTTTGTTATTTCTGATACTCAAATTTATAATTTTTTTAACAAATGCGATGATTTTATGTTTGGTACTCCAAATAATATAAAATAAAATGAAATAAAATTGCATTTGAAATCAAGTTTTTTGAAATAAAAATAATTATATTGTAAATAAAAGACTCTTCTATTATATGTAATTAGAAGAGTCGTTTCAAGTTCTTAAGTCTAAACTACTAATAAAAATATATATAATGTGAAACCAATTTTAGTTTTATGCGATGAGAAATACAATTTACAATACATCACATCAAAATTGCTGATTTATTTCAGTTTTTAAACGAAGACGTTGTTTTAACGCTCTTCTACATTTAGAGGCCATGGCCATATCTTAGTTACGACTCCGAATTTAAAAAAATATATATAATCTTTAAATAACGTAAATAACAAATAATGTAAATAGTAAAACAAACAAAATTTGCATTCGCGCTCGTTCAGTAAATGTACTGGAGTTTAAGATCATGTTTTTGTTTTTGTGCACTTCGTGAAATTACTCTTGGGCTCGAATTAACAGAAATGCACGTATTTTGTTGACGATGAGAGTCTCACCACAAACTATTAACAACAAATTACATTAATTACAAAAGCTTTGCAGAGTGTTCATTATTTCATAATAAATGAACCTGTATATACAGAAAAATACGATTAAAACTAGATATTGATAATCTTGCAAATTTCTATTTAAAATCCTCCGATTTTAATTAATAACCACGTTTTGTAACAAAAGTGGATGGTCTAGATAAATATATAAAAAATCTAAATATCACAGAAAGCTTTAGAAGGCAATAAATGATTGCGTGTATCGAAAATGTTGATAAAGACGTATTTAAAATAGTTGATCTTATTTAGGCTCGATAAATGTTAATGGGTTATAGGAAAACGATAAAATTGTCAAGTAAATTAATTCCGCTTACCAGTCTATCGATCCCAACATCCAATAAACTAAAGGAAAGTACGATATAGCGTCTAAAAATGCAATGTCAGGTCTTCTTTCCAGTAAGAGAATGATTGGATGTAAGCTGGTTTTCGATCTGCAATTAAGATATTCAATTCAAAATTAATCGGAAGGCACTAAGAATACATTTTATACAAAGGATGTATTAAAGTATTCAAGCAAAATCTTTACTAAGTATACAAACCTGAAGTGTGCTCTGAGGGGAATAATAAAATTATAAATTCCATTGCTGGCGTAATCAGCTGCTAAGATAATTGTTCGATTCTGCCACTGATAGTCTCGCGCATTACGATAACTGCAGTGTTCACAAACTTGAGCCAATTGCAGACAACACAGAGGCTTCTTCTCCTTTAGAAGATAACATAATGTGGGGCTGACCCCAATGTAAGGAGATACCGGCGGAAAACCTTTAACAATACTAAACAAAAGACAAAAATTAATACGTAGGACCAACTATTATTTTATGTTCTAGTGGTTAATACGCTATTTCTGGTAAATTTCTTTTTGGCCGAGAAAAATGTGATCTAATTAGAGTTAGAAAATCATGTATTTGTAACGGGAGAACTATAGGACCATTAGCCTACTATCACATGCATCGAAGATATTGTTAAAGATTATTTATAGGAGATTAGAAAATGAAGTAGAGGAAAGGCTAGGAGAAGATCAGTTTGGTTTTAGGAAAAACAGAGGGACGAGAGAGGCGATTCTAGCACTAAGAACGGTAGTAGAAAAAAGAAAGAGGGTAGGAAAGGTAACTTGCATAGCTTTTGTAGATTTAGAAAAGGCATTTGATAATGTAGATTGGGACATAATGTTTAGAATTTTAAAAGAAACGGGTATAGATTATAAGGATAGGAGAATAATTTTTAATTTATATAAACACCAAACTGCCTTAGTTAGAATTGAGGGGGAAGAAGAGGTAGCAAAAATAGGGAAGGGAGTTCGGCAGGGATGTACACTCTCACCGTTATTATTTAATCTATATATAGAAGATGCAATAAACAAAGTAAAAGAAGAGTATAGTGTAGGTGTGAATGTACAGGGAGAGAAAATATATATGCTGAGATTCGCCGACGATATAGCTATATTGGAAGAAAGCGAAAAGAAATTAGAAAGGGTATTGAATGGTATGCAGGCAGTATTGACTAGGGATTTTAACATTAAAATAAATATAGGTAAAACTAAAGTGATGAGGTGTGACAAAAAAGAATGCAGTAGAAAAATGAGGATCACAATAGGAGATAATAGAATCGAAGAAGTGTCAGATTTTTGTTATTTAGGCAGTAGAATCACAAAAGATAATCGAAGCAAGGTAGATATAAAGTGTAGGATAGCACAGGGTAGGAAGGCATTCGTAGAAAAACAACAGATTTTAAGATCAAATATTGACTTGGGTATTAGAAAAAGATTACTGAAGGTATATGTTTGGAGTGTAGCACTGTACGGGTGTGAGGCGTGGACTATAGGAAAGGAAGAGAAGCGTAGATTAGAAGCACTTGAAATGTGGTGTTATAGGAGGATGATGAGGATTGGTTGGGAAGATAAAGTAACAAATGAAGCTGTACTAGAGTTAGTAGGGGAGAAGAGAAGTATTTGGAGAGTGTTACAGCGTAGGAGAGACAGATTAGTAGGGCATATTCTTAGGCATGGGGGGATTATGCAATTGATCATAGAAGGTAGAGTGGAGGGAAAGAGAGGGGTAGGTAGGCCTAGATTGGAGTATGTGAGTCAGATAGTTGAAGACGTTGAGATGAATAGCTATAGGGAGATGAAGGGATTAGCTCAGGATAGATCGGCATGGCGTGCTGTTTCCAACCAATCTTTAGGATTGCGGACTCTTTAACTAACTTGTAACGGGCGAAAATATTGGATAATTTAGCATAAAAAATTAAATTGATCAAATAAAAACGTTTGACGGATACGTTTTAAATAATATAAATACGAAGAAAAAATGGTGAATTAGGCTAGAAATAATTCTAAATGCGTTCAGAAACTATTCCATTTTCTTCTTGGCCATTTTGGGTATTGCTTTTTAAAATAAAAACCGCGTTTGCAATTATCCTTAAAAAAGCATGAACACATTCTAACTACAACAATTGTTTTTTTTAGATGATTGTTAATGCATATCTAATTTATATAACTGAAATGGTATACGTGGAGTATATTTACAAGTTTTTGAGTGTTCTGCATTTACGATTTTGGTGTGTTCTTTTACGTAATTTAGAGCTGGGTTATTTCTTACGTTAACAGCCCTACGGTGAAAGTAGATTGCGGCTGTTAGCAACAGGAAATTAACTGGCAACGTGAGGATGGTTTGATAATGAAAATGGTAGATGAAATAAATTTTATAAAGTACCATAGATTTGTGAGTTTAATAAAGTTACGAAAAAAAAATTGTACGTGGTCAAATAAATGTTTAATTTTTAATAAACAATACTTTGCACATTACAAAAGAAAAATCGTGCTGAACAAAATGATTTGGTACATAGCCACTTACTTGATTGTTTAAATTGATTAAGCAGTGACATTTATACTAATGGAAAATCAAAAAAAAAGCATAAACCAAATGCGATTATAAATCCATTATATCCAATATATTTAATAAACGAATCTATGCGAGTTTTATTGTTTTACGTATTTTATATTAAAGAGAATAATTGAAAAATATATTCGTGGTATTGTATAAATAATTATTTCAAGCAGGATTTTTTAAACAACGTGATTAATAATATAGTCAATTGTAAAAATAAATAAACGGAAATTTAGTTAAATAAAATCGTTGCGTCAAGTACCGGATGTTATAAACATTTTCATAAAACATTAAATGAATTAAAATGATTTAGTTGACTGATGCTGCGTTCAAAATTAGTGTCTATTATAACAAATGTCCTTGCATATATCATCGACTATGAAGTGAATGTACAGTACCATAAGTCCATGTGAATAAATAACTAAAGACAATTTGAAAAAACATATATAAAAAACATTAAATTATATTTATAGTACCTATATAAATTTTAAATGCGTTATATAAATATATAATTATTAATTAATTGTTATTATTGCCTTCATTTGCCAATAATAATTATATGCGAACTGTGTATCTGCAAAAAAATATCAAATACTATTTACATTATTCTTAGGCTTTCAACATTTAAAGGACCCAATTAGTTTCGGCGAAAAATGAAATGATACGAAAAATATTTGTCAAGAAATTTTATTTGTAAGAAATTCTCTTACTTTCAAATGAAATATATATATATATATATATGGATTATTAATAACATTTGAAGAAAAAAAATCTAATTGTTTTATGATAGTCGGTTATAATTAAATCTGATTTATACATTAATTTGACTTTGATCATCACTTAATTTGTTCTTTTTAATTAAAATTATATAAAGACAAGTACTCCCACTACATGTAGCTATGATATTAGCAGTTTCAATATACAGTGCGTCCATAAATTCTAGAAAAAATTAAATACTTACACGATAAATATACGTATATGTGGATTAGGATTAAAATTATTATTAATTTTTGTCAAATAATTAATTTGTTCCAAAATTGTATGGATAACATTTTGAAATAGTGCGTAGGGTACAGTTTACACTTACCGACCACAATCGTCATGCCATGCAGGTCTATTGGTGTCGGGCGAGTCAACAGCATCTGTAAGACTCATGGACCTGAAACGGGGGCGGGGGTGGTGCAAACAGACAGAGATAGAGACAGATAGAGACGTCCGAGCGAGATAAATACATTTATGTATATGGCAGAGACAGATAAAAGTTTCGCTATATCTATATACTATGTAAAAGGGGCTTTAGTAGAATTTACATTCGGTACATGAAGATATAAGAAATTATACTTAATAGTGTTAATTGTTGCTGGTGAAGTGTTAATGTCCTTGACAATAAATTTAAGATTTACTGATTTTTCTTAATTTTCAAAATTTTACATTGCTTGTAATTTTTAGTTTTTATATTTCCAACAGTAAAATAAAACAAAATTTTATTGGTGCGCAATTTCAATATACATTTGCAGTTTGAATCTTGCTACGAAGAATAAAAGTAGAAAAGCAAATGCAATGGTAAGATTTAAATATAAATTGCGACCTTAAAAGAATAATATCATATCGAAGAAAATTACAATGGAACGGTTATGTAGCATAGAAACATATTTTATTCAACTTAAACCGAAAGCGAAAAGTACAAAAGCGTGTTGCATAATAATTTTTTATAAGCAGCAACAAAAAGAAAGAGAGTCGTGAAATTTGGGATATTACGTTAGTAATCGTGAGTACTTTCCAGTGCCTCTTCTTCAGAATACGAGCGTATTTGAAATGCATAACAGTGTATTGGGGAACTTTAGAAGAAAATGCTAGGGATATCGAACATTTACAAGATATTACGTATAGATACATTCATATCATATGGATAAGGTAGCTTTAAGATCAGGCCCGACCAACATCCGGCTTCGATTATTTCTTCATGCAACGTTACTCACCGCAATTTACAAAGTGACTATTAAATTCATCAACAAAGAATTTCATGTCATAATATTACGAGAACAAAACAAACAATATTTTTAATTAATAAAATTATATCAAACGCATGTATTTTATTACTAGTTTCCGTTAGTTAAAACTTTATCTCATCGTTAAATTTATAGAGTATAGATGTTATAAATGTCTTTAGATATAAATAGAAAACATGCGTGAGACTCCCGCGCGGTAGAAGTGAAACTTCTGAGCTCCTAGGAAACGTTGATTTTATGCATTGCTTTTTTTCCATTTGTTAACTATTTGATTTTGATTTTGATTGATTTTGATTGACACTCTGATCATCATTATTAACTGTAATGTCGTACAGTCTATAAAGAGGAGTTTGGATTAAATATGGTAGCCATATTTTTATGGTTCTTTTTCTCACCAAACCAATTAAATAACTCGATCTGTGTATTTTTCTTCTTTTTATGTGGACATTAATACAATGATCATCATCAATGTCCCTTGGCAAATGATTCACCATCGTATTCACAAATATTGGAACATTAATTTTGGTAGATGACCAGGTAATTCTGGGTAGACAAAACAATTTGACTTCGATAACATTGGAATGGTATTCCCAGTGAGAGCATTTCGGCATGAATTGCACGCTATCACTGTACCTAGCGGATTTTTGAAAAATTGTTTATCAAATTCGCGATAAGCAGGTTGAAAGAATGTAAATTTTGTGTATGATGCACTAGTGGGTGCATTTCTATTGTCGATGGCTCGCTCAGATGTATCAGATTCATTTCGTTGATCTCTCACACCGCGTGTTTCTTCACGTGCCTGAATCAAATTCTCTATACCACTCACTGTGTCCTCACTTAACGACGGTATCGATTCATCCAGTGTATTTGAGGTCGTTGGAAAGTTATGTTGTTCACCGTGTTTCTTTCACGCCCTTTGCCTGGCTCGATACTCTCTACTTCTTTCCAAGGTACTTGTGGGCACTTTTCTTGGCGGTTTATTCGCTTTCTTCCGTTCTCTAAAGGCTCGCACTCTGTCTGTACTTGTCTTTTTCTCCATTTCACTTTTCACACAATGGAAATTGTTAGCTAAAAGATTAAGCTGTGTTTGTGTAATATATAATAAAATACGCAAGCGTCTGCTGGTTGCCTTATGCTACGTATACGCACAGTACACGCGGCGCATGCGCGCAGCGTGCGTTTCACTTTTCGTGACGTTCGGGCCAATTTGCCCTACCGCGCCTATAGAAGTTTCACTTCAGTTTCACTAATAAGAGATATTCAATAACATATCATCTAATGAATAGATTTTATATAGATATTTTAAACTAATGGTATGTTTTATAGGGTTAAATATCTATGGCCTTCATAGATTTGAGTTGGACGATCCTGATCTACATTCAAAGGGAGTTTTATGCACATTAATACGTGCCATACTAAAATCGGGATTGTTAAAATTGGCCAAGTCCGTACATTTATTAGCAGTGATATTAAATGAATGTTATGAGTGCTCGGTGTGTGAGAATGTCTTTCCCAATATTTCACAATATTGCACAATAGCATCATCTATGGACTTCGTGATTTATGAAAAGTCCGCAGATAAATAGAACAATACAAATATATAATATTATGGTATGTAAGTAGTATATTTAAAAATATATTAGTATTGTGAGTATAGTATTAATGCTTGTTACGGTATTTGGGTAATATTTTATATTAATATTTAACACCGTAGTGATAATTTTTAAAATATTATATCATGCTTTAAAATAATCCCGCTAAATGTTTGTGAATATTTGTTTGAATGCACTTACGCTATTTTTTCACTAGGCGATCTAAAAGGAACATCATCTTCTAATTCGTCTTCACTTTCATCTCCTTCCTCTGCAGCATCTTGGCTGATATTCAAAGTGCTGCTAGTGAACATATCTGGTACTGGTAAAATGCTTGGCCTTCTGGAATTTCTTCGTTGATTGATAATCTTTAAAGAGTGCAAAATAAAACCACTAATAATATGTATTGTAACTGCCACATTCATTTTAATATCTTAAATTCACATTATTAATAACCAATCGTCATAATTAAAGTCGTACTAGGAATAACTAGTCGTGTTTGAAGTTGCGTTATTTAATAGAAGAAATCTTCTATGTTTGCTTACTTCTGGACTTAGAAGATTAGGATTATCACTACCCAATCCTCGAGGAATGTCCAAATGATTCCCAGTCACAGAGGACATATCCAGCGTAACACTTCCTGGAGATGCGTCCTTGAGGCATAGTTTTGAATCGCCAAAGTGTGTACCATCGGGAAATGTAGCTGAAGATAGCGTGGAATAATAGAGAAAAGATTCAAATGTAATGTAGACTATCTTAGCATAGTACAGAAGAGTTATTCTTGATTTATTATAATTGGTTGAGGGCTCGGAACATTTAACATTGAAAGCGAAAATCATGGATTGCAATACAACTGGAGGGTAAATTTTATGATCTTTGATTTTACGATGGACATTGATTATCCAATAAAATATACTATATAAAGGGTATTTAAAATTTCATGGGATCAACATTATTTTCTTCGGTGTTCAACAATACACAAACGAAAGAACTCTATTATTTACGACGGCTCGGAAAATTGGAGAACAATCAAGATATGTATTTAAATTTTTTGCATCTCATAGAATATTTAATATTAATTTAACTGACACGTCTCGAAACTGTTTCATAAAATTTTAAATACTCTGTGTAATTTGCAATAAATCTACAAATCAATATAGAAAAGAGCAACATAGTATTGTAATAAAAAGGCAATTAGCGCATCCAAATGCAATTATGTTAAATGTTGGATAATTTGGCCATATATCTTCTAATTCATAATGAAAAAGCGAATTCAAGACAACTCGCACCTATTTAACTGCTTTTCAATTGTTTATATTAGTAAAAACGGATTTGTTTTAAACTATACGAGTATGTTTAAATTTTCAAAATGCAAACGTATTTCATTACATTTTCTTTCAAATTTGCTGTTATTTAAAAATAAATGACTAAGATGTACGCGTTACAAGCACTTTCATAAAAGTTCCAACGGATTTCAATGATTTTGTTGTTATATTAAAGCGATTATGTCTATTTTTGCACATTTTGTTCAAAATTTAAGTGTATTTGCTAAATTGGTCGGAAATTGAAAATTAAGAATGACTAATTTTCCTCTACATTCATATAGACTTGTATATTATAATCAAAGGCTTAGCGACCATGTACAATCGAGTCAAAGAAATAGTCAATAATTGTAGCTTAAAGTGTCTGACTTAAAATTATTCTAGGCGAGACCTGGCGATGCTATATATATATATATAAATAATTATTTTTTACATACATTTCTTATATTTAAATTTTTTTAATATTTTATTTTGATTTTTGTCAAATATTTTATAGCAAATTATGTTGGATTTAGGAATTATAAAATAAATACGCAATAGCGTCATCAAACAATCGGTCAATAATTGTATTTTCTTTTTTTAGTTTTTAAACTATGCATTTATGTCTGATTTGCCATATTCTTGGCAGTAGGTGTACTACTATAGAGATAAAATTCGGATAATAAAAACGCGTTTCTTTATAATGAATACTCCACTAGAGCGAGAACTTTCTCAGAAAACGGCGAAAGTCTCGCTTCAACCAACGCAATCAACTTTTTCGAGTTTATATTCTTCACTTCAACTTATCGTTCAGGGTGTCATTAAAACTGCCCATATAAAATAGCATGTGCAAAGATGGGATTGCATTCACGTAACCATGTAGTTAGACTTGAATTCCTCGCCGCGTTCATCGAGAATAAATAGTGTGTAATCTGTGTGTGTGTTTATCGTCGTTGTCGCACACACATCTAATATTAAAATATGTAGATGGCGATACCAACACGATCAGCAACTGTAAATTAATACGCGATGTTAATTGCGTGTTCAATTTCAAAGTCAGCATTTAGAAACATTTTTATATGGACTGTCTCATGCTAAGATTATAAATTTTTATTAAACGTGAAAAAATTATTGAATGGGACATTTTCTAATGGGAAATGACAATTTTGATGAAAATCGACCTGTGTTCTTTTTCGATAATTTTCGATAATTTTGATGAAAATCGACAGGTATATACCTGTCTATCTTGCATGCTTAATATTCAGAAACAATTTATGCGGTGCCTTAAAAAAACGTACGGTGCTAATAAAATACTGTTCGATTACAAATTGTACGGTGTGTTCTCCACCTAATAAAATTGTAACTGTGCAATTACCAACTTTCTTTTAGGTGGTATTCCTGAATATACAGCGTCATCGCAAAAAATCTTATATATTGTTTTTAGATCAGAGAGAAATACATCTTAAAGTAGGCAAGAGTTTTTAATTTCAATCCTTTAATAGGACAATTGCATTTTTCTTCCACCCGCAGCAAATTAAATTTTACGCTTGTATATTATAAGCGAATATTGCTATAAAATGTATTTTATCAGTAAAATTCCTAATGTACACCAAAAGTTGCACTTATTGAACTAATGGCATTCATGTAGAAAGAACGCCGTTCTATCACGTAAAATTGATTTGGCCATTTGATAGTTTCATAGTTGTAGGATCGATTGATATTGTATATATCCAATAAAGCGCATGGTGAAGGGATGATCATATTTATGAATCTATTGCATTTATCAAGAGGCAAGTTAGTATCCGTTACTGATTTTGCTATTAGGATCACGTGACTATGCATCTCCCGATGCCGCTATCCTTGCTAATTCCTTTCAAGCATATCGTGTGATGCAATTGACAGTGTTGCTGCCAGCACGAGCTGGAGCAAAATGAAGACCATTGAAGACAACTAAAACAAGAACATTAATAATTGCAAAGTTTATCATGTTAGAGCTATCGTTTATGATGAAGATAGTCTTGCAGTGTAATGTAAAAGTTGGACCTCCTATTGTGCTGTATTTTCTGTCACGATGTGTTTGAAATTTTCTGTGCAATATATCGTGTGCGCACTAAAGAAGATGTTACGGGTACCAACACACCAACATCTTAGTAGAAAATTAGTTATTGTTGGTATTAACATTAACACCTACGGGACAAAACGGTATTCATCAGTCACGTCTATCATATACAATCACCATCGCTCAAACAGATACCGTTCATATAAAAATTATATTTTAACTCCTCTGCGATCCATTTAGTATTCGGTACGTAGTAACGTTATCAAGTTACTTTCGAATAACAGTGCTAAAAGCTAATTTTCTGTGTTAAATTGTTTTTGTAGATCGACATGTAATTTAATTATAACAAAATTGCCAATAATTAGCCTCATTGACTCAACTACACAATCATATTTTGAATGTATATAATGTCTAAGTTTTGATATTATTGCTAAACAACAACCTTTTATTGGAGTTGGTAATTGTTACAACATGAATCATCAACGAATTGAAATCGAATCCAAATTGTCTTAACTCGCGATTTGTATAGTAAGAGCTCATTTGCAAATACTATATATTTTTTGTTTTATTGGAACAAAAGGAAATTTAGATGTTAGCGACTTGAGAAACTATATTTTCAGGGTTTGTCTACTCAGCCTAGCTTTGTTATATTATATATTCGAATCTATTTTCTATTTTAACACCTTTTTCAAAACTTGGCTAGCTTTTGTATTCAAACCGTTCCTATTTAATCCAGTCCAAAAATAAAACGTTTCTTTCTGTAAATAGATAATCCAATATAATCCAATATACGATCAATGAATGTGAAATAGTGCATTTCCTAATTACAGAAGAACGAAGTACTTAATGTACTCTCCGAAGATTCATTTATAAAAGAATTTCCGAATAATGGACCAATAAAGTTATATTTGCAAATTTCTTTCCGAATCTTTCAAGTAGTTGATATGAATAGTAACAACGATAGATATCTTGATTATAGAAATAATTTAAAAATTAAAATATGTTCTGCACATAACAACATTCAATACATATACTATACAGGGCGATCCATAAACTCAGAAAAATAATTTATTTGCTAAATTAGAAAAGAAAATCTAAGAAAGTAATTTGCATTTAGAGATATATTGGTTTATATATCAAATAGTAATAAGGGAAATGGTCATCCTGGATAATTGAAATTAAAATTATAACATGCTTTGCGTGGGCATTCAAGATTGGCTTATAATCTAAATGATGTACAAAATTTTTCAATTTAAGAAAAATAACGATGACAATTTTCGGACTGTTGTTAATAAATATTTAAAAATAGAAACGAAAAACAGCAAATATATTGACTAGAGTTGCATTTAAACCAATCTTTTGCCCAGTATACCCAAATCAGATACTTTCTTTCTCTCAGGTTAATAGCGAGGTCAGGTCAGGTCCTGACCTGATGTGATCAGGTAGACACAAGTAACTATTTAAACCAACCTCTTTGGCGTGTAACTAGACTTGGCAAAATTGTAAATTGCAAAATTGCAAAAAAACAACGATCGGGATCTAAAAGTAAAGTAAAAATTGAATATGTCTAAGACCTAATGATGTGTACTACGCGGATAATTCTTAGGAGAGAAAGCAATTCTGTAGTGGGATTTTGCCACGACCTAATCAATATCTAATCAGCGCTATGGGCTTTTGCGCGTCACAACACTCACTGACACAGGTGGGAACTTGCAGTATGAGGAGTGGTGGTTGTGGTGGTGCGTTGATGGTAGTTAGTAACGGACTTGTCAACAACGACTCGTCATTACCACCGTCTTTGCCGTGATGATGTGGTCCAGCTCCTATGACCATTCCGCCAACATGATGGCTTTGTTGCGTAGCGATCGTCGTTGTGGTCAGCACCGTTGTGCTCATCGTTGCACTGCCTGTCACACCGCCCGATGTCTTTTCATCGGTACCACCAACTATGACAGGTTCGGAGCTTGCGACCGTCGTGTTGTTGTTGTTACCTTGCTGTTGGTTGGCTACGGTGAAGGAGGAATTCTCTTCCTTGGTAATGGACATATAGTAGCACGTGTCGCTTTTTTTCATGATATGCCTAGGACCAGGGTTCAACAAGATGGTGTCTTCATAAAATTCTGGCAACTCGGCAGGCCGAACGCCCACAAGAGCAACGCCGTATCTGGAAGGAAGAATCATGATTTCCACTTGGCTTTCGTATTATTACTATTTTTTAGAAATGATGCAGCAGGATTATATGATATTTTTCAAAAAAAATAAAAATTGTTGCGTGTGCCTATGAAGACTATATAGTTTTTATTCCAATAATCCTAGGTTTGGCAAATTTATGGGCTATACTTTTATATATATATATATATATATATTGCTTACTTCAAAAGAAGAGTCTGGAGAGGTTGTAAATACGTATAAAGGAAAAGGAATCGGGTGAATGCTAAAATCAACCTTTACGAGATTACATTATCCTACAAAATCAAAGTCAAGATCAAAGTGCAATAAATTAGTAAATACATACATACATGCATATATAAATATATATATGAAATAATAATGTCAACTTGCTCAAAATGTATTGAGGAATATACATACTTATATATTTGTTGATGGATTGTTTGAATTTTAAGTATACAAATTGATCAGAGAATAAAATTTTCAATATTATATAAATAGAGTTGCTCATAGACATAAAAATAAATTTTTCATTTATCGAATTAAGTTAGGAATGAAAATAATCCTCCATGGAAAAGTACAATAAAATTAAAATACTGTCATATCCGCTATATATTTTTACCATTTTAATAATGAATTTAAACTTTATACAAGAGCAGTATGGAGGTAAAATATTTTGTTTACTTTTATATATTTTTATAAACAACGATTTTATGAATTTAAATATTGTAGAATAAAGAAATTTCTCACCGATGTTTTTAAATAATCATAATTTTCGTACTTTTCATTGTCGAAAAATACGACAAAAGCAAGAAGTAAACTTATATTTCGTCGAAAATTGAAAAATATCTATTTTAATTTTTTTTTGTAAATTTGGACACAGGTAACGTGATGAATTCAGAATATTACAAAAGAATGGAATTCATATCTGTGCTTATGTTTGCGTAGATGTTTAATAACCGCAATGATTTTATTTTATTTATTTTCTACCATTCTGTTATACCTCACGATGTTTCTTTCACTATAACTATAGTAAAAGTATGTTTTTGATACAATTTACAACTAGTCAATATTCAAATCTCGAATGTAAATTAAATCACGCACTCCGTACGTGTAGCATAGTATAAAAAAGACTTACTTTCGATGTGAATGGAAGCTGGCATAGGTGAAACTTTTGCCCTCGTACTCGCCGAAGAAGCGGCTGTCTCCGAGGATGATGTGATAGATCTCGTTGCCGGAACAACGACCATACAGACGATGCCATTCCTCTTGTGATTGTTGCCCTTCCCTGCAAGGAAACAGATATTTGGACCAACGAAAATTCATTAAAAAAGCTTCGCAAAAATTGACTTGTAAAATGTTCTTAATTCCTTAAACAATTCCTTTGCGAAGAAGTTACAGTATCAATGAAATTGATCCATAAATGCCTATGTATTTGATTGCAATTTGCAAATACAAGCTACTTGCAATATATGAACTTTGCTCTGATGTCCTAGGATTTATTTCAAAAAGAAATTTCTTTATTCTTTACTAAGTGTGTATAATATTTAAGTTACGGTATTTGGGTGATATTCTATACTATTATTTAACACCGTACTGATAATTTTTAAGTGAGTATATTTATGCATGTGGCAAGAAGGACAAATGACCGTACTCTTGTTCGTATGACCCACGAGATCATACGTCTTTTTGTCGTCCTGAGTGATGCTGCAGATGTTTGGGATAAGTCGGGCAAAATGGTTTGACAGCCGAGGAGGAAAAAATCTTTACTAGCCAGACATATATCTCATCATAAGTTTGCAAGGAGTTATTCATGTAGGCATTAATATAGAATAAAATTAGTAGCACGGATTTGAGCAAAACTCAATCCCCAGTTGAAATGAAACAAATTAATTTTTTAAATATTGTTTTTAAATATATTTTTAACAAATGATTTAAATTTTTATTTGATTATTTCACTTCCTATTACACTGAAGACGAGATTTTTTAAATTGAAAAATGCTTAAAAAAAATTGCGTACGGCTTTTATTGTTATTTAATATTATTCCTCGTTGATAATGTGTAGATAATCGGATGTAAATGTTTATGATATTAAATAATTGGGGAACTGTATGTTGTACGCTGTATAATGCTACAAGACTTTGTATTGCAGGTCGCAATCAAATCACAGAGCAGTTCACCCAGATTTCATTTGGTCCTTGATGAATGGCTACTCTAACGAGACTAATCTCATTTTTTATGACTAAGGTTGACTAATTGAAAGATGCCATCCTCTATTCTCAACGAAACAAAATATAACCTGGTTACATTACGCGTTTTATGGAACATAGAAACAAAATGAATTTTGCAAAATGTGGCCAAGTTAAGTAATATATCTTCATAATTTTTTTATTCGCACAAAATGAAAACAAAACCCATATCAAAATTCAGTTATCATCAATTCGGTCCTTTATTAATCAAAAAATATTTGAACGACTAAAAGTCTGTTGCTTGCTTTTTTGCATTGTTATAAATATGCATATACTGCAGGTGTATATGTATATGTCTAGACGTTATTAATTAAGGGTGGGTTCAGGTGTTTTATCGCGCTAAGACCCGGCGTATTAATTGATTAAATTAGTTGACGCCCGAGGCATTTAGAAGCTAAATGGGAGGTCACAACGTACGTCTATATCCACAATACTCAATATATTGAACTAAACAGAACATAAGCATCTAATTGGTATAATAAATACTCTTTTAAATACAAAAACGTGCGTGGTAAACTTATGAATAGCAACTGCGGATTTTTTCTCTTCAGAAGCAATGATCATTTCTATTTGATAGGTTTATAATTTACAACTGTACTTAAAATGTACAAGCGAATGTACTTAAAATATAACTCTAAAAGTATAATACAATTTTTTTTTATTCGTCACTTACTGTCCTCTGGACGTATGCAGCAGTAACGTGACAAGTGTGGACGCTCCTGGACACGTGCAGTTGTTCGCTAGTAGAGCATACTTAAATTCGTCCTCGCAGACTACAAATTCTGCAAATTTGACATGTAACTTATTCTCCGGTCGGAAGATCTGCACGTACTGCGCTACGTTTGGGGCGAAGTCTTTAACTGCCCAGGACCGAAGGATCGTGTGCTCATCCTGGAAAGGAACATACGAGGAACTAGTGGGGAATTTATTATTGGAACGTACCTCAAAGGATCGTTTTCATGTGAGAGAAAGCTGTGATTATAAGTGATTAGACTTGGAGCAAGTCAAAAATAAGATGTAAACAAATTACAATATATTCGAGTAGAATTTAAAAGAATGTAATTTTTATTTTGAAGTTGTAACATTTGCTATTAGACAAGCAACTGGAGTAATACTCAAAATTGTTTTACATTTTTAATGATTTTTAACACGTCGATTTAACTAAGTAAATGCAAGTTTTAAAACGCATTTATTATAACGCAACTCGACATAAACTATTAATTCTGTTGATAGAAGAAACTGCAAATGGTGAGAAGTCTTAGTTAAGTTCATATACTTATTGTTTTGGAAGTTGGTGTTGATCTGAGATTAAAACTGTCGTGTGCAGCTTTGAAAATTTAAATAATAACTGCAAAAAGTGTTTAAACTTTTCAGGTTTTAACGACCAAAAAATATTGCACAAAATTTTTTTATATCGGGAGTCACCTTTATGCTTTATTTAACGATAAGCGTTTTGTGACATTTGACGAAACAATACACATTGAAAATACAATTAGAGTAACCCTGCAGATTTTCCACGAAATAATATTTACAAGTAGTAATATGTAATTGTCTTAATTAATTTATTGCATACCTTAAATCTCAATAAATATATAAAGAAAACAAAAACAGGTTAAATACATAAAAAAAATTATAAGACGCTTCGGCCATATAAATGTTATTGCATATTTAAAGTACTACAGCAGCAAATGAAGTATTAGGCACAAAGAAAAGGGCAGGTAGGAGGGAATGGATCACGGAAGAAATAGTTGAAATGATAGAAGCAAGAAGGAAAATTAAAATAGGAAACACAGAAGCAGGACAGAAAAAATATAAGGAACTAAGGAACTTAATTAATAGGAAATGCAAGCTAGCGAAAGAAGAGTGGATAAAAGGAAATTGTGAGGATATTGAGGAGGATATGAGAAGAGGTAAAGTAGATTTGGGCTACAGGAAAATTAAGTCACATTTTTCTAAAGTAAAACCAAAGGGTAACATAATATGTGATAAGCAGGGTAAGGAACTCACGGAAAATAAGGAAAAAGCTAGAAGATGGAAGGAGTATCTTGAAGATTTATATAAAGGTAGACATGACATGGAGGAACTAGAAAGTGTGGAACAGATAGATGAGGATGACTTAGGTCCTAGAATACTTAGGTCAGAGTTTCATAGAGCATTAAATGATTTACGGAATAACAAAGCAACGGGGATTGATATGATACCAGCCGAATTAATAAAACACGCAGGGGAAAAAATGCAGGAGCGATTATACAGGTTAGTTTGTAAAATATATGAGAAGGGAGAAGTACCACAGGATTTTCAGCGTAGTAGAATAGTAACAATGCCGAAGAAAATAGGAGCTAATTTGTGTGAGAACTATAGGACCATTAGCCTACTATCACATGCATCGAAGATATTGTTAAAGATTATTTATAGGAGATTAGAAAATAAAGTAGAGGAAAGGCTAGGAGAAGATCAGTTCGGTTTTAGGAAAAACAGAGGGACGAGAGAGGCGATTCTAGCACTAAGAACGGTAGTAGAAAAAAGAAAGAGGGTAGGAAAGGTAACTTGCATAGCTTTTGTAGATTTAGAAAAGGCATTTGATAATGTAGATTGGGACATAATGTTTAGAATTTTAAAAGAAACGGGTATAGATTATAAGGATAGGAGAATAATTTTTAATTTATATAAACACCAAACTGCCTTAGTTAGAATTGAGGGGGAAGAAGAGGTAGCAAAAATAGGGAAGGGAGTTCGGCAGGGATGTACACTCTCACCGTTATTATTTAATCTATATATAGAAGATGCAATAAACAAAGTAAAAGAAGAGTATAGTGTAGGTGTGAATGTACAGGGAAAGAAAATATATATGCTGAGATTCGCCGACGATATAGCTATATTGGAAGAAAGCGAAAAGAATTTAGAAAGGGTATTGAATGGTATGCAGGCAGTATTGACTAGGGATTTTAACATGAAAATAAATATAGGTAAAACTAAAGTGATGAGGTGTGACAAAAAGGAATGCAGTAGAAAAATGAGGATCACAATAGGAGATAATAGAATCGAAGAAGTGTCAGATTTTTGTTATTTAGGCAGTAGAATCACAAAAGATAATCGAAGCAAGGTAGATATAAAGTGTAGGATAGCACAGGGTAGGAAGGCATTCGTAGAAAAAGAACAGATTTTAAGATCAAATATTGACTTGGGTATTAGAAAAAGATTACTGAAGGTATATGTTTGGAGTGTAGCACTGTACGGGTGTGAGGCGTGGACTATAGGAAAGGAAGAGAAGCGTAGATTAGAAGCACTTGAAATGTGGTGTTATAGGAGGATGATGAGGATTGGTTGGGAAGATAAAGTAACAAATGAAGCTGTACTAGAGTTAGTAGGGGAGAAGAGAAGTATCTGGAGAGTGTTACAGCGTAGGAGAGACAGATTAGTAGGACATATTCTTAGGTATGGGGGGATTATGCAATTGATCATAGAAGGTAGAGTGGAGGGAAAGAGAGGGGTAGGTAGGCCTAGATTGGAGTATGTGAGTCAGATACTTGAAGACGTTGAGATGAATAGCTATAGGGAGATGAAGGGATTAGCTCAGGATAGATCGGCATGGCGTGCTGTTTCCAACCAATCTTTAGGATTGCGGACTCTTTAACTATTTAAAGTACAAGGAAAACGATAATTGTGATATTGATAAGTTATACATAGTTATTTTGTCAGAATATATAATTGTATCTATCAGCATTGAACGAAGGATTTTAAATATACAATTGGTTTTGATGAAGGACTAAATATTTGGAAGATATTGTAAGAAAACCGAAAATAGAAAAGAGCACCAATATTAATTTTGAAGGAAAATTCTAATTTGCTAATATTTGTTTATAGTATATTCTAGTAGCGATTAACAAAAGAATTTAAGAAGCAGAAATAATATATACAAAGGATACAGCTTATCTAAAGTTGTTATATTGCACGGTAAAATTTTCACTTTTAAATTGTCTTGATAAAATGAGCCAATGCAACATCTTTTTTTGGTAAAATTATCACATGTTCCATGTTTTTTTTTTCTAATATGATTGAGGCAAGGATTAAAATATGTGAATAGTTTTGTTGGGACATAAATATTTTGGAATATACGTCCCGAATTTTTGGAAATCACATGTAGAAATATTTCAATTTCAACTTTTTTAACGAAATCTGGGATACGTCATTAACTTCATGTTCGCAGATTGACCTGGTGGCCGAGTCAACCTCAAAACTAGTTTCAAGAAACTATAAACTGACTATTGTACAAAGTTCAGTAGAACTTTTCCCATATTCTTCCAGTGACAAGCAAAACGGGGTACTTTCCCTCGGGACTTATTTTTTTGAAGGATGAACTTGTTCTACATTCTACATCATATGTAAGTAGATGTTTTCTTTAGTGTTACGCACAGTGTTTTTTGGATATATAATGAATCCTTTGAGGAGATTCAATTTAGTACACAACAATTCATTAATTTATAATGACATATATATGAAAAAAGAGAAATCGGCAATAAAATAATGCAGAAATAAAAAATTGATTTACATTTTTTAAATAATGATCCATCCATCCATATTACGTCAACATGATAATCTTAATTGATATGAAGAAGCGTGAAATTTTTGTTTGCCACAAGATAACAATACGTAATATTGAAAGTACTTTTAGGATGAGATTCAGTCAAGCATTAAAATGGATGGTGTATTTAAAAATCATTGAAATGTACAAATTACGCAAAATTCTAAATATTTCTTAGTAATGATGTTCATATTTGCAGTGTTATTAACAAATAAGGATGGCATATTAATATGTACCTTGCATACTTGATTAATGGGTGATTATCACTGGGTGATTCACTAAAAATAATATTGTAAAAGTACGCGTTCTAAAAACGAATACATATCCAAGAATTTTGTATAAAAATAGAATTGTGCTAAATAAATTGAACGATTAAGGAAATGTAGGAAATATAAATCCTGAATTCTTAAGTAACAATAAATGCCCAAATTAATTATTTAATCACCCAAAATAAAATGCGAAAGATTGAAAGATTAATTTCGAAGTTGTTTCAATAAAAGTAGAACAAGCTTTAATTATTAGGAGCTTTAAGCTGCCAAAGCTTGTTTATTAAACATTTTTGTACGCTGAATTTGATTGAAATTTACAATCTCAAGAACAACAAATGGCGTAAAAGCTATCTTAGGAAATATTTTAGATATATAGCCACATCATGTTGATGCACTTTGAAGCTTAATAGGAATTATTTTCCGTGAGCTAGAGGAGCAGCTTTTCTGTCATATGATCCATTTTTATGTCAGGTATGAAGCGACTGAAGAATTTAATAGAAACTTAATACCATCGCATATTATAGCCTATCATCTTACATACGAATGAACGGGTCGGAATATTTTGCTGCAAGTCGAAACTGGTTTATTGCACTTGTAGTTGGACGAGGGAAAATGGAATGATGAGAATGATTTGGAAGAGGAACTCACCGCAGCAGTTTTATCTGCATAATTTCTGGCAGCCAAGACGAAGCAAGCCTCCGCTTCATTCATTCTTGCTCTAGCAAGATCGCCATCTTTGAGACAAGATCCTTGAATATAAATGACGCGTTGCGCCCAAATTGGCACCTAGAAGAGATTGAGATTAAGATTAAGATGTAAATTTTCATTGTAACAAATTAATTTTGAAATATATTTGTTAAGTTTGCTGACCCTAAAATTTGTTCTTTCCGCCTTAGAACATATATTATATCTATCTTATTCGATAAACATTTGCAATTTTATATTTTAAGCAACAAAAATCTGAAGCTTATTTATCTATTGTATCACCTCTTATTTAAGCCTTCATATTTCACATGCTGTCGTTCATTTCACCTCAATACCTTCCTTTTGCTTATAATATTTGATTTACTATTGTCATTACTACCAACATACCATTAAATTGTTAATAGTACAATGTCGTCTAAAGGATATACATAAAATTTTCTTCGATATATTCCTAGATTAATTCGACTAGAAATTTTCCTTATTCCCCTGGTTAGTTAGAGCAATGTAAGTTTAATAAATCGTCAGTTCATTAGCATGTTGTAGCGAAACGGATCAGCCGCGCAACGCTTCTTGTTATTGCTTGTAATGGTATTAAAACAACTCTATTACGCGCGGCAAATATGAAAATGCAATTCATAAAGCTGCGCGCATCACCAAAGAAGTTATTTGAATACTGTATACTTCATCCGTGGTAAGGTCAAAAAGACAGACAAAATAACTCTGGGGAATATAATTTTTATTATAGAAATTTAAATAAAATCAAACTATAAGGACATCTTCACGCTATTACTCGTACATTTAGTATTGAAAATATTTATATTCTAAAAGAGTATAAGTATCAACCCACTTAAAAAGTGGGATGAATATCCCTCACTTCTAGATACATTTTTAGAAAACCCATTCCTAAACCTTTCAATTTCACGCGAATAAATCTTTGATACATTCAGGATGCTTCAATGTGATTTTTTTTGTTGCTAAATTTAATTGTACAACGAAAATTGAGAATTTGTAGATAATATTTACATCTTATTAATAATGTCATCAATTAGAATTTAGAAAAATAGACTGTGACCTGGTTGGTCAAAAAAAAAATATATTATTGGGTCGTTTTACGACTTAATATATACAAATTTTATACACATTGGTAGTGTATGGAACGTTTAAAAAATATTTTACATAAACGTACTTAAGTATTAACAGGTTTACGGTAATTAAATTATGTACTGGACCAGTGGTGCTTCCTTATGCAGGCCGCAGGGCCGCGCGCCCCTCCTGAACATTGAGCGCATCACCGTAGATATATAATTGTATTGCGATATTTTATCACGGCATTATTTTTCCTAATAGATAAAGCTTGCGCCGCGAACATACCTAACACTATAGAATATATATCGTTGTTTATTCTATTCTGGGCTACGATTCTTTAGCGTCCTAACAGAGAAGCCTAGTATACCTAACACTCATGACTCACACGATATGGCAGCTAGCAAGTACCAGTCAAATACATATGCCCTATCTGTTGGAAGCGCTAGAGTTAGAATGACGGTATGCAGTATAGCTATATATTTATACTGCATATACTTCGCAATATAGCAATATTGTTAATATGTAGTACACATTCCAGCGCCATTCAGCCACACAGTGCAGGTTAAATGCATATGTACTCATCTCACTCTATTGCAAGCAATAGGTGAGAGCGACCGTATGCAGTATGTCTTTTCTATTTCTTCGGTCCGCTGGAAGCTATATTACGACTAGTGTGCAACATTCCAGCGGCTTTGGATGAGTCATAGCAACGTGACGTCAGGCTGCTTGTACAGCAAGAATATATATCGTTGTTTATGCTATTCTGGGCTACGATTCTTTAGCGTCCTAACAGAGAAGCCTAGTAAACAGTAAAATGGATATAGATATATTTGCATTGTTCTGTGAGTTACGTATGTACAATTTTGCCACGTGTTTCTCCAAGAATATATTTAATAGAAATAATTTAATAAAAATGAATAGTGTTAGTTCTTTATTGAAAATTGAGTTTTGCAGACTTACTGTTGTGGACAAAGTAAAAATTAAAGAATTAGGTAGGCCATTGTCTGATTTAAATTTATCGCAAACTTGTGCAAGGTGTATTCAAAACGGAATATTTTTTACGCGGCGTTTTACAAGAGACATTTACAAAAAAAATTATAACACAGATGAAGGAAAGAAATTCCCATATCGTGGCCATTTACAAGCCGCTGAGTTATTTTACACGAAATCGACGCCAACATTTTCTAAACAATTTCCAGTGGACATTTTGGAAACCGTGTGTTATGCATATCAATTTTTGAATAAAACCAGATTAAAAACAGAATTAGAAGTCATTTACTCGCGTTCGGATTTTTATCAAATAATTGGAGCCACAAATTTTTTTTTCGTTATTGCTACAAAATAATCTGAGTGAAACTTTCCCGGAAACTATAAAAATACTTAAAATTATTTTAACCACCCCAATGACCACTGCTGAATCAGAGCGTTGTTTTTCAACACTTAAAAGAATCAAGACTTTTTTGCGAAATGCTATGGGTAATGATCGTTTAAACGCGTTGGCGATGATGTGTATTAATAAAAATGTGGTGCGCGATATTTACAATTTTAACGAAAAAGTTTTGGAAAAGTTTATATCAATGAAAGATAGAAGAGTGGTATTCACTTTCAAGAAATGATTCAATTTAATCATTTTGCATCCATTTAAGGTAACATTTCTCACTATTATGTTATTTTTTAAGAAATGCGGCCCCCCCAGATCGAAATGGCACGAGCCGCCACTGTATTGGACAGGGCTACATTAACGCTTATATCATGGATCAAGTATAGGAATAGTAGCCTTATAGCTCATCTGCCAGTTTCCGGTAATATCTATCAAAAGTTATATTTATGTAAATGTAATTTCATTAGACGAGTAGCCAACGAATATGCTTTTCCGTTTCCCGTTTATACATAATATAGGGATTGTACAGACAAACTACCCTACCATAATTCATATTCATGAACCGAACTCTTCAGTTTATTATGGCTAGCATATATACTATATATATTGAAGTTTGGATACATTCACATTCCTCATTGTAAAAGTTTTAATATTTACTAAATGTGGATATATATGTCTAGCAATAAGACAAACATAAATCGAACTTTTAATTAATATAGAATATCACCCAAATACCGTAACAAGCATTAAGTAGTTAGATGTACATTTCAAGGGCTATGCCCCCATCTTCAGTAGCACAAGATAAAACTAAATAAAATACCTAAAAATGGCATAGCCCTTGAAATGTACATCTAGGTTTTAAGTTACGGTATTTGGGTGATATTCTACATTAATATTTAACACCGTAGTGATAATTTTTAAAACGAATTTGTAATAATAATAATAATTAATAATGATGATTACACCAGCGAAGGGCAACATTTGAGACCATTTCCATTTAAGGATATTTTATATGACCACTCATTTGACAATTCATTATTTGAGATTATAAAAGAAAATTGAATCAATAACTACGCGACAACAGATTTTTTTAAAGATTCCATTTCAATTTACAGACTAACTCAATGTTGGCAAATTCTTCCCCATCATTTCTTTTTTAAACAACATCTATTTTTTGCATATAAAAAAACAATTATACATTTAATTTGATGCACCAGGTATACGTACCTGAAGAATCATTCGCATCGTAGTGTCCAATTCCATCGGTGAAAGGAGCACCACATAGAAGTCCTGCAAAAGTGGATGAGCGTAGAATTCGTTAAGAAAATCCATGATGGTGTCCGCATGCAGCGTGGTACTACAAACTACAACGTGCTTTTCACTCTGTGCACGATGCGAAGAATACGAACCGCCCAGTTTTTGACGTTCCATCCACGTGAATGCTAGCTGTTCAAACTGTTAACAAAGAAAATGAAGAGGTGCAGATTTGCAGAATACGTAACGGCAAATATTACTCAGTCAATATGTAATATACCTAACAATAGAATCCTAATTTGATGAAGAATTTGAGACGGTGGAAGATCGTTTAGAATTTTCCATAGTAAATATATTTTGTTATATTAATTTTGGCGAATTAGCAATTTCTTTTGATGACAATTACTATTTATATTTTCATATATAAAGGAAGGAAGGACTATACAAATAAGGAAGGACTTTAGGAGGTCTAGGAGGACTCTAGGAGGACTAAGGAAGGACTTTAGAAATAAGGAGGTTAGAATTTGAAAGTTCCATTGGTCGTTTTCACACTATTCCCCAAAATATGAATTAAATCCAATTCTTCAAAACAAACTTTAATTTTTTAAGGTTTTTTTTACATAAATTTTATCTAAAATTTAATCTTTATTTGGAAATTAATATAGAAGCATTTCTTTTGATGTTAAAGACTTTCTATTATAAGTGTCAGTGTGAACTTTATAAATATTTTATATTAAAAACCAAGAAAAAATCCCATTTACAAATGACCGACGAACCACCATCGACTTTTATATATTGCGCAAGAGAATACGATTATTTTAAATACACTCTGGCGTAAACTTAAATTCTAGCTGACAAACAAATGCAGTAGTAACCAAATTGTACGTTGAATTATTAACTAGTAGCTTTGCATTACTTTTTCCTTGAAAATATGAATTTTTCAAATCAGTTTTACAGAAGGTTTATCTCAGTTCTGTTGTTCTATTAAAATATTGCATTTAAGACTAGGTAAAGTATATCGAAGCTGACAGCAAGGTAAAGAGAACTTAATTAAAGAATTCAAGATGAAGAAACCATTGCTGTAAAACCAACATTGAGTTTTAAACCAATTTATAATAAACATCGCGCAAGCAGACCGACTCACTTTTGTATAGCTTTATTTGGTTTTTATGAGTTTTGCTCTTTGATAAAGCTCTTACACCGTCGAAAGCAAAAGTGAACGAAATTACTTGCGCACCAAACCCGAGTTCGATATTATAATTTGAAAAAATGCTACGATAATTACAAATCGAATTATATAGTAAGATGCGGTTGGTATGTTCGATCGCATATTATATTATTAAAGAAAATATTCAGAAGATGCTCGAAAGCAGCTTTTCTGTAGGGAGAAAAGTGTCAAATCGAATAGATTACAACTTACTTGTGTTGGAAGGACTATAAGTGCGACACAGATCATGATGACCATGTAGAGTTGCGATGGCCAAATGTCTGGAACGAAATCACCGTAGCCGACTGTTGAGAATGTTACCACGACATAATACGTCGCCTGGAAGAGGTTCAGATGTCGATGACCAGCGCGTTGGAAATGCTGAATACCACATACACTGAAACAAAGATAGTCCAAAATGATTTGCACGAAAGTGTGGAGGTCTTCATAGGAATTAACCAGTTTAAATTATAGCAATTAACCAGTCTGACTCTATATAATATTTATACGAAACTTCTTGATTTAAGTCACGTGATTTCTTCGATTTTCAATACTGAAATAACATGGTTCCAAAATACATTGCTGTCGAATTTCGTAGCTAAGGATTAGAAACTTCAAATGAGACATAAAACTCAAAATGAGCAAAAATTTTTTTTATTTTATGTGGTGACCGTCCCGAAATCAAGTTTTTATTACTTGTGGAAAAAAAAGCTAGGTCCAAGAGATGATCACTCAACAGACCAAATTGCGTCCATTCAAGAGCAACAATTTTATTCAAATTTACATGCCAGATTTTCGGATGCAATTGCATTTCTCATTATACAATTTACATGTGGTCGGGCTTCAATTTACGTTTAAATTAACTTCGACATTTCATGTTACAAAATAAATGGCTGCGGATAGTTGGAACTTGTGCGCATGGAAACTGTAAAAATATTTTTCAATTTCAGAATATAAATGGATCTGACTGAATGATGTTATGAACCTATTGCTTAAATCAATTTCCGTGCTAAAATGCATTTGTGGAAAATTGAAATAGAGAGGCTTGTGAATTTATTGCTTCGGATTTATTGCTGTGAAAGTATTGACGTATAATTCGCTGGTAAAAAAAAATGTTGATTTAAAAATTACATGATGGATTTTTCATCAAGAAGCAAGAGAGGAATTTTATTAGAATGGGTAAGTAATAACACGATATAGGAACATAATAAAAATACCAGGAAATTTTTTTTTTATGTCTCACATTTGCAAAATTAATTTGATAATAGAACTTACCTGGTAAATACTAGGCACAATAGTGTTGCTGATAATATCATGAGTTGTTGCGAAAGTGCGGATTGCGACTTTTGCATGGCACGGTGGAGATCGTTCTGTTAATAATAAAAAAATATATATAAGTCAAAATTGAAAATCAAACATATAATAGGTGTAGTTTTCAGCTTCAGATTAATCCAAATATTACAGCGATTAGTTAAAGAGTCCGCAATCCTAAAGATTGGTTGGAAACAGCACGCCATGCCGATCTATCCTGAGCTAATCCCTTCCGTATCACGTCAATAGTTCGCCAACAATAGTTCGCGCGACAATATTTCGCCAACTACAGTTCGCCTAACAATAGTTCGTCGGTGTTTTAGTTCGCCATCATTTAGTTCGTCATGTTAATAGTTTCGCAGCGACGTCAGTTCGCCATTTATATACTATAGCTGCTAGGATGATATCTAGGATATTTTTAGCACATTGGTGTCTTCTTGGTGTCAGAAAAAAGTATCGTGATTGCGCTACTAGAATTGCGACGATAGTAGCAGATTTCAGAAACCGGTTATCTTCGCGGTTTAGCGCACAATTTTTCATTCTGAAAACGTATGTACGAATATATACATGTAGTAATCGGTTCTTCATTTTACATGGTAATGTTTCGATTCCCCTTCCAATAATATCTCATTAAATGAACGGTGCGAACTAATTAGTAACGAACTGATTTAATAGCGAACTTATTGTTCGCGAACTGTTTGCACTGGCGAACTATTGTCGGCGAACTACTGTCGCGCGAACTATTGTTGGCGAACTATTGACATGTAACCAATCCCTTCATCTCCCTATAGCTATTCATCTCAACGTCTTCAACTATCTGACTCACATACTCCAATCTAGGCCTACCTACCCCTCTCTTTCCCTCCACTCTACCTTCTATGATCAATTGCATAATCCCCCCATGCCTAAGAATATGCCCTACTAATCTGTCTCTCCTACGCTATAACACTCTCCAAATACTTCTCTTCTCCCCTACTAACTCTAGTACAGCTTCATTTGTTACTTTATCTTCCCAACCAATCCTCATCATCATCCTATAACACCACATTTCGAATGCTTGTAATCTACGCTTCTCTTCCTTTCCTATAGTCCACGCCTCACACCCGTACAGTGCTACACTCCAAACATATACCTTCAGTAATCTTTTTCTAATACCCAAGTCAATATTTGATCTTAAAATCTGTTCCTTTTCTACGAATGCCTTCCTACCCTGTGCTATCCTACACTTTATATCTACCTTGCTTCGATTATCTTTTGTGATTCTACTGCCTAAATAACAAAAATCTGACACTTCTTCGATTCTATTATCTCCTATTGTGATCCTCATTTTTCTACTGCATTCCTTTTTGTCACACCTCATCACTTTAGTTTTACCTATATTTATTTTCATGTTAAAATCCCTAGTGAATACTGCCTGCATACCATTCAATACCCTTTCTAAATTCTTTTCACTTTCTTCCAATATAGCTATATCGTCGGCGAATCTCAACATATATATTTTCTCTCCCTGTACATTCACACCTACACTATACTCTTCTTTTACTTTGTTTATTGCATCTTCTATATATAGATTAAATAATAACGGTGAGAGTGTACATCCCTGCCGAACTCCCTTCCCTATTTTTGCTACCTCTTCTTCCCCTTCAATTCTAACTAAGGCAGTTTGGTGTTTATATAAATTAAAAATTATTCTCCTATCCTTATAATCTATACCCGTTTCTTTTAAAATTCTAAACATTATGTCCCAATCTACATCATCAAATGCCTTTTCTAAATCTACAAAAGCTATGCAAGTTACCTTTCCTACCCTCTTTCTTTTTTCTACTACCGTTCTTAGTGCAAGAATCGCCTCCCTCGTCCCTCTGTTTTTCCTAAAACCAAACTGATCTTCTCCTAGCCTTTCCTCTACTTTATTTTCTAATCTCCTATAAATAATCTTTAGCAATATCTTCGATGCATGTGATAGTAGACTAATGGTCCTATAGTTCTCACACAAATTAGCTCCTATTTTCTTCGGCATTGTTACTATTCTACTACGCTGAAAATCCTGTGGTACTTCTCCCTTCTCATATATTTTACATTTTACATTTTACATTTTTACATTGCAGCGATATAGAGGATAATTAATTTAACATCTTGTCTTAATGCAATAGATTGGTTTTATATTTTTCAGTCAATGGAAAAGACACTTTTTTTATCTTTCTACGTTTGGTAATAAAATATGCGACTCTTTCTCCACGAATCGATATCGCAAGTTTATTCTCATCTCATTCACAGCGATGTTTTGATACAAAAAGAGTAAAGAATAAAATCGAATGTATTCGTTTTCAGGATTTTATTATAGTGTAGCAAAGATTTTATTCCTGTTAGGAAAACGAAATATAAGGACGTCGAATTGCAAAGAAAGATCAAATGAAATAAAGTAGAATCAAATATAGAATGATCAAAGGATTAATGAAAATGTGTAGTTAACTTTAGGCTCCATTCTACGTATTCCTAATTAGATATCTTTAACTATATTTCCTGCAAAGGTAAAGTATAATAAAAATACATTGAAGCATCTTTACCATATTTGATTAGAAAAATAATGTTATTGTATTAAAGAATTTGTATTTTATTTCTATCGTAATAAACAAAGGATTTATAAAATATTATTTTTGAGTAAAATAAAACTATTTTAAAACTTGAACTGAAACGAAGTAAATATTATAAATCTAACGTTCAAATAGTTTAAAGAGTGGGATTCATTTTAAATAATTAATTTCCTATTAACCTATCTTTGTCAATATATATTATGTATTTTTGCGTTCCGAAACAAAGTCACGTAGTTGAACTGAACATGCACTAGTTCATTATTAATAATTAATTGCATAGAAATTATATATATTTAAAATACAATTCTCGATTAATTATTCAATGGGGATATGTAATCGTCATTTTCTGTACAAATTAAGCTTAAACAAAGCATGTGCTTTAAGACTGCCTACTTTATATCAGGCTTGTTTAGAAACAATCGTAAAATTTCAGTTAACATAGTTGTAAAACAAACAAAACATGCGTGAGACTCTCACGCGGTGAAACTTCTTAGCTCCTAGGAAAAGTTGATTTTACGCATTGCTTTTTTTCATTATTGAAAAATTGTTTATCAAATTCGCGATGAGCAGGTTGAAAGAATGTACATTTTGTGTTTAATGCACTAGTGGGTGCATTTATATTTATCGATGGCTCGCTCAGCTGTATCAGATTCATTTCGTTGATCTCTCACGCCGCGTGTATCTTCACGTGTAGACTGAATCAGTGGCATTCAAATTCTCTATACCACTCACTGTGTCTTCACTTAACGATGGTATCGATTCATCCAGTGTATTTGAGGTCCTTGGAAGGTTATGTTGCCTGTTATGGCCTTTTGCCTGACTCGATACTCTCTACTTCTTTCCAAGGTACTTGTTGGCATTTTTCTTGGCGGTTTATTCGCTTTCTTAATTAAAAAAGATTAAGCTGCGTTTGTGTAATATATTATAAAATGCGCAAGCGTCTACTGGTTGCCTTATGCCACGTATACGTACAGTACACGCGGCGCATGCGCGTAGAGTGTTTCAATTTTCGTGACGTTCAGGCCAATTTTCCCAAATAGTTAATTTTCCCAATACTTCAAAAACTTTTTTAAAGAAGAGAGATGTAGAAATTATAATGAAATAAATAAATAAAATACAAGTTCACCAACCAACAAAAAGCTCGCCACATAAAATATAAAATTATGAATTAATAGATAATTTGTATATATAAGACAAATACGACAAAGAAATATTAACTAAATTAATAAATATCACATCCTAGTCATTTTCAAAATTTGATGTGATTTGAAATATTTTCCCATTCAAAGTCTATTTTTCCATTATTTTAAATGCTTTTTGTGTCTTTTACAATACAATGTATTAAGAATAATATTATGTAACATTCCCCATATGATACGATTAGTATGACAATTTATAATAACATTTAATTTCACGAACAATTTAATAAAGATTTTATGGATCATGTTAACTGCCAATGAAAATTTATTTCACGTTATTACGTTGTGATATACCAATCATATTTCATTTAGATTTTCACTATAGTGGATTATATATATATATATATATACAGGATAATATTGAATCGACAGCAAAACGTGCTTAACGAAGAACGACCCGAAGAAAAAATTTGCAGTCCTATCCAATTAATTTTTCAGTACTCTTTTATAAATCGTAGTTATATTTAATGTACGGTAATGAATTTTCTTCAAAAAAAATTTACTAGGTTTCTACACGCTGTAAATATCGGATGTGAGATTTTAATCAGGAATATTGCGTATGGTAGAAAACACAAAAAAGCAATAAAAAATTTACTCATGCCGTAATCATTGCGCAGCCACTGATTATATCAGGAAAAAATTAGATAACTAGTATTTTATATAAAAATGTTGTAAAAAGTTATTTTGTTTGTAAAGTTGAAATATTAGTTGTAGCCATGGCGGAATATTTAATTTCGAAATAATTGTGTAATTATATTTAATTTAAAGGCATCTACAGCAGTATAGCTTAAGTAATTTTCTCTTTATTATTTTCCAGAACGATTAACACTGAAATTACGACACATACATAAAATTGTTACAATAATTTTTGTAATCCGATTTTCTTCAATAGGAAGTTATCTATAAAATCGATAACGCGATATTAACTTATAATATATTATTATAACAACCCCTTAGTTAAAGAGTCCGCAATCCTAAAGATTGGTTGGAAACAGGACGCCATGCCGATCTATCCTGAGCTAATCCCTTCATCTCCCTATAGCTATTCATCTCAACGTCTTCAACTATCTGACTCACATACTCCAATCTAGGCCTACCTACCCCTCTCTTTCCCTCCACTCTGCCTTCTATGATCAATTGCATAATCCCCCCATGCCTAAGAATATGCCCTACTAATCTGTCTCTCCTACGCTGTAACACTCTCCAAATACTTCTCTTCTCCCCTACTAACTCTAGTACAGCTTCATTTGTTACTTTATCTTCCCAACCAATCCTCATCATCCTCCTATAACACCACATTTCAAGTGCTTCTAATCTACGCTTCTCTTCCTTTCCTATAGTCCACGCCTCACACCCGTACAGTGCTACACTCCAAACATATACCTTCAGTAATCTTTTTCTAATACCCAAGTCAATATTTGATCTTAAAATCTGTTCTTTTTCTACGAATGCCTTCCTACCCTGTGCTATCCTACACTTTATATCTACCTTGCTTCGATTATCTTTTGTGATTCTACTGCCTAAATAACAAAAATCTGACACTTCTTCGATTCTATTATCTCCTATTGTGATCCTCATTTTTCTACTGCATTCCTTTTTGTCACACCTCATCACTTTAGTTTTACCTATATTTATTTTCATGTTAAAATCCCTAGTCAATACTGCCTGCATACCATTCAATACCCTTTCTAAATTCTTTTCGCTTTCTTCCAATATAGCTATATCGTCGGCGAATCTCAGCATATATATTTTCTCTCCCTGTACATTCACACCTACACTATACTCTTCTTTTACTTTGTTTATTGCATCTTCTATATATAGATTAAATAATAACGGTGAGAGTGTACATCCCTGCCGAACTCCCTTCCCTATTTTTGCTACCTCTTCTTCCCCCTCAATTCTAACTAAGGCAGTTTGGTGTTTATATAAATTAAAAATTATTCTCCTATCCTTATAATCTATACCCGTTTCTTTTAAAATTCTAAACATTATGTCCCAATCTACATTATCAAATGCCTTTTCTAAATCTACAAAAGCTATGCAAGTTACCTTTCCTACCCTCTTTCTTTTTTCTACTACCGTTCTTAGTGCTAGAATCGCCTCTCTCGTCCCTCTGTTTTTCCTAAAACCAAACTGATCTTCTCCTAGCCTTTCCTCTACTTTATTTTCTAATCTCCTATAAATAATCTTTAAATAAATAATCTATAAATAATCTCCTATAAACAACCCCTACTTGTGATATAATATATAATAGGGGGAATTCAAAAATTATATATTTAATACTTACAAACATATTTTCTAACGAGTGTTTCGCAAGCCAGCAGTTCAAAAATACTGGTATGAATAAATTTCGTAATGGTGGATAAAATATCTGCAACAAAATAAAATTACAGGCACGACGTTTATAAAGTGAAATTCTGAAAATTGCTTTTGACATATTACATTATATATTTTGTATGCGAAGGTAATTTGAATGAACTTACCGTTAATGTAAAAGGTATCGTATTTACAAGTTCTAAGATGAAGTGAAACGATAGAAGTTGTTGCCAGACGTTACCCTGAAAGAAGAGAGAAATTGTTTGAAAATAGTGAATTATATCAAATTAATAATTAATTAATATTGCAGCCAATGAGAGTTTGTACATTGAGATTGTTCAGAAGGAGACGTTAGTTCTTTGGTATATGCAAATGAATAAAAATTTCCTGGTCGTTCATTTTCATATTTCCAAGTAATAAAATTACCTTTATTTTAGCGATTTTTATTTTGTTGGTTACAAAATATAAAGGCTTATTGAACTATTCATAACTGCGCGAAAGTTATAATCCATTCCTATCCATTCTTTTGTGCTGAAGCTGAATAGAGTGTCATACTAGTATATTATAGAATACAATAACTTATTCAAACCGATAAAAAACATTATGGTTTAACAGCAAATACACCCCATTCCACAAGAGCGAATGTATTCACCAAAAACCCCCTCAGCAACAATCGTTTACCATATAATACACTACACAGAATAGAACAATGCATTTTGGAGTTCTTGCAGGCTCATAGGACCGGAATAGGATTTTTTTTAAATCCTGTAATATTCTATGCACCTGTTGAAGATTCAGTAAATAATATTAAGGAGTACAAACGTAATAATCTAGGTACAATTCCTTTTATGTTCTTATATATGTTGAAATTTGTCTTCGATGTTGGTATTTTAGAAGAAAGGGAGGAGGATAGTTAAATTTAAATTAAATTAAAAAATGCAGGTGTATATAGACCTAGATAACTTATAATAAATTAATCGAAAATCCAATCCTGACATAAGCGAAAGGCAACTTCTAGAGACAGAGGAAGACGGACTACTATGGGTAAAGTTGCTCGAAACTTTTGGCACGTAGTATATATGTTTGCGTGTGTACAAATAGGTACTGAGGTGGAGGCTTACAATTCAAGAGTTATACTGCTTAAGAGTAAGCTGAATCAACAGTTTAGCTAATGGTCCTTGGCTCCAGAGAGTTTGCAGCAAGAACTTTGGATAAATATCATCGAAATTCTGAATTTGTTTATTCGACTTTTCTTTTGATTTAAAATTTTCAAGCATTTTAAATTATTGAATAAAATATCGTTCAGTAGCATAAGCCAGAAAGCACAAAAAGCAGACAAATTATACACTTCTTCTACTCAGCGGAATTGTGATAAAAGTTAAAAAATAATCAATTTAATAGCAACATATTGGTGTTTAAATTAAGGAAAAATAAGTATGCTATATTTTATCTCGGCATTATTTTTCCTAAAAGATAAAGCTTGCGCCGCGAACATACCTAACACTATAGAATATATATCGTTGTTTACGCTATGCTGGGCTACGATTCTTTAGCGTCCTAACAGAGAAGCCTAGTATACAGTAAAGTAGATATAGATATAGTTGCATTGTTCTGTGAGTTACGTATGTACGATTTTGCCACGTGTTTCTCCAAGAATATATTTAATAGAAATAATTTAATAAAAATGAATAGTGTTAGTTCTTTATTGAAAATAGAGTTTTGTAGACTTTCTCTTGTGGACAAAGTAAAAATTAAAGAATTAGGTTAGTCATTGCCTGATTTAAATTTATCGCAACCTTGTGCAAGGAGTGCTCAAAACCTGGACATTTACGCGGCATTTTACAAGAGACATTTACAAAAAAAAATTAGAACACAGATGAAGGACAGATTCTCATATCGTAGCCATCTACAAGCTGCTGAGTTATTTAACACGAAATCGATGCCAACATTTCCTAAACAATTTCCAGTGGATCTTTTGGAAACCGTGTGTCATGCATATCCATTTTTGAATAAAACCAGATTAAAAACAGAATTAGAAGTCATTTACTCGCGCCCGGATTTTTATCATATAATTGGAGCCACAAATTTTCTTTCATTATTGCTACAAAATAATCTCACTGAAACTTTCCCGGAAACTATAAAAATACTTAAAATTATTTTAACCACCCCAATGATCACTGCTGAATCAGAGCGTTGTTTTTCAACACTTAAAAGAATCAAGACTTTTTTGCGAAATGCTATTGGGTAATGATCGTTTAAACGCGTTGACGATGATGTGTATTAATAAAAATGTGGTGCGAGATATTTACAAGATATTAACGAAAAAGTTTTGGAAAAGTTTATATCAATGATAGATAGAAGAGTGGAATTCACTTTCAAGAAATGATTGAATTTAATCATTTTGCATAAATTTTAGGTATTTCTTGAACTTTGAAATTTATTTAAATTCTTAGCATATTTAGTTTTGGTTAATATTTTTCAACAGCATTATATTAATATTTTATCGTAATTATTATTATTTATTTTTATTACTATAAAGGAAAATACATGTTCAGTTTTTCGAACGGTGTAAGTTTAATAAATATTATTGCTAAAGCGGGTCAACAAACTTCTGTTACTGCAGAAATCTGGAATGCTGCAGGACAAGAACAAACAATATACAGCCTCAATATTTTGCTGACTTTTTTGGTAGATATCTACTATATATATATTAAGGCACATGTCAATCAATTACTGCTTAACTTTTAAGATACGTGAGGTACATTGAAAACCTGGAAAGCGCAGGTACGATCGACCGAAGCAGCTTAAAAAATAGATAAATCAACTAGAATTGCGTTTCAAACTGGCGACTTTAAGATATATTTCAAGCGATGCTTCAATACAAAGAACAAGAGACCCCCGTCGAATATCGATTACTCTCTGCATTAGTAAAAGAAAATCTCAACAATGCTTTGTTAACTTTAAAAGAGGAAATAAAGTAAATTGTGTAAAGCAATGATTACAAAAAGGTTCAACTTCAACAAAAATGATTTGGGAATAAAAAATGCACGTATCTTTAAAATGTCCGCAGTTAATCCAAACAATCATACACTCATTTGAATTGTTGGAGATTAAAAATTGCCGATTTTTATCAAGTTAGATTGGGGGGCGTATTTTGGGAGTTATTTCGTTTACCTTATAGCCGAGATAGGCGAGTAGAAGTGCCTCAGTGAGACTGATAATGGCCAGAATGACCTGGACGACCCAGAGTTCGAGGGGGCGGCTCACCCAGATTATCGCGTCCCAGTTGATGATGGGGTTCTCCTGGAACTTTTCCTCGGTGAGATTCGCGGACAGGATGTACTCGGACTTGTTGCCGGGAGTGCATTTGTAACTGTAACAGGCGAAGATTGAAAAATAATAAATTATAGAAAATCAGGCATGGAAATGGGGAAGCTTTTTTATATGAAAAGGTATTCGTATCGAATATAAATGAAAGAGAAGAGAAAATGTTAAAATAGAATTTAAATAATTTAAAGGGGCGGGTTTTTGCCATCGCATAACCTAAGCGAATGGTACAAATAGTGAAAATTAATATTTTTTTGCAAAATTAGAATCTGATCTAAATTGTGCAAGATTTAAAATTCTAAACATAATATATATTTAAAAAGTAATTGATTGTGTCAGAAATTATGTAAACTTGCGGAAATTTATTTTTAACCGTTACACTTACCAAGTTGCATATGTTGGCTCCAGGTCCGTAATTACTCTGATTATGTAAAGGGCGCATGTTAATAATTTAAAAACTAGATTCGCTATTCGTATTCTCAGACCTGAAACAATCAAAAGTTTATTTTATTTTAATAATCTTTATAGCTCTATATAATATGATATAATATAAAGTATTTTAAATATTAAAATACAAAAATTAAAAATAGGAAGAAACTTAAGTCTTTACAATCAGTGTTTTTTTTTCATTGATTTCGCAAAAAACGTGAAAAATCATGTAAAAAAATGTCGCACCGTGGTCCAAAGTTTAAAAATTAGCTTGGTGCGCAACAATTGATTTGTAAAACATCGAAAAAGTCAAAATTTTTGATTTAATCAACATTTATTACAAATTGGTTAATTGGATGGTTAATTAATGACAACATTTCTTTCTTACATTTCCGATTTTTCCGTATAATTTATACTCATTAAATGTTGCATTTAATATATTTAATATTCATTTTTAGAATATAGATTTATCTTCAGAACTAGTTTGGTTGCTTTCATAGTATGCAACTTTCATTTCTTTTTTAAATAAAATTTGATGTGGACAAAGATGATGCCGCGTTTCTTTTGATAGAACTGAAAAATACTGTATAATATGAATGGAGCTTTTTGAGCTTTATTTTCACCATATCATACAATGTGAATGCAATGTAGCATTTATTCGGCGAAAATTAAAAATAAAGTCCAAATATATATATCGCACTGAAGAATAAAACAGCATGATGTGTAATTTATTACTTTGGGTGTAAACGAATGTCACATACCGGCAATTAATTTACTTGGAATGGACACGGAGGCGTAATTTTCTGCTCGAAAACACGCTATACAGGGGTGCTAAAAATTCATACATGAATAATTGGTATAATTATTACATCATATTTCCGTTTCATGGTTCATGGGTAGTGATAATATAATTATACATATCTCTAGAAAAATTCAGTAGCAACTCAAGTTTATTTCGAATATATTGCAAGGTGGTTCTAATTATCTAACTATTAAATTTACAACGGGAAAAACCTTCAAGAAACTCGTATTCAAGAACTCGCAATTCAAAATAAAAATAATTTGATCCGAGCTCGTCTTTCCAGGCGAAAGCAAAAGATTGTTTAGTGGGTCAGTGTTCGGCTGGTAATCGTAATTTCGGTCGTTTTGGTGTATTGTGCATAAAATTGTGCAGATAGTAGCTATTAAAGCATTAAATATTATCAAAAAAGATTTACAATTTTAAACAGGTATTTTTTATTACATTCTTCTTAACCCTGTAAAAGTTTTCAACGAATTTTTTGAAGTGAAGCTTCTATAGGCGCGGTAGGGCAAATTGGCCTGAACGTCACGAAAAGTGAAACGCACGCTACGCGCATGCGCCGCGTGTACTGTGCGTATACGTGGCATAAGGCAACCAGTAGACGCTTGCGTATTTTTTTATATATTACACAAACACAGCTTAATGAAAAGTGACATGGAGAAAAATACAAGTACAGACAGAGTGCGAGCCTTTAGAGAACGGAAGAAAGCGAATAAACCGCCAAGAAAAGTGCCAACAAGTACTTTGGAAAGAAGTAGAGAGTATCGAGCCAGGCAAATGGCGTTAAGGAAACACGGTGGACAACATAACCTTCCATCGACCTCAAATACACTGGATGAATCGTTACCATCGTTAAGTGAGGACACAGTGAGTGGTATAGAGAATTTGAATGGCACTGAAGTCTACACGTGAAGATACACGCGGTGTGAGAGATCAACGAAATGAATCGGATACAGCTGAGCGAGCCATCGACAAATAGAAATGCACCCACTAGTGCATCATATACAAAATTTAATCCAAACGCCTCTTTATAGACTGTGCGATATTACAGTTAATAATGCTTTCTTTGATGATCAGAGTGTCAATCAAAATCAATGAAAATCAAATCGTTAACAAATGAAAAAAAAGCAATGCATAAAATCAACTTTTCCTAAGAAGTTTCACTTTTACCGCGGGAGAGTCTCACGCATGTTTTTTTTTTTACATTTGCATACTTAAAAATGTTTAAAATTAATGATGGATACAATTTGATAACTTCTGCATATAGCTTTTAATTTTTATTTATTTTCATGAATATTATCAGAATTTTTTTAATGCTGTTTTTTCTGCATTAACCCGATGGGATGAAATTTCAGCGCATTAGACATTCGTTGAATTATTAAAGTTATTATAGCGTGCAACATTTTCTTTAGCGTGTTAAAAAGTAAATATCAAATGAATATTGTAGTTCGTTTTCGGATTAGTAATATTCACTTTTAAAAAATCCCAAAAATTTGGTCGACATTTGTAATGTTGCTTAGCTAAATAGAAAAATTGGAATGTAAATCTACACCTATGTTGCCGCATCTACTTGAAGATCACATTAACTTTTTGCTATGTGACGCATGATTTGCCAACGGAAATCCAATAAAACCGTTCGATTACCGCTTGAGACTGACAGGTTAATACCTGCAACTGAAATAGAACAGAAGAAATCACAATACAGAAACGTAATACGCACAACAAATGGGTCAATGGGCAGCTCGAATCCTTACAAAAGTAGCGTCAATCTTTATGGATAAAGTTGAAAAATGTTCGTCCAGTGGATAAATTTAGAAATGGAATATTGGGTCGTGGACAAGGTATCACAAAAGCAAACGATTCATTATCATTATCATTTATCTTAATAAAGATCATTTCGCTAATATTGCGTTTAGTTGTGTAAGTTTCTTTATCGAAAATGAGCATATTATCAATATTGAAGTTGAAAGAGTGGTGAAGGGTGAAGACGTGAGTGCAGTCTTGTCATAGTTGATGTGTTGTCTTAAGCGTTCTTTTCGGTATTGTTTGGTTTGTCCTTGATAAGTCTTTAAAGTTAACACTAAGTTTGATTCACGTTCTTTTTTTGTTTTGTCCCTCAGTTTGGTAAATATATTGGCCAACGTGATGGAGTTATAGAAAGCAATATTACATTCATCACTAGTAATCCAGTGGTTCTTATCCTTTTCCCAAAAGTTAATATTGAAATGCGCTTCGTAAATTTTCATCGGCTTAGATAGGACCGCTGTCCTATCTAAAAATAAAAATATCAATAAAAAGCTTGGAATTCTGTCGATATGTTTCGCCACTGATGAAGGACTTATTCAGCACCTTTATTTATGGAAAACAAAAGTATAGATTTATTCACACCAAATGTTTCCCTACGTGGTACCATCTTTTTTATAATATTTTAAATACTTATTCGCATAACATGTAAAAAATATTATTTTGGACAAATAAACTACCAACTGAGATGTTTGAGAATTTTAACGGTTGTTTTCATAATAATATAACACGTTATGGTTTTTAATTGATTATTTTTTGTTATATCTATAATTCTGTGGTGCGTATATTATTATTACTCTTTAATTGGTGTTTGCCTACATATGTTTTACAACATTTTATATTTTGATGATGTTAGTTATTTTCAGAATCTCGAATCTGCGATGTTATTTATTTAAAATCTTGTACTAAACTTAGTATGTAATATTATTTTATGTTAAAACATTGTTCCCTTTCCTTTTCTTTTGTTTTCTATAAGTAAAGGTCCCGAAGAAGCCCCTCATCAGTGGCGAAACATGTCGATAGAATTCTAAACTTTTTATTCATACCGATTCATTCTTCAGTGAGTACAGGAATGTAAGGAATTTTGTTAAATCTTGGGTTATTTATTATCTACGATGTTTTGGTTTATGAATAAAAATCTAACGAGATTAATCTGCAAAACACACTTTTTTTTTTAAAGTTATCTATGTGTGTAAAGCTTTATTAAAAGTTCAATTCATAAAATTGATTCATCAATAATTTGTTAGTTAAAGAGTTCGCAATCCTAAAGATTGGTTGGAAACAGCACGCCATGCCGATCTATCCTGAGCTAATCCCTTCATCTCCCTATAGCTATTCATCTCAACGTCTTCAACTATCTGACTCACATACTCCAATCTAGACCTACCTACCCCTCTCTTTCCCTCCACTCTACCTTCTATGATCAATTGCATAATCCCCCCATGCCTAAGAATATGCCCTACTAATCTGTCTCTCCTACGCTGTAACACTCTCCAAATACTTCTCTTCTCCCCTACTAACTCTAGTACAGCTTCATTTGTTACTTTATCTTCCCAACCAATCCTCATCATCCTCCTATAACACCACATTTCGAATGCTTGTAATCTACGCTTCTCTTCCTTTCCTATAGTCCACGCCTCACACCCGTACAGTGCTACACTCCAAACATATACCTTCAGTAATCTTTTTCTAATACCCAAGTCAATATTTGATCTTAAAATCTGTTCCTTTTCTACGAATGCCTTCCTACCCTGTGCTATCCTACACTTTATATCTACCTTGCTTCGATTATCTTTTGTGATTCTACTGCCTAAATAACAAAAATCTGACACTTCTTCGATTCTATTATCTCCTATTGTGATCCTCATTTTTCTACTGCATTCCTTTTTGTCACACCTCATCACTTTAGTTTTACCTATATTTATTTTCATGTTAAAATCCCTAGTCAATACTGCCTGCATACCATTCAATACCCTTTCTAATTTCTTTTCGCTTTCTTCCAATATAGCTATATCGTCGGCGAATCTCAGCATATATATTTTCTCTCCCTGTACATTCACACCTACACTATACTCTTCTTTTACTTTGTTTATTGCATCTTCTATATATAGATTAAATAATAACGGTGAAAGTGTACATCCCTGCCGAACTCCCTTCCCTATTTTTGCTACCTCTTCTTCCCCCTCAATTCTAACTAAGGCAGTTTGGTGTTTATATAAATTAAAAATTATTCTCCTATCCTTATAATCTATACCCGTTTCTTTTAAAATTCTAAACATTATGTCCCAATCTACATTATCAAATGCCTTTTCTAAATCTACAAAAGCTATGCAAGTTACCTTTTCTACCCTCTTTCTTTTTTCTACTACCGTTCTTAGTGCTAAAATCGCCTTCCTCGTCCCTCTGTTTTTCCTAAAACCAAACTGATCTTCTCCTAGCCTTTCCTCTACTTTATTTTCTAATCTCCTATAAATAATCTTTAGCAATATCTTCGATGCATGTGATAGTAGACTAATGGTCCTATAGTTCTCACACAAATTAGCTCCTATTTTCTTCGGCATTGTTACTATTCTACTACGCTGAAAATCCTGTGGTACTTCTCCCTTCTCATATATTTTACAAACTAACCTGTATAATCGCTCCTGCATTTTTCCCCCTGCGTGTTTTATTAATTCGGCTGGTATCATATCAATCCCCGCTGCTTTGTTATTCCGTAAATCATTTAATGCTCTATGAAACTCTGACCTAAGTATGCTAGGACCTAAGTCATCCTCATCTATCTGTTCCACACTTTCTAGCTCCTCCATGTCCTGCCTACCTTTATATAAATCTTCAAGATACTCCTTCCATCTTCTAGCTTTTTCCTTATTTTCTGTGAGTTCCTTACCCTGCTTATCACATATAATGTTACTCTTTGGTTTTACTTTAGAAAAATGTGACTTAATTTTCCTGTAGCTTAATTAATTTAATTTTATACAAATTAAAATAATTTGTATAAAACATTTAAAGTTAAGAATGATTAAATAAATAAAAATATTTAAAAAACGATGCGTATTTCCAATACAACACCTCCAATATCAACAGCAACAATAAAACGACTAAAACGCTTCTTCGATCATTTTCTGAGATCGCCATATAGATGGCCGATTGCTGATTTAAATCTAATTTTCTTAGACTTATTTAAAGCCTGCTCTGTTTTTCAGTTAGAGCCGCACTGCCGCTATTATGCGGTATAACCAACAATACATTGTACGTGCTAAATATGCAAGTAAAATTCAACAAGCCACCCCATCCAAACTAGAAGCCGAATGCAAGCAAAGCATACCACCAACACCATGGTTGGACCCGGAGATTGATACCGCAGATATGATAGATTATAATCGTCTATCGCTGTGTTAATACGACACTATTCACACAAAAGGGGTCGCTACAGAATAGCGAATAACCGTTCCCGTTGAATAGTACCGCTTGGGGCCATTATTCCCGTGCAATGAAATTTCTCAGGGTTAAAAATAGTTTCGCTTGTGTGTATAATACTCAAACGGGGACGTGTAATTTTTTACCAGGTCACAATTGATTAAGTGAAAAATTTATATTGTCGAACGAGAATATTTTCTTTGTTATTGTAAAGACTGGATTCAAAAATAATTATATAATTTACACGCGTGGAAGTAATATAGTTTTAGTTGGCTGAGATCGTTTGATAATAAAAATTGTACGTTTACTTTTCTGAATATCTTCAATTAGTTATATATATAAAGTATTACACTATATACAATTTCTTATGTATATATATTTTTATTGGAATTAACAATGCCCTCAGTGAAAATTTAATATTGTGCACGTGGAAGGAAATTTTTGAAGTGAAACTTCTATAAGGCAACCAATAGACGCTTGCGTATTTTATTATATATTACAGCTTAATCTTTTAGCTAACAATTTCCATCGGTGTGAAAAGTGAAATGGAGAAAAAGACAAGTACAGACAGAGTGCGAGCCTTTAAAGAACGGAAGAAAGCGAATAAACCGCCAAGAAAAGTGCCAACAAGTACCTTGGAAAGAAGTAGAGAGTATCGAGCCAGGCAAAGGGCGTTAAAGAAACACGGTGGACAACATAACCTTCCAACGACCTCAAATACACTGGATGAATCGATACCGTCGTTAAGTGAGGACACAGTGAGTGGTATAGCGAATTTGAATGGCACTGATTCAGGCACGTGAAGATACACGCGGTGTGAGAGATCAACGAAATGAATCTGATGCAGCTGAGCGAGCCATCGACAAATAGAAATGCACCCACTAGTGCATCATACACAAAATTTACATTCTTTCAACCTGCTCATCGCGAATTTGATACAACAATTCTTCAATAATCCGCTAGGTACCATATAAAAGAACTATAAAAATATGGCTACCATATTTAATCCAAACTCCTCTTTATAGACTGTACGACATTACAGTTAATAATGCTTTCTTTGATGATCAGAGTGTCAATCAAAATCAATCAAAATCAATATGAAAAGTTTCACTTCTACCGCGCGAGAGTCTCACGCATGTTTTATTTGTAATAGGTTTTACCAACCAGTAATAGTTTGACAAGACATGCAACCAGAGGTAATTTTTACGTCTAATCGTGATTAAAGTTTTTCTTATAATAAAGCTACCTAGTAAAGCGGTGACTATATCCTATGAGTAACCAAAAATAAATTGCCCAGTCGATTGTGGAGTTAAAAGCAACGTTTTCTTTTTCGAAATATCCCAATTAATGTTAATTACGTCAAATAATTGATTTGTATAATGAATTTCAAGGATCACACAAGGATCACAATGATCTAAAGAAACTATTGAAATAATTATATATTTAATTTGTTTATATACTCTAAACGACAACTACTTTTAAATTCGTGCTAAAAAAGTATTTAAAAAATCATTTTTTGCGACATTTATAAGTGTTGCAGATTTCTAACTGAACAATAACACTTTAGCCGTTTATTAGGTATTACATTTTGTACGAAATCGTACCAATAATATACATTAAAAACGTTTAAATAAATTTTTCAGTAGCCCATTCAAAATAAAGATGGAACAAAAAAAAAAATTGTTATAAAAAGGTGTTACCCTCTTTGTATTATGGTTATTTCGTTATTTATTGTGAAATGCCTTAAGTAAAGTGATTGCCAAAAATCCTGTAAGTATTTCGATTATTAAAAAATGATTGTAAGCTAATTAAATGTTAGTGAGTAAATATTTCTTCGCCGTATTAATGTAAATACACATTTATCCTTCTTAATTTCCAAAATGCAAGATTTTTATGGATTTTGGAAATCAAATATTCCCTTTTCGCAACAATTGCAATTTTGGACTTTTTTCATTTGTTGGAATTTTTTACATTTTTTTAGTGTATCCTCACGAAATGCAAAATATCCTTGAAAAAAAATTTTTTTAACCAACTCAAGTAATTTTAGGTTCTGTGTAATGAAATATAAAAGCGGAAAATGGTATTGTCTATGTTACCTGCCACTAGAATGATAGTTAATTTTCAAAATATAATAATGGTGATTTTTCTTAGCTCAAAATACTGTAGCAAAATATTTCACAGCTTCTGCAGTAAATTATTGCAAATTATTACGAAATTATATTTCCTTATCAAATGTGTATTAGAATTTAGTGTATCTCCAATTAGTTACATAAAAATTGATTGCATCTTAAGATCATATTCATTATTTATGGATAATAAATATATATTATCTATAAATAGTGAATTAACTATTTTTTTAATAATTGCCACTATTTATCTCCTTAAAACGTTCTTCAAACAAAATTTTCACAATACATTTTCATTTCATAATATGTACTAATTAAGATGGTATTTGATTAATACCTACATTCAATATTGCAATATTCATTCGTTAGTGGATACCTAATTTTATTAATTAACAACTAACACGCATATTATGCTCCATAGGAAATAATAGAACGAGGACAACAAAGAGATAACAAAAATTACGTATTTCTTTTTGTATAAATGTTGATAAATATGAACATTACATCACTTAAATTAATGACAAAAAGGCGTTTGGTCGGACTTTTGAAAACTACAGAATTTAAGCATTTTTATTTCTACGTGGAAAGGAAATTTTATTTTCTTATTTTATTTAAATTTTATTTCTATGTGGAATGGACCAATTCGATTTCGGTTAAAATTTCATTTATTTGTTACAAATAATTTAACAAATAAATGAGTATTGGTTGCGAATTCTCTCGAAATAAAATATTTACAAATGCGGTTTATATAATATATTTAAAAACGCGTCTTTTGTTACTGTAAGTTTATCAAGAGAATTTGATTTTTTTTTGCGATTAGCTGCATGAAGAATATTTTAAATATTTTACTATATTAGTGAAATGATTTAATAATCCACGTAGATACCACTAATGATACAATATATTTTTTATCAAAGGAAACAACAAAAGACCCGTGGCTTGTCTGTAATAGAAAATCAATTTTGCACCCAATACTGATATTTCAATATAGTTCTTTTGATGTGATAACAATGAACACCGAGAGTTCATTGTTATCTTTAGTTAGTTTAGATAATACAAAAGCACTGGGGAAAGCATTGGAATCGAAAATTAGACAAACGTGTTTGATATAATGTAAAATATTTCATCCAGATAAAGAAAAATTAAGTGAAAATATATAATACATGTATATAGCAAATTTTCAATAATTAAAATAACTGTATGGAATATATTTCTGATTAAATAATACAACAACGTCAAAAATAATATTTACAATACGAGATTACTAACAATAGTAATTCTAAAATCAATATTTCGAATATAAAACTTACTCGATCTTTGATTTTTGATAAAATATAGTTGCAGTCGTTCTTTGAAGGTATTTTCATTGACGTAATATTCAACTCGAACCCTGAAACAAAAAAGATATTATTAATTTTCTATAAACCGCAGTCCTTAAAATCATCGCACAAAAATGTTTGCATTTTATATTTGAAAAAAACCATTGACATAAAATCTCTTTGCAAAGCGACTGAAAATGTTATATGAAGTACGTCATTATTGAAATGAGTCTACAATACTTTTTTATATCACATCACATAGCTCATTTCTGAAAAGTGGTAAAACTAATCCACCACTAAGAAGAGTATGAAATTTATAATTGGCAAAAGGCTATGGCAAGCTCCGCCAAGACTTTCCTCATCCAAGATAGATAATTGAGTTAACATGAAAGATGTTAAACCAGAGTTTCTGATTCATTCGTGCATTTACGTATCGTAATAATATTTAGTCCGAATCTACTTTATTGTTATCGGATTTTAAGATAATTAAATGTAATTGTACAAATATAATTTCAATAATTAAGGATTATTAGACATTCGCGTGTATTATAATGGCAAAAATCAATTTATAATATTATTGTTTTTCGGTCGCTCTCTTCGATAGATAGTCATACTGCTTTGTGTGACCAAACCAACTAATAAAAGAGCAATAGGGTTTTTATTACGGATTAGAGATAAGACTGTATTATAAAGAGAAAAGCCACCCACTGAGAAATAATTCGAAACATCTTTTGATAGTTTTCCCTAATCAAATGATAAATTAATATTCCGAAAATTATTAGAGAATCATACGTGCATTTTCAGTAGATTAATATTCATTTTCTTTTATTATTCTATTAAATTTGCTATTAAAAATTAAAAGTTGGACATTTAAAAGATATATCAATAAAAATTAAGACTTTTTACTATCATCAAGTTATAAATTGTTTCAAAAATTTTAGAAAAGAGTAGAAGATTTTTAAGCTTGTAATTGCACTGAAAATTTGTTTGTCAATGGTAAAAAAATCATTGGTACTAAGTATTTGTGATTCAGTCATGATAATTTACGACATTTTGCAGCCTATCCTGCAAGGAAATATGAAAATTGACGTTTGTATGTACGAAAAAAATGTATTTACTGTAAAAATGTAGTAATCGTAAAATATATATAATGATAATATCGCAAAATAACGTCGTAAAATGTATGTTGGTATGACAATCGACCATCTTAGCGAAGAAATTTAAATTAATATATTGCACCACGTAAAAATAACTAATGTCTTTTAAAAATTGTAGCGAAACAATTTAATCGAATGTATAAATAATTTTTTTTCACAAAAAGAATTGCGAAAATCAACTTTTTCAATGATATAGCATGACCTTTCAAAGTATCAGCAAGTAAAAATTTATTTGCGAAATTTATATAACATTTGTTTTTTTTGTATATAATGAAAAACTGATTTTTGCAAAGGTTCATCTTCCACGTGGGAAGACTTTTATCATCCTTCTATAGCTTTTATCTGTTTGATGCTTCTGATGAATATTTGCAAAATAGAAAAATGATAAGCAAATTCTTTTAAACAATAAAGAGATAATATAACATGGAAAATTAACAAAAAAAATACATTTTTTTGGCAATTGCTATACAATATACGCCAACGGATTAAATTTGATAAACCAGACAGTATTGGTTCTAATGAATTATCCATTGTATATGTAAAATCAATTCAATGAGACGAGTTTTTATGAACACCCTTGAATAGGACGCATTGTTGTGTAAATGAATTCACAAAAATTGAAATATATTTTTCCACAAACCACTGTTTAATAAAATATCAGACGTTGTTCAAAGAAATTTTGTACAAAAATCACGTATAAATTTTCCCATTTTTTTAATCACGTACTAACGAGATCACACAGAAGAAGAAAATCGATTTTAAAAGCCAGTGATATTGTCATAACGTTCACGTCGTTCTTTGATAGAGGAATATAAAGTTTGAAAAATCTCTTACAGAATTGAAATGGCATGTTATCGCATAAAGGAAAATTGTTTTGTCAAATTGAAAATGTTTGAAACATAGAAACAATACAAGGCTAAATAAAATATCAAAATCGATGGCACTTTAATTAAGGCAAATAGATGCTTTTTTCAGTTTATACAACCGTTAAATGTTTATTTATCATTTCAATATATATTTGAGAACATAAAAAATAATTTACATTTGTTTAATTAAATTTGAATATATCCGGATTAATTCAGCTATATAAAAATGTTAATTAATTTAACGTCAATATAAATGCATTCGAATATATATTATTAATTTCGTATTCTCAAACAAAATAGTAATTTAACATTAATCATTTCAGAGTTATTTCGAAATTATTAATTCCATTGTATTAATTACATGGAAATTAGTTGGATTGAACATTAGCCCAAAAGTCAACAATTAAAATATTATTATACACGAAACTCTACATGATTAATGACTAGTCTAGTCAATATTTAAAGCAAATTCTATTGAAAATATATTATATGTTACCCATCGACGTTAAATATATTATAATATGGTAATTATATAATATATTTAGAAATGCACTTGATTGTCTAGTAGGGAGAAAATAATTTACCACTTGATATGGTGTAGTTCTTTTTCATTTTACTTTGTAATTAATTATCGTTTAATCGTTTTTATTTATGATGATTTTTCTCAAAGTGCAAAATTGAAGTTAGTTAGTTAAAGAGTCCGCAATCCTAAAGATTAGTTGGAAACAGCACGCCATGCCGATCTATCCTGAGCTAATCCCTTCATCTCCCTATAGCTATTCATCTCAACGTCTTCAACTATCTGACTCACATACTCCAATCTAGGCCTACCTACCCCTCTCTTTCCCTCCACTCTACCTTCTATGATCAATTGCATAATCCCCCCATGCCTAAGAATATGCCCTACTAATCTGTCTCTCCTACGCTGTAACACTCTCCAAATACTTCTCTTCTCCCCTACTAACTCTAGTACAGCTTCATTTGTTACTTTATCTTCCCAACCAATCCTCATCATCCTCCTATAACACCACATTTCGAATGCTTGTAATCTACACTTCTCTTCCTTTCCTATAGTCCACGCCTCACACCCGTACAGTGCTACACTCCAAACATATACCTTCAGTAATCTTTTTCTAATACCCAAGTCAATATTTGATCTTAAAATCTGTTCTTTTTCTACGAATGCCTTCCTACCCTGTGCTATCCTACACTTTATATCTACCTTGCTTCGATTATCTTTTGTGATTCTACTGCCTAAATAACAAAAATCTGACACTTCTTCGATTCTATTATCTCCTATTGTGATCCTCATTTTTCTACTGCATTCCATTTTGTCACACCTCATCACTTTAGTTTTACCTATATTTATTTTCATGTTAAAATCCCTAGTCAATACTGCCTGCATACCATTCAATACCCTTTCTAAATTCTTTTCGCTTTCTTCCAATATAGCTATATCGTCGGCGAATCTCAACATATATATTTTCTCTCTCTGTACATTCACACCTACACTATACTCTTCCTTTACTTTGTTTATTGCATCTTCTATATATAGATTAAATAATAACGGTGAAAGTGTACATCCCTGCCGAACTCCCTTCCCTATTTTTGCTACCTCTTCTTCCCCCTCAATTCTAACTAAGGCAGTTTGGTGTTTATATAAATTAAAAATTATTCTCCTATCCTTATAATCTATACCTGTTTCTTTTAAAATTCTAAACATTATGTCCCAATCTACATTATCAAATGCCTTTTCTAAATCTACAAAAGCTATGCAAGTTACCTTTCCTACCCTCATTCTTTTTTCTACTACTGTTCTTAGTGCTAAAATCGCCTCCCTCGTCCCTCTGTTTTTCCTAAAACCAAACTGATCTTCTCCTAGCCTTTCCTCTACTTTATTTTCTAATCTCCTATAAATAATCTTTAACAATATCTTCGATGCATGTGATAGTAGACTAATGGTCCTATAGTTCTCACACAAATTAGCTCCTATTTTCTTCGGCATTGTTACTATTCTACTACGCTGAAAATCCTGTGGTACTTCTCCCTTCTCACATATTTTACAAACTAACCTGTATAATCGTTCCTGCATTTTTTCCCCTGCGTGTTTTATTAATTCGGCTGGTATCATATCAATCCCCGCTGCTTTGTTATTCCGTAAATCATTTAATGCTCTATGAAACTCTGACCTAAGTATGCTAGGACCTAAGTCATCCTCATCTATCTGTTCCACATTTTCTAGCTCCTCCATGTCTTGCCTACCTTTATATAAATCTTCAAGATACTCCTTCCATCTTCTAGCTTTTTCCTTATTTTCTGTGAGTTCCTTACCCTGCTTATCAGATATAATGTTACCCTTTGGTTTTACTTTAGAAAAATGTGACTTAATTTTGTAGTAGAATGAATTTTTCTAAGATTATATACTCATTTAATCTAAAATGTATCTAAAAGAAATATCTCTAAAAACTCCGATTTTTATCTAATTCCTTTCTTATAGTGAGGAATATTCTTTCATTTATCCTGAAATTTGAGGGGGTCAGTGAAAACCCCCCCCTCCCCCATAATTGAACTACACGAATTATATGAGAGAAAGAAAAGTTTCATTGTACTGTACGAGATTAATAGAGAATTAAAAGGAAATTTCCACAAATTTCAGAGAGTTTATATCAAATAAGTTGATAACATAAGCAATGTATTAAAAAACTTTATTCGGAATTCGCTTTTTTAATTTAATCTATTTATAAAGCGTGATGACTGTAAATTATGAATCTGTGAATATGTTTTAAATCAAATATATGTATTTTTAAATGCAAATCTATTTCCGCTATTTTTGTACTCTTCAAGGATTATATCAATACAAATAGTCCATAAAAGTTAAGTTGAAGTACCAGAAAGTTTTGGCAATTTTAGCAATAACTGTTTTATTTTTCTCATTTTACGATATTAGAAGATCAGCGCAGAGTTGAAAAAGGTCCTAGAAAATGTCGCTTCAAGTATTTTACTACATAACGGTGTAATAAAGCTGGAATGTCCTTTTGTCCGATAGTGTCTTCCAGCGTTATATTTATGCCTTCCATTATGACAGCGTGTAGAAAGCAAAAAGCTGTAAATCACAAGAACTTACAAGGACAACGACTCCTGCTCACGTTGAGCATTAAATTACGAATTATTGTAAAAGGGATTTTATATTAATTAGAAATATTACATTTAGAGAAAATGTTTGTTTGTATTTTTATGAAACATACAACTTATGGATTCGTGACGCTCTTCTTCTTGTAATATTATACCGCGTGATACTTCAGCAGGTGCAACAAACAAATACCATTGTGAAGAATACTTGATTTATTTCGTGAAATAATTTATAGCAAAGATGTAAATTAGATATCATATTTAAATCAGTGAAAATGTGAAAATCACGTAGTAGTTATTATACAGGATATAGTAATAACCTATCCAAGATTCAGCATAAAATGAAATGCTATGGATTTTTGAGTTTATAATTAGGGTTATTTTTTATAAATGAATTCTTATCACATTCGTGTAAAACTAAAAACAAATTAAGACATATCAAAAACAATACGAATTAATAAACTTGATAATAAAATTATAAGGTAATAAAATTACTTTGTTCTAATATCAATTAATAAAAAATTATTAGTGCTGCTTGAGGCACTAGTTCACTCGAAACTAGTCGTTAGTTAGAGTTAGAGAGTCCGCAATCCTAAAGATTGGTTGGAAACAGCACGCCATGCCGATCTATCCTGAGCTAATCCCTTCATCTCCCTATAGCTATTCATCTCAACGTCTTCAACTATCTGACTCACATACTCCAATCTAGGCCTACCTACCCCTCTCTTTCCCTCCACTCTACCTTCTATGATCAATTGCATAATCCCCCCATGTCTAAGAATATGCCCTACTAATCTGTCTCTCCTACGTTGTAACACTCTCCAAATACTTCTCTTCTCCCCTACTAACTCTAGTACAGCTTCATTTGTTACTTTATCTTCCCAACCAATCCTCATCATCCTCCTATAACACCACATTTCAAGTGCTTCTAATCTACGCTTCTCTTCCTTTCCTATAGTCCACGCCTCACACCCGTACAGTGCTACACTCCAAACATATACCTTCAGTAATCTTTTTCTAATACCCAAGTCAATATTTGATCTTAAAATCTGTTCTTTTTCTACGAATGCCTTCCTACCCTGTGCTATCCTACACTTTATATCTACCTTGCTTCGATTATCTTTTGTGATTCTACTGCCTAAATAACAAAAATCTGACACTTCTTCGATTCTATTATCTCCTATTGTGATCCTCATTTTTCTACTGCATTCCTTTTTGTCACACCTCATGACTTTAGTTTTACCTATATTTATTTTCATGTTAAAATCCCTAGTCAATACTGCCTGCATACCATTCAATACCCTTTCTAATTTCTTTTCGCTTTCTTCCAATATAGCTATATCGTCGGCGAATCTCAGCATATATATTTTCTCTCCCTGTACATTCACACCTACACTATACTCTTCTTTTACTTTGTTTATTGCATCTTCTATATATAGATTAAATAATAACGGTGAGAGTGTACATCCCTGCCGAACTCCCTTCCCTATTTTTGCTACCTCTTCTTCCCCCTCAATTCTAACTAAGGCAGTTTGGTGTTTATATAAAATAAAAATTATTCTCCTATCCTTATAATCTATACCCGTTTCTTTTAAAATTCTAAACATTATGTCCCAATCTACATTGTCAAATGCCTTTTCTAAGTCTACAAAAGCTATGCAAGTTACCTTTCCTACCCTATTTCTTTTTTCTACTACCGTTCTTAGTGCTAGAATCGCCTCCCTCGTCCCTCTGTTTTTCCTAAAACCAAACTGATCTTCTCCTAGCCTTTCCTCTACTTTATTTTCTAATCTCCTATAAATAATCTTTAACAATATCTTCGATGCATGTGATAGTAGGCTAATGGTCCTATTGTTCTCACACAAATTAGCTCCTATTTTCTTCGGCATTGTTACTATTCTACTACGCTGAAAATCCTGTGGTACTTCTCCCTTCTCATATATTTTACAAACTAACCTGTATAATCGCTCCTGCATTTTTTCCCCTGCGTGTTTTATTAATTCGGCTGGTATCATATCAATCCCCGCTGCTTTGTTATTCCGTAAATCATTTAATGCTCTATGAAACTCTGACCTAAGTATGCTAGGACCTAAGTCATCCTCATCTATCTGTTCCACATTTTCTAGCTCCTCCATGTCCTGCCTACCTTTATATAAATCTTCAAGATACTCCTTCCATCTTCTAGCTTTTTCCTTATTTTCTGTGAGTTCCTTACCCTGCTTATCACATATAATGTTACCCTTTGGTTTTACTTTAGAAAAATGTGACTTAATTTTCCTGTAGCCCAAATCTACTTTACCTCTTCTCATATCCTCCTCAATATCCTCACAATTTCCTTTTATCCACTCTTCTTTCGCTAGCTTGTGAATAAAATATTTTTTAACTAGTCGTGTGAATAAAATATTTTTTCCTGGTATTAATATTTTAATATTTCAATTATTATTGACCTGACCTGATGTGAAGGAAAATGATACCTGTATATAGAGTACAGGTATTTATACTGTATTTGTTCTTGAAAAGAGGAGCAACGAAAAAAACACGTGGAAAGATCATTTAAATGGAAATTTTGTGATGAAATTTGACGCAACATTAAAATTGAAATATTCTTACAGTAACTTGTATAAGTTCAATACGTTTTTTTTTTTTCTTTGATAAATTGATTAAATTGATAAATTTAGTACGTTGAAAATATTTGAAAACACATGACTAAAATTAAATGAATTAAGTTTATGATTTAGTATGCCATAAAATGTGTATGAGTGTATTTGAGTTCTGTTGTTGTGGACAATATGAAAGAAAGAAAAATGTAGCCGACAGGATGTAATTATGATGATTTTTTATTTAAAAATTTTTAAATTCTATCTATCGATAGACTATATTAGTAATTTATACTTTTAATAACTTATTTAGTTTACCAATTAATTTTAATAATAGAAAATTAGAAAATTTATAGGCTTTACAATTTTTCTCAATTCCTTTTTTTTATAATAAGTTATTATCACGTATTATGAATAAATATGTAATTATTTGTCTAGAACATATTAGCCTTAAAAATATTAGCATTTTCAATATCTTCAGAGGGCAATTTAAAACATTGTATGAATTTAAAATTTAAAATTAAAAAATTAAAAAATGCAATTTAAAACATTAAATGACACACCCAATATGCTGCACAAACGTAATAGAAATTTGAAATAAACTTTTAATGTCCTTGTTAATTAACCTTTAATGGGCTAATAATAAAATTTGAAATTCATATCAATAATGCGTACTTTCAGTGATGTTTTATGGAAATGATGGAAATTATTAATGGAAGTATGAATAAATCAAACGAATTTTCTTTTAAATACGAAATTCTGCTTTTAACATGACTCTTTTAAAAGCATATTAGTTATTCTTCAACGAATGCTTTTTTTCTTTTGTATTTTATATAAAAATTGAAGACTATTTATAAATATGACACTTTCTCAGATGTATATATTATATCCGAAGATATATTTTGTATCAAAGGGATTTATACATTTCCATTTATAAGCTTCAAATCGAATTTTCTATATCCTGCAGGAATACAAATGTATGCTGACCCTCTGAGTGGTCGGAATCGCAGGGATTGAGGCTTTTGCAGAAAGGTTATCTCGTATATATGATACGAGATATAAACGTAGAAGAAACCGGTGATAGATCAATGGACACACCTCAATAAAATATATTCAGCCGTTTAGATAAAGTGCAGTTCTTGTAATGATGAGCTTTAGACCAATTTGATTTGTACTATGAAAAATTCTTTTCGTGTTAAAAATATCGAAAAAGGAACTATATTTGCCTACAAATTGAATCAGATCTTTAGAAAAATTTGGATAAGATGGTTATGAGGTGATCTGAGTGACAGTGGAAAGGATTGTTTAAATGCGCTTTTAAAAATGTAAAAACAAACGAATTAAACGTCATCATATATGTTTTTATACATTTGTTGTAAATGGTGTGGTAAAACTTGATTTTTGAATCAAATTTTATGGCATCAATAAAAATTGTGACAAAATATTAAAATAAATGCAAAGGGGCGCGGTATAAACATTTATTCATAATCCATCATTATTATTTACGCTTTATAAATGATTACATTCACGTAATGTTGTTTATATAGGAAATATTCGTTGCGTCGTAATTTGTCGGAAGTAAATCCATTCTCAGACAAGCGTAGTCAAAATAAACAATCATATTTTACACGCCCGGTTTATATTTCATAGCTTACCTGTTGGAATATATTGTTTTGACATGCATAATATATTGTTTTGACAATATGGTGTATTAGTTAAAGAGTCCGCAATCCTAAAGATTGGTTGGAAACAGCACGCCATGCCGATCTATCCTGAGCTAATCCCTTCATCTCCCTATAGCTATTCATCTCAACGTCTTCAACTATCTGACTCACATACTCCAATCTAGGCCTACCTACCCCTCTCTTTCCCTCCACTCTACCTTCTATGATCAATTGCATAATCCCCCCATGCCTAAGAATATGCCCTACTAATCTGTCTCTCCTACGCTGTAACACTCTCCAAATACTTCTCTTCTCCCCTACTAACTCTAGTACAGCTTCATTTGTTACTTTATCTTCCCAACCAATCCTCATCATCCTCCTATAACACCACATTTCGAATGCTTGTAATCTACGCTTCTCTTCCTTTCCTATAGTCCACGCCTCACACCCGTACAGTGCTACACTCCAAACATATACCTTCAGTAATCTTTTTCTAATCCCCAAGTCAATATTTGATCTTAAAATCTGTTCCTTTTCTACGAATGCCTTCCTACCCTGTGCTATCCTACACTTTATATCTACCTTGCTTCGATTATCTTTTGTGATTCTACTGCCTAAATAACAAAAATCTGACACTTCTTCGATTCTATTATCTCCTATTGTGATCCTCATTTTTCTACTGCATTCCTTTTTGTCACACATCATCACTTTAGTTTTACCTATATTTATTTACATGTTAAAATCCCTGGTCAATACTGCCTGCATACCATTCAATACCCTTTCTAAATTCTTTTCGCTTTCTTCCAATATAGCTATATCGTCGGCGAATCTCAACATATATATTTTCTCTCCCTGTACATTCACACCTACACTATACTCTTCTTTTACTTTGTTTATTGCATCTTCTATATATAGATTAAATAATAACGGTGAAAGTGTACATCCCTGCCGAACTCCCTTCCCTATTTTTGCTACCTCTTCTTCCCCCTCAATTCTAACTAAGGCAGTTTGGTGTTTATATAAATTAAAAATTATTCTCCTATCCTTATAATCTATACCCGTTTCTTTTAAAATTCTAAACATTATGTCCCAATCTACATTATCAAATGCCTTTTCTAAATCTACAAAAGCTATGCAAGTTACCTTTCCTACCCTCTTTCTTTTTTCTACTACCGTTCTTAGTGCTAGAATCGCCTCTCCTCCTAGCCTTTCCTCTACTTTATTTTCTAATCTCCTATAAATAATCTTTAACAATATCTTCGATGCATGTGATAGTAGACTAATGGTCCTATATTAGCATACACTAAAAAGAATCTATAATCAGATGGTGAAAAACCCCGCGTGAAAAACGAGAATTTACTACATGGTGATTTACTTCTTTTTGATATAAAAACGGGAAAAAAGGATAATGCGAATACATTTTTATCGACCATCAATGAGATGTGTAATAAAAATTATGGGCTACATAAAAAAAAAAGAAAAATGGTTTCTGCCGCAAATGTCGTACATTCTTGATTGTATTCTTCTTGAGTGTATATTCCGAGAGGTGCAATTTTCATTTGATTGTATAAAACAATTGTAATAAACAGTTCAAGAGGACGTACATCCTGGCTTATTGAAAGATAATATAAATGCAAACACACTAATATTATATACACAGGTAGATAACGCTCTGTGTGTTTATCTATATATACCGAAGACTGTCCATCTTCATTAACATCGGCAAACTTTTCAGTTAATTAATTTAAACAGAGAACGAAAAACCACCTCACCTGATCCTATGAGATATATCACATATCTCATATCGATATAACTGAATGTAAAGTCCAAATATTATTCATGAGAAAATTGTGAGTAAATTAATCTGAAATTATTTTATAGTGCGTGTTAATGAAGCTTGTATATTAATATGCTAAAATTGTGTTTTTTATATATAATTTTTTTTAAATAAAAATCATTGTAAGATCCAATTTTTTAAATGATCACTGCCGGTGTTAAATAATAGTGTAGAATATCACCCAAACTTAAAGCATTAAACAGCTAGATGCGCATTTCGAAGGTTATGCCCCCATCTTCACTAGCACGAGATAAAAACTGAATAAAATACCTCTGTCACGAATCTGTGCTAAATAATAAATATCGCAAGAGAAGATATTTATACTTTACAGTCGCGTGGAAAGTAAATATGTTAAAATCTTTCTACCTTGGAATTTTGTCATAGCTATCCCAGCTAGTAAGGCAATTGTAAGAACTATATCTACTGGATGATCCCATTTTCAATATTAATACAACATTGATAAACTAACACATATCACTTGGTATATTTTTATTAACCATTTAATTAATATAATAACAATATAATTAATTACACTTGGAAAAATATTGGAAAAAAATCGTATGACAAAATACCGATTTATTACGGTTTTTATAGATTGTTTTTTCTCGTTTTAGTTGTGCTCGGTACAAGTAAATACACCCCGTATAACACGTGCATTTCAGGTGTTAGAACGCTTCTTGTAAAGCATACGATTTGTATGTTACATGCGGGCCGTCGCGGGCGCTCGACGCCACTGCTGGAGCGCCGCGACGACCGCCGTCAGTTCGAACAACCCCCCACCATCGTGACCACGTGACTATTCGCTATATATTTGCCGCCAGCGTCACCGGTGGTACTATATAGCGAATGAGCGACATCTAGTGTCAATACGTGTCAATGTCAATGGGATTATCAACGGAAGAAGGATACGGTGTGAGTGCTTAGGGTAGTTTGGAAATCTATGGGGGATAAGGGTTGTCGAGATGGTGGTGATTGCAGAAAAAATGAGCATTAACAAGAAATGAACAACGAATTACAGAAAACTTATTTATATCAATCTACTAGGATTATTATGGTGAGATTCTAAAATATGGTTAGTAAAGTTCGAATTTGTTTATTGATTTATTTATCATTATTAACATGTTCATTAAATCAAATTTTGAAAGTTTACTTAAATTATGAAAAGGATTAAAAATGGGAAAAGTTGGCAATTATTATTTAAAATTATTTGAAACTGAATAATATTTTAACGCTGCGCTAAAGGTACAGAAAAAATTTCAGAGATAATTTTGAGAAAACGACTGGGTATATGCCAACAATATTTTGTGGCTATAGTTCCAATTACTGTATCTATGAAATAGGTGGCTCACTTAAAAAAAATATATATTTTTTCGAAATATATATTTTTTTAAACTACTTTTTAATTTTGTTTGAAAATTTTTAAGTATTGCATTCTCTTCAGATGGAAGCAGTAAGGTAGATTGTTTTTGTATCTTATTATTATCTTTAAAAATAAGGGAGATATTATCCCCTAAATTTAACATGGTAATATTTCAGAAATAATTTTGAGAAAACCACTGGGAATATGCCAACAATATTTTGTGACTATATTTTCAATTATGGTATCTAGGGAATAGGCAGCTCAATTTTTCAAAAAATATATTTTTTCAAAATATATATTTTTTAAACTACTTTTTAATTTTGTTTGAAAATTTTAAGTATTGCATTCTCTTCAGATGGAAGCAGTAAGGTAGATTGTTTTTGTATCTTATTATTATCTTTAAAAATAAGGGAGATATTATCCCCTAAATTTAACATGGTAATATTTCAGAAATAATTTTGAGAAAACCACTGGGAATATGCCAACAATATTTTGTGACTATATTTTCAATTATGGTATCTAGGGAATAGGCAGCTCAATTTTTCAAAAAATATATTTTTCAAAATATATTTTTTTTAAACTACTTTTTAATTTTGTTTGAAAATTTTTAAGTATTGCATTCTCTTCAGATGGAAGCAGTAAGGTAGATTGTTTTTGTATCTTATTATTATCTTTAAAAATAAGGGAGATATTATCCCCTAAATTTAACATGGTAATATTTCAGAAATAATTTTGAGAAAACCACTGGGAATATGCCAACAATATTTTGTGACTATATTTTCAATTATGGTATCTAGGGAATAGGCAGCTCAATTTTTCAAAAAATATATTTTTTCAAAATATATATTTTTTAAACTACTTTTAAATTTTGTTTGAAAATTTTTAAGTATTGCATTCTCTTCAGATGGAAGCAGTAAGGTAGATTGTTTTTGTATCTTGTTATTATCTTTAGAAATAAGGGAGATATTATCCCCTAAATTTAACATGGTAATATTTCAGAAATAATTTTGAGAAAACCACTGGGAATATGCCAACAATATTTTGTGACTATATTTTCAATTATGGTATCTAGGGAATAGGCAGCTCAATTTTTCAAAAAATATATTTTTTCAAAATATATATTTTTTAAACTACTTTTTAATTTTGTTTGAAAAATTTTACGTATTGCATTCTCTTAAGATGGAAGCAGTAAGGTAGATTGTTTTTGTATCTTGTTATTATCTTTAAAAATAAGGGAGATATTATCCCCTAAATTTAACATGGTAATATTTCAGAAATAATTTTGAGAAAACCACTGGGAATATGCCAACAATATTTTGTGGCTATATTTCCAATTATGGTATCTACGGAATAGGCAGCTCACTTTTTTGAAAAATGTATTATTATTATTAATTCTTTTTTGAAAATACATTTTTAAAATATTTAATAATATTTTTTTAAATCCCCATTTATTCACAAAGTCATTAATTTCTTATAACTCAGAAATATCTCCACAAATAAGGGAGATATTATCTTTCAAAATTAACATTGTAATTTTTCCATATATAAGACAATTCAGTCGGTGTAGTTCAGCATTTTAGTGGTAGATGGCATTATTTTTAGATAGTGATTGGAGTGTATATTTGTGCGCCGATCCGTACGAAGCATTATATAAGGATGTTACGAAATTGTAGTAGCATTTTAACCGACTTAAAGTCTTTACAATCCACCCAAACTCCTTTTATGAAATTTTAAATTAATAACATTTTTTCAAATTCAGAATGCTGGTTATAAACAGGCATTCTATGTATAGGAATTTTATTATTAAATTTATGACAAAAGTAGTTAGGATGAAGTTCTAACCGGGAAGTTATATAAGTGGATTAAAGTGGAGGATGTTGCAACTATTACGTGGTTTTCTAAGACTTAACCATCGGCTTCTTGGCAAGTTCAATTTAACTTGAAGCATTAACGAGAAATGTGTTGGAAATATGATTATTTTAATAAAATTGTTGACTGAAGTAATAAAAAACGAAATTTTTGTTTACGAATTTAAAGTACAATATTATAAGAATTGAAAATACAATAACGTAATGACGCACCAACGTACCAGATAAAATTATACATAAATATAGTTCAAAATAATAATAAACGATATACTGCATTTTCCCTTTTCCTAAATTTATTTGAAAATTGCAATAAAAAGACGAATATTTGTAAATTTCACCGCCTCGGAGTCGAAGGAAATAAAAAATATAGGAAAAATAAAATGTTGTCGAGTTTTGTTACGTATTTCTGTTTCTGCGAAAAACTGCCATTAGTGCACGTATTTCTGGAATACGATCTAAGAAACATTTCTAAATTAGAAATATCAGTTTCTAGAACCAGCTATATATATACTATTTGCTAAATGGACCTTCTCTGAAATTTTCTAAGAATCTTCGTTATTTACAACCTTTAATTATCATTCAAGTTGTATTTGTGCTAGAGATTTTCAACAATTAATACTATTCAATTATGGGAGTAGACTTTGAAAACTAGTCGAAATATTACTACAATTTCCAGTCGTATTTTCTATTTTTCGCGTTAATTGGATCATGTAAGAGTTCAATCCCCGCATGATATAAACGTTTTATAGCCGCACTAATGAAAATTGTAATAATCAGAGTAGACGCGAAAATATATGATCCAGAAATAGCGATCAGTGAATTTTCATATCAAGCGCTTGAACAGATAACCTTACAGTACTGCACGAATTGGCAAAATTGTAGTAAATATGAGAAATTAATTAGACGAAATTGTATTTAGAAAAGTATATGGGCATATAAATCATCAATGTGGAATATATTGATTTATATTATGGGTTATCGCAACAATTTCCGAATTGTATCATAAATTTAAGCACATTGATTAATAGATATTTCTTTTATACGGTGCTAATAAATTTGTTATCGAAATCTATTTGGTGATAGATATATATTAAGTGCGGAAATATACATTAGTATCAAATACGATTTTGAATACAAATATTAGTATATAAATCAACAATAAATATAAATATATCGTCAGTTGTCGTGTAAGAATAATTAACACTCCCAAGGTTTACTACCATCTAGTGTTGTCACGTAATCCGGTGTACCGGTGCACCGGTCCAACTTTTGTTGGGGACCGGTTACTTTTCCTTTCGTAGTACACCGATACGTAGCGGTACGTACCGTCACACCGCTGTGTACCGCCGCACCGCAGTGTACCGCCGCACCGCTGTGTACCGCAGCACCGGTATGTACCGCCGCACCGCTGTGTACCGCCGCACCGGTATGTACCACCGCACCGCTGTGTACCACCGCACCGCTGTGTACTGCCGCACCGCAGTGTATCGCCGCACCGTTGTGTACCGCAGCACTGGTATGTACCGCCGCACCGCTGTGTACCGCCGCACCGCTATTTACCACCGCACCGGTATGTACCACCGCACCGCTGTGTACCGCCACACCGCTGTGTACCGCCGCGCCGGTGTGTACTACGGCACCGCTGTGTACCGCCGCACCGCTGTGTACCGCCGCGCCGGTGTGTACTACGGCACCGCTGTGTACCGCCGCACCGCTGTATACTGCCGTACCGGTGTGTACTACAACGCGCTAATGTGCAGTGCCAACCGGTACAGCGGTTTACAAAAAATGGGCCGTTTTGAAATATCAGTACAAATTTTGAAAGTACAAGAAATGAAGCAGCGCCTAAATCTAAATTTTAATACCATGAATCAAAAACAGATTGGTCATCAAGAGACATTTATCAATTCTAAATTATAAATATCGTTTATTCATTTATTATATCAATTATTAACATCACTTATTTTTTTATGTCAATTATCCACAAAAATATAATAAACTGCTAATAAATGAGCACATAGATTCCACAGTTGCTTTAGCTTTCTGAGGAGGGAGAATTCATTCTATTCGTTCCATTCCACTATTTCCTTTCTCTTACGTATGGTACGGACCGTACTATACGTACCGGTCCGCACCATACGTACCGATGCACCGGTCCGTACCGTAGGTATCAATGCACCGGTTCGTACCATACCGGTGCATCAACGGATTCGGTGCACCGATTTATTTTTACGTACCGGTCCGTACTATACGTACCGGTACGTATGGTACGGACCAGTGCACCGGTGTCAATGGACTGTATCGCGTTACCGATTCATGAGAGGAAATTTTACAGCACTACAGTACCATCCATAAAGGGAACGTTGTACCCAGAGAAAATGTTACTTTTATTTTCTGGGAATATGCATAGGTGAAAATGCTTAATATAAGAACAATCAAGTTCAAACTAAATTATAAAACTGAACATCGTCCAGAAAATTGATACTAATAAATATTTATGAAGAAAGTTATCTTATAATGAGACGTCTCTCACCATAGCAATATAAACGTATTTTTCACATTTAATTCTTGAGGTGATATAATGCAAACCTTGGTATTTGGAAGGCGACCTCGTCCAAGCTATCCGAGGGCGTGAGCGGAGGTCGTTCGAAAAGGCGACTGGGCGCCAGTGTCAAGGCGTTTGTGTAACGGGCGCCCAACAATCGGCTGCCGCCCCTTCGCCGTTTATTAGCCGCCTGGCGCTTCTTGTTCTCCTCGGCAGCTCGCCGCAAGTTGTGCAGTCGGAAAAAGTACATAGACATTCTATGTCGATTTCCGTTGTTGGTGCGATGTGATTGTAGAAAGAGAATATAGATGAAGAATGAGCAATGAAGAGATATGTGGCGAGATCATGGACTAAATATGAAGAAGGGAATTGAACGGTTTTATTGCAATTCGGCGGCAATGAATTTGTTTTGCACAAATCAAATTTAAAGTCATTATTGTTTCAACGACTGAGAAATTTTCACTTTTTTTTTAGTGAAATCGCAAATATACAATAAACTATTAAACATTGATTCAAATAGGAATGTTGTTATAAAGATATATGATTCAAAGATATGTTAATTACATAATGAAAAGAAATATAATTTGTGCAAACATACATGTTTAATATCATTCTACATTTATATAAAATGCTTATTTTATATTGCAAAGGAAATGCATTTATGATTGCATCGAAATTATAGAAAATAAAAATGTAATATAACAAGCAAAAAAATAAAAAAACATTACCTTTAGTGCAAATCTAGTACTTTATTCTAAAATTAATATTCAATACGAATATTAACGAATAGGGTGTTGGAAATATAACATACTAAAGGGGGGATGAATACCTAGGAGATATAAAATTCACTTAATTTTTTTTTTAATTTTTTTGGATTTATTGTCTGGGATGTACCGACAATCGGCAACATTAAAATTACTAAATTGTGAAATATATACCTTCATAAATACACATTTTTATTACATTCTCTTTTAAGCAGTTAAAAGCTGATATTTTCACATTTGTGCGTTTTCAAAATTTACTGAGATTTACCAAAATATTTTCAGATATACAAAAATTCATTAGTTGAGCAACTGCTCAATTATAAATGAAAGTGCATTTAGAAAAAGAAGTTCGAATAAAGTGCCTTTTATTTATATAGCACCCTGTTTACATAATGCATTTTCAGTTGATATATTTTACGTTTAGTGCCATTTAGGTACGAACGGTGGTTACAAAAGGAAATGGAAAGAATCTGAATTCTAATAATATTTAGTTCCTTCGGTATGGTAAAATAAATGTGTACGAACATAAAAAACAGATAAGGATTTAGAAATTTTTTTAAAATGACTTTACAATATTAATAATATTTAATAGCTCCAAATACAATTTCTATAAAATTTTTAACGAATGCTCAATTGTTAATTCTTCATGTTTGCAACATCGTCACGGCGCAGGCGCTTTGAAATTTTTGTTATACCAAATCAATTTTAATTTACATTAGATCTATGTGTACTAGTTTAATAAGGATATTCTAGATACACTTTACGAAGAAATAATTTTTTTATTACAATCGGATTTATGGCTATAAATTTTTGTACTGCTCTCAGAATGCTTTCTACATATTAATAAATTTAATTAGGCGAAAGCAGATTAATTTATTCAATAATCTAAAATATGAATAGAGAATTTTATACAAAATAAATTGTTCTGGTACATAAAAATATATAATATTTTTCAATCGGACAAATTATAACAGAAAACCCGGCCCTGATGTAAATAGAATTCAATTATTTAAGCAATGTTTTGTGGTAGACGAGTTCTCTGCTCTTGCCAATGTGTAAAACGCTTATATGAGTGAAGCGACATTTTCCATTATTAAATTTACAGGAAAATGCATTTAAGGCAGCTTGCTAAATTTCATATTTCGTAAATATATCGTAAAAGTTGCAAACATAAAGGTATAGAGTGAAATTAAAATTGAATAAAAAAATATTCGTGTCATAATAATTTTACCACACACATATATAATTAGATTTTTATAACGGAATTCGATAAATAAATTCGTGCGATAGATGTCGTTAAAAAAACAACTTTAGGATGTACTTTAATATAAAAATTCGCAATTCTGCTGTAGCAAATACATTTTCGTTTTGTCAATTTTATGTACATTTTGGATATCTCTCACACTAACGAACATTAACGTTTTTCGTGAAAGCGACAACGATAAGGTTAGCATCTGGCTTTGGCAGCGTCGCGACGCTATCCCAATACCAATGATGTTTCAAAGTAATGCATGTAGTTCGGCAATTTTCCGCTAGAGAGCGCCGTCAGCCCATTCGGCTGTAGAAGAGTTCTAATGATACGTTGAAAATTCTTGTTACGAGGAAAATAAAAGATAACTGGCAGAAAAAGACATCATAGAAAAAATAAGTAGATTAATTGATATATAATATAATAGGGCATAGGATATTTGTAATAGTTTCTTGGCTTGTAAAAATTAACAATTTTTTTAAGAGAAAAAAAATGTATAGAAGAAAATTAAGAGACTGTTTAGTTACGTTTTAAGATTCTGATTTTAAAAGAAATAAATTATATTTACTGCATTTTATATTTAAATCTCAATATGCAACCTTCCTTACATTAATCCTTAGTCATAAAACGATATAGCAGTATATCCATCTTGCATTCCCCGAAAATATACTGTATAATAAATAAAACTTCAATTTATCAATAATAATAGTCGGATAGTCTAATTTTATATTTTGAACAATAAAATAATTTCTTCATCTATATCCATATAATATAAATATTTATGATCACTAAATACAGCATAACATTTGATCACTTTAGTCAGCAAAATCGTCAACAAGCAAATTCAATCCTACTATAAATACCACTGCCAATTCATCTTGAACCACTTTCCTATTCGAATTATCTAAATGTAACCATCAGAATGCAATAGGGTTATCTCTTTTCCTTTTGTACATTTGCAGTGCGTAATGGACCGGAAAATATGCTCATTAGCAGCGTGAAATCCCTAACTGTGTCCTTGGGTGAGCTATACCACGTAAATACATTCAAATCCCATAAATTGGCGAACCGAAAATTTAAATATTTTTTCGGATTTAGCGAATTAATTGACGACAAAGTAGAATACGTTAATTATCATAGTTCATGTGAAAGATATTGGGTTATCGTTGAAATACCATTGCAGACTTGAAATAAAGCAAGTCTCGGCGACAATTTGGGTCATAACGAAATCATTTACCACTGAAGAAACGATACAGTGAAAGAGTGCTGCCACGCAGCATTGCAAACGAGCAAATGAAATAACGGTAAAGAAGTAGCGGTAAAGTGACAAAAGATAATGGCCTAAACATGGTTGGTCTAAGATTTTCAGGTTAAAAGAACAACCACATCTAACAAGATGTAATAATATAATTTAGAATGGGTAGCGAAGAAAAATGGACTTCTAAAATTAGAAACGTTGACGAATATATGAGAGAATTTTAAAACAATAACGTGTAACATTATATCAATTTATATAAACAAAAATCTAGTGTGTTTTACAGTACATGAAAATCTCTACAATTAAAATTTATGTATATATATATACCGTTAGAGTGAAAATAGATAAAACAATTGTTGTAAAAATTATGTAAAAAAAAATTGTGTGAACTCAGATTTAAAAAATGTGTTTACCTATTTTTATTCAGTAAAGTAAATATTACAGTTTAAAAAAAATGAGTTGTAATTTAAAAAAATGTAACGAGTTTTTGATTAATAGAGTAACATTTTAAAATTATTTATTATATACATTTATAACACATTTTTTGCAATTTGAAATTTGCAGACGAGAGGTGGACATCACTGAATTATTCAGGTTGGTGTTTTGAACCGTCATGGTTTTTTTTGGAACCCATAATCTTGTTTGCTATTTCTTTCTTATTTTCTAAAGAACTCTCAACATACCCCTCTGCAGTAGCAGAGGCTTTCCACCCTCCGTGACGTTTAAGCATTTGCATATCCGCCCCACCATCTACCAGCATGGAAGCAGAGGACCTACGAAAACAGTGGCCCGTATATTTTTCGGGTCTCTTCAAGCCCAACTGCTTTGCAATTAATTTTGGTATATTTCCTAAGGTATTGATCCCAACAATCAGCGAGCTACATTTTCCTTGCTTATAGAGGACAAAAAAAACGCCTGTGAGTAGCACTAGGAGGACGAAGCTCAGCATATTTTCGAAAAATGGTTAAGTAGTTAATATCTGGCATGTTTCTCTCGGTAATTATAAATTCTCGTACGATTTTCGTATTTGTAGATGGGATCACGATTTTAACATATGATACTTTGTCTTCAATGTCATCTAACATTAATTTCGTAAGTTCGTCTCGCCGACAAGTCCAAAAAATGCCAACTTTCATAAGCAAAAACAATTCATCCTCTGCCGTGCCCAAAAACTTACATACTTCTTTAGAAAAATGCTGCACTTTTTTGCCGTGTATCCGTCTGAACTTCTCTTCAGAAAAGCAACTAGCTGTATAAATTTGCTTATATCTTGATATTTTCTTACGGAAATCATGGTTCTTAACATGGAATAGCACGTCCAAAACATTCACCGCTTTTGTGATTGTTGCTTTTCGGCGAAATACACCATCAATTTTTTTTCCGACACTTGTTTTATTCTTTTTTAATCACACCATTTTTCAAATTTCTGGTATTCAAGTTCATATCGTAACTTTGATTTTGCGGGAATTAGACTTGAAATTACTCCATTTGCAGCTTCCTCCACTTCCGATGGTAAACTTTCTTCAGAATCGTATATTTTCAAAGAGTACTTTTTTTGCAAACTTTTGCTATAAATCTGACGTGTTTAGCAGTAACCAAGACAACTCCGAAACAACAAACAGTTCAAGACTACTTAGAAAACTTAAATCCTTATAAAAGCAGGTATCATTTTTGTTTAGGACATAACATCATTTAAAAATTTATTTTGACAACTCTTGTCAAATATTTTTTTGTACTTTTCGGATTACTTACGAAAGTAGATAAAATTTCGTCAATATTTTTGAAATCTATATAAGTATATTCACAAAACAAGTGTAGGAAAATTATGCATTAAATGCATTTATTGTACAAATTCAAACATTGCGCTTATAATATTGTCCTTGGTCGTATTGAAGTAATTATTTATGAAAATAATGATCCTTTATTCATATGCATTATAACTTGACAATGTGTCCATTTGAAAGACTACATGCGAGAAGAAAATTAATGTGTAAATGTGGCCGAGGAACATTATTGAAGTTAAAGTGACCCCGCGAGATTTTTGAAATGTTCCGCTTTAAAGATAAAAATCATCATTTCCAAGTTTACTACAAAAGTTTACCATTTACCCGTGTAAACTTAATTCGATACTCTGTTGCTAAGATAAATTCCAATATATATATATTGTTTTATCTCTTTATCAATATATATATAGCTTTATCTCTTGAAGAGCTTCGTCTCTCGCGAAATATGGTCACTTTATCATAAGTGCATTTTTATAAGTTTATCTAAATATCTGAATGAGGCGTACAGAAATATTGTAAAAAGTTATTACAGGAGTTTTAAAAAAAATGGGGTTAACTTTGTATATTATCTGTTCATCAAGGCAAAAGCTCAGAGGAAGTTCTCCTATGCAAGAACGAGTATATAATTTCAAATTAATAGAGAAACATTTATAGCGATAAAGTGCCAAAACGTAAAAATGGACATGTTGACTAAAATCTGATTTTTGTTTTTATATAAATTAATAAACATTTTCAAATTTTTATAAACGAACTAAGTGCCTATTGATTATATATTCTAAACGGTCTAGTTAAAGAGTCCGCAATCCTAAAGATTGGTTGGAAACAGCACGCCATGCCGATCTATCCTGAGCTAATCCCTTCATCTCCCTATAGCTATTCATCTCAACGTCTTCAACTATCTGACTCACATACTCCAATCTAGGCCTACCTACCTATTAAACGGTCTACCTAATATAAATATTATGCATCTCATAGAAGTTTTATTCTTCACTTGTCAAAATTGTAAAATCTATTTTAGTGTTGCCCAAAAACTTCTGGGGTTTACTTGGAAAGTTGTTCGCCACGAAGGCCATAAATGTTTGCTTAGTGCGGGCCTGGACCTCATTACAAACAAATATCTTAGATATATCTTTCATTTCTATTCTGTTTCATGGATCGCTTTCAAATCGCAAATCTTACAAAGGCATTATTTCATTCGTACCACTCTGTATATATTATATATGATGTTGATCCGTGACAACTCATACATTGCATTCACTTTGCAAATATTTGACGACATATTGTTTGCCTGTTTACAAACTACGCGCATCTATTTGGTTCAGAGGTTCGATTCTATAAAAAAACAAAACAATATGCGCTCCCCATTTGTTTCTCGTTCAGATCTGTTTCTGCATTTCAATATTCTCTTTGTATGTAACATCTGTTCTTCTCTCATCCATTATTGATTCATTATATACCATATATTGAAGAAGAAAAAACTTCTGCACACCTTCTGCACTAGACACACCTACTTATTCTTTGGAGAAGACAGAAGCGTAGCGTGTTTCGAATAGCACTGCTCTGTACTGTATTGGTCAAGCCATTATGCCGGTTTTGATTTATGATGCGTATCCTTCTGTCATTCTCCGCCAATTAAAAAAAAAACGGGCTGTAATTAATACCACATCTTTCCTCATCTTTTTCGATTAATCCTCTGAGAAAAATAAATCCCCAATTCTCTATAAAATATATTAATCGCTTTTGATTAATTCAATCGTTTCGCAACCTGCTCCACATATACGAGAGAAAAAAAAACTTCCAGACGATCCTCTAGAGTCCCTGCCACACAAATTTTAAACAGGCATTCCAAGCCTCTAAAGTCCGTACGGAATATTCTGTAAGGACTTTGGCGCTTCATCGAGGCGCTTGATTATTATACCTTGTGTGGGTTTTATCTATGAAATGATGCCAAATTCGTATTTAAAATATCGAAAAAAAAAGAAATTAATGAACAAAATTGTTGACATCCTTTGTTGTTTGAAGTTTTGCAAGTGTTTGTAAATTTAAGAACAGAGGAAGAGAAGAAACATTATCGAGGATCCAACAGGAGAATTAAACAAATATAACTGGACTGGAGTCTTAAATATATGTTGAATGACTTTTAATATATATATTTTTTATTATAGATGCAAAATAAAAGCAGAGTGTAAAAAAATCGCAAATACTTTATATATCTCAAGTTATTCTCCTAAATTTTTAATTCGATTAAAAATAACAGTGTGTTTACCACTCGACTTTCATTTACAGGCCTCTGGAAAAGCAATAATTTATTTCTATCAAAACTGTAAATATTTATACACTTTTTTTTGCAAATACCGTAGAAATTATAGTCAAGAAATTGTTCAAATAAAAATGATATAAATTATCACTTCGACTTGCGAATTTGTTTGGTTATGCGATTTGTTAAAGAGTTAATAATTTTTAGATCTACGTCAAATTTGATAATGTATTAATATTGCATATATACAGAAAAATGCATTACTACGGTTCTTTCAAATTATATTAAATATTTTTTTATCATTTTTGTTATATATTAATGTTCATTTTAATTTTAATTAAAAAGTTTACTATTTCGCTGCACGTTAATAAATATTTTCAAATTTATCGTAAGGATAATAGTATTTTTATATATTTAATAAATGAAGCGAAGATAGTATATTTATAGAAAAACAAAATTTCAGTCGTAGCGATATTTAATTTTCTTGAAAACTACATTAGTTGTATTACTAATTTATTAAGAAGTAATTGACTTTCATATCGGTTTTAACAATTTCTTGGAATTGCACGAATTACTTATGTGGAACACGAAACCAATTTTTGGGGTAATAGAAATTTTTCTATTAACTGTCTCTACCACAAATTTCCGGAGAAAATCGAATCTGCAACAAAATTGAATATCCGAATTGATTTTTTGACTATATTTGCGCCTTATATTTTCCTCAATGAAAATCGGATGCTGTGTTAAAATAACATTTCTATATTCAGGACACCAGCCACAATATTTTATCAACAATTCTCCAATTTTAAACACACTAAAAGATTATTCGAAAAAAATGGTACAAAAAAATACCTATACAAGAAATTGGTTTTATATTTAAAAACTGAAATTCATCAAAAATGTCAAAAAAGTTTTCTATAAAATCATAAATTTTTATATTAAAAATAATAATTTACCTTGTGTTCGACAAATTCTGCATTTCCTAATTAATATATTAAATCTGATGCTCTGCGATATAAATATTTATGTAATTTGTTAAAATCCAGAAATTAATATCCTAAGAAGAATTCCAGAACTATTTGCGCAGAGATAACTTGAGGAATTAATTAAAACTTATATAAAATATACCCTGTATAACATATAAATAATCTTACGATAGTTCAGCACAAACTTATCCAAATTAAGGAGAAACAAAAATTATATCAACTGAAGATTATTATTTATACACATTTTTTAAATAATTAAAAGCACCGCATTACACATACAATATTTAATAAAATAAAAGAAGTGAGTGAACAAATGATTTTTTAGTCTATCTACAAAGTCTAGGTCATTCGGAAAAGTTGTTTGTTCCAAAATTATTAAGGAATAATAACGAAATAATCAAGAGAGTTTTGTGTGAACATCTGTGATACAAGGGATGATGTAATTTTGAATAGGAAGCAGACACGTAAACAAAACTAGCTGAACTCAAAGGAACTGTTATCGACATTCGCTAGTCGGAGGAATACATCATCACATTATGCAGAATTATTTAGCAGAATACCCCGGAACAAGAATATATTGCGCTTCCTTCAATTAATCACAAGTGAGATATAAAATGAATAGCAAAGTTTACATTTATTTGTAAACTTCGCAACTTCCAAATAGTCCCTATTTAAATTTGTTAATTTAAATCGAAAAATAAAAAGGGAAAATACGATACGATGAAAATAATAATGTTGTGGGAAAACATTCGCAAAGGATTGTAAATCGTAAAGTTCTGTAGTGGTGGGAAGCCAAACATTTTTTAAATTTTCCATCCCGATGTTTTTTTATCTAATGCGAACTAATAACACAAACATCCTGCGTCATGAGTCGTCATAATGTGGTGCAGTGTTGCCAACAGTATTTTCTGCAGATATATACCTTACCTCTGACATTTCTGAGTGACCGATGGTAGCAGCAGAGCAGTGATGAAACAGATGTTGTTAATTGAAGTAACAACACTGCTTATGCTTAATAATTATAAAATTTACTGCAGTAAATTCGAAATTGAAGTAAAATATGAAAATATACCATTTTGTATATATTTATGTTCATTATGTACATATCAGTTTTTTTTTTTTTTATGTACATATTTATGTACATTATCGGTTTTTATTTGTGAAATATTGTTGTCCTTGATGTAAATGGAATTTCTGATTTTTTATTTAAATACTCAACATGTGCGTATAATTTGTCAAATTTTTATCCTCGACTTGTGTAAACTATTTTCTGCTATGATGTAAATTGTAAAATAACACCGATAAATTTATTATTATTATTATTATTAAGATATTACAACGGATCCTTAGACAATTACCAATGATGAAAGAATAATTCTTAAACTGTCTGCAAATGTCTTTCGCTAAACCTTAACAGGGATTTTTTAAATAAATATATATGCATTTTTAAACTGACTCGAAAATAGTCAAAATGTACAAAGAAAAAAAAACGTGTATTTTAATTGGCAACGAGGTAGATACAATTTTAATTTCTGGATCATTTAATACCTTAATAGATACTCATAATATTGATCCTGTAATAATCCTAGAAAGCGAAAGAAAGTAACAGTAAATCCATAAAAGAACAGGAACTTATTTGAAGGTTAGAATGCTATTTTTAACAAATTTATTTATTGTAAAATAAAATAATTTTGTTATAAAAATGTTGAGCAAAAAAGAATTTGATTATAAGAAAGGGTCCATACAAGAAATTATAAAATAAATTACTAAAAAGCAATACTATGACATAAAAGTGACTTTTAACATATTTTACATTCTTATTCTAAACTTAACGCTACAATAGCTTCTTCTAACCTATTGTAGCGTAAATAAGAAAAAAAAGCTAGAATCCAGAAATAATTTCAAACAAATGCTGGAAAATTGCTTACACGTATAACAAAAAAAATATTGTACGGCGCATATTGACATATTTATAATTACTCTAACCCGTTCAATAAATAATTCACTCATTACCTTCAATAAATTGATTTTTAGTCTTTGCTATTGTAAATTTATGTACTTGACTGCTTCGAAAAGTATCTACCCGTCTTTTCTTGTGTAAAGAAGCTAGAAACAAATGTTTTATTGGCACGAATAGTTGTCTTGAAATGGGAATGATTCTACCAACTGGGATTGCAAGTGAGTAGGGCGAAAAAACAAAAACAAAATCATCAAGGGGTTTCTAATATACGGGATGAAACCAATTTGAATGATAATCCTTTTAAATCAAACGCAAACTTAGAAGAAACAATGTAGAATATTGAAATTTTATTAAAACACAATTAAGTTTTATCACTTGAAGAAATCTCGACTGTGTATATCAAACAAATAATACGCCCCCCCCCGATTTATGAAAAAAAATACACCCTGTATATTAGAGGTGCTGAAATGAATTGAAACACGAAGATAACTCGATCAGTCCCGTAGAGTCGTATTTTTACGACTTGCACCTCTTTCTTTTATATTGCGAGAGTTATAAGAATCTGTAAGAAAGAGTGAAGTAAAAGTATATACAAAAACTTGATTCGTTTTTTTGCAATATAACGAAATAAACTTTTTAATATCCAAAATATAGCTTAAATGATAATGGCAGAGATTGGACCAAATGTGTAGAAATGTGTGTAGCGATTTTCTTCATCACTAAAAATATGTTTTAAAAAATGTTCTTTGCTATTTCATATAAATAAAATAAAATGTTCAAAAAATCAGTCTCTTGTCAAAGGTTAAAAATAGATCGAAGCGGATTCGAGTAATGAACAAAACTTTTCCGAAGTGTCTTCCTTCACTGGCCTTTTCGATTGGTCCAACGCTTTATATCAGATATACTCAAACTATTAAATAAATCATTAATAGGCATACATTTTGAGTATTTTAAATTTAATTTCGAAAACATTATACTATGATTAACTTGAGAAAATAGCTGAAGACAATAATATTTACGATTGAAGAATTGCACTTGCCTGAGTGAATAAAACCATATTATAGGAATGTATATAGTTATTAACAGTTTATGTATTTAAAGTCCGCGTGTCGTTGTTTGAGTTTATTTGCTTTACACATTCCTTTACCGATGCTGAGAAGAACAGCAGCGAAATCAAATATGGCAGAGAACTGGAAAGTTTCGCATTCGCCTCGTAGTTTTTCATTATCGCTTCTAATTCGCGAGGAATTGTTCAAGCAATTCCCTCAAAGTGATATTCCATTATAGATTTGCTGCGTTGATTAGGATTTAATGAGTTCAATCAACATTTGCACGAATTGTACTCCAATAAAATCGACTAAAGAAAAGTTATCGCGACAAATAAATCTTATAATACAGGTGAAAGATTTGTTTGAAATTGTAGTTATGAAATCGATTTTTGTTACTATATTTTATGCATAGTTTAGTTAAAGAGTCCGCAATCCTAAAGATTGGTTGAAAACAGCACGCCATGCCGATCTATCCTGAGCTAATCCCTTCATCTCCCTATAGCTATTCATCTCAACGTCTTCAACTATCTGACTCACATACTCCAATCTAGGCCTACCTACCCCTCTCTTTCCCTCCACTCTACCTTCTATGATCAATTGCGTAATCCCCCCATGCCTAAGAATATGCCCTACTAATCTGTCTCTCCTACGCTGTAACACTCTCCAAATACTTCTCTTCTCCCCTACTAACTCTAGTACAGCTTCATTTGTTACTTTATCTTCCCAACCAATCCTCATCATCCTCCTATAACACCACATTTCGAATGCTTGTAATCTACGCTTCTCTTCCTTTCCTATAGTCCACGCCTCACACCCGTACAGTGCTACACTCCAAACATATACCTTCAGTAATCTTTTTCTAATACCCAAGTCAATATTTGATCTTAAAATCTGTTCCTTTTCTACGAATGCCTTCCTACCCTGTGCTATCCTACACTTTATATCTACCTTGCTTCGATTATCTTTTGTGATTCTACTGCCTAAATAACAAAAATCTGACACTTCTTCGATTCTATTATCTCCTATTGAGATCCTCATTTTTCTACTGCATTCCTTTTTGTCACACCTCATCACTTTAGTTTTACCTATATTTATTTTCATGTTAAAATCCCTAGTCAATACTGCCTGCATACCATTCAATCCCCTTTCTAAATTCTTTTCGCTTTCTTCCAATATAGCTATATCGTCGGCGAATCTCAACATATATATTTTCTCTCCCTGTACATTCACACCTACACTATACTCTTCTTTTACTTTGTTTATTGCATCTTCTATATATAGATTAAATAATAACGGTGAAAGTGTACATCCCTGCCGAACTCCCTTCCCTATTTTTGCTACCTCTTCTTCCCCCTCAATTCTAACTAAGGCAGTTTGGTGTTTATATAAATTAAAAATTATTCTCCTATCCTTATAATCTATACCCGTTTCTTTTAAAAATCTAAACATTATGTCCCAATCTACATTATCAAATGACTTTTCTAAGTCTACAAAAGCTATGCAAGTTACCTTTCCTACCCTATTTCTTTTTTCTACTACCGTTCTTAGTGCTAGAATCGCCTCTCTCGTCTCTCTGTTTTTCCTAAAACCAAACTGATCTTCTCCTAGCCTTTCCTCTACTTTATTTTCTAATCTCCTATAAATAATCTTTAACAATATCTTCGATGCATGTGATAGTAGGCTAATGGTCCTATAGTTCTCACACAAATTAGCTCCTATTTTCTTTATGCATAACTAAAATAAAATATCCAATTACTTTTAACGGTTGGTAATACACTAAAATAATTCAAAACAGTACTGGAAAATCTTTAAAAAAATTGAACGTTTAATTTAATAGATAATAAATTATAATAGCTATATTTTCTTATATACCCACAATTTTTATATTGTTATCTATAATGTGTAGCCTTTCGATAATATTTTGCTCAAAATGAAAAGCTTCTATATCATTTTCCAGACCGTGTTACATTAAATTTTTATTGCCTGTATATTTTCCTATATACGATCACTTTTCATATATTATATGTTATATTATCTTTGGAGCATTTTGATATATTGGATCAAATCTGCATATCAGAAATACAATGCACATTCGCGGACAAGCAAAATATCAACTAATAAAGATAACAGAACAAATGATTTTGTATCGCAAAATATAATTGAAAAAGAAATGTACTCATTCAAATTGTAAAATCATCACTACGGCGTTAAATAATTGTAGAAAACATCACCCAAAAACCGTAAAACAAATTAATTAATTGGTCATTCTTAATATTCTTAATACGTTTGTATTCGGTTCTTGGGTGATGTTTTATACACTTAATAATAGCTATAATAAAAATAAAAACTGCTAGTCCTTCATCTCTTCGTTGTATATTTAATTGCACAATGCCTGAGTATTTAAGAATGTATTTTATTAGTCTGTAACTTATACGTTGTTCAAAAGTGTACTTTCAATTTTTGAGTATATTATTTTTTTCCAAATTTCACAGGTGGCAAAGAATCCCCGTGGCAAAGAATGAAACAGTGTTTTAGCAGAAGGTGCAGAAAAATATTATGACATATATATATGGTGTCGCGACCATCCTAACATATTCTATACAAAATAAAATAATAAAATTATGAATGCAGCAATTTTTTTTCGAATGTAATTTGCTTTATTGCGAATCATATAGGCGAAAATTGAAATTCTTGAAAATTAATTTTGTTAAAATTGTTAAACGGAAATGACTGAAGCACCGTGTATACAGGGTTGGGCAGATCTAACGAATCGGAATCTCCTGCCCAAACTAATTCAAATAGAAATGTGAAAAATTGCACTCTTATATAGAATTACGAGTTGCACACTGTAAAATTAATTTTAAGTATACAGGATGAACCATGAAAGCACAATTAAAACTGGTATTATTTTTTTAAATGGAATACTATATATATTTTAATTCCATCTCATAGCAGACATTCAAGTACTTATGAACACGTGAATTGTAATTTGTTAGAATGCGGCGTTGCCAAGATATCAGCAATTGTGTATAAAATTGGTTCATTGCAAGCCCAATTTCAAAAAATCATAACTTACTTAGGTAGCGAATTTAAGTAGCACCGTTTTAAATCCGAGTAACCACTAATATGGTATTATTTCTTGTAAATCGGTTTTTCTCCTGAAACATAGAGGCACATGTAAGAGTCATGTTCAATTGGGGCATTTTCCTTGAAAGGTAAGTCCGATTTTTTAAATGGAACAGCCCATATATTGTTATTCTTAAATATAATTCGATTATAATAGAACTATTTTTATTAAATATGTCCTGTCGTAAAACTATTAGTTTCTCATATATTGACATATTTTTGAAAAATGCAGCATCCAAACAAACAATTCAATTAAAATTAATATAAATCTTTAAAGATTGCCGTGGAAGATAATGTTAACTGTAATATTTGTGATTGGACAATTAAAGTTTACTTAAACCTGCTTTACATTAAATACCATAAATATATTGCATATTCTTTGCAAGAGAAGATCGACGTGATTGCGTGTTTAGGAGAGTGCCACAAGAACCCTTTATTGGCCAGTAAAATATACAAAACAAATTTTCCAAATAGAAGACATCCAAATGCAACTAGATTTTAACATTTATTAAATACTTTCACAACGACTGGATCTGTTAAAAATGCAACACACGAAAAACTAGAAGAAAATACGAAGAAAATAAAATAAAAGTACTTCAGTCTGTGATTGAAAATCCCCAAGTCTCTTCTACGGAAATAGAGAAAGAAGAAACTATTTCCCGACGTACTGTTGGAAGAATATTGAAGGAATATGAATACCATCTATATAATGTGAAACTGCGACAGGATCTACAAGAAACCGATTTCGGAAGAAGGGTTGAATTTTGCGAACGCCTGTTAGAAAAGATTTGCTAATTAGCCAGCATTTCTAAATACAATTCTTTTTACGGATGAATTAGTAAAATTTGTCGAATCACAAATATTACAGTTGACATTATCTTCCATGGCAATCTTTAAAGATTTATATTAATTTTAATTGAATTGTTTGTTTGGATGCTGCATTTTTCAAAAATATGTCAATATCTCAGAAACTACTAGTTTTAGGTATAGGACATATTTAATAAAAATAGTTCTATTATAATCGTATTATTTTTGATATTAATAATATATGGGGTGTTCCATTTAAAAAATCGGACTTACCTTTCAAGGAAAATGCCCCAATTGAACATGACTCTTACATGTGCCTGTATGTTTCAGGAAAAAAACCGATTTACAAAAACTAATACCATGTTAGTGGTTACTCAGATTTAAAACTGTGCTACTTAAATTCCCTACCTAAGTATGTTATGATTTTTTCAAATTGGGCTTGCAATGAACCAATTTTTTACAAAATTGCTAATATCTTGGCAACGCCGCATTCTAACAAATTACAATTTACGTGTTCATAAGTACTTGAATGTCTGCTATGAAATGGGATTAAAATATATATAGTATTCCATTTAAAGAAATAAGACCAGTTTTAATTGTGCTTTCATGGTTCATCCTGTATACTTGAAATTAATTTTAGAGTGCGCAACTCGTAATTCTATATAAGATTGCAAATTTTTCGCATTTCTATTTGAATTAGTTTGGGCAGATGATTCCGATTCGTTAGAACTGCCCAACCCTGTATACATATGATCTGAATTGTAGATAAAAATCCGGTGAAGTTTCGAATAAAGAATGCAATTTCCACTTTAATATTGAAAAGAAGTAAGAGTACTCCAGGTGCGTGGATGTAGTTTCCAAGAACAATTTGCTCTGGAGGTATGTTGGGATAGAATAAATATTCCTAAGTAATAAAATAACAAAAATCTAAAACAATGAATACATTAAGTATAGTACAAAGCTTCGGAGAAGAGTTTTTGTATTCTATAAGTATTTTTGCATAACTGTTTATTTGAACATAAAATGGACATTCACATTGCATTAGTAGAAGATAAGCTGGTTAGAAGAGAATGTGGTATTAGTTCAGCTAAACTAATTGCGAACTTATGCAAGACTTATGGTAAGACATTATAGTTCAATAACTTCAAACAACGTTTCAGCATTCAAAGCGTAATAATGGAATTGAATTTCGGAGATAAGCGGAACTGTATCAAAGTGTGAAATTCCACCATATAAATGATTTCGGGATATGTACCGTGCATTTTCTATTGTTTTAAATGCTGGGTAAACTTCACATTTCCATATGGCTTCAAATAAATGTCAAATAGCGAACTTGCGCCATTTATTCCCCTAGATGTTTGCAGAGTTTGCTTTACTGTCGTAACAAATACGACTTGCAAATTAAATGATTATTATAATCGAAATTAGTTAAAGAGTCCGCAATCCTAAAGATTGGTTGGAAACAGCACGCCATGCCGATCTATCCTGAGCTAATCCCTTCATCTCCCTATAGCTATTCATCTCAACGTCTTCAACTATCTGACTCACATACTCCAATTTAGGCCTACCTACCCCTCTCTTTCCCTCCACTCAACCTTCTATGATCAATTGCATAATCCCCCCCATGCCTAAGGATATGCCCTACTAATCTGTCTCTCCTACGCTGTAACACTCTCCAAATACTTCTCTTCTCCCCTACTAACTCTAGTACAGCTTCATTTGTTACTTTATCTTCCCAACCAATCCTCATCATCCTCCTATAACACCACATTTAGAATGCTTGTAATCTACGCTTCTCTTCCTTTCCTATAGTCCACGCCTCACACCCGTACAGTGCTACACTCCAAACATATACCTTCAGTAATCTTATTCTAATACCCAAGTCAATATTTGATCTTAAAATCTGTTCCTTTTCTACGAATGCCTTCCTACCCTGTGCTATCCTACACTTTATATCTACCTTGCTTCGATTATCTTTTGTGATTCTACTGCCTAAATAACAAAAATCTGACACTTCTTCGATTCTATTATCTCCTATTGTGATCCTCATTTTTCTACTGCATTCCTTTTTGTCACACCTCATCACTTTAGTTTTACCTATATTTATTTTCATGTTAAAATCCCTAGTCAATACTGCCTGCATACCATTCAATACCCTTTCTAAATTCTTTTCGCTTTCTTCCAATATAGCTATATCGTCGGCGAATCTCAACATATATATTTTCTCTCCCTGTACATTCACACCTACACTATACTCTTCTTTTACTTTGTTTATTGCATCTTCTATATATAGATTAAATAATAACGGTGAAAGTGTACATCCCTGCCGAACTCCCTTCCCTATTTTTGCTACCTCTTCTTCCCCCTCAATTCTAACTAAGGCAGTTTGGTGTTTATATAAATTAAAAATTATTATCCTATCCTTATAATCTATACCCGTTTCTTTTAAAATTCTAAACATTATGTCCCAATCTACATTATCAAATGCCTTTTCTAAATCTACAAAAGCTATGCAAGTTACCTTTCCTACCCTCATTCTTTTTTCTACTACTGTTCTTAGTGCTAAAATCGCCTCCCTCGTAATAGAAATAATAATAATAATAATAATAATATAAATAATAATCGAAATAGAACGTATATTTGTATTTAAAAAATATAATTTTCGACTTAGAAAATCACATTAGTGTTTATTGCAATTTTCTTCATTTTTATTATTGTAAAATTTAGCGATTTAAAACATCCTTTCGAATATCTAACGACTGTAATTATATTAACCAATAAAGCTGTTTATATTAACAAATTGTGGAATTGTAGAAAACTAAAAGAAAAACGATTTAATTTCCTAAAAAAATCATGCTTTAGCTTCAGAAATTTTCTTTCTAATGGGCTAGAAGAAACCGGCGAAACTTGGTCAACAAAAATAAAAATATTTTATTTCATATTATAACTAAGTTATTTTATTTTTAACTCATTTATCATGAACAAGGTACCACTTGATTCGATCAATAATTAAAAAATTCGTACATTTAACAATTTAACAATTAGCAAATTAGTCCGAACAATACAAATCGAGTAGTAACTATTTTTATAATCTCAAGTGAAATATTTTTTTTGTTTAAAAATATCCAGATGAAAACTCAGTGGCGGTAGCTGAAATATAAGTACCCCCTAAGTTAAATATATCTTGTATATAGAAACTATAAAGCACTTCGGCGGCAAATGGTGGATCATTAAAATTTTAATGACCGTCGCTGGTTCATATTCATTAAATACAACAATTTCCGCCAAAACGATGTCATAAAGATAAATTTAATCTAATATATGAAGAAGTATAGATGCGCTGCAATGTCGAAATTTAAAGTTAAAAATAAAATTCAGTTATATTATTGTATAGACGATCAAAAAAAAAATAAAGCCAATAAAGTAAGCTGTATAAAAACTACCGCCATGCTTTTATAGACAAAACAAAATAACAATGGCCAAAATGTAAGTACAAAAGAACTAGTTTTAAATATAGTGTGATTTTTTAGCGACGAATGCGAAAATATATCGATGGTGTAACATGCCTACTTACACATTTAAACAGATTGGGTGTGCCGAGGAAGAGCCATTTATTACAGCAGGCAACACTGTTTATGAAAACACATCTAGATAGAATTAAATGTCCCGCGGTCAATACCTGGATCCGTTGAAGGGTCGCAGTTCACAGGAATATCATTCGTAGGGAACAAGTTGTTACTTGTAGAAAGGGAGAGTCAGTTTACCAAATTACATTCAATCGTTTAGTTGATGGACGTTTAATGTAAGCGCAAAACACATTGGTGTATTTTTAAGCTACGCTCACGTATAAATATAAAAAGATGAAACGATTGTTAGTTTGTATATGGATAGCAACAATAAATTTGCGTATAGAAAATATTTGAGTATATAATTGTATAGATATCACTAATTTTGTTTCTTGGACCGCTAATTGCTAATTTACTACGGGAAAGTGTGTATTGATTCAGACATGCTTTTTTAGCTAAGGACGCTGTAATTAAAGGATTGAGTGGGTTGTTCTTATGTCAGTACACAGACAATTTGATCAGCCTTCTGCCGCTCAATTGCGTTTTTAGCGTATCTTCAGTTGTTAATTGAGTTGGTGTAATTGTCTCGACGTTCTACGATATTTGGCTCGAGTCTTGTATATTCCATTTAATTCGTAGCGGGGAATATATACGACGTTTTCTGAAAAAACATACATTAACACATTTACAGACCTGAAAGTGTTCGGTAAATTTCGATTGGAAATGTTAGAAATCAGTATAATTTGCATCGAGTTGATGAAAGCGCACCGAACTTCTTTTAAAGAGAAAATAAAGGATAGTGAAAATAGATAGATGGGGTATAAGTTCTGTTTTTTATAAGAATGGTTGTTATACATTAGTATGGTCTTATTAAGAAGCAGTTTTTATGAAATATCAGCGACTTTTTAAAAATATTTCTTTAATATAATTTTACAGATGTATTTTACCTCCATGTAGTGACATTTTTTCGAATTTGCATCGATGATTCAGGCATATGAATGTTATAAATGTTATGATTCTAAATATAATTTATGTGTATTTTTCCAATTACTGTATGAATTTAAACAAAATAATGATCGCATCTTCGAATTAAAAATATTCTTAAATCGAATTAATACAAATTTCCTATATAAAGCAAACATCGGCATACATCATATATTATAAATTTGTAAATTATAATGCCAGTTAGTAAATGTACATTCTGCTTTAAAGCTATTTTACTGAAAGAAATTTAAAAGTACGTACTATTCGTATCACATCTACTTTCCTCCTTAATCCGATTTTCAGCTCGCTTTATAAACACTTTCGGTACATTTTTCGGACAAAATAAGTAAATGGTGGAAGAATCTTAAATAAATTATAAAGAGTTCATAGTTGAACTTGTTCATTTATCGTGTTTATATCAAAATTGTTTTCATAAATTGAAGGGATTTGCTTAACGAATAACGAGGTTTTATTTGTAACAAACTAGGGTTATTTAAGCTAGGGTTAATTTTTTCAAATTAATAAATTATTTAATAAATTAATAAATTTTTGTGGACATTTTTACGTTTTACTAAATTTTTTTCATCGCAAGGAAATTAAAAAAAAATAAAATAAAGAAAACATCTACTTTTCTGCAATAATATGAGCCAAAATATAAATACATTAATTTGAAAATGTTATTAATATTAAACTAAGAATTGGTTTTGAGCATATCGATTATTGGTTATTTTAGTGTAAGGATTTTATTTGTTACACAACAAAAAGTAATGGTTCTCTTAAAACGCAAAGGAAACATATTGAAAAAAAAAAAATTTCTGGTGTTACTATAAAAAAATTGAAACAGGTACATTTTTTAATATCTTCGGATATCTTCGGAAGCGATGCTGATACGTGTAAAATATAAAAGACCAAAATTGATGTATATGTTAATGAGAACCTTCAAATTCTGGTTCATCCAGGAAATTCATTCTTCTCACACAATGAAGTGAGAAACAGTTCAATGCATTTATGGTGGCATAGATAGAGAAGTAAATTTGCGCTTTACAGCTTCTCACACAATAGGCAGGTTTGTGACTAATAATTTATTTATAAAGGTTTAACCAAGTGTAACTGATAAGAAATTTGTATGCGAAAAACAGTAGCGTATCTATACCGTATACAAATGTGTTAAAGAATGTTAAAATTGTTGTAAGAACTGATTTGTAGCAGCGCTATAAATTTGGATATTCTCCATGTTAATAGAAAAGAAAAGAGTTAATTCAACAAAAATCAACCTGAACATATTTTAAAACGTCACGTATTTAAGAATTAGATTATTTGAAAAATAATCGCCTACGAAAATATTTCAAAATTTAAAAATTTAAATACTCTACGCTACTGAAGAGGTATAATATATTATCTTTCCGATAATATGTCACAGTTGAATGGGTGACCATATTACATTTTCCACGAAAATTCATTGGGTTGTAATAAATAATTTAGGATCATAATCGTGGCATGTTTTCACATAAACTACAGGTGATTAAATTTCGGCTTCGGTGCCACAGTTTTAGGGGTACAATTTGAGCACATTTAAATCAAAGAAATAAGTAGAAATGAAATGTGGTAATTATGCCAACTATTTGCCAATTATTAATGAATATAAAAATATTTTGCGAAAACATTCTAAATGAAGGATGTAATGAAAGCTTCAGGCATATAATACGTTTGGTCGCTTAAGTTTCTTCGAAAAGTAAAGTAAACTTTGAGCAAAAAAAAAAGTTTTTGTTTCCTAGAGAGGGTATTTTGCACGGTTAAAATAAGCCGCGTCAAAGTTAATAATAATAAAGATTAATGTGTAATTTATAAGGATTAATGTGTAAAAATTTCCTTGATCTTATTCCTGGGATCTAATATATCCTTAAACAACTCATTTTTGGACTAAAATAATATTTTTGTATACAAGTTTATTTAAAACGCTGGAATAAGTGATATATTCTTCAGAAATATATTTTGATAATTTTTTACAATTTATAAATTTGTTTTTCCTTAGGTACAAATTTATTATTCAACTTACAATAATTGTTGACCCTAATTAAATGTCAATGTTCCTTTAAAAAATTCTTTTTTATTTTGATGCATATTGATAGATAGATAGATTTATTCATATTTCTATACATACAAGTATTTACATTTGTCAGATATAAAGAAAAAGAAAAATATATGAACATTTTCACATACAAGCTATTAAATTTGAATAACGTACATTACATTACAACGTCACATTCAAAAAAAATCTTTATACTTATACAAAGGATTTATTATAAAAAAATTCTTCAGTGTAGATCTAAAATGATTATAATCCAGAATTGTACGGCAAATAATTGAACATTTTTTGGGAGACATAGAGTGGTCCTTTTTGCTACTGTATTTTTATTATTTTACGTACCAATATATTTTTAATAACTAATAACATACGTGAAAAAAAATTCATCCCAAGCAGACTTCGCCTGAAAATCATTCAACCGAAGCTTCAAACAGTATTTTCATTTATAAAATTTAATTAAAATTGTTTACTAGAATTTATAACGTACGTTGGAATTATTTCTAGTATTCATTTAAATTCGATGTGGATGACTTTTGATATTATGCGGGGGTAAAACAACAATTTATTTTGATTATTTACGAATAATAACTACGCTTGCAAACTACTAAACAAAGCGATTGATTTCGAAATTTGGTTTAATTATTAGCCTATTTGCGGCAATAAATACGTGCAAATGAAAACGGGAAATCGACTGGAATATTGGAAATAATAGCGAAAGTTCAAAATACGCATCGAATTCTAATTATTAGGCTCTCAATGATGGATTGTTTTCATTAAATTCATCACCTGGCCTCTATTGGTATTACGTAAAATTTATTATAACACTTCAAAAATACTAAAATATTAAATAATACATTCTTATACTATTCATTTTTGGAGTATTTACTGCAATTCTTCAACAATCAAAAGCTATTTTTTTCAAGGATGGAATCATTTCAGCATTCGAAATGGCAAAATATAAACTTTCAAATTTCCCATCGTTAATGGTGACCATTGAAATCAATCTTTATAAGTTCGCTTTTACAAATTCATTCGCGTATTTCGCGATTTCTTAGCATCAAAGTTAAATAACAACCATACTACTTTACAAAGCAGCAAAGAGGCCCATTAGAAAACTAAAACGAATCGAATTTCTTTTTGAAATGTAAGTATCATTTGCTAAAGTATCGGCTCCATTGATATCTGATTAAATTCGAGATTGAATTTCTATACATGGAAGATGTCGCGATAGATATAAGTCATTCACTTAAGATATCAAAATATATATAAGGGTGAAGATTTAAAATTCGATTGGATTTCTCATGATAAAAACCAGTTATAAATATTATTGCCATATGTAATAGTTATTTATAATATTCGAGTTGTAAAGATTCATATTACGACACGAGATGTTGAGTTGTTTGAAAATACGTCGAGTGTCGTAATATGAATTTACAACTCGAATATTGTACGAAATTTTATTACAAAAAAAAATATTTGACAAGAGTTGTCAAAATAAATTTTAAAATGATGTTATGTCCTAAACAAAAATGATACCTGCTTTTATAAGGATTTAAGTTTTCTAAGTAGTCTTGAACTGTTTGTTGTTTCTGAGTTGTCTTGGTTACTGTTAAACACGTTTGGAAAAAGTTTGCAAAAAAGTACTCTTTGAAAATGTCTGATTCTGCAGAAAGTTTACCCTCGGAAGTAGAGTAAATGGAGCAATTTCAAGTCTAATTCCCACAAAATCAAAGTTACGATATGAACTTGAATATCAGAAATTTTAAAAAATGGTGTGATTCAAAAAGAATAAAACAAGTGTCGGAAAAATATTTGTTGGCGTATTTCGCCGAAAAGCAACAATCACAAAAGCCGTCAACGCTTTGGACGCACTATTCCATGTTAAGAACCACGATTTCCGTAAGAAAAAATCAAGATATAAGCAAATTTATACAGCTAGTTGCTTTTCTTAAGAAAAGTTCAGACGGATACACGACAAAAAAGTCTAGCATTTTTTCTAAAGAAGTATGTAGGTTTTTGGGTACAGCAGAGGATGAATTGTTTTTGCTTATGAAAGTTGGCATTTTTGGGGCTTGTCGACGAGACGAACTTACGAAGTTAATGTTAGATCACATTGAAGACCAAGTATCATATGTTAAAATCGTGATCCTATCTACAAAAACGAAAATCATACGAGAATTTATAGTTACCAAGAGAAACCTGCCAGGTATTTACTACTTAACCATTTTTCGAAAATATGCTGAGCTTCGTCCTCCTATTGCAACTCACAGGCGTTTTTTTGTCAACTATAAGCAAGCAAAATGTAGCTCGCAGCCTGTTGGGATCAATACCTTTGGAAATATACCAAAATTAATTGCAAAGCAGTTGGGCTTGAAGAGACCCGAAAAATATACGGGGCACTGTTTTCGGAGGTCCTCTGCTTCTATACTGGTAGATGGTGGGGCGGATATGCAAATGCTTAAGCGTCACGGAGGGTGAAAATCCTCTGCTACTGCAGAGGGGTATGTTAAGAGTTCTTTAGAAAATAAGAAAGAAATAGCAAACAAGATTATGGGTTCCAAAAAAAACCATGACGGTTCAAAACACCAACCTGAATAACTTAGTGATGTCCACCTCTGATCTGCAAATTTCAAATTGCAAAAATGTGTTATAAATGTATATAATAAATAATTTTAAAATGTTACTCTATTAATCAAAAACTCATTACACTTTTTTACATTACAACTCATTTTTTAAAAACTGTAATATTTACTTTACTGAATAAAAATAGGTAAACACAATTTTTAAATCTGAGTTCACATAACTTTTTTTTACATAATTTTTACAACAATTGTTTTATCTATTTTCACTCTAACGGTATATATATATATATACATAAATTTTAATTGTAGAGATTTTCATGTACTGTAAAACACACTAGATTTTTATTTATATAAATTGATATAATGTTACACGTCATTGTTTTAAAATTCTCTCATATATTCGTCAACGTTTCTAATTTTAGAAGTCCATTTTTCTTCGCTACCCATTCTAAATTATATTATTACATCTTGTTAGATGTGGTTGTTCTTTTAACCTGAAAATCTTAAGACCAACCATGCTTAGGCCATTATCTTTTGTCACCTTACCGCTACTTCTTTACCGTTATTTCATTTGCTCGTTTGCAATGTTGCGTGGCAGCACTCTTTCGCTGATCGTTTCTTCAGTGGTAAATGATTTCGTTATGACCCAAATTGTCGCCGAGACTTGCTTTATTTCAAGTCTGCAATGGTATTTCAACGATAACCCAATATCTTTTACATGAACTATGATAATTAACGTATTCTACTTTGTCGTCAATTAATTCGCTAAATCCGAAAAAATATTTACATTTTCGGTTCGCCAATTTATGGGATTTGAATGTATTTACGTGGTATAACTCACCCAAGGACACAGTTAGGGATTTCACGCTGCTAATGAGCATATATTTACTTTACTGAATGGAAGTAGATAAATAATTTTAAATATTTTTTGCAATATAATATATGAAATTAGCAACTCAAAGCATTCAATTTTCACAAAGTTTATTGTGTGAAATTATTACTCCATGCATGCTTCATATCTTCATTTCTCGAAGGGTTGATAATAAGAATAAAAGCACGTGTTCGTTTCAATTCTGGATGGTAATTACGTGGTAATCATGTCTGCATTGTTTATCATTTCTACATCAACCGAACCGATATATTTCACGTACGTGCTTATACTTTAATGACATATAATCCACCCTAAATATTGATTAAACCCCTCACATATGGTAAGGGTATTTGTAAATAGCAGAGATTATAAATTGTCATAGTACTGTTGTAAATTTTGAAGTGTAATGATATACATATCTGTAAAAAGAAGTATTAAAGATCGATTGTTAAAAGGAAGATGTAGATTTAATATTTAATCAGGTTGAATTTTAAACGAACACCTCTTCCGGTAATGCGATTATATTTTTTAGAAGCAAACGAGAAGGAGTAATAAAAATGTTTTGGAATTCGTGATAAATAGAAGTGGAGTGAATATTCGCGGCAGGGATTAGAGATGGGAAACCCATCTAAAGAAAAAAACTTTTCGGTCACAATAGTCACGCATTTTGCCGCTTTTCATTAAAAAAATCTAAAATAATGTATTCTATAAATTTGGCCTCACAAATTAATCAAAAGGATTATGAAATTAAATTGGGAATATGAGAAATTTCTTATTGATTTGTTTCGAAAACAAATTTTTGTACATTTATTTGTTAAAATTGATTTTCATTAATTTATCAAACCGCTGTCAATGCGCATCATTGAAACAGATTTTTTTTTACATAAAAATTGTTACTTTAAAATGTTAATACTAGTTAATAATAAATTTATGTATCAATGTAAATCAAAGCAAAAATTTAGAGTAAGAATTCTTTTTCTAGACCAGATCTTCTTGCCTATAAAATATTGCAGTTGAATAGATCTTTGCCAGCAATTTCATTATAACATATAAAGAAAATTTTATACAATTAAAAATGATTTTAAATTCAACAAGTTATACATTTTATAGTTTTTTTATATATAAATCTACGCCTATATATATATATATATATATATATAAGTTAAAGAAATTCCAACATGATTGGTATTATTTTAATAATTTGAAATATTAAATTTTTTATTGAATTTTAAATGTTTCAAAAAGAGTGCAATAATAATTCGACTTATCGATGGACCTATCTCAAGTTCAGAGGTCCGCTTGAAAATTCCATCGACCCGTAAGAGGTCGTGTCTCTTTGGGAATTTCTGGGTCAGATATTTAAAGTTACGAATAATGGAGCCAATAATAGAAATCGTTACAAGAATCGTGGGAAAATCAATCGAATTAGAAGATTGTACATAATCCACCGCAGGAGTTCAATTCCCAAAATCCCATCACGGGCTCTAACTTCTGCGTTCATACAACGATAATTCGATTTGCTTGACTGTTCAAGGATCGTACGCGATCCAGTGAATTTGACCATAGCAGAATCAATATTTACGGAAGCTTCTTCTGGTCGGTCTACACGAAAACCCGCAGAGATATCGTGTTAAACCGGAAGTGGATATGTGCAGCTTCGTATCTGATTGAGCTTCATGAGTGCAATAAAAAACGGAAGTGAAAAATCGGTGAGTTTTTGTAGAAAGCAATGTGCGAAACAAATGTATGGTATATTGTGAGATATGAAAATGTTTTAGAAAATTCGTAACAAAATGGTTCTTTGGATTGTTTATTTTGTAGATTATTGCTTCCAAAGCGACGTTAATAACAATATTTACGTATATATTAAATTTTGTAATTTTTTTTCATGAGTTGCATGTCATATTAGTATCATTAGTCATGGCACTTTCCTTGAAATTAAGGCATTAATATTAAATAAAGACTAATGTACAAGCTAGTGCTATACAATCAGCACTAAAAGCCTAAATAATCCTCTTTAGTGGGGAAAAATGCTCTCTACTTGGTCCAGTCTAATAATATCCTTTCAAATATGTATAATAAAAGCCACGTTCACATTTTACATTATTAATATTTATAACGTAAAAATTAACACTAAATACGTCTCATGATATGACATTAAATTTAATTGAAGGATTGTTTCGTTATACCGGGTGTAGATTTTTTTTTGGTACATAAAAAAAATTTGATCAATGCAATTATTTATTTAAAGTAAATTAGGTGAATTTTAGAGTAAATATGTGAATACAAAAGAATTAAAAATGACATCTGATGGACTTTATTGCAGTTTTGTAGCTGCAGTGGTTTGCAAGGAAAGGAACACAACTTAAGACGTAGAATTTGAAGAGTAGTAGCCTTGAATATTTGAAACAATTGCACAAAAGACAAAAAAGCAATGAATTGATTTATTGTTCTTTTCACGTGTAATACATTTTTATTTAGTCTATTCGAATTTAGTTTCTAAATCGAATAGAGTTACCAGGTAACGGGCTGTAAGCCTGTCAAGTGTCAGATATCTATTCCAGCAACGGTGGCCATATTGATATCATCGAGGAACGAAATTATTTGTAGACCGATCAAACCGAACACGGAAAACATGAAAACCAGACGCTCGTCAATTTGATAAAATGAAATTTCTACATGAAAAAGTTACAGAACGATACAATAAACGTGTATTCGAATTTCGGACAAATATTCTTTCTTAAACTAAGGAAGAGTATATTATTGTCCATAGTCAAATACAAGATTAATTTGTACAGATTTTCCAACGATATAATAGTTTCAAGTCTTAGCGATCAGAAAAGAATGTTACATTCCAAACTAATTGAAAAGAACAGTTGATTAAAATACAAAACGTTGTCAATATTAGCAACCAGAGGCGGTTCCTTATGCAGGCCGCAGGGCCGCGCGCCCCTCCTGAACATTGAGCGCATCACCGTAGATATATCGCGATATTTTATCTCGGCACTATTTTTCCTAAAAGATAAAGCTTGCGCCGCGATAACAATCAACACAACGTTCGTTGTGGTATCCGTTGCAAGTCAAAGCAGCGACCGATGCTGTATCTATCTATATCTATCATTCGCGTGGTATAGATATATCGCTAATTTGGTGCCGCTGCGTGTTCAGCGCCACCCAGTACAGGTTAAATGCATATACACTCATCTCACTCTATTCCAAGCAATCGGTGAGAGCGACCGTATGCAGTATATCTTCTGTTTCTTCACATTCCGAGCGGCTATCCAATGCCAGTACAAGTTAAATACATATATACAGTACATATGCAATGAGATGAGTGTTTTATAGAGTGCAGGCGACCGATCTATTGGATGTCGCGATTCTTTAACGCCTTAGAGAAGTTCAGAGAGAACAGAGTATATATATATATATATATAAATTGATATAGAATAGCCAGATTAGACAGTAGCATTTGTTCTGTATATGTACGATATGTACGATTTTGCCACGTGTTTCTCCAAGAATATATTTAATAAAAATGAATAGTGTTAGTTCTTTATTGAAAATAGAGTTTTGCAGACTTTCTCTTGTGGACAAAGTAAAAATTAAAGAATTAGGTAGACCATTGCCAGATTTCAATTTATCGCAAACTTGTGCAAGGAGTGCTCAAAACCGGACATTTACGCGACATTTTACAAGAGACATTTACAAAAAAAATTATAACACAGATGAAGGACAGATTCTCATATCGTGGCCATCTAAAAGCCGCTGAGTTATTTAACACGAAATCGTTGCCAACATTTTCTAAACAATTTCCAGTGGATCATTTGGAAACCGTGTGTCATGCATATCCATTTTTGAATAAAACCAGATTAAAAACAGAATTAGAAGTCATTTACTCGCGTTCGGATTTTTATCAAATAAATGGAGCCACAAATTTTCTTTCGTTATTGCTACAAAATAATCTCAGTGAAACTTTCCCGGAAACTATAAAAATACTTAAAATTATTTTAACAACCCCGATGACCACTGCTGAATCAGAGCGTTGTTTTTCAACACTTAAAAGAATGAAGACTTTTTTGCGAAATGCTATGGGTAATGATCGTTTAAACGCGGTGGCGATGATGTGTATTAATAAAAATGTGGTGCGAGATATTTACAATTTTAACGAAAAAGTTTTGGAAAAGTTTATATCAATGAAAGATAGAAGAGTGGAATTCACTTTCAAGAAATGATTGAATTTAATCATTTTGCATCCATTTTAGGTAAGATTTCTCACTATTATGTCATTTTTTAAGAAATGCGCCCCCCCCCCAGATTGAAATGGCACGAGCCGCCACTGTTAACAACGTTATTTATTACTTAAAATTACTTTATTAAATTTTGATGTACATAGTCCTCCATTAGGGTGAGCGAGATTAGAAATATCCAGACATAGAAAGAAGTCTTGAAAGTTACAAAAACTACATTTCAACTGGATTTAGAACTTTGAAGAATATCAATCTTCATCAATTCAGTCATTTAAACTGCGATGTAACATGAAAAGTGCACAGCTATGTAAACGATGTAATGGGAATAGACAGTCAGCACAATTTTTTTAACATGATAGCTTCACGAAATAAAATACAGAAATACGAAATATCACGCATTTATAAAATAAGTTATAGATTTTATTACATAGTTATAAATAACGGATATAATTTAATTGTATACGAGGCAAAATTGCTATTAGAGTAGAGTTTATTCAAATGAGGAGCAAATATAGTTATTTAAATACAGCTGAAGATTGAATTATTAAATAATAGGATTTGATCTAAGGATTTAAATCTGAAAATGGTTTTAATAGACATTAATTGAAATGGAAGAAATTGCAGTTTTACAAAAAAATGTTTAAATGCCCTCCTCGAGATAAAATTTTTAAGAGAAAAAATATTAAACATAAAAAATATTGTACAAAATTTAAAAAAAATTATTGGTCACTTTCATTATAGCTGTAAAACTTTCAAAGCATAACTTGTTCAGCTTTAGTGTCTATCGATAGCGCTTATTTTATTTCTGGCTATAGCCGCAACATCAATTATTTAATTGACACTTGATCGAGTGTGTTTATCACAATATTGTGCCGCCAAACAAAAATGATGCGATATTATTGTCCTTACATCAATGGCGGCCAAATAATTGATCACATCATTATAAGTATCTGTTGCATTTTCTATACTAGTGAGGATATATCAATTATCGTATTATTCACTATCAATCGAATAATCCATCGAATTTCTGTCATTCGATGTTAAAAATTCATAGTTATTAATAAAAAAAATTTATGTTTGTTATTTATAAGAATTGATTGAAAACGTCATTTATATTCTATCCTTTAATACTTAAACTAATTATAAATAATTATATTCATATTCAATTTAAAAGAATTAAAAAAAAAAATAGATCACGCCTACGCTGAATATTATTCAAAATCTTCTCGTGATTTCAACAATATTTTCTTAATTTTGCAGAAGATTCGAGCATAAATAAATAGTCGTACAAAAGAACTGTATTCAGAGTATTCAACTCGATTTAAAATTAAAAAAAAAATTAAACTTTCATTTTATATTCGATCCGTTCAAATGTGAAACGTTGCCCCGCGCTATATTTAGAGAAATCGATAAGAAACATACAACTGACATGTATTGTTTTCGGACGAAATGTGGGTTAGGGAAGATCTTTTCGATTTTTTTTCGATAGGCTAAAAGAATGGCGTATCTTATACAAAAGACTCAGATATTTTATATATTTTAATAATCCCTTATCGGTATACGATTTTTGTTACTGAAGAATGACAAAGAACAGAAAATGTAAAATATTGGATAGCGATAAGCTGGTAAAAGTATTTGTTGAATACGAGCGTCGTTTTCCTGCGAAGAAAGTTTTTATTGAAAATATAACTGCGTTTCCTTTTGATTCTAAACTGGGATAACATATTATTTAAACACAACATAAATTATTTCGAAAATTGATTATGTGGAATTCTATTTTATTTATATGTTACTGTTTTATTAATATGCCAAATTAAGTTCATTTTTCATTTACAAAATTCGAGAATTTAATTTAATTTACGCCAAATAATGCAAATAAACAAATAAAATACACGAAAATTTGGCAATTAATTCGATTTAGTTTCTAAAGAACTTTATCTAAAAAAATATCCTTATATTTCAATGAAATTAAAAAAAAATTTTGACCATATTATAGAATCCTTCGTGTTCCTATTTCACGATCAAATACTTCTGGTTGATTTACATCACAAATGACAGCAGACTAAGTAGCTGCCAGTGGCGTAGAATATTAATCGTGTTTTCACACTGTGTTAAGCATTATCAAGTTAGGGTAGAACGCCAATGCTGCTGAAGGATATTTTTATACATCATTAGCTTAATTAACGATTAATTTCCGTGTTCACTGATATAGCTGCACGAACATTTTAGTTATTACAAAGCATTTACAAACATTTCCATTGCCGTGCAATATTTAATAATTGAATATATTAGTAAATTCCTTTTAAAAAAACGAAAATAAAACCACACATTTTAGGGTCACATATGCTGCCAATTTTAACGCGGTACAGTTTTGTGTACAAGTTATTCAATGGCGGAAAATCTTTTTTCAAACAAATTTCCATTTTTTATTCTAAATCGACTTATCTGTTTAGAATAAAAACTCAATTGCCTGTATTTTTGTGGTACTTGCATATTTTGATTTTATCTATTGTATTAAACAGAATTGTATATTCCAAATGTGGATTTATTTTATCACTTGGTAAGGCGAAATTTGGTAAATAAATTATATATTTATTATTCAAGCGATGCAATAAATTTCTGGCCGAATTTTATCGCTTCGAATTTCCAATATGTTGTCCAATATGCTTTTTTAGTTTGTAACATGAGAGAAATTGTAACATTACGACCAGGATGTAAAAGGACCTTCCACTAAACTATAATAATTTATATCCACATATATACAGGTGGTGCTATTTTAAATGAGAAATTGATCATGTGACAATATTTTTAAAATTTGGAGTTTCTTTTGAGCCATTTCTGAGTTTGTGGTCTTTTAAATGCAGAATTCTAAAAAATGTTCGGCAAATATAGTGCGCTGAAGTTTAAATATCGCTCTATTTTACACTTAAAAAATAGTTATGTGTGTTTTTTTTTTTTAAAAAGACAAATTACAATGGTGGTTACAATAATTCATAGTGTAAACAGGTCTTTAGAAATTAAAGGCACTGATTATATTATTTACGAACATCAGCCGCATATACTAATTGCAATGCAATGTATTATGATCTAAACGTCAAACTCAATCAATCACGTGATGCCATCATTACGAAAATCAATATTATTATACTGGGTGAACGATATTTTAGTATACTCTAAAAAAATCTTTCTGTTGTTAGCTTTATCTTAAATAATGCGGCTAGTTAAGCAAATTCAAGAAAGAAAAATTTCAAATATCAAATATTAAGTGAATATTTAATTATAGCATATGTTGTTTTTCTTGTATTTTTTAACACTTTGATTAAAACAGCATATTTTCATAAAAAAAAAAAAATGTATTCCAATATTTCAATGCCTTATTGTTGCCTTTTATCGTATTAACTATTGACATTTTACACATTCTAATTACATTTTTATTTTGTACATATTCTGAGTCAAAGATTTCAAAAAGGATAATGTCAATGATCATCCTGCTAAAGAATTTTGCGCGCTTCTGTTGAATTATATAAGGCGTGTGATTATATCCGCGAAGAAATTGAATTGAGACCATGTTGAAATTCGTTTTTTCCTGTTTTATATCTTGTACAGAATTTACAGTCGAGAAATTTGTGGGTGTATGTATTGTGTTAAGAAAGATAGGATCAAATTAAGGAAATAAATAAATAAGTTAACAAAGATTTTTTTTAATTATCACTGCGTTGTTAAATAATAATAAATCGTGACAGAGGTATTTTATTTCGTTTTTATCTTGTGCTACTGAAGATGGGGGTTTAGCCTTCGAAATGCGCATCTAGCTACTTAATGCTTTAAGTTACGGTATTTGGGTGATATTCTATACTATTCACAACGAATATTGAATTATATGCAACTAGTGAAGTGTATTACAATTTGGCAACTGGAACATAAAAAAATTATTCAGAACGAAAAAATTATAATTAAATTAAAAAATCCGAGATTGAAGGAATATGGGATATACTGTATTTTTATTTTTATTTCAAGGATTTTCGGTAGGATGAATTTTTTTTTAGAATTTTTTTGATAATTTCACTATATAATAAATTCATCAATTAGTGACTAAAAATCTCTAACGGTATTTTAAAGTATATATTTAGAAAATATCTTGAATTGTTCGCATATAAATATATAAATCTTATTTTTTAAACAAATAAAGCAGTAGTCAATCGTTCAAAAAAAATAATTTATGTAATATTTATTGGAAAATCTATAAATTTAAAAAATATATATAGTAAAATATTTATGAATTTCAGATTATGAATAATAGTTTGCACAAAGAAATATTATCGCATATCGATTACCGTTATATTGCAATAAAATATATTGACATTGACGTACGCTGAAATATACAGGATAATGTTAACATTAAAATCTTAACAAAAAGAACCAATTAGAAAAAAAAAGAAATTAAATTGGGTATACAAATTTCTTGAAACATTAAATATCAAAAATTGAATATAAAAATTTTCAGTTCAGAATACGCTGACTACCTTCAAAGTATTGTTTGAAAATTAAAACACGATTTTTTTTTCGTATATTATATAAAGTTACTTACGTTTCAGAACATGAAGGATTATTGATTATTCATTAGAAAATTATAGACTTTAATATTCGAATTACGATAATGTATATTGATATCCAATCCAAGGCTAATAGAGCGCATCTATTTTGTAATAAATATTGAAAATATATGGCTAGAAGAATGGCAAGCTGGTGAATTCATATATGTATGGAAGCGACATAATTCACTATTACTATCATTGCCATAGTTTGACATTAATAAATCACAAGAGTAGCATTAACAAATAGCTATAAGATATATATAGATTTTGCGTTTTATTTCAAAGATTAACATTTATTTAATATATACAAAATATATAGAAAGATTCGCATTATTTAATAGCTCAACATTCATCAAAAATATTATTTATTTTAATTGAAAATAGCGAATAACGTAAAATAAAACGGTTGCATAAATTCTCATTTTATACAAAACACGGATCTGTTTAATATTTTTGGAGTAAATTTAATCTGATATTAAAGTTAGTTAAAGAGTCCGCAATCCTAAAGATTGGTTGGAAACAGCACGCCATGCCGATCTATCCTGAGCTAATCCCTTCATCTCCCTATAGCTATTCATCTCAACGTCTTCAACTATCTGACTCACATACTCCAATCTAGGCCTACCTACCCCTCTCTTTCCCTCCACTCTACCTTCTATGATCAATTGCATAATCCCCCCATGCCTAAGGATATGCCCTACTAATCTGTCTCTCCTACGCTGTAACACTCTTCAAATACTTCTCTTCTCACCTACTAACTCTAGTACAGCTTCATTTGTTACTTTATCTTCCCAACCAATCCTCATCATCCTCCTATAACACCACATTTCGAATGCTTGTAATCTACGCTTCTCTTCCTTTCCTATAGTCCACGCCTCACACCCGTACAGTGCTACACTCCAAACATATACCTTCAGTAATCTTTTTCTAATACCCAAGTCTATATTTGATCTTAAAATCTGTTCCTTTTCTACGAATGCCTTCCTACCCTGTGCTATCCTACACTTTATATCTACCTTGCTTCGATTATCTTTTGTGATTCTACTGCCTAAATAACAAAAATCTGACACTTCTTCGATTCTATTATCTCCTATTGTGATCCTCATTTTTCTACTGCATTCCTTTTTGTCACACCTCATCACTTTAGTTTTACCTATATTTATTTTCATGTTAAAATCCCTAGTCAATACTGCCTGCATACCATTCAATACCCTTTCTAAATTCTTTTCGCTTTCTTCCAATATAGCTATATCGTCGGCGAATCTCAACACATATATTTTCTCTCCCTGTACATTCACACCTACACTATACTCTTCTTTTACTTTGTTTATTGCATCTTCTATATATAGATTAAATAATAACGGTGAAAGTGTACATCCCTGCCGAGCTCCCTTCCCTATTTTTGCTACCTCTTCTTCCCCCTCAATTCTAACTAAGGCAGTTTGGTGTTTATATAAATTAAAAATTATTCTCCTATCCTTATAATCTATACCCGTTTCTTTTAAAATTCTAAACATTATGTCCCAATCTACATTATCAAATGCCTTTTCTAAATCTACAAAAGCTATGCAAGTTACCTTTCCTACCCTCTTTCTTTTTTCTACTACCGTTCTTAGTGCTAGAATCGCCTCCCTCGTCCCTCTGTTTTTCCTAAAACCAAACTGATCTTCTCCTAGCCTTTCCTCTACTTTATTTTCTAATCTCCTATAAATAATCTTTAGCAATATCTTCGATGCATGTGATAGTAGACTAATGGTCCTATAGTTCTCACACAAATTAGCTCCTATTTTCTTCGGCATTGTTACTATTCTACTACGCTGAAAATCCTGTGGTACTTCTCCCTTCTCATATATTTTACAAACTAACCTGTATAATCGCTCCTGCATTTTTTCCCCTGCGTGTTTTATTAATTCGGCTGGTATCATATCAATCCCCGCTGCTTTGTTATTCCGTAAATCATTTAATGCTCTATGAAACTCTGACCTAAGTATGCTAGGACCTAAGTCATCCTCATCTATCTGTTCCACACTTTCTAGCTCCTCCATGTCCTGCCTACCTTTATATAAATCTTCAAGATACTCCTTCCATCTTCTAGCTTTTTCCTTATTTTCTGTGAGTTCCTTACCCTGCTTATCACATATAATGTTACCCTTTGGTTTTACTTTAGAAAAATGTGACTTAATTTTCCTGTAGCCCAAATCTACTTTACCTCTTCTCATATCCTCCTCAATATCCTCACAATTTCCTTTTATTCACTCTTCTTTCTAAATTGCTAATAACGTAAAATCAAACGGTTGCATAAATTCTCATTTTATACAAAACACGGATCTGTTTAATATTTTTGGAGTAAATTTAATCTGATATTAAAGATGCAACTAAAATAGCATATGATATAAATATATACCTATAATATAAAAGATCAAAGGTAGATAGTTACTAAAACGATTGATTTATTTTTGTTACGATAATATCATAAATTACAGTGAAATGTAGTAAAATTCGCTAATTATTTCAAAAATCTTATATTTATTTTTAATATTACTATATGTCGTGTTTCATGTTCAGATATATAAATTTGCTATTTGATACTTAATTGAGGAAAATTGGTTTATAAAATCATATTAAACATAGTTGCCAGATTGTAAGATGATAAATTAAGGGACATAACGATGAACAATCTTGTTGAAAAATCTCCATATAAAGTTGAAGATATTTATATCAAAAACCCCATCCGAATTAATTTTAAGATTGAAGATATTTTTAATCGGAACATGTTTATTCGTACCAAAAATAAAAATATATACACGCAGTGTATAAAAATAGCGTTTTACCACACTTCATGTGAGTCAATATATTTTCTCTGAATGATATAACGTACATAATTGTTTACATTTTTTTTAAACAAGCCCCAGATTCTGTAGAGTATATAAAAAAAGCCTAAAATAAATCGCAGATTCGTATTTTACAATTATTTCGTATGCTAACTATTTTTGCTTTTTCTTGCACATCTTGCATATCCTTGTTTCAACATATAAAAAATTAATTTGTTGTTGCTCCTGGTGAAAATTACATTAACAATACGAGCAAGAAATTGTGTTTAATATAGCCATTCAAATTCTCAAAGTGATATTTGGAAAAATACGACACATATGTTAATTTGTGATGTTATTTAACAGTGCGAAAAAAAAATTGATAACAAAATTAGTTTTGAATTCAATAAACAAGTCGCATATATTTCTTGCTTAATGCTGTTGAACTTTTCATCCCTATCGAATTGAATTGATATGCATAAAGCATTTGCACGCTTTACAAACAAATTTCGCTGTACAATAGATCGACCGAAATATTATATGACGCCCTACCTTTCCTGTCCGTTTATATAATTGTATGTCGTTGTTTGTTTACATGTTCAGAGTGGATGTGGACCTCGTCATAATAACTTAGTTAGATAGAGGAAGGTCCAATATTTGAAAACCATTGGCTGGCTTCGTTGTTCAGCTTAAATAATGATTTGTTGACTGTGCGTTCTACATCGGATTAATTCTTACTTGCAACTGATTAAATGTCGTCTTACTAAGCAAAGAGAACCTACCAGTTCTATGCAGTTTTACCTCCTTATGCAGGCCGCAGGGCCGCGCGCCCCTCCTGAACATTGAGCGCATCACCGTAGATATATAATTGTATTGCGATATTTTATCTCGGCATTATTTTCCCTAAAAGATAAAGCTTGCGCCGCGAACATACCTAACACTATAGAATATATATCGTTGTTTATTCTATTCTGGGTTAAGATTCTTTTGCGTCCTAACAGAGAAGCCTAGTATACCTAACACTCATGACTCAACACGATATGGCAGCTAGCAAGTACCAGTCAAATGCATATGCCCTATCTGCTGGAAGCGTTAGAGTTAGAGCGACCATATGCAGTATAACTATATATCTATACTGCATATACTTCGCAATATAGCTATATTGTTAATATGTAGTACACATTCCAGCGCCACCCAGCCACACAGTACAGGTTAAATGCATATACACTCATCTCACTCTATTGCAAGCAATAAAGTGAGAGCGACCGTATGTAGTATGTCTTCTCTATTTCTTCGGTCCGCTTGAAACTATATTACGACTAGTGTGCAACATTCCAGCGGCTTTGGATGAGTCATAGCAACGTGACGTCACGCTGCTTGTACAGCGAGAATATATATCGTTGTTTATGCTATTCTGGGCTACGATTCTTTAGCGTCCTAACAGAGAAGCCTAGTATACAGTAAAATTGATATAGATATAGTTGCATTGTTCTGTGAGTTACGTATGTACGATTTTGCCACGTGCTCATCCAAGAATATATTTAATAGAAATAATTTCATACAAATGAATAGTGTTAGTTCTTTATTGAAAATAGAGTTTTGTAGACTTTCTCTTGTGTACAAAGTAAAAATTAAAGAATTGGGTAGGCCATTGCCTGATTTAAATTTATCGCAAATTTGTGCAAGGAGTGCTCAAAACCGGACATTTACGCGGCGTTTTACAAGAGACATTTACAAAAAAAATTATAACACAGATGAAGGACAGATTCTCATATCGTGGCCATCTACAAGCAGTTGAGTTATTTAACACGAAATCGATGCGAACATTTTCTAAACAATTTCCAGTGGACCTTTTGGAAACCGTGTGTCATGTCGATCAATTTTTGAATAAAAACAGAATTAGAAGTCATTTGCTCGCGTCCGGATTTTTATCGAATAATTGGAGCCACAAATTTTCTTTCGTTATTGCTACAAAATAATCTCAGTGAAACTTTCCCGGAAACTATAAAAATACTTAAAATTATTTTAACAACCCCGATGACCACTGCTGAATCAGAGCGTTGTTTTTCAACACTTAAAAGAACTTGCGAAATGCTATGGGTAATGATCGTTTAAACGCGTTGGCGATGATGTGTATTAATAAAAATGTGGTGCGAGATATTTACAATTTTAACGAAAAAGTTTTGGAAAAGTTTATATCAATGAAAGAAAGAAGAGTGGAATTCACTTTCAAGAAACGATTGAATTTAATCGTTTTGCATCCATTTTAGGTAAGTTTTCTCACTAATATGTTATTTTTTAAGAAATGCCCCCCCCCCCCTCCCCCAGGGTGAAATGGCACGAGCTGCCACTGCAAAGAGAACTTACGGATCAATTTGAATTTGCAAAAATCTCACAAAGTGTTATTGATCAATGTTTAAGAAGCTTATAGTTTGAATGACTATATATATTCGTATGTTACTTTCTTTGTACATTCTTCATTCACCTATAGAACAGTTTGCAAACATTCAACGTAAGTAAAATCAACTCTTTGCTGTAGTATAAAACAATGCCACATTTATAAATTATTTTATTTTAGTAATCCAAACAAAATTTACTTCTCTGCAATATTTCAAGAAAATTCCTTTCCGTCCATTTTAGTCCTAGATACATTCAAGTAAATTGATAAAATTTTGTACGAGAAAATTAACACATTCAATCGATATTCCACATTTCTCTGAATGCAACAAAATAAGTGACATTTCAATTATATCATCGTCGATGCCGCTGAAAAAAGTAGACTATAGAAATCATACAAATTTTCGTGCTCGAAGTGTAACGAAATCTAATATATTTTTGCAGTATTTGCGCATAAATAACATTTATTTAACCGGGGTGATTTTATCGACAACTGTGTCAGATGTCCACCAATAACCGGAAGTAAATACACAAATGAAATGTTACCAAATGTAGGTCACAAAATATAAGCATAAACTCAAGATCTCAAATTATCAAAGTAACAAAAAACGTGTAGAATTTTCAGGTATAAACTTAAAAAATCCATGATACATAATTTTGTCTGTGAATTTGATTTCAAAAAAGAATTCATCATAAAAAAAATTCATTCGAACGCATCATTCAAAAAATGCAGCCTACGAATTTTAATAAATGCACCATAAAGACTCAAAAGGCTTTTTCATGTTTATTGTTTTTTAATTATTTCAAAAGGCATCTGCACCAAAGCAACTTCATTTATTAAATTATCATTCTTTTCAGCTACTGTTCTCGGTGGAAAATGTAAATATAATTGGCGTGTTTTGGTCTGTTGATTCTGCGGGATTAGCGAACGAAAAGAATAAACTAGCGCAAAATAAATACAGGCTCGAGATAACTGCGGGAATAACGAGATATTCAGAATTCATACAGGGCTTATTAACCGTCCGACAATATTTTGAGCAGGATAATTGAAAACGCACAAGTAACCAATGACAATATAAATACACAAAGCTTATAATATGAAGTTGAATGAAAGTTAATAACGTGGTACATTCTAATAATCACCTCTCATGTGGCCAACACTATAATATATAGAATTAATTAAGCCTTTCCCGGTCCAATACACCTATTGAATTTCAGTTATTATAACACGGAGAATCGTGGTTTATATTAAACACCATTATTCACACCCCCGAGAGGCCAAAAGGGAAACCAGGTCATGTACAATATGTTCATTAATTGCTAAATTATTGCCTTCAATTAATATTATATACCACGTTGAAAAATTATATTAAAAACAATACAAAAATTGCTTTAACTAGTTAGTTAAAGAGTCCGCAATCCTAAAGATTGGTTGGAAACAGCACGCCATGCCGATCTATCCTGAGCTAATCCCTTCATCTCCCTATAGCTATTCATCTTAACGTCTTCAACTATCTGACTCACATACTCCAATTTAGGCTTACCTACCCCTCTCTTTCCCTCCACTCTACCTTCTATGATCAATTGCATAATCCCTCCATGCCTAAGGATATGCCCTACTAATCTGTCTCTCCTACGCTGTAACACTCTCCAAATACTTCTCTTCTCCCCTACTAACTCTAGTACAGCTTCATTTGTTACTTTATCTTCCCAACCAATCCTCATCATCCTCCTATAACACCACATTTCGAATGCTTGTAATCTACGCTTCTCTTCCTTTCCTATAGTCCACGCCTCACACCCGTACAGTGCTACACTCCAAACATATACCTTCAGTAATCTTTTTCTAATACCCAAGTCTATATTTGATCTTAAAATCTGTTCCTTTTCTACGAATGCCTTCCTACCCTGTGCTATCCTACACTTTATATCTACCTTGCTTCGATTATCTTTTGTGATTCTACTGCCTAAATAACAAAAATCTGACACTTCTTCGATTCTATTATCTCCTATTGTGATCCTCATTTTTCTACTGCATTCCTTTTTGTCACACCTCATCACTTTAGTTTTACCTATATTTATTTTCATGTTAAAATCCCTAGTCAATACTGCCTGCATACCATTCAATACCCTTTCTAAATTCTTTTCGCATTCTTCCAATATAGCTATATCGTCGGCGAATCTCAACATATATATTTTCTCTCCCTGTACATTCACACCTACACTATACTCTTCTTTTACTTTGTTTATTGCATCTTCTATATATAGATTAAATAATAACGGTGAAAGTGTACATCCCTGCCGAACTCCCTTCCCTATTTTTGCTACCTCTTCTTCCCCCTCAATTCTAACTAAGGCAGTTTGGTGTTTATATAAATTAAAAATTATTCTCCTATCCTTATAATCTATACCCGTTTCTTTTAAAATTCTAAACATTATGTCCCAATCTACATTATCAAATGCCTTTTCTAAATCTACAAAAGCTATGCAAGTTACCTTTCCTACCCTTTTTCTTTTTTCTACTACCGTTCTTAGTGCTAGAATCGCCTCCCTCGTCCCTCTGTTTTTCCTAAAACCAAACTGATCTTCTCCTAGCCTTTCGTCTACTTTATTTTCTAATCTCCTATAAATAATCTTTAACAATATCTTCGATGCATGTGATAGTAGGCTAATGGTCCTATAGTTCTCACACAAATTAGCTCCTATTTTCTTCGGCATTGTTACTATTCTACTACGCTGAAAATCCTGTGGTACTTCTCCCTTCTCATATATTTTACAAACTAACCTGTATAATCGCTCCTGCATTTTTTCCCCTGCGTGTTTTATTAATTCGGCTGGTATCATATCAATCCCCGTTGCTTTGTTATTCCGTAAATCATTTAATGCTCTATGAAACTCTGACCTAAGTATGCTAGGACCTAAGTCATCCTCATCTATCTGTTCCACACTTTCTAGCTCCTCCATGTCCTGCCTACCTTTATATAAATCTTCAAGATACTCCTTCCATCTTCTAGCTTTTTCCTTATTTTCTGTGAGTTCCTTACCCTGCTTATCACATATTATGTTACCCTTTGGTTTTACTTTAGAAAAATGTGACTTAATTTTCCTGTAGCCCAAATCTACTTTACCTCTTCTCATATCCTCCTCAATATCCTCACAATTTCCTTTTATCCACTCTTCTTTCGCTAGCTTGCATTTCCTATTGATTAAGTTCCTTAGTTCCTTATATTATTTCTGTCCTGCTTCTGTGTTTCCAATTTTAATTTTCCTTCTTGCTTCTATCATTTCAACTATTTCTTCCGTGATCCATTCCCTAACTAGATATAAAAAATAAATCACTATACTAAACCAGAAAGCAAAGCTTCCAACATTTAATACAAATTTATCTTGACATAGACAATGAAATTTTCCAAGAATTTTTTTACATCAACATAAGGCGTGTACAAAAAAAAATCCACATTTCAGAATTTATCAAAATATCTTGATTTGCTTTCGTTTGGTATATTACCTGAACCAACGATGAATAAAAATGGCACAATCGTGAATTTTTTTTTTTAAAGGTAATATTTCAAGTAACATTAAGATTGAAAATTTCCGGTGACCCTTCATTGTATTAAATAATTGCGTAGAAGGAATAGGAAAAACGTTCCTGAATTGAAATTGTAATAAATTAAAAAAGCTCCTAGGACGGCCACTTGCAAATCGACAATTTAAATGTGACCGAATTGAAATTACAATTAACTGTTGAATCTCTTGAATAAATTAGTTACAAAATAAAATAAATGGTATAAAGGATTGATTGAGCCGTATCTTTTCGATAGAATAGGGAAATAAAAAACAACTTTGCTTTTTCCACTTGATAGTAAAAGTAAAGTTGTTATTTATTTCCCTATTCTAAAACAGATGGATATATAAGTTGGGAATATAAAAAAAAATGTAATTTAATTATTGACGACGTATATTATATCCTATATGGACATGGATTTAATTGGATCTGAATATATTCGTAAAAAATAGGCATTTTTTAACACTCACGTGCCGTTATCTTTGAAATTGTAGATTTTTAAACAATTCACTTGATAATAAAACTCTTTTAATCTCCTTTACATTCATGATTTTGATTTGATTCGTGATTTTAAAGCTCCACAGGAGAAGCTATACCATATGCAATTTTGTTGTTGCTAAAATTCAATATAATTTAGTAGCTAAAAGAAAAGTTCCCATTAGCACTTAGTGGCCATTATATTTCAAAAAAACCACCGAATTTAAAATTCATATTAAAATCTTCATAGATACTATTGAAATATGAATGCAGTTTGTAAATTGCAAAACAATTCATTCAATTGTTTTTTGATGAACCCACGTTAATAACTTTCCCATCAAAACTATACAAATTTTGCACGATACAAAATTTCAAATATTATTTTATACATTTCTCAACATAATTTTTGTGACCACTGAGATAGACATTGGGACTTTATTTTATAATTTAGACAGTATTCAATCGATGTCGTACTATATAACCCCCGCCTATATATTTATATGCCCCAGCCAGTGGCGTGCAGTTGCACAAACCGCCATCCTGAATAAAATATATGACCCAAGGTTCATCATGCCTTTGACAGCCTCATATCAATAGCAGGACTGAAACATAAAAAAATTCAGGCTTCTAAACGTATCTTCAATTACTATCCTTGGTTAGTTATATTTACATTTGGACACCTTTTTATTGCTGCGCATATTGATAGGGAACTTATAAAATAGCAGTATAGAAATACCGTAGCATTAAATAGCTAGATACGCATTTCGAAGGTTCCGCCCCCATCATCAGTAGCACGAAATAAAAAACCTGTGTTACGAATCGTGATTTCAATACAATTAAATGAACAAGTCAACATGACGAAAGTATTTGAAAATATAATATAAAACTTTTTAAGTAACACAAATTAACAATTAACGAAAACAAATATTAAATAGACATTGGTTTGTCAAACCTAAAATAACCAAAGATAATTTAAAAATAGTCTTTATTAAAATCTAAATTTAGATTCATGCCCAATTTCATCTTGTCTATTTAATTTATTTATGTAATAAGGACTATTTTTTAATTTATTTTTGGTCATTTTAGTTATGGCTCATTAGCAACAACGAAATTATTAATGTATACAAGACTTGCGCATATTTAAATAATTATTTTGCATCGTTGAAAATGTTTTATAATTTTCGGCATTTCGTTCGATTAATTATTAATTTATCTCCAACGTAATATAGATCAGCTGACAGATGTCTGCTTTATCTTGGAATACACAAATACATATACAAAAACATTTCTTAATTATATATTAAACGAACCGCATATATACTAATTACAAAAGGAAATATTACAGCGTAGAATAAGGAGGCTAATAAAATATAATTTGAAAGTCACAGTCTCAGATTAGAGTACGTGGTAAGGATGAATAACTATAAGGAAATGAAGGAGTTACGATACTCAGGACAAATTGCCTCGATGTGCTGTTTCCGGCAATCTTTATAACTGTTGACTAATTGAAATCGAGTTTCTGCAGAAGCTTTTAATTGAGGATGAAATTGGAATGTAATCCTGCCCGGCATTTTAGCATTGGCATTAAGTCATTGGAGGCTATCTTCGTATTAAATCATTAAATCGAGTTATCCTATATATTCGTACCAATAGGTAATTGATTTTAAACTGTTCTACAAGCAATTTATCTTCGATTCTCATTCTGATAGTAAGAGAGAAGCATCAATAATATAGCATTGAGTAGATCCACGTGTCTGGGTCATTATTATCTTACAATTTGAAGTTACCCTGCCTAGGAAAATCTTGAAAGTGCAATATTTTCAGAAGGAGTATTGTACTGTGGCAATGTGAAATGATATACTTTACTTGAAATATTTATGTGAGTTCGATAGGTAACCTCTACAACAGGATTTTATTGAGTTGTATTAAATATATATATAATTTTAGTTTTGCAAATTTTAAAACAAGATTTTTTTTTTCTCTAAGTCTCAAATTAAAATTTAGTGATATGATTTTATTTGCATCTAATTTAAAGAGTCCGCAATCCTAAAGATTGGTTGGAAACAGCACGCCATGCCGATCTATCCTGAGCTAATCCCTTCATCTCCCTATAGCTATTCATCTCAACGTCTTCAACTATCTGACTCACATACTCCAATCTAGGCCTACCTACCCCTCTCTTTCCCTCCACTCTACCTTCTATGATCAATTGCATAATCCCCCATGCCTAAGAATATGCCCTACTAATCTGTCTCTCCTACGCTGTAACACTCTCCAAATACTTCTCTTCTCCCCTACTAACTCTAGTACAGCTTCATTTGTTACTTTATCTTCCCAACCAATCCTCATCATCCTCCTATAACACCACATTTCGAATGCTTGTAATCTACGCTTCTCTTCCTTTCCTTTAGTCCACGCCTCACACCCGTACAGTGCTACACTCCAAACATATACCTTCAGTAATCTTTTTCTAATACCCAAGTCAATATTTGATCTTAAAATCTGTTCCTTTTCTACGAATGCCTTCCTACCCTGTGCTATCCTACACTTTATATCTACCTTGCTTCGATTATATTTTGTGATTCTACTGCCTAAATAACAAAAATCTGACACTTCTTCGATTCTATTATCTCCTATTGTGATCCTCATTTTTCTACTGCATTCCTTTTTGTCACACCTTATCACTTTAGTTTTACCTATATTTATTTTCATGTTAAAATCCCTAGTCAATACTGCCTGCATACCATTCAATACCCTTTCTAAATTCTTTTCGCTTTCTTCCAATATAGCTATATCGTCGGCGAATCTCAACATATATATTTTCTCTCCCTGTACATTCACACCTACACTATACTCTTCTTTTACTTTGTTTATTGCATCTTCTATATATAGATTAAATAATAACGGTGAAAGTGTACATCCCTGCCGAACTCCCTTCCCTATTTTTGCTACCTCTTCTTCCCCCTCAATTCTAACTAAGGCAGTTTGGTGTTTATATAAATTAAAAATTATTCTCCTATCCTTATAATCTATACCCGTTTCTTTTAAAATTATAAACATTATGTCCCAATCTACATTATCAAATGCCTTTTCTAAATCTACAAAAGCTATGCAAGTTACCTTTCCTACCCTCATTCTTTTTTATACTACTGTTCTTAGTGCTAAAATCGCCTCCCTCGTTTTTATTTGCATCAACAAATTTAAAATATATTATTAAAAAAATGTAGTATTTACAACTAAGCGTGAAATTTTCTGTTTGTAGCATTTTTTTTGAGATGAGAATCTATTATACAGGGTTGGGCAGTTCTAACGAATCGGAATCCCCTGCCCAAACGAATTCAAATAAAACTGTGCTACTTAAATTCGCTACCTAAGTATGTTATGATTTTTTGAAATGGGGCTTGCAATGAACCAATTTTTTATAAAATTGCTAATATCTTGGCAACGCCGCATTCTAACAAATTACAATTTACGTGTTCATAAGTACTTGAATGTCTGCTATGAAATGGGATTAAAATATATATAGTATTCCATTTAAAAAAATAAGACCAGTTTTAATTGTGTTTTCATGGTTCATCCTGTATACGTAAAATTAATTTTAGAGTATGCAACTCGTAATTCTATATAAGAGTGCAATTTTTCGCATTTATATTTGAATTAGTTTGGGCAGGAGATTTCGATTCGTTAGAACTGCCCAACCCTGTATATGATCGACAATTATGTTGACATACAAAATTCATTTAAAGATATATTACGCCGACATAGTAAAAAAAATGTTATGTAAGATAGTAATGCTGAAGCTCGAGGTAATAAAATATTTACAAATATAAAACTCGAATGAATATATTTTAACGCGTATAATTCTCACTGTAAAATGAATTAAAAGAAACCTATTGAATAAAGTTTCCTCACCTGGATAAATGTAAAATAATATTTTATTTTCAGAAGATGCAACACGAAAAAGCAGATGTTTGGTGCATACGAATGAGTTTATAGCGTTGGTATTATTACGTACTGTTTGTATATAGTATTAAAATGCCAAATTAAAACATTGCTGTAGTATATTTTTATAGCTATATCTCGTATTTACAATTGAAGGCGTTAGAATAGAAAGGGTATGAGTACTTTTTAAAAAATTTTGAGATAAGTGTAGTTTCTGAACATTAATACACCAATTTTTTAGTGGAGAAAAGGTTCAAGTGATTTTTCATACTACGAGTGCTATTTATCGTCGAGTAGAAATATGAAGTAACTTACATCACTAATGAACTAAGAATAGAAAGGGTACAAGTGAGCTTATACCCTTTCTATTCCAAAAAATATATTGTTTTTATTGAGAGCTTGTTGCATGTAATTCTCGTATAAAACCGGTAAAACCAAAAGTTCGTGTTATTCGTGTTAAATAAAGAACTCTTATCTATTAATATGGAAAGTAACGAAGGTAAGTTTTTATTTTATTATTATTATTATTAGGAAGGGAGTTCGGCAGGGATGTACACTCTCACCGTTATTATTTAATCTATATATAGAAGATGCAATAAACAAAGTAAAAGAAGAGTATAGTGTAGGTGTGAATGTACAGGGAGAGAAAATATATATGCTGAGATTCGCCGACGATATAGCTATATTGGAAGAAAGCGAAAAGAAATTAGAAAGGGTATTGAAAGGTATGCAGGCAGTATTGACTAGGGATTTTAACATGAAAATAAATATAGGTAAAACTAAAGTGATGAGGTGTGACAAAAAGGAATGCAGTAGAAAAATGAGGATCACAATAGGAGATAATAGAATCGAAGAAGTGTCAGATTTTTGTTATTTAGGCAGTAGAATCACAAAAGATAATCGAAGCAAGGTAGATATAAAGTGTAGGATAGCACAGGGTAGGAAGGCATTCGTAGAAAAAGAACAGATTTTAAGATCAAATATTGACTTGGGTATTAGAAAAAGATTACTGAAGGTATATGTTTGGAGTGTAGCACTGTACGGGTGTGAGGCGTGGACTATAGGAAAGGAAGAGAAGCGTAGATTAGAAGCACTTGAAATGTGGTGTTATAGGAGGATGATGAGGATTGGTTGGGAAGATAAAGTAACAAATGAAGCTGTACTAGAGTTAGTAGGGGAGAAGAGAAGTATCTGGAGAGTGTTACAGCGTAGGAGAGACAGATTAGTAGGGCATATTCTTAGGCATGGGGGGATTATGCAATTGATCATAGAAGGTAGAGTGGAGGGAAAGAGAGGGGTAGGTAGGCCTAGATTGGAGTATGTGAGTCAGATAGTTGAAGACGTTGAGATGAATAGCTATAGGGAGATGAAGGGATTAGCTCAGGATAGATCGGCATGGCGTGCTGTTTCCAACCAATCTTTAGGATTGCGGACTATTTAAATAACTAATTAATATTCGCGACATGACAAAAGAATGTTTTTTTTTTCTTTTCTACATCTGAACAGTTTGATTCACGATCCAAAAAAATACTCTGATCAAAAGAGCTTAAAATTTAACAGCATTATCCACTTTAAATATACGAAAAAATCAGAAGTTTATTCTTTTGAATTTAAAAGTATATTATATATGATGATTTTCCATTTTCCAAATGTATTATTTATTTTCCAAATGCTGGTCGACCGCCAACAAAATTGAACATGGTTTTTTCTAAGTTGTCAAATAACAGCGCTTTAAAAAAATCTCAAGAAATATGGAGTACTCTGCAAACATTATTGGACTATATGCCACCGAAATTTCACAAATTTTACAAAGATATAGAGCACGGATCCAAGGCTTGCAAAAAGAAGAAAATTACAGAAGACGAAAACATCATTCCTACGGCTTCTACATCTAACACTGAAACTCAAGACTTAGGACTCAGGACTCGCTTGTTGAAGAGGATATATTAATAGATTCGGATTATGAAATTTAGCTTGTAAAATTACATTTATTTTTTCTAAATAAAATTGTTTTTGATATATTGGCTCTATTTATTTTCAATGTATGTTACATTGATTTGGAATAGGAAAGGTATAAGTGCATTTTTTTCTAAAAAAATTTGTACATAATCATTTATGACGTTTGTATAAGTTTTATACTTATCACATAGAAATATTAGCCTTTTCAGACGCTATATGTGTAATAATATTTTTTATTGCCTAATTCAATAATTAATAAAGTCCAGTCAACTTTCATGTTAATTATCTCAAAACTATAAAAATGTTACTTATACCCTTTCGCTTCTAACCCCCTCATATTGTAGTTTTTAATGCATAAGTCGAAATGACAAATTAAACAGCGACTGCTTCATTTTTACATTTACTTGAACTTTGAAAGTTCTCATTTCTAACCTCTGTTAATATATTAACTGCCATGTGACTGTCAGTTCAACTAACAAGGAAATTGCATTAGTGTCAACGTCAAATACATAATTACGATTATCATAATAATTAATTTGAAAATTGGTAATTTGCAGGCAAAGTGGCAGACATTATGCGAAAGAAATAATACATATAATATATATGAATGAAGAAAGTTTTAAGAAACAATTGAATCCTTATTAAAAAAATATATATCAAAAAGTCGCTAGATATTTGCTATTAATTAATTAAAATTATATGGTAAAATACCTTTTTCTGATCGCATGTATTAATTAAAATATTTTTTTATAAGCACTGAATAGGAACATTAAACACATTTATACTAAATAAGAGGAATGCATTAGTATTATATACGTGGCACATTGGGTTATATATATATACGTTGACATCTAAATGTCAAAATGACATTTTAACTTAAACTATATAACACACTAAAATTGACATTTAACTATCACGCATGCACGTTCCTACAAAAAAATTGTCACATTTTTTAACGAACCGCACGGCACGTCGCAAAAGACTAGTTTCAATTCGCATATAGCACTTTTTCGCTATTTTCTCGGCTATGCCTGTCATCGGAGTAACTGTCATCTGTCATCATAACCGCCTCGCACTGACATGCAACATAACAACCGGCGTGTGTGTATGTGCGACTATGTCGGTCTGGAACGATTCCGTGCGCCGACAACAGCTGATCATGGAACGCACGCCGCCCAGCGAGAGGATGATGTACTAAGCGGCTAGGAGCATCCTTGCAGTGGGGCATGGCGTACGTGGAACCGGCGCCGACGTCGGCTTCCGTTGCAACGTTGCCAGATACAATGGTGGTGGAGGAGGGCGCCTCAAGAGATGTCGGATCACACGGGATGGAAGTGATGGAGGTGGCGGTGTTAGGGTTGAGGGTGCATCGACTTGTACAATATGTACAGTGGAGCAGGGCAATGGGTATATTGTGTGCTGTGATGTGCGAGTATGTTATTGAGGGAGGCATAGGTACAGGGCGATGAATTCTCGAGATTATGCACATACTCTGGTTAAGAGTGGCAAAGAGCAATTTTTGGGCACTTGTATCTTAATTGTATGAAACCATCATCAAAAAACCGTAACACAAAGCTAGATGCGCATTTCGGAGGTATGCCCCCATTTTCAGTTGCACAATTATAGAACAAATAAACATACCTCTGTCACTCACCGGGAAAGCAATAAATTTTATTAAAGAAGTTTCTAGACACTCGATAGTGCCCATAGATTTAAGATTGCCAAAAAAAGAGGAGAAACTAAGAGTTTCAACTAAATCACTATGCGTAATTATTTTGCAAAAATTGAAATAGTCCTTCATTGAACAGTCGTACCCATCTCCGTAGCATTGAATCGCTCATTGCATTTTCTTCACAGATTTGTTTATGAATTTCACATTCCTGGCATTGAGAAAACGTATTACAGATCGCATTTCACAGGTGGCGGGATTTGCAATTCGTTTCGACATTATAGTCTCACCGTGCAGCACACACAATAACAGGCGATCTCAAAATGGTGTCTATCCGCTCTTACTGAGTTAGTGCAACTGGCGCGCATGCGCGATATTGTCACAGTAGCGCCTGCGCGGCAACACGTGGCAACGGAACTTACTTTCTGGATAGCCCTGGTATATTCATCTAAGAATTGTACGGGTCGATATTACAAAGTTGCTGTAATTTAGTTCTTGTCTTGACAATGAGATCACTATATGACACATTAGTTGCAGATGTTCAAGAAATAAGTTTTAATGATGTGCGATGGCGAAATTTTTCGTAAGCCAACATCTTCAAGACAAATAGAACTGTACAAATCAATAGTACATTTAGAAGTATGTTATTTAAGCTTAAAGCTTAAAAATTTAATCAAATTTAATACAGTTTTCATTGGTAGTTGCAAAAATAAAGTTTAAAGATTTACCTATTATCTTTTAACGATTTTTTTTAATGAAAATTTAATTTTCTCACCGTCAAATAACTACTGTGATATAATCAATAAAAACTACACTCCCATTTCACGCTTGTTAATTTCTACTTGTCCAGAAGCGAAAACGCGAAACAGAAGCATTTTAGCATCCTGTATTAATAGCATCAATCTCGAAACCTAAATAGAATATACCTACACAATATAAGCTGACAAATTGACCCTATTTTGTGTGAAATTCGTCTCATTTCATCTTCAATTTATTCCGTCATTTAATTTACTACAGTGCCTGTACAGTTTTACCGTCCAAACTGTGCTTGCGTAACTTGCACAAGTGATACAAGACATTTATTGTCAAATAAAACTGGATTACATGTGAAAAAATTACATTACCGTCAAAGTATATATATGACAGAATTTTTTGGTTTTCTTGAGATAGTTCTAAAGTATAAAACCATATTCCTTAAAAATATAAGTGTTTATAGATTGTCAATTCTTTCAATACTTATAATATTTTTTGAAAAAATATTTACTACATATATAACATTGTATATATAAATTTTATCTAAATTATGGCATTGAGTTTATTTTCAGCATTTTCGGGGCGCCAGGAAGAGCAAGGATGAGCCTTATATGTTATAAAGCTTATTATTTGATGGCATTCCTTTTAGCTGTAATTTTCTTTTTAGCATATATCAATAAATGGATATTATAATTATTACTTTACAAAAATGAAAATAAAAAATTTCAATGAATGCAAGTGCATGTAATGAGCGGAAACAAAATATTCCATAAAACGATTAAAAATAATTCAATAGTCACAAAAAATATGCCATAATTCTAAATTTGCATAGTTTTCATATGTTTTTACTTATATTCTAAGAAACAAATTTATTATCAAATGCAAAAGTGCAGATTTTTTTTGCATCTTTACCAATAATTTTTTTTTTATAGAAGTAAATTCAAAATAATATACTATAATAATTTTATTTTATCAAGACGTTATTGCATCGAAGCCTAGTAGGCTATTGTATTATATATATAATTTCATTATTGGAAATATAATTCTTGTACAAAAATTGAGACGATTATACGTCACAAAATGATTTATAAAAGGAGTGAAAAGGTCTTTCTGAAATCCCAACACAAATCATCTATTTGCTTACAATCGAATTTAAGTAGGTATAAAAAAATAATAATCCAATAAAAGGCAAAATTGGAAATATACGAGGTAAGTTTAAAAAGTAGTGAGAACGCATGCACAGTGCGTGATTTGGCAACATTGCAAGTATTCCCGCCAGTTAACCATTTAGATAAACATTTCATGTACCTCCAGTACAAGTCTCAACTACTCACTGCTACTGCACTTTTTTTACTACGTGTTCTTGTGAAGCTAGTTTTTTAAGTGTGTCACGGAAATGGACGTAACAAAATTGGAGCAACGTTATGCGATCAAGTTTTGTGTCAAACTTGCCGAAATCGCAACGGAAACTTTTCAAAAATTGACGCTAGTGTATGGGGCGCAGGTCTTATCGACAGCTCAAGTTTTTAGGTGGCACAATACCTTTTTAGAGGGACGTGAAAACGTTAATGATCAAAATCGGAAAGGACGACCGCGCAGTTCAAAAACCGACGAAAATTTGGAAAAAGTGCGAGTTTTTGTGATTTCTGATCGACGAATGACGAATGTCAGAATGATCAGCCGTGAATTGAATTTGAACATTGCCACTGTCTACGACATGTTAACCCAGGATTTGGGCATGCGAAGGGTGTGTTCGAAGATGGCTCCAAAAATCCTGACACCTTAGCAAAAACAACATCGGATAGCTGTGTGTTCAGATCTTCCGCAGAACATTGAAACTAACAAAGATTTTCTAAAAAACGTGATCACAGGTGACGAATCTTGGGTACTTGAATACGACCCTGAAACGAAACGCCAAGTCAGGAGTGGCACACCCCCGACTCACCACGTCCGAAAAAAGCACGGATGAGCAAATCCAAGATTAAAACAATGCTCATTTGCTTTTTCGACAGGATTGTTCATAAGGAGTTTGTGCCCCCGGGGCAAACTGTCAATCAGCAGTTTTACCGCGAAGTTCTCGAGAGACTAAGGAAAAGAGTTCTTCGAGTCAGACCAAGCATTTCTGAAAGTTGGATGATGCATCATGACAACGCACCTTGTCACACAGCACTCTCTATTAGGCAATTTTTGACACAAAAAGGAATTTTAGTGGTTCCTCAGCCCCCCTACTCACTTGATCTATCACCCTGTGACTTCGTCCTTTTTACCAAGTTGAAAATTCAACTCAAGGACTCATTTTAGCACTATAAACGTCATTCAGAAAACCGTGACGGACCAATTTCGTTCGATCCCACTTAACGACTTCCAGCACTGCTATGAGCAGTGGATGCAACGTCTCCGACACTGTGTGGCCTCAGAAGGGAACTATTTTGAAGGTGATAAGGTTGAATTGTAAATATAAAATAAATAAAGAGTTTTATTGAAACAGTCTCATTACTTTTTCGTATTTTCTGTACAAACATCTTGTTCTAGATAATATATTGTTGTACTGGATTTTTTGGAGAAAAAGTACTCTTGCATAGAAAATTCACATTCAACACAAATCCTATATAACCAAATAATAACATCTAAACACAAAGGTTCGAAATTGGAAATATTTTTCTGTACGATTTTTTGTTGTATATAAAATAGTGTTGTACTTGATTTTTTATAGAAAAATTCATCTTTCACATAAAATTCAAATCCAAAATATACAACAATATACTACCATCGCCAATCATTTAATTGAGATCAGATAGTCAACCATCTGATCTTCATATTTACTCCAGAACAGGGCACATACATACACCAGGTGACCGAAATATTACAATTCATTCTAGTTTAGAAATTGTCTTCAATTTAATTTACAGGATATAAAACGTCATCCGAAAATTTTTACTCTTCATTCATTATTCAAATTTCAAATTAAAAATGCATTCTAGAATTTTAACACATCGAAGAGAGAATATATTTTTAGTGGGATAATATTCCTATCCCAGCAAGTTGAGCGAACGATTACATCAATTATATAAATGACATGTTTTAATGCAAAAGCAGATTTGAAGATTTCATGATCAAATATAATTTATATACCAAATTGTAGTTAATTGAATGCACATGTGCGATCATTGGAACAGACTTGTATCAATAGATTATAGGAAACACGATCTGCACACGAATGTCCTTTGAGAGGATCTAATTGATAATTGTTGAAATGTTTCAGTTAATGCACAAATGGAGAGTAATTATTTCGTATGCACATAAATTGAGTTAACTCACGAGGTGGTTCCGATTTAAATGTAAGTCACATTTTATCATCAAAATCATGTATCAATATGAAATATGTGGGTTTTTTTTTAAGTTAAACGAATAATATGTTCTTATTTTTTGGAAGAAAATTGAATTAATCGAAATGTCATTGTTTTTCCTACGTAATTCTTGATTAATCTGACTTTTCACGAAAATATGTTTTCGGATTCCAGTGTGGTTGTACCCAAAATGCCCTCATCTTTAACCACTCTACAAAACCACACTACCACCAACATCAACTGTCAAAATGCAGAGAGCTACGGATTTACAATGTGACAGAAGGAGCTACGAGCTGCCAAATAGTCCGCAATGCGAAGCGTCGCGACGTCAGGTAGGTAATTTATAACGGGTAGTAATTGCAACTGCGGTTCCATCTCGCCCCAAACAATAATGGCTGGGTGAGCCCGAGATGCTTTTGAATGCAATACTCTAGTGTCTGACAGGAAAATGTACACAATCGTACGTACGTTAAACAACAACTAAAATACGCCGAAGAGAAGAAGAGGCGACTAGACAAGTTGATGAGGTTAATCAAATGTATGGGTTAAATTAGAGGCAATATTTTAAGCTTGTGCTAAGTTATGAAAATGAACGTTGGATGGCTAGAAGAACTAGGCTATCAAACAGATAAAGACGCATAATTGTAGAAATAATGGACATTATTACTTCGTAATATTATATTGGAAGAAAGCGAAAAGAATTTAGAAAGGGTATTGAATGGTATGCAGGCAGTATTGACTAGGGATTTTAACATGAAAATAAATATAGGTAAAACTAAAGTGATGAGGTGTGACAAAAAGGAATGCAGTAGAAAAATGAGGATCACAATAGGAGATAATAGAATCGAAGAAGTGTCAGATTTTTGTTATTTAGGCAGTAGAATCACAAAAGATAATCGAAGCAAGGTAGATATAAAGTGTAGGATAGCACAGGGTAGGAAGGCATTCGTAGAAAAAGAACAGATTTTAAGATCAAATATTGACTTGGGTATTAGAAAAAGATTACTGAAGGTATATGTTTGGAGTGTAGCACTGTACGGGTGTGAGGCGTGGACTATAGGAAAGGAAGAGAAGCGTAGATTACAAGCATTCGAAATGTGGTGTTATAGGAGGATGATGAGGATTGGTTGGGAAGATAAAGTAACAAATGAAGCTGTACTAGAGTTAGTAGGGGAGAAGAGAAGTATTTGGAGAGTGTTACAGCGTAGGAGAGACAGATTAGTAGGGCATATCCTTAGGCATGGGGGGATTATGCAATTGATCATAGAAGGTAGAGTGGAGGGAAAGAGGGGTAGGTAGGCCTAAATTGGAGTATGTGAGTCAGATAGTTGAAGACGTTGAGATGAATAGCTATAGGGAGATGAAGGGATTAGCTCAGGATAGATCGGCATGGCGTGCTGTTTCCAACCAATCTTTAGGATTGCGGACTCTTTAACTAATTACTTCGTTATACTAATAAATGTTTTTCTAAAATATCGAACAATTTTAGTGATAAATTGTTTTAATACAACATTTATCTGAAAATATTGCAGTTTTCACATATATTATCTTTTAATCCTTATTAGCATTTATATTTCAATTAATATCATATTTAATATTCCTTTTACTTTTTGCATTTTGAATGGAATTATTGAAATAGTTTTCCGAATCTAATGAATATTATAGCCATATTTAACGTTAACTTTAACCGTGGCCAACCAGCGAATTCTAAAACTATGCAAAACACTTTTAAATGAAATTATAATTTTGAAACTTTTGTAAACGTAATTCGTATATACTCTCACACATGCGTTGAGAACCAAATGTTATTTAAAATACAGAGTGTTTTTGTTAGTAAAGAGCGACTGAAATATATGTTTAATTGTACGTTTACAGGAACCGAAATCAAAATAAAAAATACACAAATAAATATTTTGTATTATTTAGTATTAATTTAATTTAATTTAATTAATTTAATTTACTGGACAGATAAGATCGTAGTTTTATTGGGATATATTTTTTTTTAATTTTTTGAGAAATTATCAACAACAAATTAAATTGAAATTTCGAATGAATCGAATTTAAAATTTATATACGAAATTTCGATATTTATATGAATATATAAATACTTCTTAAAAATCATCACTACGGTGTTAAATAATAGTATAGAATATCACCAAAATACCGTAACTTAAAGCATTAAATAGCTAGATGCGCATTTCGAAGGCTATGCCCCCATTTCCAGTAGCACAAGATAAAAACGAAATAAAATACCTCTGTTACGAATCGACTATTAAATAAATAAGTCAATATGACAGAAGTATTTCAAAAATGGCATATAATATGACCTATAAATCTTTTAAAACAATATAAATTAATAATTATAATTTATAATTATTATAAATTCAACTCCAAAATTTGTTAAATTACCATTTGATCCTATAATTGCACGTAGTTTAGATAGTATTTTAAATAGTCTTGTAGCATTGAAGTAATTAAAATGAATATTACAAAAAAAAATTACATTTTTTTTTCCAAAATGGTGTAGTGGTAATATAAACAATAAATTATCTAATAGACACGTATCGTTAGAATCTTCGAATAGGCCATTATATGTAAAAATCATTTATAAGAATTATGTAGCAGAAGAGTGACATCTCTTTCAGAGAATGAAAAAGAAGACGCAGAAGATCATTTATATCAATTATATGTTCATTGATAGTCATACATTGTGTGCTGGAAAACCATTTGTCACTTGATAGTTTTTTATTTTATTTCGATTTCTGAGAGATTTTCAGTTCTACCAGTGGCGGTGCCTTATGCAGAGCGCGGGGCCGCGCGCCCCTCCTGAACATTGAGCGTATCACAGTAGATATATAATTGTATTGTGATATTTTAACTCGGCATTATTTTTCCTAAAAGATAAAGCTTGTGACGCGAACATACCTAACACTATAGAATATATATCGTTGTTTATTCTATTCTCGGCTACGATTCTTTAGCGTCCTAACAGAGAAGCCTAGTATACCTAACACTCATGACTCACACGATATGGCAGCTAGCAAGCGCATCATCGTACATAAAAGATAAAGCATGCGCCGCGATAACAATCAACACAATACGGTGTGGCGTTCGTTGTCGTATCCGTTGCAAGTCACAGCAACGACCGATGCTGTATCTATCTGTATCTATCGTTCGCGTGGTATAGATATATCGCTATGGTGCACTCATCCTATCTATTGGAAGCGCTATATATATCCTATCTAGTGAGAGCGACCGTATGCAGTATATCATCAGTTTCATCTGTCCGCATACAAACTAGCCGGTCGGGTTGCTATGGCAACGTGACGTCACGCTGCTTCTATAGCTAAGAATATATCGTTGTATTAAGCAATTCTGCATTATGATTCTTTAGCGGCGTCCCAACAGAGAAGCCACGCTGCTTGTACATCGAGAATATATATCGTTGTTTATGCTATTCTGGGCTACGATTATTTAGCGTCCTAACAGAGAAGCCTAGTAAACAATAAATTTGATATAGATATAGTTGCATTGTTCTGTGAGTTACGTATGTACGATTTTGCCACGTGTTTCTCCAAGAATATATTTAATAAAAATGAATAGTGTTAGTTCTTTATTGAAAATAGAGTTTTGTAGACTTTTTCTTGTGGACAAAGTAAAAATTAAAGAATTGGGTAGGCCATTGCCTGATTTAAATTGATCGCAAACTTGTGCAAGGAGTGCTCAAAACCGGACATTTGCGCGGCGTTTTACAAGAGACATTTACAAAAAAAAATTCTAACAGATGAAGGACAGATTCTCATATCGTGGCCATCTACAAGCCGTTGAGTTATTTAACACGAAATCGATGCGAACATTTTCTAAACAATTTCCAGTGGACCTTTTGGAAACCGTGTGTCATGCCTATCAATTTTTGAATAAAAACAGAATTAGAAGTCATTTGCTCGCATCCAGATTTTTATCGAATAATTGGAGCCACAAATTTTCTTTCGTTATTGCTACAAAATAATCTAAGTGAAACTTTCCCGGAAACTATAAAAATACTTAAAATTATTTTAACAACCCCGATGACCACTGCTGAATCAGAGCGTTGTTTTTCAACACTTAAAAGAATCGAGACTATTTTGCGAAATGCTATGGGTAATGATCGTTTAAATGCGTTGGCGTAGATGTGTATTGATAAAAATGTGGTGCGAGATATTTACAATTTTAACGAAAAAGTTTTGGAAAAGTTTATATCAATGAAAGATAGAAGAGTGGAATTCACTTTCAAGAAATGATTGAATTTAATCATTTTGCAACCATTTTAGGTAAGATTTCTCATTATTATGTTATTTTTTAAGAAATGCGTCCCCACTGATTGAAATGTCACGAGCCGCCACTGACTTCTACCTACATATAAATATTTTAAATTGTGCTATTTTCCCACAAATTTCTTCAAATTGAATCCTTCGATTATTGAAATGAAAAAAAAAGTGAAAATTAAAAAATTTAATAATTATCGCGGTGACTGTAATATTGATTAAAAATGAATAATTTCGGAGCAACAAAGTTCATTGCGTGATATTTGATTAACAGAACATAAAGCACGTGTTTCTATTAATTAAAATCGATAGGCTATAATAAATCTACGTATAAATCACTTTTTGAAATGTCTAGATTATTCGGTAATCCTCAATTCTATAGATTATTTGCAGAACAAAACGCCACATTAATTTGTTCTGAGTTAATTGAACGATACGTCCAAAAATAAAGAAGCTAATCTAGACAAATCTATATATTTCTTTCCCTCTTCCCTGCCTTCTGCTACCAATGTATGTATGTGTTAATAAATTTGTTAGTTCAGATAATAGATTTATAAAATCATTACCGCGAAAAATTCTGCTAGCTTTTCTTGATATATATTTTGAAAAGAAATGAAATAAATATCAACAAAACCGTGGTTGAAAATAAAAATACAATCCACGTCATCGCAAAATTTAAATATTTCATCATGTTTGGGATTGATGTTAATTTCTATTTGAATAAAAAGTGCCTCATGCATAGTTTGATATTCATCCAGCGTGTCGCTCAGCGAAGATTACCTATTTTTTAAATGATTAGTTTCAATTCGCTGGAAAAAACTGAATAGGTTATTTGTGTTTTGTGTACACCTGATTCTATGCCAATGTTCTATATTCAAAACACCAACGGACAAAAACAGAATCGAATAGTAAAACCGCATTAAAATAAACAATTCTCATCAATAGCCACGAAACTTTATATAAAATCCAGCAATAAATTGTTTATCGTAAATGTTGAGGTTAAAACAATATGTAATAATCTCTTTTCCTCGATCCACCTCATGTTTTTTATAGAAGCTATTTACCGTTGTAGTGTATTTATAAAAAAAAATCTGCAAAACTTTGTTGTATCTTAGATTTCTTTGTTGTATCGGAAATAATAATCATTTAAAATTAATTATACTGTTATATAAAAATTGTGTGTTCATTATATGATATTTTATATAATCATTAGCTGATTAATCATATTGTTAATGTTATTAATTGGAACGTCTATATATATTCTCAAATTCGCTAGGTATGAAGAGATATTCACAAGATATTTTCAATAATTCCTTTTACCTTGATGATGATATATAAATCGATATCTCGGCTGATTGATGCTTTTTAAATATCGCTTTGGAGGACCTCTCCCACTTACCTAAAACAAAAGATAATATTTCAGAAATGATCCTGTAAATGTAGGTTGTGTTAGCTAAGGGTAAAGTGATATTATATTTTGTATATATCGTCCAATATTTTATTAACATAAGGTCCATAAATCATTCGTGAAGATCAATATATTTTAAGGACGGTTATTAGCCTGAATATATTTTAGTTCATCAAATACAACTAAATAACATTTTTAAACAAAATAGTAGATATATCAATTTTTATAAAAATGAAAAATTTAATACAATATTTGGTTGTACAGAATATCACCCATATACCATTTTTTAAATCAATATTTGGTTTTTAATTCCAGCTGAAAATGCTTCATACAATTTCTTTTAAATAATAAAAAGAAAATCGTATGATATGAAGCGTATCAGATTATATCGGACCAAATATTTTAAAATATGTAATTTTTGCAGATTGGTGATATAATTAATGATGGTTAGAAAATGAGATATAATGCTATTAATACATTTCATTTTATAACTGTTATAACAGTTATAAAATTACAACAGTCACAGTAATTTTCATTTATGTTTAACGAATATTACTATGAATAGAAATGAAATTTGTGCGCTTATTAATCGTACTGGCTTCAATCTGTCATCCCAATTGTTGGTACGTCCTCGCTTTCTCTTAGTTAGTTAGTTAAAGAGTCCGCAATCCTAAAGATTGGTTGGAAACAGCACGCCATGCCGATCTATCCTGAGCTAATCCCTTCATCTCCCTATACCTATTCATCTCAACGTCTTCAACTATCTGACTCACATACTTCAATTTAGGCCTACCTACCCCTCTCTTTCCCTCCACTCTACCTTCTATGATCAATTGCATAATCCCCCCATGCCTAAGGATATGCCCTACTAATCTGTCTCTCCTACGCTGTAACACTCTCCAGATACTTCTCTTCTCCCCTACTAACTCTAGTACAGCTTCATTTGTTACTTTATCTTCCCAACCAATCCTCATCATCCTCCTATAACACAACATTTCGAATGCTTGTAATCTACGCTTCTCTTCCTTTCCTATAGTCCACGCCTCACACCCGTACAGTGCTACACTCCAAACATATACCTTCAGTAATCTTTTTCTAATACCCAAGTCAATATTTCATCTTAAAATCTGTTCCTTTTCTACGAATGCCTTCCTACCCTGTGCTATCCTACACTTTATATCTACCTTGCTTCGATTATCTTTTGTGATTCTACTGCCTAAATAACAAAAATCTGACACTTCTTCGATTCTATTATCTCCTATTGTGATCCTCATTTTTCTACTGCATTCCTTTTTGTCACACCTCATCACTTTAGTTTTACCTATATTTATTTTCATGTTAAAATCCCTAGCTTTCTCTTATAATCAGATAATGGTTAATCATTGGGAAAATGCAGGTTCGAGGGGTCTAAACAAGTCCTAAATGGACTTCAAGCCGTCAACTGCATTTAACAGGCGTACGCTTATAAATGGACGATTTAATACGATGCATCGGTCAAGTGAAATCCTTTTTATGTTGCCGAACGGAACGCTGTCAAGAGAGCATTCGCTTGTCTTAGCGATAAATTGGGACAAGGAAATTCCGCTTCGCTTTCCCAACTGTTTGCGACATCTACAAGCATTTTCCGAAACCGTTCGTGGACTTAGCAGCGGCGCAAACCAGATGGGAAATGTGGAAAACATTTTTACTAGATTTTCCTTTCAGGTGGTAGGTATTGACAACGTTTTAAAGGCGAGGGGGCTATATTTTATTGTACGAATAAGGATTTTATATCTAGTTTTAAGTACACTTGGATAATAACTCCAAAAATATCAAAAAGGTTCATCTAAAAACATTTCTTTTTTATGATTAGAAAATCTCTTTATAATCCTAGTCTAGATATGGGACAGGACTATCAGCATACCACTTATTAGAAGAAAGGGACATTCTTCAAATAAAACCATATAAAATAACTTTTCGTTTTCTAACATTTACAAAATCTGTAGTTTGTTGGGAAAATGTTCTCGAACAGATAAGGTTATAAAATAATAACACGCTATAAATGGTAGAAGATGTATTTCAATATAATTCGATTGCAATTATAAAAATCAATTTGATATCTCATATTAAATTCAACATTGGTGGAAAGTATTTTTTTTTTTTAGCATGTATAAACTCAAAATGTAGAAATAACAAAATACATGGTTCCTACAATTAATCTCTTTGATGAGATACTTTTGAATAAAAATTAGAAACGTGTAAGTTGTTATGGATTCTTGTATTATAAATTAAGTTAACGTATTAACATAGCACAATAATGCATAAGTTAACACTTTCAAACCGATCTGTTACGATTGTCTAGTGTTAAGTATAAAAATAAGATGTAGAACAAATATAAATGTTAATAATTGCGAAATAAATTATCGTTAAAAAAATAGATATTTCTTCGTAATATATACACCTTCCACCCCCAACCTCTAGCTGCCTCCACCTTTATTTTCAAATAGCAACGTCTTGCGAGAGCTTATCGAAAGGTTTGTTAAGTAAACTTTCTAATGAGCCACATAAATCATAGATTGCTATTTGGAAATATAGGATGAGGATAGGTGGAGTTTGGGAGGTTCGAGGTGAAACCTCGATATATTTCAAAAAAGGCTAAATATACAAACCATTGTACAGTATACGTTTGATTCACAAATAATCCATACGAAATTTGATTTTATGCGGGACTTTTAGCGTCACCCAGTATACTAAATAAGGATATTAGCGAAAAAAACTTCAAAATAGTAATCAAATAAATTGTAAATTGAAATAATATTAAAATAATTGTATAATTAGAAATATATAAAATTGTTTTCTATAAAAAAAAATTGTGTTTGCAAATAAAATAAAATAAAATAAAATAAAAGAAAATACCAGTTGATATAAGATATCAAATTGACAAAACCTTTATCCAGAGGAATTGCAGATAGAGACTATGTATATAACATGAGTTACTTGCTTCATTTCCTAGCTGTAGCGATTTATTATAAGAAATAATATAAAATGATTTATTATTTTGTTTGATTATCCCAAAAATTAAATTTGCAAACGGTTCATTCATTTTATCAACTATCACGTGTTGTCAAAGACAAGATTACGAGTTGATTGAAACTGTTAATAGAAATAGCATGTAACAATTTTATTTTATAATCCCGATTTATATCGCCAACAAATATAATATGAAATAGTTAATGTATCTGGAAAAATTGTAACTTCAAATAGTGAAAAATCAATTAAAGCTGGATTTCGGTATTCATTCTACCATCTCCTTCGGAGCTTCCATAATTTATATTCAATTATAAATATAACATATTTTCATCTACATGTCATGATATATACAACGTGGTAATTTTATTACACTAACAATCAGTTATGAAGATAGAAGAATGCTTCTCACAGTAAAAGTTACCGATGATTAAACTTAATACAACTACATGAACGGAATACGAATACTTTAGACACACTATGTATTTGTATTCGGTTTAACCTCCTCCAACATGATGGATAACTTTTTTACTGTGAGGTGCAATCTTGTTTTTATAACCGATGTTAGTCCAATGCAAATAACTACTATGCAAAGTCATTATATCGCGTTATGCATGATGGGAACTTGTATTTTATATTTGAACATCCATAGAAATGATAGCTCTGAAGGTGGTGCAATAAATACAAAAACGTCAGTAGAAATCGAGTTGTGATGATTGATTTGAATTGACCGCTCAACCGCTATTTGAATGCTTAAGACAAAAAAAGATATATAAAAATGGTGGGTCAACATATAAAATCGAAAATATTACTTTTAGTTGCGAATGAATATCGATGTACACGCGAAAATGCATAACATCAGTTCGCGAAAGCCCAATTCCTCTGAATACGAGCTAATAATTTGCAACGACAAAAAAAAAAAGATTTGTTTCACCGGTTCCAATTGTCGTTTATTTGTCCACATTTGCACGACTAGAAGAAGCGGTGTTCCTACTATGCAACCTAAGAAATTCGATTCTATTTGGATGATTCGGGTCGGTACCGCTAGTTGAAGGTAAAGGGTCAATATACGAATCTAGGCTTAGACTAGATATCATCGCTTCCGGAGATAATTGACAATTATTTTCTTTCGGCGCAGTTACGCAACTCAGTGAAGAGGCTCTTTCGTGGTTCGAAGAGTATTCGTCCAGCTCCTGATCAACAATATGCAGAAGATGGTTCTGGATAAATTCTTTCCACTGTTCTGGCATACCCATTCGTCTAAAAATAGTTGACTTAAAAAATAGTTTATGAGTGTGCTTGTATGTACCTCAACTGTATAGAAGTAAATGTTTAAATGTGTTAAAGATAGGAAAAATTATCAATTATTTCTTCTAAGAAATGTTAATTCATTAGGGAATGGTGTTCAAGGGTAACTTGGTTAACGAAGAATAAAACTAAAGATGCCCAGTTTTCTTCACAAATAACGTGAGTAATGAAATATATATGGAAGTGTGATAGTAGAAGTAACGAAGAATAATTAAAAAATGGTTTAGAGTATAAATTTAGAGACTTGTTTCAGTGTATAAAAATAAGAAGTTTGTGTTGCTCATAAAGCTTTCCATGGTATCGAATAGAATAAAATAATTTCTTAAGTAAATGCAGATTAAAATTAGTTACAGATGCATCGGAGGTCTACTCTGGTCCAAATGATCAAAGCTACTACGGTCTTTGATGACCTTCTTCTGATAATTTGCCAATTCTGGAGGCATAGCCCAATTCACATCGACTCCTTCATGGTGAAAATGCTCTAATAAGTTAAATTGCAAACAATTACAAATACAAGTCTAGTAAATTTTATACAGCGTGAAAACTTTCAAAATGCACACTATTTTTTTTATTATCATGGAGCAGCGCACATTCAAATATAATATACAAGATTAATAATATATAATCGACAATTATTCTCGATTAATTTGTTGTATAACGTGTGAATTGAAAAAGTCATCACTCTGTAGAAACAATTAAAAGCGTACGTCACATACGTTTTAGGCAATGAAAAGCGCGCTGTGCAATCTGGTGAGATTGAAAATGGACAAAGGCATAATTGAAGTTCTTGTAAAGCTTTTCAACAACTATATCAACATCAAGAGCAATTCTAATAGTGCGAAATAATGTCTCTTGGGACATTTCAATTGGCAATGGACGTAAATAAAGTTTTGAAATCTAAAACACAAAAAAACAGCAAACAATGTCCCTTCTTTACATATATTTTTGTTGTTCATTTTCTAGTAAAGATTTTAATGGTATGTGTATTAAAAAAATTTCTATATCCAAAATAATCCATACATTATTTATAACTGTGGAGCTCAGTTCGACTTCAGGCCGAGACCAGTCAAGATGAATATTTTTCCCGAACATTTTCATCTCACCGAACTTACTACGCATTGCTGCAGCCTCTTGATGTGATGGAAACTCCAAAAATGCATAACCTCTGTTAAAATTCCCATTGTTTGATCTGCATATACACACACATAATGAACTTAATTATAAGCAAATATAATACAAACGTTATAAATAATATTAATATGACGACCGCGATGAGGGCTTTTTAATCAAATTAATTACAACGGCGTGAAATAATTGTAAGAACATAACACAAAAAAGCGTATTTTTTTATGAAACAAAAATAGACTTTTAGTATAAATCATTTCTTCTTCAATAATAAAATCTATCGATAAGAGAGTGTAAAACTTGTAAACTTGTAGGGGTGTGGAAAACTTGATAATTTTGTTCATCAAATTTCCATTTTCGAACTATTTAGTACAATTTTGCTATTTCCTTTTATATATTGATATTTCGCGCATCTAGTGATATTTTCTCTATATGCCTATATTTGTTGTTTTTTTATTACCATTTATTCGATATCATTTCCCGATACTTGTTCCATATTTATATATTTCAATATACTAAATATAAGTTAGTTAAAAACAGGCTTACTGATAAACGATAATATTCTGAATCCATTGAAAGCCCATTTTAAATAATTCGCAAGTAATTTCCTCCTTTGTTTTTGAAACAGGAATACCTCCCAAGAATAGGCGACGATTATTAGAGCTCAGAACGATTGTGATAATATTACTTGGGAAGTCCACCATAGACTTCTGATCAAGAAAATTCACAGCTTTTATAGCTTCAGCAGTCTTGGTAAATTTAACGTAACCGTAGCCACGATTGTATATACCAGAAGCGGTTAACATTAACCGAATTTGCAGGATGGTACCGGCCTAAAATATAATACACCATTAATGAAAATCGACCTTAAGGTAATTGCTGAGATCTATGTATGTATAGAAATCGGTAGTTATTTTGCTAATTCAAAGATAACATGGTTCCTTCGAAATACGGAATGAAATTGACGAGTCAATTTATTAACGATGATGTTACCTGAAATAGGAATTTGTATAGATCATCTTCAAGAGCGTATTGGTTTATATTAACAACAAAAACCTCGGTGTTTTCTTCAGGTGGTAAGTCATATGCGCGAGGACCTAAGACCCTTTGGCTACGGGTACTCATCAATACCAATCCTATAAAATTTACAATTTCATAAGAAAAATGTAGCAAGTTATTGGAAATATTATCCGGAAAGTCATATATGTAAACAAATTCTGTAACTTAAAACATTTCATTGAATATTATAAAATTGGAAAGAAATATAAAAATCATTTTTGAATGTGATGAAGATTTTGTTTGGTAAAAAAAAAACAAATGCTTGTTGATGCGGAAGAACCCATTAGGTTACTATATACGAAATGCTGCAATATGACCTTCACTATCACGAACAATCTTTGTATGGAAAACGAAAAGAAATCTTTAATCATCTAAGCCAAATCGGCAGCCAAACTGATATTTAATCAATATTTATGTAATTTAGAGTAACAGGGAGCTGTAATTGACTTTATTTCATTCTATTTTTTCGACTAATCTAATAATAAACCAATATGTAGCTCGTACTTACCCGTATTACGTTCAAGATTCACAAGTCTTCGTCGTATTTCATTATATCGTTGCTGTCTTTGCTGAATACCAAGGTAGAGTTGATTATGTTCTACACTCATTTTTAGTTTTGCACTTGTTTGAAAAATTTTCGTGTGCTTAACTTTATGCAGTCTATTTGTCGAGATATGAATAAATCACCAGTTAAGCACGCTGACTCTTACAAGCAATTGTTTAGATAGTTTTGCTATCTTCAACCCCCTCCCTACTTAAAAAAGAAGCTAAAGATTTCTTCTAATACGTCACTCCAGACTGCTGGACGCCAATGCAATATTTCAGAAGTATTTATAAAGTGCATACAGGTTAAGTTGACTCAGATTAGCATTTCTAATTCTACTTATTTCATTTTTGTAGCTACTTTTTTTTTCAAATATTAAAAGACATTTATAAGTGATGTACTATCGATGTTATCAATTTATTAATAAAACTATAGAATGGCAATGCGATTAATAATTTGCAGGGGTTTTAAAAGAGATTTAATCTGGATTCCTGGTTAAAATAAAACAGCACGATCCACTTATTTATTTGTCTAAATGAAATTATGTTCTAGAGATAACTGCAGTTCTAATAGTCTAATGGTTCATTAAAATTTAAAAAAAAAATTGAAGATACAAATACAATAATTGTATACGTTCATATGCAATTCTTAGTAAGATAAATGGCGTGTGCGAAATTCGAGTAAAACCATATTCATTTGCCAATGGTTCTTCTCTTTATGTATTTTTTAATTGCTATTTTGTTTATTTTACTTTAATATGAACCATACTCTTGAATAAGCAAGATACGATTCGTTTGTGAATTGTATTAATAATAATAACTAAAATATAGTTTAGCATAATTTAAATTTGCAATAACATTTTACAAGATATTGATTTATGAAATTCACGATTTGGTTTTTTTTTCTGCATAGGTGTTGTAGGAAAATATGCAATTTTATCATGACATATGATAATAGGAAATTTGTAAACTTTTACAGGAACTGGATAAGACCAAGCATCAATATATATTTAAAATCTCTTCGTTTTCGCGCCATTTTTAAAAAAACAACTATTACACTCGTGTAATGTCTTATTTGATGGAGAATTTACTAAACTTTGATATATCCAGTTCTATTATAAATAGAGTTATATTTATTGATCATTGACCAAAAAATATCAATGAAAATTTAATAATTTCTATTCAATTTATTGTTCTAAAAGTTTTCTTATTTTCACCTTATGCCATTGTATCTGCGTTTTTTACCAAGGCAAAGAGTACAAAAAGTAGTGGTTTTGAGGCGGAACTTCGATTGCTTTGAAAGTAAACAAAGCATCAGTGGCTTGCAAAACTTTTGCATCATCTTGGTAAGTTTAATCAAAATATATATAGGTAAGACAAATTTCCCAAATAAGATATTTGCGAACGACTAGTTATAACTCGCTTAAATGTATTTCGCATAGTAAAGTTTGCATTTTTATTTCACGTGATAAAGAACTAATGGGACTCTTATACCCTAATAGGGTTAGATTTCAAATGTATATATAGAAAATTGCAGTTAGAAACAGTATTAACAAGTATTTTCTACGTAAAGATTTCAATTTTATCTCGCTGTGACAGAATGATTGATGGAACATTTTCTTATAGGAATTGTCCCGGGATTTTAAATCTGCTGGCAGTTTTGCTGTAGGATAAATATTCTTCTAGATATGGCAATAAAGCGGAAAATGGGAAAATTGTAAGGATACCCCCATTCGAATTTGAACAATTTCCACATGTTTGAAAGTATGTTAATGGCATTTTCTAATGATTCCAGGATATCGAATCGGCAAGTGATTTTGATGAGTAATAAATAGAATAGATATAGAAGATTGAAAATATACTTAAAACAAAACTACATAAAAATATAAAAGATGATAATACAAAATTGAGGATCAATGATATCATTTCATGGAATATAATGTAATAATAGTGAAATAATCTAATTTTACGAGTGCTTTTATGAACACTTAGATAATTGGAAGATGCTGCCTAATTAATTTTGCATACCCCACCGTATTTGAAGGTTCCGTTTATTGTAAAATCTATATGATGGTATACGGTAGTAATAACTATGGAGATTAATGTGTAATGGATCGATATAATCCGTCACAGTGTCACGTCTTTGCCGATAACCGTAGATTATTGGCTCATGAGGAAACATTATGCAGACCGGCAGCCACGATCCGGTCGGTGATTTCAATTCTAATTGAATGAACGATAAAGTTGATTAATGATTGCTTATATCAAGCCAGTGTTCAATGTTCGATAGCCTTAGGTTCTTATACGTTTTTTTTTTTTGGAAGATAATACATTTCTTTAAACGATTCCTACGCTTCAACAGAATTCATTAAATTCAATCGTCTTGGATTGAATAAATTCTAAAATAGCATATAGACTGTTTATACTAGCTTAACACGTTTTGATATTTGTTAAAGTTGTCTTCTTGTACTTTTTACAGATTTTTTTTTAATTGGATATATAATTAAATTTTCAGCAAACTATTGAATTGGGTATTACACAAAAAAAAACATGCTGCTAAAAGGATTACGATCAGCAATTTTTCAGGAAATGGTAGACGAGACGAGAGTCGTAGAAAGATATGGATGTAATTATATGATGAAACACCTTTTTATACAAATCGCAGAAAGCGAACAGACGTGTTAATATGTAACAATTTATTTAAAATGAAAAGGGAAGAGAAATAAAAAGCAATGTTTTATATCACGGAAGAAAATGGGGATTTATTCGACTTATCCACAATTCTTCTGATCGAATATAAAACATTGTGTTCTTTATTTTTCTCGCCTAATACGGAATATCACAACATAACAGCAAAATCTATATAACTATTCAAAATGAAAATATCAGAACAAAAATTGCAAATGTCATTTTATTCGCACATAAAGCAATATTAACTCTCAGCTTTTAGCGATTGCGTGTTAAGACTTGTACCTTTCATCTAACCGCCAACTGCTTCTACTGATATCACTCCATGCGCTCATACTCCGAACTCTACCCCGGATGGACCCGGGCACCAGCAAAGACTTGGAGTGCCTTCGTATGGCATCCGGAGGGAAATTGACGCGCACGCGACTGCCGCCACCACCGCCAGCACTGGGCGACGAGTACTCGCCGTTTGGCAGCATCTCGTACGTCCAGTGACAGGACAAACCGCCCCCAAGCAGGCTACCGCTGCCCCCCAAACCGGCGGTACTACAGCGCGACGCGCTCCGGCTACGGCGGCGTCCCGCCAGCGTCAGAGTGACGGTGACGAGATGATTACGTCACACACATGGTTTTAGTCTGAGTATTTTTTTACACGTGGTAGGTTTTAGCGAGGTTTGTAGTACGTTGGTCTGAATTTTCGTCACATGAGCATACGAAAATGGTACATTTCAGCTTTTAAAAGTAATGTAGAAAATTGAAGTAGACTTGTAATTTTTCACAGGTACCTAGGTAAGAATTTTTATTTTTAAGGAAACATTTTTAAGCTAATTTGTGTGAGAACTATAGGACCATTAGTCTACTATCACATGCATCGAAGATATTGTTAAAGATTATTTATAGGAGATTAGAAAATAAAGTAGAGGAAAGGCTAGGAGAAGATCAGTTTGGTTTTAGGAAAAACAGAGGGACGAGGGAGGCGATTCTAGCACTAAGAACGGTAGTAGAAAAAAGAAAGAGGGTAGGAAAGGTAACTTGCATAGCTTTTGTAGATTTAGAAAAGGCATTTGATAATGTAGATTGGGACATAATGTTTAGAATTTTAAAAGAAACGGGTATAGATTATAAGGATAGGAGAATAATTTTTAATTTATATAAACACCAAACTGCCTTAGTTAGAATTGAGGGGGAAGAAGAGGTAGCAAAAATAGGGAAGGGAGTTCGGCAGGGATGTACACTTTCACCGTTATTATTTAATCTATATATAGAAGATGCAATAAACAAAGTAAAAGAAGAGTATAGTGTAGGTGTGAATGTACAGGGAGAGAAAATATATATGTTGAGATTCGCCGACGATACAGCTATATTGGAAGAAAGCGAAAAGAATTTAGAAAGGGTATTGAATGGTATGCAGGCAGTATTGACTAGGGATTTTAACATGAAAATAAATATAGGTAAAACTAAAGTGATGAGGTGTGACAAAAAGGAATGCAGTAGAAAAATGAGGATCACAATAGGAGATAATAGAATCGAAGAAGTGTCAGATTTTTGTTATTTAGGCAGTAGAATCACAAAAGATAATCGAAGCAAGGTAGATATAAAGTGTAGGATAGCACAGGGTAGGAAGGCATTCGTAGAAAAGGAACAGATTTTAAGATCAAATATTGACTTGGGTATTAGAAAAAGATTACTGAAGGTATATGTTTGGAGTGTAGCACTGTACGGGTGTCAGGCGTGGACTATAGGAAAGGAAGAGAAGCGTAGATTACAAGCATTCGAAATGTGGTGTTATAGGAGGATGATGAGGATTGGTTGGGAAGATAAAGTACAAATGAAGCTGTACTAGAGTTAGTAGGGGAGAAGAGAAGTATTTGGAGAGTGTTACAGCGTAGGAGAGACAGATTAGTAGGGCATATTCTTAGGCATGGGGGGATTATGCAATTGATCATAGAAGGTAGAGTGGAGGGAAAGAGAGGGGTAGGTAGGCCTAGATTGGAGTATGTGAGTCAGATAGTTGAAGACGTTGAGATGAATAGCTATAGGGAGATGAAGGGATTAGCTCAGGATAGATCGGCATGGCGTGCTGTTTCCAACCAATCTTTAGGATTGCGGACTCTTTAACTTAAGGAAACAACAAACAGACGTTATATAATTTAAATCCTTAACCGGTTTCGACATTTACGTCGTCATCAGAAGCGAACTACAAAAACTATTTACATTTTACAATTGTTAGAAAATAGTTGACAAGTAAGTTATATATATAGTTAGCTATGTTATATAAGTTATATAAGTTAAGCTATAATATAGTTGACAAGTAAGTATACACACATTTGAGTATTAATTTAAAAAATGCCATATTATCCCTTATCCATTTATATATGTTTATATTTCTTATTGTGACGAATCGTATAATATTTTACACCATATCTGTTATAATATATTTTTTTGTAGTTTCCTTCTGATGATAACATAAATGTCGACACCGATTAAGGATTTAAATTATATAACGTCTTTTTATTTTTTCCTTAAAAATAAAAGTTCTTATACATACCTATGAGGAATTACAAGTCTCCAATATAAGTCAAACACATAATCTAATTTAATTTAGAATTTAGAATTTTTAGTACCAATAAAAAGTCCGTAATCACTTCGCACGTTTCCTTAACGATTATTCAACAAGAATTTTGCAATCATAAAAATTTCGACATTTTTTTTTATTCCATCGATTTTTTTTATACGATATTGCATTCTTGAACAATATTTCTTATCGTAATCGATGAGCAAGAGTTTCTTTGCGATTTTTGCATTTTTTCGCAACAAACTGATATTTGATTTTCCGTCATTATGTCAGACAGCGTATCGAAAATTTGATTGATGGATGGAAGGTTAGTAGCCAGGGCCAAGTAGTGGTTGATAACACCGGTTGAAGAATGAACTGAAGAACGTTTCACTGCAGAAGATTTGAATAAAATTTTGATGGTATCACGCAAAAACTCAATTATACAAAACGGTTCAAGAAATTTTCTAGGGTATCAATTTATTTTTCGAGATTAACAAAATTAGAAAAGTACGTTTAATATTATTACGCGATCGAAAAAGGGCGTGCCATACATTTTGATATTGCATATTTGTTGATTTTTAAAAAATATGAAATATTCACACTATGAGCTTTTATACACTTGTAGAAATATCTTATTTATGAAAAAAGCTGAAAATTCTTGAAATTGTCCTGCTGAAGACGGATATTGGGTGAATTTGTATACAATTATGCAAATTAAATCAGCATAGCAAAATCCACAAAAAAAAAACAACAGATAAAATAATTCATTTGTAGATAATACATTGAAAGTTGCATTTTTAATTTTTTTGGATATTGTGTAAGACTTTCTATTGGTAAAATTAGTTTAATGTTTGTTAAAACTGGATGTGAAAATGAAATTAACTTCAGTTTTATAACGGACCTGAAGAAATTTGACTTCAGTATTGCTCCGAAGAATTTATAATTTTTTTATGCTCATGTTTCTTACGTTGTTTTTTTTCTATACGTTTTGGTTTAATACACTTTTTCCCTGACACGTTGCTGAAGAATTGTGTGATTTACGATAAGTAGTAACAATACGAGCTTTCGAATAAGTTTTGGGCGAGGATATTATTATGGTTTTTTTTGTTAATGCTTTGTAGGCCGCATTAAAACACTCAACCTTGGAAGATCTGATTAATTAATCTTGTTCGTCAATAAAGCACTTCTTTTTTAATCGATAACTTCATTATTTTTTGTATAACAACAGCAAATTCTATAAATATGAAGTAATAAAAACTTACCTTCAGGCAACTAAAGTCATAAAAAAATTGCATTACCTATGTTTTTTCGTTACCAATAAAAAATAAGAAGTAATTCAATGCATAGACAATGTGAACGCTCATACAAATGTCATGATGTTTAGCGCAATGTTGCAGTATTCTGGTAGCCACGTGAGATTTCATTCTTTGAGTACGCAATTCGAAAATGTCAACATTCAAATAGATCAAGCTCATGCCAGCAATTTGCACCGTACTTCTCACACAGTTTATGACATCCATAATTTATACTATAGTCGTACGAACTGAATATCCAAGAGATGTGGAAGATAAAGAATATAATGTATACTTCAATGAGATGACAATTTAAAATAATTCACTTCGCAAAAGGTTGGCGAACAAAGAAAATATTACGACCAAAGTAAGCGGAATAATTCAAACAAATAAAATTATAGCAACATAACTATGTCTGTAACGGTAGATAATTTCTGCTCCCCTTTGCAATATAAGGATTCCCCAAGGATTAATACGAACACTTCATAATATTTGCAAAAACTCACCGGTCATGTTATAGAATTTATGAAAACTGATTATATGATTACAAGGTTTTAAGATTTAATTACAAAATGTATTATATATTTCCGAGCTGTTTATATCTAGAACTGTATAAAGGATTGAGCTGTAACTTTTTGATAATCCATATTAGAATAGGGAATTAATAAACAATTTTGCTTTTGTTATCAAATAGAGGTAAAACCTCTATGGAAGTAGAAGTAAAACCTCGATTGAAGTAGAGGTAAAACCTCTATAGTAGTAGAGATAAACCCTCGATTGAAGTAGAGGTAAAACTTCTATGGAAGTAGAGGTAGAACCTCGATTGAAGTATAGGTAAAACCTCTATGGTAGTAGAGGTAAAACCTCGATTGAAGTAGAGGTAAAACTTCTATGGAAGTAGAGGTAGAACCTCGATTGAAGTAGAGGTAAAATCTCTATAGTAGTAGAGATAAAACCTCGATTGAAGTAGAGGTAAAACTTCTATGGAAGTAGAGGTAGAACCTCGATTGAAGTAGAGGTAAAACCTCTATGGTAGTAGAGGTAAAACCTCGATTGAAGTAGAGGTAAAACTTCTATGGAAGTAGAGGTAGAACCTCGATTGAAGTAGAGGTAAAATCTCTATAGTAGTAGAGATAAACCCTCGATTGAAGTAGAGGTAAAACTTCTATGGAAGTAGAGGTGGAACCTCGATTGAAGTAGAGGTAAAATCTCTATAGTAGTAGAGATAAACCCTCGATTTAAGTAGAGGTAAAACTTCTATGGAAGTAGAGGTAGAACCTCGATTGAAGTAGAGGTAAAATCTCTATAGTAGTAGAGATAAACCCTCGATTGAAGTAGAGGTAAAACTTCTATGGAAGTAGAGGTAGAACCTCGATTGAAGTAGAGGTAAAATCTCTATAGTAGTAGAGATAAACCCTCGATTGAAGTAGAGGTAAAACCTCTATGGAAGTAGAGGGAAAACCTCTATGGAAGTAGAAGTAAAACCTCGATTGAAGTAGAGGTAAAACCTCTATGGAAGTAGAGGTAAAAACTTTATTTGATAGTAAAAGCAAAGTTGTTTTTTATTACCCTATTCTAGAACTGTCTAACAAATTTTTAGAGGATTTTTTAAGAGGTTTTACCTCTACTTGATAGTAAAAGCAAAGTTGTTTTTTATTATCCCATTTTAGAACTGTTGAACAATTTTCCAAATAAGATATTATGAAAATTATCTTATACAAATATATTTTAAATTGCTCTCTGTATTCATTTTGATACCAACAAAAGTCTTGTGCAAATGTTTTAAATGGGCATATTAATTTTTTTTGCATTCTGCTACATAAATTTTTATTACGCATGCATATTAATATACTCGAACATAAAATTTGACCATATATTAAATTCTCATCTGCATAATATAAAAGAAAACGCGAAAATCGTGTTCATACGTTATTAAATTTGATTGAAGGAAAATTATATAGCCGCTATAAAATCTCCACAAATTCTTAGGAGATTTATAAAATAACGTCGCATTTTATTTTTATTGTGTGACTGCAAATTTGTATATCTAGTTTTAGAAATAGGTGATTCAAAATAAAACTAGCATAAAAATCATAAAGATACATTATGACTATTGAATGACAAGATTATTTTTAATTGATTTTATTAAGCACCTGAACAATCACTGATTCCTAACTCAATATGTCTTTAGAAACTTTAATTTTCATTGATATTAAAAATCTTAAATATACTTCTCAGAATAATGAACATTTTTAAGAACACTTGGTATTTACATTTCAGTCGCAGCATCTTCATTAAGATGACCAGATATATATCTGAAATTGTCAAAGTTTGGTCTGCCGTTGTACTAAAATACCAAATATATATATAAATTATGAGAATCCATTTAAATAGCATGATATATTTACTGTAAATATTGCAGGTCCTTACATGAATCCTTACACAACCAGAAAGTCTTAACCTAAATTTCAAACATACGCGAAAAGAGGAGTATTTGACAAAAAGAAAAAATCAACATTTCATCCTCAGAAAAATAGGAATTTATAATTAGAATAAAATAGGAGTTGTTTAAATACAATTCGCCATCGTTATACAACGACAAAAGAAATAATCTAATTTAATGTATTTTTTTATTTCAGAATTTATCTGATTACGTTGCAGAAAGCATTTTATTAATTTCTAAATGATATTTCATAAAACTATAAATAGATTTTCATAAATTCACCTTTGAAGAAATGTATCATATATTCCGCGTTGCTGCAGTTTTGTGAAAAAGAAGATTTTACAATAGAATTAGTTTTGGACATTTTCCAAATTCTCGGTGGATGTGATGCTTTCGTAATTTCATACAAAATGCGGCTAAACTTTCCAGTATAATTGATTTTAACGTAAAATCATTTTAAAAGATTTCGCGATTCAAAAATAAACAAATGCTCGCAATAACACGTGCATTCTTTTTCTCGTGCAAAGTAGAGGTAATAATTACCACAGTACAGAACGATGTACTCTAAATAACTACGATAATAAAACTAAGTTGAACTAAAATTGCATATTTAAAGCATTTTATAAAGTGTATAATATTTCTTAAATTTGCATAATTTAATTAAGAAGTAAAAAGAAAACTTCTAGAATGGTAATAAATAACTGAAATAAATTACATGCGTAAACTTTCGTGACACATGCCTAATAAATTAAAATAGAACGTATACTGAATGTATGAAAACCTTTTCTTAATTAAATCGCGAATAGTTTAACAAGATTAATTAGATATGGCAATTTCAATAACAATCTCCATTCAACAATGAAAGACACTTCACTATTACAGTTAATATCTTTACGCAATTATATCACTAAATATATTTTTATTTAATTTGTATTAGGAATCGGAAGCACTGCTGATTATTCATACAATTCACATCAAGAACGGAATAAAAAGAAGTCACCAAAAAAAAAAACAATCATCATGTTCAACAGCAACTTATAGGTCAACTAAGAGGACAATAGCTTTAGTGGGAGGATTATCACCGAGCAATATGTAAGCGAATGTAGCTGATAACGTGGAAAAGGACTGCATCGATAGATACAAGACAAGATGCAAGAAGGGAAGGATTGCGCCAATGCCAACAACAGTGCAGAGATAGTTAGGTTAGGAATGGTTGTTGAAGGTAAGCGCGCGCGATCATCTGGGTCTGGGTGCTGGGGCCCTGCAGCCGCAACATGCTGGAACGACGGTGGCGGGGACGGTGCGTAGGCCACATGCGGACCTGGCAACCGTACAAGGCGACATGGACAAGAGATGGGGTGGCAGGTAGAAAGACCTGTTCCTGCGGCGCAGAACGATTCCAGATGATGCGGAAGTGTTAAAATTGTCGACAATAAAAGATACAAACAATTGACCAGAAACCTGACAACGGTTTGCGCGGATATGATAGATGTCTTTATTATATGTCTGAATATTCACAAAGGTAACAACGGTTACTAATACACATTATAGAAATCTCCTGAATGTGCTGAAAATATAGAGCAAAATACTGTCTAAAAGCAAAAACTTACAATTAACATTGAAGGATAACTGAAATTATTTGTCTAAATATTCTTTTGTGGTAATAATATCGTTTGTGGTAATAATTATAATGCGGACATTTCTTTGTTAAAGTTAGTCTACGAATAGGAAACTTATAATTATGTTCTATAGTCGTAAGACAAATTATATTCTCTTCACTTCACACACACACACACACCTGAGTCTTTAAATCTAACGAATTTTTGGTAACTAAATTATGATGTTAGTACCAAATTTCTTCAAATTCGGTAAATATATAGTGGAATATGTTCCTGGGGTGCTAAATGATTGAATAAGATTGAAAATGATCTCACCAAAAATGCGATATTGTAAACCGTGTTTAAAAAATTAGTTGATACCTGAAAACCTTACAAATGACAATATGGTTAAGAGAAACGTAAAAACAGTTACAGGGGTGGTGCATAACATTTCCAAATGATGTGGAGATGATCAATTTGTTGAGAAGATTAGACCTCAAATGCATAAATAGCAAACTATCAGGACCTTGGGGTTTAACCTAGCAACCTTGGGGTTTAATCCAGACTAGAAATTCATTTCATATACTTATATGTACGTTTCTTTTATGTATGCGTTTTTCCGCTCGGAATGAACCATAAATGTTCATCATTAAAATTGAACATAGCGTCGTGCACGTAAGTTTCAATTGTGCATTCAGTATGAAAGGCTGGAAGGATATGTGCTGGTGAAATGCACGATTGTTTCGCTAAATAAATCGTACTGCAATAAAAGATTGAATGGAGGCTAGTTCTTGTGTTCGTCACACATTGATCGGATGGCGCTGTTGTTCTCTATATTCGGTCGTAGCTGTTAAGGATGATAAGGACGGGCTTTTCCCGCTAACGTACCAAGTGTTTAAGACAAAAATAAATTCAAATATAATACAACGATTAAATTATATTATAAAAGGCGAGTACAGTCTTCAGTTAAACAGTTGTTTAATACAATGGAACGCGTAATAAAATTTCCAAAATAACACATTATTTTGTGAAATATAAGTATACAGTGTAATAAAAGTTTTAAGGAAGTAGCATAGTCTTTTCTTATACCTGATATCCTTATTGTTATGAAATCCTTAGATATGTTGCAATGAAAATTGTTCATTTTGTTCTACAGAGTATCTTAATACGGATATTTAATAATAATTGTAGAAATATGCGAGTATGATTGTCTATAACAATTTTGAAAAATAAAATCAATTCCTACGCTTAACGAAATCTATTTGGTGCATAATGCAATTTTTGTAAAAAATATTATATAACTACTAGTCGCATTAAAACGATATTCTAAAATTGATTTTATCTTTCAGTACTAAAAAAAATTATTGGTCGCCCTTCATTGCAAAATGAACGTCCGGTATAAGTTTACATTGCAGACCACGTCTGGTGTATACAAGAATTGGATGCACATACAAAGACAACAAAGTAATATATATAGTTTGTTGTACAAGGTGTTGAATTTTTCCAACATAAATCATTCTGGACTTAACAGATATATTTAAGAAAACAGCCATCTACAATTTCAGAGATATAACTTTATTATAATCAAAAAAAAATCTTCAAAATAATTTCAGAAGTTTTGGTAAAATCAACATCCTTATAGTGAAATATAAAACTTTGAAGGGATATTATTTTCTAATTTTACAGTAAAATTATTATATTTGAAAGTTTTTAGGTATACATTCCCATTATGATGTTGAATTAATTTTTCTCGCACGGCAAAATTAATTAAACAGAGATTGTGTTTTTTGTGATGTTTGAAATACCCTTTACATTTACTGCATAAAAGGATGGGATACAATTCCACATAATGACGTCATAACGTTGACGTCATATTATTCCCCTTACGGAAATATGGTAGACCGTAATCTATTTCCTTCACATAGTCAAGGGTATAATATACAGAATCTCAATAGAAAAATAGCAAGTGAAATAAGGAAATCCTCAACTGTGCACTTTTTCAAGATTAACATATTATCTTAATGCTTTACATTATTTTATTTAAAAGGGGGCAAAATGGATAATGTTTAATAATTTCACATGCATCGAAGATATTGTTAAAGATTATTTATAGGAGATTAGAAAATAAAGTAGAGGAAAGGCTAGGAGAAGATCAGTTTGGTTTTAGGAAAAACAGAGGGACGAGGGAGGCGATTTTAGCACTAAGAACGGTAGTAGAAAAAAGAATGAGGGTAGGAAAGGTAACTTGCATAGCTTTTGTAGATTTAGAAAAGGCATTTGATAATGTAGATTGGGACATAATGTTTAGAATTTTAAAAGAAACGGGTATAGATTATAAGGATAGGAGAATAATTTTTAATTTATATAAACACCAAACTGCCTTAGTTAGAATTGAGGGGGAAGAAGAGGTAGCAAAAATAGGGAAGGGAGTTCGGCAGGGATGTACACTTTCACCGTTATTATTTAATCTATATATAGAAGATGCAATAAACAAAGTAAAAGAAGAGTATAGTGTAGGTGTGAATGTACAGGGAGAGAAAATATATATGTTGAGATTCGCCGACGATATAGCTATATTGGAAGAAAGCGAAAAGAATTTAGAAAGGGTATTGAATGGTATGCAGGCAGTATTGACTAGGGATTTTAACATGAAAATAAATATAGGTAAAACTAAAGTGATGAGGTGTGACAAAAAGGAATGCAGTAGAAAAATGAGGATCACAATAGGAGATAATAAAATCGAAGAAGTGTCAGATTTTTGTTATTTAGGCAGTAGAATCACAAAAGATAATCGAAGCAAGGTAGATATAAAGTGTAGGATAGCACAGGGTAGGAAGGCATTCGTAGAAAAGGAACAGATTTTAAGATCAAATATTGACTTGGGTATTAGAAAAAGATTACTGAAGGTATATGTTTGGAGTGTAGCACTGTACAGGTGTGAGGCGTGGACTATAGGAAAGGAAGAGAAGCGTAGATTACAAGCATTCGAAATGTGGTGTTATAGGAGGATGATGAGGATTGGTTGGGAAGATAAAGTAACAAATGAAGCTGTACTAGAGTTAGTAGGGGAGAAGAGAAGTATTTGGAGAGTGTTACAGCGTAGGAGAGACAGATTAGTAGGGCATATTCTTAGGCATGGGGGGATTATGCAATTGATCATAGAAGGTAGAGTGGAGGGAAAGAGAGGGGTAGGTAGGCCTAGATTGGAGTATGTGAGTCAGATAGTTGAAGACGTTGAGATGAATAGCTATAGGGAGATGAAGGGATTAGCTCAGGATAGATCGGCATGGCGTGCTGTTTCCAACCAATCTTTAGGATTGCGGACTCTTTAACTAAATAATTTCAAAGAAGAAAATTCAATATCTTCACAATTTTCAACAGCAGTATCATTTTACACCTTGTATAACAATGTTAATGATGAATCTGTTATAAGGACATTCAGCCTAAGAATGGTGGTAATACCAGGATATAGGGAAGCTATCCCAATTATATTCGGGAATTACATTTTGTTGATGTAGATTGGCATTTTGATGATTCCCGAATCGATATTAATTACATCAAGAATCATTATAATATAATCTCGTCATACAATTTTTGTAGTGAGTTAAATATAAAATGCTAGCGGTTAAATACATTTGCGGCTTTAATATTATTTATTAATAATTTCGCAATACAAGAATTATTTTTCTGAATGAATTTAAATAAATTAATTAAAACAGTACTTTGTTCACTGATTTGTTCCTTGTTTGTGTTCAGGAACATACCGTATATAAACCACATGAAACAAAACTTTGATACAAGGATAGATTGTTTTAATATTAAGCTTTTGGTATTATATGAAATGCTTTTGTTGTGTAGTAGAATAAGTATGTGGAGGACAAATTAATTGTTCGAGGGACGTAATCAAAGTCCAAGTGAATACATTCCAACAAAGCGAGTCTATATTAAATGGGAAACTGCTATCAGCATTCGGCAAACATATATAACAGTGGCGGCTCGTGTCATTTCAATCTGGGGGGCGCATTTCTTAAAAAATAACATAATAGTGAGAAATCCTACCTAAAATGGATGCAAAATGATTAAATTCAATCATTTATTGAAAGTGAATGAGTGGACTCTTCTATTTTGTAAGTGTCCAATTTTTTTTTTTAAATTTTTGTAGAATAACTTATGGAGCATAAAATGTTTATGAATTGGCAATATTTTTATCATAAAAATTTTATCACGAGGAGGGCATTTAAATATTTTTTTGTAAAACTGCGATTTCTTCCATTTCAATTAATGTCTATTGAAACCATTTTCAGATTTAAATCCTTAGATCAAATCCTATTATTTAATAATTCAATCTTCAGCTGTATTTAAATAACTATATTTGCTCCTTATTTGAATAAACTCTACTCTAATAGCAATTTTGCCTCGTCACAATTAAATTATATCCGTTATTTATAACTATGTAATAAAATCTATAACTTATTTTATAAATGTGTGATATTTCGTATTTCTGTATTTTATTTCGTGAAGTTATCATGTTAAAAAAATTATGCTGACTGTATATTCCCATAACATCGTTTACATAGCTGTGCACTTTTCATGTTACATCGCAGTTTAAATGACTGAATTGATGAAGATTGATATTCTTCAAAGTTCTAAATCCAGTTGAAATGTAGTTTTTGTAACTTTCGAGACTTCTTTCTATGTCTGGATATTTCTAATCTCGCTCACCCTAATGGAGGACTATGTACATCAAAATTTAATAAAGTAATTTTAAGATAAATAACATTGTTAACAGTGGCGGCTCGTGCCATTTAAATCTGCGGGGGCGCATTTCTTAAAAAATAACATTATTGTGAGAAATCTGACCTAAAATGGATGCAAAATGATTAAATTCAATCATTTCCTCAAAATGAATTCCACTCTTCTATCTTTCATTGATATAAACTTTTCCAGAACTTTTTCGTTAAAATTGTAAATATCTCGCACCACATTTTTATTAATACACGCGTTTAAAATAGCATTTCGCAAAAAAGTCTTGATTCTTTTAATTGTTGAAAAACAACGCTCTGATTCGGCAGTGGTCATCGGGTTTGTTAAAATAATTTTAAGTATTTTTATAGTTTCCGGGAAAGTTTCACTGAGATTATTTTGTAGCAATAACGAAAGAAAATTTGCGGCTCCAATTATTTGATCAAAATCCGCACGCGAGTAAATGACTTCTAATTCTGTTTTTAATCTGGTTTTATTCAAAAATGGATATGCATGACACACGGTTTCCAAAAGGTCCATTGGAAATTGTTTAGAAAATGTTGGCATCGATTTCAGACAATGGCCTACCTAATTCTTTAATTGTTACTTTGTCGTCAAGAGAAAGTCTGCAAGACAAAACTCTATTTTCAATAAACAACTAACACTATTCGTTTTTATTAAATTATTTCTATTAAATATATTCTTCGAGAAACACGTGGCAAAATCGTACATACGTAACTACAGAACAAATGCTACTGTCTTATCTGGCCTATTCTATATCAATTTATATATATATATATATATTCATATATATACATCTCATTGTATATGCATTTAACTTGTACTGGCCTCGGATAGCCGCTGGAATGTGTGAAACATATTAGACGATGTATGCGACAAGCGAAGCGAAGAAAAAGAAGATATACGGCATACGGTCGCTCTTACCGATTGCTTGTAATAGAGTGAGATCAGTGCATATGCATTTAACTCGTATTGGGTGGTCTGGCTTGGCGCAGGAATATCGGCAGCATATTAGCGATATAGGTATTACACCACGCGAACGATAGATACAGCATCGGTCGCTGCTTTGACTTGCAACGGATACCACAACGAACACCACAACGAACGTTGTGTTGATTGTTATCGCAGCGCAAGCTTTATCTTTTTGGAAAAATAATGCCGAGATAAAATATCGCAATACAATTATATATCTACGGTGATGCGCTCAATATTCAGGAGGGGCGCGCGGCCCTGCGCTCTGCATAAGGAACCGCCACTGATATACAAGTATATAAACTACTAGATCATCACTTAAAATATACATATTTCTTGTCCAAATTGATATTTTAGCAATTTTTCATTTGCTGGACTAATTCGTAATATTGTATGCAGGGTTGCAGAGTTCTCTTTCCATGGTTTTTTTTAGCAAGATTATTTAATTATAATTCAATTATTTTTTCCAAGGCTTCATGTTGATAAACATTCTAGTTAAGATATTTTCTCACTAAAATTCGATTCGCAATATTAATATGTATGTTATCGATCGACGTATTTATTTATTTATTTATTTTATTATTCATTTCTTCAATTGTACATAATTTGTATAAAAATATAATACAATTAAAAAGAAACAAGTCAGACCTCGTTTAAGCGTAACCTAAACTCACAAATTGCGGTTGAACCACAATGGGAGTCATGGATCATTTATCAATTAATGGAGGAGAACCAAAATGGTGCTTGAGCTCGAGATTATATCAGCAAAGGTCAGAGGTGACACCTCTTTACATTCTGTGTCTTTTATCATTAATGGTAGAGAAAGAACTCACAAGACATATTTCAAATAAGTACACGCTACAAAATTATAAAATACACAATTTTTATACAGTTTAAAAAAATTAAAAATAAATTACGCTCTTTTTACAACAAACTACTTTACTTCCGAATTTTAAACAATCTTGGAAGTTATGAAACAAAACTTAATCTAAAAAAAAATTATTTTGGATATCATATAATATATCTAGCAAACAAATTTCGAAGAAAGGATCTAATAGCCTAATAAGCTCATATATATAAAATTATTAAAAATGTATATTTTATTTTTATCGAGATGTATGAAAGTATTAAAAACAATAAAATGATAACAATGACTGCAAAACAACTTTTCTTCGAGCAATTTGTTCCACATTACAAGCTTATAATGCCCAGTTTTTCTCTAGAGTCAATTTTCATTCACTTTGGGGATTATTCAATAAATGATCGTTATGTATAATATCTGAAGTGTAAATATGTTTGGTTAAAGACCACTTGTCCATTTTTTCTTATATAACTACTGTGCGTAATGTAGATATGAAAGCTTCACTAAAGGAAGTACATTTAAAGAAAAAAGGTCCACTGGTAATTCAAGAAATATTTTCGAAGCAAATAAAATTTCATTGTTGTAAGGTAGCGCCATCTATGTGAAAATGGAAAGGAAAATTGAAGTATTGATTTTTTGTTATATGAAAAAGAAAATCTCCGCAAACTTTTAGTAGGAGAGAAGGAAAAGAGAATTTTTTTCATGAGCAAATTGTGAGTGAAATTCTATGAGAAATTTCTGTATAAAATGGATAATAACATCATTTATTTCATAATTAGTTTACATACAAAAAAGTTACAAAATAGCTACTAATATAACACATTATACTACTCAATTGATTTTCCACCCTTAAAATACAACTGTTTATAAATTTATTTTAAGGACCAAATAAATATTTTCATTTTCTCAATTATTTATGGCTTCAAGAATTGAACTGGCATGTATCAAGCCTATAATATTTAATAACTACGATACCGAGTCCCATAAAATATGATTTATTAAATAATAAAATGTGACAACTCGAGCAAACGCACAATTAAAATCATTGATTTTGGGGAATATTTTGGAAACATCTAGCTTGTAAAACTTTTTCAGTCGCTTCAATTTGCTAACATCCACTCAATTTGCCAATGTGTAAAAATGAATGCAAATGAAAACACTTGCATGTTGAATACCAATAAAAGGCAAATAAGTAAACAATAAGCTAATGAAACGTATGAAGAAAATTGTTAGTGGATGAATGAAGAGGATTGGTATTAGATTAAAAAAATTTAACTTTCTATATCATCTCATCTCATAATTATGTTCAATTCAAATCTGTCTATATTTAAAAGCATTTTAGAGGATAATTAATAAGCCAATTTCCCTTCGCCAATAAACTCACTATTATGTTGGAATTTTCCATTGAAGGGTCTTGTAAATATACATGAAGGGATATAGCGAATATATTTAGGACATACGAATTATTTTGACATACAATTAAATATGTGCATATGAAATTTTTCGGGATAATATAAAATTCTTGAATTCTTGAATTTCAAATAATAATTTCAAATACTGCTTGTGAAATACAAAATCAATGTCGAAAATTGACGTAATTCGAAGCAACCATTTGGGAGATCAGTTGTCCAATTAGATCAATCTTCATTTCTTAATAATATCGGTATTTGAAGAGGTCAGCACGCAGTCAGCAAATTCTACAACCTACATTTCACAGACGCAACATTCGCTTTTAAATTATGTAAAAAGAACAAAGCTTGCGCGATTTTAAGCTTAATTCACTACATTTTATTTTTCACCAAATGCAAATTGTAAGCTTCCACAGTTTTTAATTCATTTTCTTCAAGAATGACCGATTATTTGTCATTTTTAAGATCTTTTTTACAAAATTATTCTTCATGGTTATATTAAAGCCCTTTAAAATATTCCATATATTATCTACCTCTAACTACATTATCTCTAAGTGAATAATCATATTTCTAAGTTATATAACCAACTCGCGCCTTTATCCTTTCTACCTTCAGTATTATTTCTAAAACCACCAATTTGAAATTTAGCACTCACACCTTCCTTGTTCTAAATTTCTTCATTTTGCTTCACTCAAGCACACTAATATATATTAAACTGAAATATGTTACACCTGAGATAGAAACTACGTTTATATTATAAATACAATTTCAAAATATAATCAATTACAATTACAGTTCTAACAACAAAAAAAGTATCTAAAATTTTGAAAGATAATAATAGATATATTTACTGAAATATTTATAATTATTAGAAATATCGCTAACTATCCCTTAATAGAATAGCATGAAAAGAAATATGTATCTTCTGAAAGATACAAAATAGGACTCCATTTTCAAGATAGCGGAAATTGTGAATTGTAATAAATTAGATTTGTTTGGGACGGAATTTTTTTTTTTTTTATTGTGGAATATAATGACAGTTGATTTGATTAGATCAGGTTAGTTCCGCTCAATAAGATCTAGTCATATATTAATAATAAAAAAATATATAATTTAAAAAATGTTCGAAATTATCAAATTAAACGTAGAATAGTAAAGTCAGTTGATATAAAAAGTATTTTACATTTTCACGGCACTATTCAAATTTGTAAATATAGTCACTCTGTATAATATTTAGACAAATATATAACGTATATTCAGTATATAGTGAAATTGGAAGATGAAAGCAATATATGAACAAAAAAACGGCTGCAGAATATGACGCTCCAAAAAAAAAGATCTTTCATGGACGCAGGATCAATTAAGGATCATTTTATGTCAAATTCACCGCCTAAGTATAAATTGTTGTATAAAATTCCCTACATACTTATATACGAATCGGCTAATATAAAAAATCATAACCCCCGCCAATAATAAGTAAAGACAAAATTGTTGTGTTTTTATTTATTTTTATTGAGAAAAATAATGGAAAACAGAAAGTTAAGCTGCAAAGAGAGTATAATTATAGTACCCTAATCGGCCTTTGTGGTCGCATTTTTTTTTTAAATCACGCTTTCTATTTCAGTGCACATTCTGTGGTCGAGTAATTCGTATATATTTATAGCCTCAAGTAGATTACAGCCAAAGCTGAAATAAAGTTGAATTTATTGGTACGTTGGATGCCATTCTTCGTCATCAAATAGACTGTTAGTCCATAAATGAAGATCTTACCAAGCAAATGTGATATAGACCATTAAATTAAATGGAAATGATATTCAATCTAATATTTTACATCTAATTTCAGTAGATATAAAATCAAACGTAAAGCAATTTATTTTGATTATATGTAAAATAAGGAATATTGACTTGGGTATTGGAAAAAAGTATATGTGTGAAGTAAAACATTGTACGGCTGTGAGGCGTGGACAATATAAAAAGGACGAGCGTAGAATAGAAGCATTCGAAATGTGGTGCTATAAAAGGATGATAAGGGAAGATCAAATGAAAAATGAACCATTTTCTCAGTTAGTAGGGGAGAAAAGAAGTATTTGGAGAATATTATAGCGTAGGAGAGATAAAAATATCACAATAGTCCATCACTTGAATTTTGAGGTATCTAATATAAATGCAAAATATATCACAAAGGAGTTAGTTAAGATATTATGATTTTTAATAAATTGACGATAAATAAATATTTTTATTTATCATTCTAGAATATAAAGGGGCAGGGGTCGGTATTTTTTAAATATCGGTGTATATGGAATTTAGAATTTGATTTAGCGCATGAAGGATTTCCAATTTAAAATAAGTGTATTTTGAATCACTTCGGTGTAAATAATTTGTATCCTTTCTATTGCTTTTATAATAAATTACGCATACGTCTTTAGATGGATTTCCCCTTGAATTAATGGTACAAGATAAACTAGAATAAATAAATCTCAGTCAATAAAATTTACAAACGCATCTGCTCACAACAATTCCGCAAGTAAATCGAATATGTTTATTTTTAGTCCGTTGACGCACAATAATCCTCTAAAATTTATAATTACCGACTCAGAATATGCACTTTGAAAATAATTCATACGAAGGGAAGCAATTAAATAAAGAAGTAGGTTACCGGCACGATAAATAATTTAATTGCGGCAAATTAGACAAAGCAATGCATATAATTACCAATCTAATAGATGACTAATCTAAGAATACTAATATAAATGGTAAAAATAAAAATAAAAAATTTACCGCTTTTTATGAAATCTAGGATCGCGAAAATATGTCATCTGATACATTTCACAATCGTGACTTTGGCCCCCAAAGTTTGCCAGAGCGAAATATCTATCCGATGACAACGATTTATATTTGGTCAATTAAATGCAACATAAATAAATTACTAAAGATTTGGAGAAATACAAAAAATTAAGGACTATAAAAATGTTTTTATTTAAAACTGTATTGTGGATTTTTATTGTGGTTTACTAAAGTATCTGAAGCTTATGTATTTGGGTCAGTTCATGTCTTGGAATTATATATTATATATATATAAATAAACTTCGTAACGATTCCGGTCTATGACAATTGATTCTCAATTAGAAAATCGATACTCAATAGTGCGGATATATAAAAAGTGGACATTAGAGTAAGTGGAAAGTTATTTTGAAAGAATATATATTTGAGCTAAAACAACGCCAAAAACATTTTCTGAAATACTTTTCTCAAATTTAATATTTCGTCGAGTTTCGGTTATTTTCTTTTCTGATATTTTCTTCAGATTTTCTTTTTTGCAACCGAGCTTAAAAGCTTCATTTTGTTGGTTAAAATGAAATTTTCTACTTTGTATATAAATGAGATTATGCGAGTGATTCTTAAACAAACAAAGTTAATTTTGAAAAAGCCTCGTCAAAAACTGCTATATTTTCTTAGAATTTGCTTTTTTTTTATCAGTTTTGTAGAATTGACATTAATTAGGATAATTTATTCTGAAGCGCTCTTGTATTTTCATCCTATATTTATTATGTAATTAGATTATTTATGGAATGCTACATCTAAACGTTATTCATTAGGAAAATGTTCATTAGGAAAACTTTTAAGTGTATTGGATTTTCGCACACTTGAATAATATTTTTCGCATAAGAGATCTGAGGATTAATAAATTTATATCTATATTTATAATCTATATAGATTTATATATCTAAATGTGGCAATTTTCTTCTTACTATGCACTAAATCAAATTGTAATATTATTAAATATTAAAAAAAATATGATTGATATGATACCAGCCGAATTAATAAAACACGCAGGGGAAAAAATGCAGGAGCGATTATACAGGTTAGTTTGTAAAATATATGAGAAGGGAGAAGTACCACAGGATTTTCAGCGTAGTAGAATAGTAACAATGCCGAAGAAAATAGGAGCTAATTTGTGTGAGAACTATAGGACCATTAGTCTACTATCACATGCATCGAAGATATTGCTAAAGATTATTTATAGGAGATTAGAAAATAAAGTAGAGGAAAGGCTAGGAGAAGATCAGTTTGGTTTTAGGAAAAACAGAGGGACGAGGGAGGCGATTCTAGCACTAAGAACGGTAGTAGAAAAAAGAAAGAGGGTAGGAAAGCTAACTTGCATAGCTTTTGTAGATTTAGAAAAGGCATTTGATAATGTAGATTGGGACATAATGTTTAGAATTTTAAAAGAAACGGGTATAGATTATAAGGATAGGAGAATAATTCTTAATTTATATAAACACCAAACTGCCTTAGTTAGAATTGAGGGGGAAGAAGAGGTAGCAAAAATAGAGAAGGGAGTTCGGCAGGGATGTACACTCTCACCGTTATTATTTAATCTATATATAGAAGATGCAATAAACAAAGTAAAAGAAGAGTATAGTGTAGGTGTGAATGTACAGGGAGAGAAAATATATATGTTGAGATTCGCCGACGATATAGCTATATTGGAAGAAAGCGAAAAGAATTTAGAAAGGGTATTGAATGGTATGCAGGCAGTATTGACTAGGGATTTTAACATGAAAATAAATATAGGTAAAACTAAAGTGATGAGGTGTGACAAAAAGGAATGCAGTAGAAAAATGAGGATCACAATAGGAGATAATAGAATCGAAGAAGTATCAGATTTTTGTTATTTAGGCAGTAGAATCACAAAAGATAATCGAAGCAAGGTAGATATAAAGTGTAGGATAGCACAGGGTAGGAAGGCATTCGTAGAAAAGGAACAGATTTTTAGATCAAATATTGACTTGGGTATTAGAAAAAGATTACTGAAGGTATATGTTTGGAGTGTAGCACTGTACGGGTGTGAGGCGTGGACTATAGGAAAGGAAGAGAAGCGTAGATTACAAGCATTCGAAATGTGGTGTTATAGGAGGATGATGAGGATTGGTTGGGAAGATAAAGTAACAAATGAAGCTGTACTAGAGTTAGTAGGGGAGAAGAGAAGTATTTGGAGAGTGTTACAGCGTAGGAGAGACAGATTAGTAGGGCATATTCTTAGGCATGGGGGGATTATGCAATTGATCATAGAAGGTAGAGTGGAGGGAAAGAGAGGGGTAGGTAGGCCTAGATTGGAGTATGTGAGTCAGATAGTTGAAGACGTTGAGATGAATAGCTATAGGGAGATGAAGGGATTAGCTCAGGATAGATCGGCATGGCGTGCTGTTTCCAACCAATCTTTAGGATTGCGGACTCTTTAACTAACTAACTAAAAAAAAAACCACAGATAATATTGTTGAAAATTTGGAAAAGATTTTCATAATTTGATGCGTTATTTTTTATATCGTTTATGCATTTTTATCCACTGATTGTAGAAAAATTTGAAAATTTATTTTACATTTATTTTACATTAACAACATTTTACACTTTACATTAAAACTGGCTTATTAAACAGCAGATATAGCAATATATTTTAAAATTACAATTTATACTTATAAACAATATATATTTATAAATAAAATTATTAAAATAAAATAATATAAAAAACATTTGTAATATTTTATTTTATATCAAATTAGCTGAAATAATCTTGTATTGCGATTGTATTAGAAATTATATTTACATTTATTTTAGATAATGAGGTCAAAATTCAAATGGACAATATTTTGAGATTTGACCTTATATAATACATCAGCCTTTCGCTACTTTATTTTATTGACATTGACAAAAATAAATCATTCAAAGCATATCGACGATAAATTAATCGCTACCGATTTTCAAATCATTTCATTCATCTACGGGTTTCAAATTATTAATAAAAAATCAAATAAAATTCGCAAACGGTTATTTGATTGTGTAAGCGTAACATTTTAATATTTGATCTACTGACTAATGCAAATAAAATAGTACATTACGATTTCCAAAGAATAGAATTGCTGGTAATTAGAAACTTTTTATTTCACCGGAAAAACCGATTACGTGGAACGTATATAAGCGAATGTTAGAATTTCTTTACAGTCAGTAAATCGACCAATCTCAATTGGATCTCGCATACTAAAAGTAAGTGTTCAAAGTAATCATGGTGCGATTGGTTTTTATTGGACTATTTGTACTCGCTTTGAGTCTATCGAGTGTTAATGGAAGTGCAAATAGTGGTAAGATTAATACGGTAACGATCATTAATTAAAATAAACCAACAATTTAAAAACTTCTAACTAAAATATAGCTATAATAATGTCGTTGCTTCATTTTTGTACTTTTTTTTTATATTGCTATTTCAATATTATGTTTTAGATCTATGTGAATTAAAAGGAGGTAAATGTAGTCCAAAGGGAAGTTGTAATGTGGTTGTTTCTACTGAATATCAAGAATATTGTGGAGCTAGTCAAGAATGTTGCAATAATCGTGAGTATAAATATAAATTATAAAATTTATTATTCGGAAAATCATTATTTCTTCTTTTATGTATCACCCCATATATTTATAACTCAATCCGTATTTCATTTGACCATTTCATCATTATTTGTTTTGTCTCTACAACTAATTTTATCTTTTTTCGGTCATTTTTTACCTAATGTCATTTTACCATCCGCGTATTATTTAAATTAACATTCTTTGCAGAAAAAGAAGACACTAATAGGTGCATCCACTACGGTGGTGAATGCGTCACAAATTGCCCAGCTAAAATAAGGGATACAAGAGGAAAAGATTGTGCTCCTGGTCGTTTCTGTTGTATTTGGTTATAGTGTTAAAAGATTTTTAATTATTACAATCAATGAAAATATTTCAAAAAAATTTCTGCATGTAATCAAGATTGTAAAATGACGGTTGCATTTTTACGGCTATTAATCTTTTTTATATGATAATAAATAAATTGATGTAATTTTGTCAAGGATTTCTTTTAATGAATTAAATACAAATACAATTAAATGTTTTATCCAATTTAAAATTGTCAACATTTCGACAATTTATGAACTATATTTTCTATATTGATATAAATTTTTGATTCTATGATCACATTAATTACTTTTACGTGTTTATACCGCTAAAATAAGTTTTTAGGCACCTTTTACAACCTTGTGTACAAAAAAACATTTAACAAATTAATTTTACCATTTAAATATTAAAACATTAATATTTTATGAAGTTTCGGTAATTCTATTAACTAATTATAATTATAAGGCAATATAAAATTTCGTTTTAATACGATATTTAAAAAATACATTTTATTTTTTCATTTGTTCATTTTGCGCGAGTAAAATAAACTGTATAACAATAGTTCGAGTAAATTTAGGTCGCGATTTTTTTGGAATGATATTTTTTAATTAAGCCACGAGCTGCTGCTTGCAGTAAAATTATACTAAAATATGCATTAATGATAGTAATTATAAAAATTCTAAAAATACCCGTAAAACGTAAAATCATAAATAAAATCTTATTTCTCTTTAAGAAGGCCAAATTTAGTATTTTTTACATACGAGTAAGTTTAAAAAGTAGTGAGAACGCATGCACATTGCGTGATTTGGCAACATTGCAAGTTTTCCCGCCAGTTAACCATTTTTTTAGGTGGCACAAGGCCTTTTTAGAGGGACGTGAAAACGTTAATGATGAAAATCGGAAAGGACGACCGCGCAGTTCAAAAACCGACGAAAATTTGGAAGAAGTTCGAGTTTTTGTGATGTCTGATCGACCAATGACTGTCAAAATGATTAGCAGTGAATTTAATTTGAACATTGCCACTGTCTACGACATGTTAACCCAGGATTTGGGCATGCGAAGGGTGTGTTCGAAGATGGCTCTCAAAATCCCGACACCTGAGCAAAGACAACATCGGAGAGCTGTGTGTTCAGATCTTCCGCAGAACATTGAAACTAACAAAGATTTTCTAAAAAACGTGATCACAGGTGACGAATCCTGGGTACTTGAATACGACCCTGAAACGAAACGCCAAAGTCAGGAGTGGCATACCCCCGACTCACCACGTCCGAAGAAAGCACGGATGAGCAAATCCAAGATTAAAACAATGCTCATTTGCTTTTTCGACAGTCAGGGGATTGTTCATAAGGAGTTTGTGCCGCCGGGGTAAACTATCAATCAGCAGTTTTACCGCGAAGTTCTCGAGAGACTAAGGAAAAGAGTTCTTCGAGTCAGACCAAGCATATCTGAAAGTTGGATGTTGCATCATGACAACGCACCTTGTCACACAGCACTCTCTATTAGGCAATTTTTGATACAAAAAAAAATTTCAGTGGTTCCTCAGGCCCCCCTACTCACCTGATCTATCACCCTGTGACTTCTTCCCTTTTCCCAAGTTGAATATTCAACTCAAGGGACATCATTTTGGCACTATAAACGTCATTCAGAAAACCGTGACGGATCAACTTCGTTCGATCCCACTTAACGACTTCCAACACTGCTATGAGCAGTGGGTGCAACGTCTCCGACGCTGTGTGACCTCAGAAGGAAACTGTTTTGAAGGTGTTATGGTTGAATTGTAAATATAAAATAAATAAAGGGTTTTATTGAAGCAGTCTCATTACTTTTTAAACACACCTCGTATCTTAAGTAGAGGAGAATAACTACAATATTTCAACAAAAGAAATAATAGAGAGATATATGAGTATTAGAAATATAATGGTAATGCAATATATCTATCTATCTATCTATATATCTATCTATATATTTTTATATTTATCTTGAAATTTCTGAATAAGCAAAATTCCACAATTTCAATATCGGACAATTTCCAAAAAAATCAAACTGCCTAGTATATTAATTCGTGGTTAAAAAACTACTTCTCAATCTATCAAAAATCACATTATAGTTCTCCTAAAACATCAAATAATTGAAACATAAATAAAACATCACATTTACAATACATAAATAAATTGCTGAACGAATAATACAATTCATTTGCGAGATTGCGCTAAAACCTTCAAGTATTATTCTTGTATTATTTTCTTTTTCTTGACAATCCTCAATTCGGGTTCCTATACAATTCCTATTTCATCGAGTACCTGACAATTAATTCAACTCAATTCAATTTAATCCAAATCACATCCAGACAACTTTTCAAAACCCATCCCCAAAAACTTCCTCCGTATCTCAGTTGAGCTTACATCAAGTGCCACAGACATATAACTATCTTTCGCTGTGCATATAAAGGATTAAATAACGACAACAGAATTTACCTAATATATCTATGGCGCCCAAACCCGACCAGTTCAACAAACACATCCTGACTAAACACAAAGAGGACAAGAGTGTTGGCTGGAGCTGGAGCAAAGTAAAGCTAACGCTCGTAAACTCGTAAACACGTTCCACCAGTGAGCAAGATGACCATTCATGATGAAACACTTCAGTTGGCGACTTCGCCAAGTAATTCAACAAAAATTAAATACATAAACAGCTCCAATTCGAATACGATGTGATTTAATTATCCAAACTAACAGTTTTAGTTCCTAAAAGTGAAGACGTATGTTTTGTGAATTACACGTGCAAAAATTACATCAATTTCCAAACTCGAATTTTAGCTTTCAGACAGATCTAATATGGGCTTTTGCCATTTATGTCATTTACCATTTACATTTGCAGTAATGTGTTTAGAGGCTTAATGTTGATGGGAACAATATAAAAGAAAGTCGTTTTATTGCGCTAATAGAAAATTCAATTACTGTAAAAATCGGGGTTGGTAAAATGGTCAGTAGGTTTCCGAAGCGAACAGAATTATTCGTTTAGTTATATCGATTATTTCATTAAAAGACAACCTAATAGGTTCAAAGAAAATTAAAAACGGACGTATTGAATTATTTAAATAACAGTTCAATAATCGCTTTTTAAATATCAACATTTCCTTCTATGGTATTTTATATTTGAAAATTATTACAAATTATATATGAAGAATATCATAAATGTTCTTTACAATAAATTTGTATGTAATTATTTTTGTTATAAGCATCCCAATAAATTAAAATAACGTTAATTTTTACGAAAAATACCTGAAATAATATATAACAACTTTGATAAAATTAATTTTTGAAGTGAAACTTCTATATACTCTATACACGCTACGCGCATGCGCCGCGTTCGTGCGTATACGTAGCATAAGGCAACCAGTAGACGCTTGCGCATTTTATTATATATTACACAAACGCAGCTTAACTTAATCTTTTAGCTGACAATTTCCATTGTGTGAAAAGTAAAATGGAGAAAAAGACAAGTACAGACAGAGTGCGAGCCTTTACAGAACGGAAGAAAGCGAATAAACCGCCAAGTAAAGTGCCAACAAGTACCCTGGAAAGAAGTAAAAAGTATCGAACAAGGCAAAGGGCGTTAGAGAAAGATAATGGACAACATAACCTTCCAACGACCTCAAATACACTGGATGAATCGATACCGTCGTTAAGTGAGGACACAGTGAGTGGTACAGAGAATTTGAATGCCACTGATTCAGGCGTGTCATCTACACGTGAAGATACACGCGGTGTGAGAGATCAACGAAATGAATCTGATACAGCTGAGCGAGCCATCGACGAATAGAAATGCACCCACTAGTGCATCATACACAAAATTTTACATTCTTTCAACCTGCTCATCGCGAATTTGATAAACAATTTTTCAATAATCCGCTAGGTACCATATAAAAGAACTATAAAAATATGGCTACAATATTTAATCCAAACTCCTCTTTATAGACTGTACGACATTACAGTTAATAAAGCTTTCTTTCATTATCAGAGTGTCAATCAAAATCAATCAAAATAAAAATCGTTAACAAATGGAAAAAAAGCAATGCATAAAATCATCTTTTCCTAGGAGCTAAGAAGTTTCACATCTACCGCGCGAGAGTCTCACGCATATTTTCATTTAACAGTATTAGAAGGATTTATTTTGAAAAAAATGTAATATATTACTAGCCTGAGTATTTTGACGAGTTCATTGTATTTATAATTATTCCATATTCACCTCAACAATAAAATACAAAAGTATATATAGCAAAATAAAGATGATAAGGTTGTAAATTCGATGGCAAATATTAGTTTGCAAAACAAAAACATTCACGTTAAACTCGTCAGTTTTCACAAGTTTATAAAGGCAGACATTTTCTCAAGATATATTTTTATCATTACTTCGAGTAAAAATGACTACGTTGTTTCTAATATCACTATTTTTCATAGTTGTTATTCCAATAAAGGCTTTAGGTAAGAACTTCAATATCAACTAACGAACTGTTATATTATAAAAAAAAAAACATTTTGATCATTTCAAATAATTTAATTCCATTCTTACAGATATAACTCCATGCCAAGCATATGGAGGAACGTGTGTTCCAAGAGAAAAGTGTACATTTAGAGCTTGTAATGATGAAATCGAGTTTAATGAAAATGCTTGTCCGGGTGAAGTCGATATTTGTTGCAACGATGGTAAGAGATGGCATAGAGACTTTTTGTTTGGATCTTCTGACACCGTACATTTATTAGCAAGCAATTCGCAAATCATAACGCTTTTTTTAGTAAACATGAGTCAGTGCGAATTGTCTGGAGGACATTGCGTAGAAAGAAGCGAATGCAAGAAATGTAGCTTTGCATCGAAGGGTAGGAAAGAATGCTACGCAGATTCGCAAGTTTGTTGCAAAGGTATATACAAAATAATGTTTTGCTCCGGTGACAAATTTTTAAATAAGATCCCTATTTTTGATTATGCAGTGCAAATTTAATTAAATCTAATTTATTTACTGTTAAATTTTAGCGTCCTTAAATTTCTAAAAATCTGCCTATTGTCTAAAAATCAACATTAATTACAAAATATACCCTCGTCAAGTATGAGTGAGGTAAATTTATGACAGGTATTTTTTAAACTTAAAGGGCTCCCCCCCAAGAACCAATGCGCAACACACGGGGGAGAATGCATCCCCGCTGCTGATTGCCCGGACATTATAGATGAATGCAGGGCTGCTGATTGTGGGGTTGGAGAACAATGTTGCGTTTGGCTTTAAAGTTACTTAAAAGATACTTAAAAGATACTTAAAAAAGTATCTTTTACTAATATAAATAGTACCAAAATATTATAAATATTATTAAATGTAGCAATGAATTATGTAATGTAATCAATATAAAGAATGAGAAAGTTAAATGTGTTTCTTTTGTTCGTCCTCGTGTATTGTATTCTAATTTCATCATATTAGAGAAAATCCTTAAACCGCTAATATGAAAATCTTACAAATTACAAATTTTGTACGTTAATTTTCTTTCTGGGATATTTTTGATAAAAACACTTTGATCGGTGAAAACACTCTCCTCGTAGTTTTATAAAATATTAGCTATTTTTTGTTTGTAACAAACAAAAAATAGTTGAATATTAATTTTTTTAGATAATATAATATACAATTATCGTCGATAATTATGCAGTCCATTCTATTTGGTTATCTATTTGTGTTATTTTGACGACAATTGCTATTGAAGTAACAATTTTTTTTTGTAATAACTGAACAAAATGAGTATGTGCTGGTTTAAAATATTATGTACATTTTCTGTAATATTTACATTCGATTTTGTTGGAACAGTTATTCTAACTTCTAAAGCACATCTTAAGTTAATATCTGCATTTTCCCTTATACTACTTCATTACAAGAAAAGTTCCGATATTAAAAATATTCCCCAAACTATCAGCATTTATGAACAACATTTAATTTGAAATGAGCTAAATGTGTTTGTCTTCTTTAGGACAACCAGAACAAGATATTTCATAAATAGCAGATTTTTTTATTGAAATCAATCAAATTTTTGGCATTTTATAGAAAATTATATCTGTTATATCTGTTATATCTGAGTTATATCTGTAAGAATGGAATTAAATTATTTGAAATGATCAAAATGTATTTTTTTTTATAATATAACAGTTCGTTAGATATTGAAGTTCTTACCTAAAGCCTTTATTGGAATAACAACTATGAAAAATAGTGATATTAGAAACAACGTAGTCATTTTTACTCGAAGTAATGATAAAAATATATCTTGAGAAAATGTCTGCCTTTATAAACTTGTGAAAACTGACGAGTTTAACGTGAATGTTTTTGTTTTGCAAACTAATATTTGCCATCGATTTTACAACCTTATCATCTTTATTTTGCTATATATACTTTTGTATTTTATTGTTGAGGTGAATATGGAATAATTATAAATACAATGAACTCGTCAAAACACTCAGGCTAGTAATATATTACATTTTTTTCAAAATAAATCCTTCTAATACTGTTAAATGAAAATATGCGTGAGATTCTCGCGCGGTAGATGTGAAACCTCTTAGCTCCTAGGAAAAGTTGATTTTATACATCAAATTCATCTTTGGATTATTCTACAATTTTATATCATTGCTCATACACTCATATCGCAAAGATGGCAAAGCAAAAGCTTCTGAAACATTTATTTTCATAACTACCGAGTTAAATGAATGCATTAGTTTAAATTCGCGTTTCAATAAAAAAAAATTCAAGTAAGGCGATATAAAATCAAATATTGCATTGTAGTTTTTGCATTTAAATACTGATCTAGCTAAAAGCCTGTCTACAACAGGTCCCATTCAACAGATCCCTGTCTACAACATGATTTAAGGCTCCTATGGTCGTAGATGTGTAAAAGAAAATACACATCATTTCCGGTATGTATTTCATATTTTGTATGTAGATTACAAATAATAGTACGCAGTATATAGCTATATATACCAAGCCGATCATTTTTCATCTGAATCTGAAGTACAATGAAACATCTACTTGAGAAAGAAGTCCTTAGAATGACATCATAAAAACTAAAGATATTAAAGAGAATATACTGAATATACTGAATATAATAAATTCAGGAATTTATTATGTGTTACGTAATATTTGTTTAAAATGTTAGCATTGCAATTTCGATTTTTATTAAAATTAATTTGGCACAACATTCAAACAATTCTCGACGGTGCTTACAATAAATCCTTCAAAATATAAGAAAACAGAAGTTTTGCATTCGAAAAAATGCAAACTAAGAAAATCATTATTTTCAGATAATAATATGCATTCGCAAAACAAGATTTGCGTTTGAAATCGCATGTACGAGGTGTGTTTAAAAAGTAATGAGACTGTTTCAATAAAACTCTTTATTTATTTTATATTTACAATTCAACCTTATCACCTTCAAAATAGTTCCCTTCTGAGGCCACACAGCGTCGGAGACGTTGCACCCACTGCTCATAGCAGTGTTGGAAGTCGTTGAGTGGGATCGAACGAAGTTGGTCCGTCACGGTTTCCTGAATGACGTTTATAGTGCCAAAATGATGTCCCTTGAGTTGAATTTTCAACTTGGAAAAAAGGACGAAGTCACAGGGCGATAGATCAAGTGAGTAGGGGGGCTGAGGAACCACTGAAATTCCCTTTTGTGTCAAAAATTGCCTAATAGAGAGTGCTGTGTGACAAGGTGCGTTGTCATGATGCAACATCCAACTTTCAGATATGCTTGGTCTGACTCGAAGAACTCTTTTCCTTAGTCTCCCGAAAACTCCGCAGTAAAACTGCTGATTGACAGTTTACCCCCCGGGGGCACAAACTCCTTATGAACAATCCCCTGACTGTCGAAAAAGCAAATGAGCATTGTTTTAATCTTGGATTTGCTCATCCGTGCTTTCTTCGGACGTGGTGAGTCGGGGGTGTGCCACTCCTGACTTTGGCGTTTCGTTTCAGGGTCGTAATCAAATACCCAGGATTCGTTACCTGTGATCACGTTTTTTAGAAAATCTTTGTTAGTTTCAACGTTCTCAACACACAGCTCTCCGATGTTGTTTTTGCTCAGGTGTCAAGATTTTGGGAACCATCTTCGAACACACCCTTCGCATGTCCAAATCCTGGGTTAACATGTCGTAGACAGTGGCAATGTTCAAATTAAATTCACTGCTCATCATTTTGACAGTCATTGGTCGATCAGACATCACAAAAACTCGAACTTCTTCCAAATTTTCGTCGGTTTTTGAACTGCGCGGTCGTCCTTTCCGATTTTCATCATTAACGTTTTCACGTCCCTCTAAAAAGGCCTTGTGCCACCTAAAAAAATGGTTAACTGGCGGGAAAACTTGCAATGTTGCCAAATCACGCACTGTGCATGCGTTCTCACTACTTTTTAAACTTACCTCTATATACGAATCTAAATAATTCACACGCACTTCTTCACCTACATCTGCTTTCCCATGAATATGTTGCAACGGTAACACTTTTCAGACTTGATGTAAATGCGGAAATCTCGCGAAATTCGCTTATTTGCGCAAACAAGACAGATACTGCAAAAATCCTATATACAGTAGCAAGGAAGAAGCACTTAGAAGAGTTCAAATTGAACTTATTTAACATAGTGCAATTTCGCTAAGTCGCTTCAAAACTTGGAATCTTTGGATATCTGTATTTACATGACAACAACAATTGCGACACTCGAGGATGCTACATTTTTTAACCAAATCATGGCCATGGTCTAAATTAAAGCATTATTTTTCATTGCACCAAAATATTGTTTTTGTACTTAATGAAAACTGTCATCATTTTTTATTATAAATAAAGCATTAATAGGGCAATTATTCACTTGTATATAAAATAAAATCAGTCTTTTATCTAAATTCTAAATTCATTGCATTCAATTAATCGATTGGAGATAGAATTTACTAATCAAATGTTAATAGATTCAATTGCTGAATATTGGGCTTTGTCTGTTACCTCTATTAGTACTTCTTGAATATTCTAGAATCGAACTGAAACACCTCAATTTGCTTACACCAATAAGATGCTAATATTTATCATATACATTGCACATTTTCTTCTTAATCCTCCACATCTTTCATCAATTTTATTAACACGTAGATTCATTTTTTTTAGGATTGTGAAATCACAACCCAAATATATAAAGTTTAATAATTTTTTTAATTCAGAGCGATATTGAAAATCAAATCAGTTTTTCTAGTTTTTCATTTTTCCCCATTTTTAATTCTAAATCAAATTTCTATTGTAATTAAATCGCTTTAATTGTATTATTTCTTAAATCAATACAAAAACCAATGATCCATTGTATCAAGTCAAGTGACGATGTAGGTCGTATCTACTTCAATTGCGTGGCTTAATTCGGAATTCGAATTGGTATTAATTTAATTTACCCTTTCGCCGCATAAATAAACAACCCTTAATTCACGAGTAAGTCAAAAAATATATAAATTATTCGTAAGGGTATTGAATAAATTAGGACAATTCGTAAATTCCACAAGTTCGAATTGTATCACATCACGCATATAATCGATATCTTATACATTATGCAAAGAATATACTACGAAAGAAAAATTTTAATCACAAAAAATATTCCTGTACGAAACAGTCGAAAATTGAATGCCAATTGATTATAGTTAGGACTGAAAAATGAACTCTTCACTTAAAATTTGTTTTTTTAAATATCTTTTCCGGCAAATTTAAATCGAAAATACTTCTTAAATTACCATTTTCTCGCTTTTTGTCGATTGTAAAAATTTTAAATATATCAAAGATTTATATTTAATCTTATAAATGTTTCGATTACGTTACACAAATTCTATATTTCTTTTGCAAGCAATCAGTTAATTCATTTTTAAGTATTTCTTATTTGAAACGATGCGACCTTATCGATATTATGTGAAAAAAATTTATACACACTGTATATCCTGATTTTCAGAGGCAGAAAATAAAGTTCAAATTGCCTCAGATTGCAAAATGGCAATAAGAAGTCTACACAATTTATCCTGAAAGAAAATCGCTTTTGAATGAATGCCCGTCCAGCTCTAAAAATAGAATAACGTCAAAAAAGAACAGCAGCGATATTTTATGAAACTAGAAAAAGTGCTGGTAGTGCATAATGTTTCAGGGAAATCCTTGTTTCAGGCGAAATTATAAATTCTGATAAAAAAAATCTACTAGCTAATTAACAAACAAATAGCAAGAATGGCGATATAATTTATTTGAAATAAATATTATAATAATATGTATTAAAGTGCAAAAATTACGAATAAGAATAATTTCAGGACGATACGTCCTGAAACGCTTTGCATATTTTTCAATGCCAATTAAAAATAAATCAGTTCAAGACTCCGATTGAAAATAATAGTGCTAAAAATAATCATCGAACGTAAAATATCTTTTGCCTCAATAATTTCAATCGTGTTGTATTTTGAAATAGAACTTATCAAATATTCACGGGTATAATTAAAGGGGAGAAACGCTGGGGGGTTGTTAAACCGAAGTATATACCAATAATCTATGCTGAAGTAGACGAATAGAATAAATCTTAGAAATGAAGAAGTACAACGTAAATGCGGTTCTTTTTCTTTTGATTTAAGTTCAGTTCAAAATGAGAATTTATTTTTCCTGTTATGAGCATTACATTTTCTGCAAACTTTTTTATTTGTAAAAGTCATATGAACATTTTAAAATAAATTAAACATAGGAATAGTAAGAAAATAAGATGCTAGATTAAATAGAAACTGTTTCTTTTTATTATTATTTATATATAATTTCTATTTAATTAAATAGAAACAAATTGTAGAAAGGTAAAAATCTATATCAAATAAATTGCGACGGTGATTCTTTCGACGGTCGTTTTGCGGAAACGATTCGACCAATTTCATTGATTTTGGTGTTAAATTAAAGCGATTGTGGTCCATATTTACCCATTTTATTCAAAATTTAAATATATTTGGTAAGTTGGTCGGAAATTAAAAAATAAGAATGACTATATTTTTTATCTATATTCATATTTATAATATTTTTCATTTTGATTTTAAACCGCCATGCATAAAAAAGATACAATAAAAAAAATACTTTTTTTTATAAACATACTATGTTCTAAAGAAAGTATATCTGAAATAATTTAATGAACTGTCTGTTCGATATTCATTCATATAAATATATTATCACGCATGGAAAAGTATGCAGACAATGATATTGGAATAATATATTACTCAATTCTATTATTATTCTATTTAACCCCGTTTAACAGCGTTTAAACTGCACAGATCCGGCTCTAACATTCAGACGAATATTTTATATTGGCGAATATATACAAAAATTATATAACAATGACAATAAAGTTATTACACTAGCGCAAGGATCTAAAACGGTTTTCAAAAAGTGTAAGTTATTTTTCATTGATGTAAATATGCGGCCTTGCTCAGGATGACAAATATTGCTAAACCAACCCTTACAGGCATCGTTCTAAACTTTATAGGGGATAATAGGTAGTCCCTATCGTTGATTCATGAAATTTGTATATTTTCATCTATATTGGTTTGCGTGCTAGAGCAGCAATACTACCCCAAATAATTAATATCGATTTCTGATGCGCTCTAATTTCACATTGTTACGTTTTACCATCGTGGAGGATATATATCTGCTTTGCAGGACCGGATTAATGCAGCTATAGTAGATTTACCTTTATGAATCAAATATTGAATAATGTAAACTATAAATATTCCGAAAAATTTAATTAATAGAATTTGTTTTATAATTATTATCCATTGGAAAATACTATTCCATTCAAATATTACTTTGCGAAAATTTCATTATTAACGCTTATTATAAGCCTTTTCTTCTTAAACCGGTCCTGAGTAAACCCTATCCAATTGCAAAAGCGGGTCAACAAAACAAAAAAGAATTATATGTCACTCAACATTAACATGTGACAAAAGGCTGAGTTTCCATTGTTTTTTTTTGTAAAAAAAAGTGGAATAAATAGATGCGACGCTATGGATGGATAATGAGTCACTTTTGTGTGTCGATTTTTCATAGTGGATAAAGTCGATTAAGAATCCATAAATATTAAAAGTGTCATAATGCAAGATATTTTTATGATTCGTTGGTCATATAAGTATAAAATGATAAAAATCGAAGAGATTGTTTGTAAATTTAGCCAGGTATGAAAACTAAAATAACCGTATAGAATAATTAAAATTTACGCTGTTATAAAGGAAATTATTTTCATGAAAAATCATGAAATTTCTTAATTTTGTAATTTGAATGAAGCTACTTATATGAAAATTATTTTTTTGGGACTACAGAAATTTTATTTAGAAGGAGAATGTTAATATTTACGTTAATATATTATATTTTCATAATAATTTCAGGAAAACACTTTCGCATATGTTAAAAAAATTATTATACTTGTCAAACAATATACAATAATAAAGCAATATTTTATTAAATGATCGTAAATTATTAATTAAGATGCGATTGTGATTTTTTGCAATATCGAAGCTCTTCTGCAAAACTTTCCCAAGAAATTATATATACATCTACAAATGAACTACATTTTCTTTTTTATGACGTCGCTAATTACAAAGTCTAAGGAATTAATTAAAAACCTTAGTAAATATATTCCGAAGACATATTTTAAGAAGATCAATAGACTACCAAAGTTTTAAATACTGTATACATAAATTTTCTGTTCAATGGAAAAATTAGAACAGACATAAATACTTTAAATTGAATCAATATTTTCGTTAGAAAAGCACGCTTTTATAATAGAGAGCAGACAAAAAAAACATTGTACAAAAAATTGTTATTATCATATTTAGATTCGTCGTAGGTATCTGTGAAATATTTAGTGTATTGGACTACTAAAAATTGACAAGATTCGCAAAATAATCAGAATAACTATTTATATACCTACAAAAATACAAAAACTCATAATAAAATAGTAATATCAATGATCTTACGTTTTCCCGGTTGCTTTAATATAAAATTTTCACTTTATGTTCGAATATTGCATATCTAAAATTGATTAAGAACTTCATACTCACAAGTTACTCGTAATACATTTTGGCGATATTTTAAGAAGTTGAGTACAAATTTTTATAGTTAATATTTGGTAAGAGTTATTATTATTATAAAAATTCACGAAGAAAACACTAAAAAAAAATCAATTTTAAATCACGTCAACACGTCACGTAGGTTTTCTCTTTCAATTAAATTAATTTTTTAGAAAAAAAAGTGTTTTTAGTGTAATTCGTTTTATCTACACTTTGTACCTTTCGTAAGTACATGTCTTTATAAAAATCGGCTTTGAACTTATGTTAATTACAAATTTTTTTTATATATTTTTAATTCTTTGATAATTCCGTTACCGCGTATCGAATTTAATAAATAACTATACACCTTTAAATCACGACGCGATCGAAAAGACACTAGAGAACTATGTTATTCGGTTGGATAGTTTTGTTATTGTTACAAGAATAGTTTTTATAATGTAAATATTTGTACAATTTATGTACCGGGATGGGGCACAATAATGTAGACACTTTTAAATGCCAATATCTCACTCACCACTAAAGATAATTTTATGCGGTTTGCAACATTCCAAAGTAGAAACATTTGTTGGTAACATCTGTCTATCGAAATGCGCATTTTCATAGTAGAAACGATCATAAAAAAACAATGAAAGTTGCATCGTTGTGCAGAGGAATATTTACCTGACCTGAACGCATGTGACTATTTTCTGTGGGGGTATTTAAAAGACAACGTGTACAAAAACAAACCTCAGTCGATTGATGTGTTGAAGAATGCAATTACAACGGAAGTGCGAAGAGGTTCGCTGCAAGATGTGATCAAAAACTGTTCGAATGCGTCAGTGAAGAGGAACATATGTTTGTCCGCTAAAAATGTCTTGTGCTTCTATTTGCAAAGTTGATAGCCGCATAAAATTATCTTTGGTGGTGAGTGAGATATTAGCATTTAAAAGTGTCGATATTATTGTGCCCCACCCGGTATAATCATTTTATTGCGATAAGTAAACGTATCTATCAATTTTGTCCAACGAATAACCTGTGTGTTCGCTTTTATAAACATAAATAGTTGATTAGGTTTTAAAATAAACAAATTGGGATTTAGATAAAACCGGCCGAATAATATGTTATCAGTTTATGGAATTGTTGGAATATATTTGCACAATTTTTCGTCTTTTTGATGCAAAATAAAGAATTAAAATTATATTATAAACTGCTATTGAGGTACAGCATCTTACCAGATAAAAAAGATTTATAAATTTAATCGTCTTTCGTAATAAAAAAACAAACCGAAAATGGCAGTAAATATTAAAATTTGTTCTTTTAAACGAACGGACGAAGTATGTAAGATCATCCTTCATACTAGAATTTTCGCAAGAAAATTATAGCAATAATTTAGTAATTTAATAATTTCCAAATCTATAGCAAACATACAATTGTATGGAAAAATTCCAGTCTCTTAGACATTTTTTTTTAAGTAAATACTAAATAATCTTTGAAATTATTTTGCAATTTATCTATTTCTGGAATAGCGAAGCAATGATATAATTTGTATCCATTGTCCCGTGTGTGAAGCGTTAATGGAATTAGCGTTGATGGAAGGGTATCCATTATTGAGTAGTTGATTTTGAAAAGTTCAACAAACTTGGAATGACATAACAAAACCGAAGTTATTATTTTATCAGAGCTTTGGGAATGTATGTAAAAAGAAGATAAAAAAATGGATTTTGATTCGGGTCGAAATTAATACTAAAAACTTGTGTTTTATTTAATTTTTGTTGATTTTAATAACAAACACAAATTACGCTAAAAATTCCGAACGAATGAAAAAGTTATTCTACCTTAATTTGTTGTGAATTACATATTTGTTTAGGACATCCATCATTTCATATTTGTTAAATCTGATTATCCTATTTCCATTATAATTATAATTACGGAACTTGAGCAACTTTTCATTTTAATCAGTGTAATAGCCATTTTTTATGTTGTATAGATATTTTAATGGAAACAACAACGTAGCGAGCGAAAAGTTATAACTCCGCCACGTGCAGATTCACAAATTTTAAACGCACATAGTTCTGAATTATTTCGAAAGAGTAACAATTCAATCATATTCTAACAGATCAATAATATATCGCAATTTTGGCCGCTTCAGACCCTAGTCCTATGAAGTAATATATTCACTTTTTTTTATGCGATTTTAAACTTATTTGTACATTGATTTTTTATATAAGAATTCGAGGAAGAATTTAATATTTTGGTATACATCGATAATTTCGAATTGATTATTATCCAAATGAATCAAATCTGCATTGCTGAAGCATGTACAGTCAAATTCACATAAAACATCTTGATTAATTGGATCTACCATAACGTATCTTCAGTGTAACTCAATTAGAATGTCATAATGTTGTCACAAATTGCTATTTTGTGACTAGATAAGCGAATTAATATGCACCCGAACTTGAATTACACATTCATAGCAAGCCATCGGGTAAATTATTGGACGGCCGCAAAATGCTCTCTACTTCTATTTGAAGACGAAATCAATATCCTAACAGGATGTTTGTATACATCCTGTGGATCCTAGCGAGGAGCTAACTTCCCACCCACCGACACATTAATTTAAAATGTCAATGCTCTCTTTTAACACACCCGTGTGGCAAATTAGAAGAGTAACATATTTTTGGACAGTGGTCATTGTGAAAACGCTCCCTAAATATTGACACATACAATATCGTCAGATTGTTTAGAAACATCCGCAAAGGTCTATAGAATGACAGATTTTAAATTAATTCTGCTTAATTGTTACCTGATGCGAGCGGAATGTCGAACCCAAAAAGTTTCTGCAGAGTATAAAAAAAATCCTGCATTTTTAAATCAGAGTGAATTATTTATATTTACACAAAATTGAGAAATATATTTTTTTATTAATGTACTGTAGAGAAGTGCTTTTCAATCGATTTTTCATATACTGTAATATTCTCCAAGGTGCTATAATCTCCAACATTTATATCCCTTTTATTATTTTAAATAAAACCTTATTCGCATTCTTCTTATTTCTAACAGTGGTTCATAAGCAATAAATAATCAATTGTTAAAGAATAATGAGTTATTAGATGTTAAATTGATTGAATTTAGTTAAAGAGTCCGCAATCCTAAAGATTGGTTGGAAACAGCACGCCATGCCGATCTATCCTGAGCTAATCCCTTCATCTCCCTATAGCTATTCATCTCAACGTCTTCAACTATCTGACTCACATACTCCAATCTAGGCCTACCTACCCCTCTCTTTCCCTCCACTCTACCTTCTATGATCAATTGCATAATCCCCCCATGCCTAAGAATATGCCCTACTAATCTGTCTCTCCTACGCTGTAACACTCTCCAGTTACTTCTCTTCTCCCCTACTAACTCTAGTACAGCTTCATTTGTTACTTTATCTTCCCAACCAATCCTCAACATCCTCCTATAACACCACATTTCAAGTGCTTCTAATCTACGCTTCTCTTCCTTTCCTATAGTCCACGCCTCACACCCGTACAGTGCTACACTCCAAACATATACCTTCAGTAATCTTTTTCTAATACCCAAGTCAATATTTGATCTTAAAATCTGTTCTTTTTCTACGAATGCCTTCCTACCCTGTGCTATCCTACACTTTATATCTACCTTGCTTCGATTATCTTTTGTGATCTACTGCCTAAATAACAAAAATCTGACACTTCTTCGATTCTATTATCTCCTATTGTGATCCTCATTTTTCTACTGCATTCCTTTTTGTCACACCTCATCACTTTAGTTTTACCTATATTTATTTTCATGTTAAAATCCCTAGTCAATACTGCCTGCATACCATTCAATACCCTTTCTAAATTCTTTTCGCTTTCTTCCAATATAGCTATATCGTCGGCGAATCTCAGCATATATATTTTCTCTCCCTGTACATTCACACCTACACTATACTCTTCTTTTACTTTGTTTATTGCATCTTCTATATATAGATTAAATAATAACGGTGATAGTGTACATCCCTGCCGAACTCCCTTCCCTATTTTTGCTACCTCTTCTTCCCCCTCAATTCTAACTAAGGCAGTTTGGTGTTTATATAAATTAAAAATTATTCTCCTATCCTTATAATCTATACCCGTTTCTTTTAAAATTCTAAACATTATGTCCCAATCTAAATTATCAAATGCCTTTTCTAAATCTACAAAAGCTATGCAAGTTACCTTTCCTACCCTCTTTCTTTTTTCTACTACCGTTCTTAGTGCTAGAATCGCCTCTCTCGTCCCTCTGTTTTTCCTAAAACCAAACTGATCTTCTCCTAGCCTTTCCTCTACTTTATTTTCTAATCTCCTATAAATAATCTTTAACAATATCTTCGATGCATGTGATAGTAGGCTAATGGTCCTATAGTTCTCACACAATATTAGATGTTAAATTAATAACACATTATAATTTTCGTCCTCCCCCTTAATATAGTCATTGCTTTCCATAAACTCTTTAGAAAATTCATTATTGTAAAAAATCTTCTACCGTGACAGACTGAGACACTCACATTTCACATTCTCTTTGTATTTTATCGTTCCTTTTGTTTCTTTCGTTCCAGATTTTTCGTTATTTACCATTGCGCAGAAGAGGTCATATAATGCCGTAAAAGCCTGAAAATGCTGTCATATTAAGGCAGATGTGGAAATAATGAGATGTTTCAAATTTATAGAAACTCTCTTTGTAATTGCATCGCAACCTTTAATTTAGTTGTTTAAAACAACTGTGAAATTGACAGAATATCAAGATGATGATGGGTACAAATAGATTTGTTAAATGAAAATTATTGGTAGAATGGTGAAAAACAACGAACAATATTTTCAGTTAAAAAAATAACAACTTATTTTAAATGTAATTAATAAATAGGCGATTTGAGCCGTATACAACATAAGGTGTACGTATTAATATCAAAAAAGCTTTTGGTTAATAAAAACAGAAAATTTACCACTCTTGCAATTACGTTTGTAATTGTTTTATACTAAGCCTAAACGTAGAGGAAAAATCAGCAAACTGCAATATGTACGAGTATATGCTTCGGACTCTTGGGACAAGAGTAAGCAGCAAATTGAAGCGCTGCCTTAATTAGATTAGTTGCTTAAAACAATAAGGGTAAAGTTACCACCAGTTGCTCTTATTTGATGGTGCGCGTTTAATGTGAAAGAAATCAGATATGTATCCACTACAAGTGACCATTTCAAATTTTAAGCAATTTTTCAAATAAATATTGCTAGCAGGCTATACAAAATTTGCTGAAAAATAATTATGGATTTTCACATGGCAAATTTCTACAAAATATTTACTAAATTCGGTGATATAAGGATTGAAAATTCCGATAGAATACATAAGTTAAAAAGTATGGCCAATAAAGCAAAATAATCAATTTCGAATGAAAATCTTGGGTTTATTAGTTCGTTCATTTCGAAACGAAATACTTTACTGACAGGTAATTATGACGCTGGAATTACCAGACGCAAATATTTAACGTAGTTTAATTGGCGAGGATTCACGCATTAATATTGTTATGACAGCAAAGTGGTGAAACGTTATGAAACACTATAGGATCGAATATCAAAACTGCTTGCGTATTCGCAAGATGATAACCCCCACAAATTAGAAATTAATTGAGCGCACTACAGCATTACGTATCATCCTTTTTGCTATTATGTGTATGACAACATGCGACCAGAAACGTTTGCTTACAATATTCAATGTGTATCAGCCAAAAAAATATCAAAATATTTAGTAAACGTAAAAGGTAGCATTCAGTGCCTATTATAAAAAAAAAATGCGTGAGACTCTCGCGCAGTTGATTTTATACATTGCTTTTTTTCTATTTGTTAACGATTTTTTTTATTCGATATTCGATCACATATGGAACACACTGTACCTAATGGATTATTGAAAAATTGTTTATCAAATTCGCGATGAGCAGGTTGAAACAATGTAAATTTTGTGTATGATGCACTAGTGGGTGCATTTCTATTTGTCGATGGCTCGCTCAGCTGTATCAGATTCATTTCGTTGATCTCTCACATCGCGTGTATCTTCACGTGTAGAATCAGTGGCATTCAAATTCTCTATACCACTCACTGTGTCCTCACTTAACGACGGTATTGATTCATCCAGTGTATTTGAGGTCGTTGGAAGGTTATGTTGTCCACCGTGTTTCTTTAACGCCCTTTGCCTGGCTGGATACTCTCTACTTCTTTCTAAGGTACTTGTTGGCACTTTTCTTGGCGGTTTATTCGCTTTCTTCCGTTCTCTAAAGGCTCACACTTTGTCTGTACTTGTCTTTTTCTCCATTTCACTTTTCACACAATGGAAATTGTTAGCTATAAGATTAAGCTGCGTTTGTGTAATATATAATAAAATACGCAAGCGTCTACTGGTTGCCTTATGCCACGTATACACACAGTACACGCGGCGCATGCGCGTATCGTGCGTTTCACTTTTCGTGACGTTCAGGCCAATTTGCCCTACCGCGCTTATAGAAGTTTCACTTCAAAAAAAAAAAAACGGAAATAAAAATCGGCAGGCGGATAATAAAGACCAGCGTACGGTCCAACGTTTTCATGTCAGTACCGCTAAATATCTTTTTATGAAGTGTAAAAGCTTAGAAAAGCTATGAAGGCAAATACGCTAAAAACTATGTACATATATCCGTATAATAGAACAGATTTTATAAAAAGTCGCCTTTACTACAACATGGGATAGCTTATTAAAGTACTGGACAAGAAGTATAAAGCGGCAAAAAATTGACAAATGTTAATTTATCATAAAAGGACGAACATACTGTAACATACAAATCAATAGTATAGAATATTACCAAAATACTGTATAAGTAGTTGGGCTGCGCATTTCGAAGACTATGCCCCCATCTTCAGTAGCACAAGATAAAAAACTAAATAAAATACCTCTGTCACGAATCGTGATTGATATACTATTAAATAAATAAGTCAACATGACAGAAGTATTTCAAAAATGGCATATAATATTAACTATAAATCTTTTAAAACAATATAAATTAATAAATAATAAGTAATAGCAAAAAACATTGGTTTGTTAAACCAAAAATAACCAAAAATAAATTAAATAGACAAGATGATAGACAAAATGAAATATACATACTTGTTTAATAAGAATAAATAAATAAAACACTTTTAAGTAATTTAAGTGAACTAATTTGAATAGGATGACCTGAGTTAGTCAAAAATATGCTCGGCTACAGCACTTTTATGTTTTCTATTTAATCTTAAATGAGCTAAGTGCTCCTTAAATCTCGTTAAATCACGATTCGTGACAGAGGTATTTTATTTAAAGAACGTGTTTGTCTTCTATATATACTTTAGGACAACTAGAACAAGATATTTCATAAATACCAGATTTTTTTTATTGAAATCAATCAAATCTTTGGAATTTCCTAGAAAATTAGCAAGAAGTATTATATGTTACTTTAAAATTATATGTATATTAAAACTAATTAAAGCGGAACAATAAAAGTTTAGCAACTGCCCCGATTAAATCGAGATTCGTTTCTAATTTATTTTATCACGTAAAAACTCTTATATTGTAGACAGAGTGTTTCATCAACCAACGGAGCTCTTCGTTATATTCATACACACTGACAATTTGTCACAAGGCATACAATCGAAGTACGATCCATCCACTAACCTTTGTCCATCATCCGTGAAGGCATAATCGCCGAGTATCAGATCCCTGAATCGGTACCGCGGCGGTAAAGGAATGGCCGGTGTAGTGACCACCACGTCCTTCGTCAATTGTTCCTTATCGCCACCCCCGCCACCGCTCCGACTCACCAACAGTGCCATCTTGATGTCGCCCGTTCCCGCCGTCTGTAATAAACCCACTTGATCACTTGTCGGCACCTTATCGTCCGCTGCGCCGCCGCCCGCGCCCGGTGTTTGCTCTTCCAGGATGACGTGCTCCCGCAACGGCCCCCGCACGCCCCGCCGCCCTCTTCCCGGTATATTGATGCCGGATTTATGTCACACACGCGTACAAGTTTAAATCGTCCCGATGGTTTTGTTGTAATAAGTCACTGTATTCATGATGGTACTTTTTGTTTGATAATCTATGCTTTTTTATTGTGAAGATTCTTCCACCACGTCAAAATCATTATATCAAAATTTAATGAGAGAAATCCTTCGATTTTTTTTTGTTATGTTCTGAAATTTAAAATTTAAATGCCGCGCTGAGTTGGTGAGTATCCTATCCAATTAATATACCCGTAATGGTACTTCTAGATAAATTTCCTTTCTTTTTTTTAAAGAATATTTATTTTTTATCTTGTTACAGAATTAATTAATTTAGTCTCCGTAAAATGTTGACTATAATAAAAGATGGTGAAGATGCATCAGAGTGAATAATAAGGATATATAATAAATGTTATTTCATATAATTAACTTAATTCGATATAATTATTCATGTATTAAATATTTAATAATTTTCAATTGTCATTATACAAGTTAAAATAAATACTCCATGTGTCTGATTAAAGAAAAAAAGCTCACAGTAAAGAACTTACTCATATTTTATACGAATATAGATGTCCTACATTTCTTAACAACGCAAATATTATTGTGAATAAATGTATTCTCTTGTCAAACAAAGATTTATTATCAGGAAATGAATGCCATTTGTCAGTAAGAAATGTGTAAATAACGACGAGTTGTTCATATTTTTCGGATATTAATACTGAAATTGATTGAAAAAAATACCGATTTTTTTTGTATTTCTTGGTTAGTGTGCGATTGTATTATATTCTGTTATTGTAAAATATTATTTTTTATCACACGCAGAAATTGAATAAAAAGGAAAATTAGCTCAAAATGATGGTCAGATCAACATATTTAAATATAAAATAATATTTTGAAACCGCGTGTGTACCTTAATTAAATTAACTGTTCTTGCAATTTTATTTTATATTAGTCACCGATATAATATTGCCGATTAAGAGTCTATTATTACAATATATAATAGATACGGTTTACCGATATAGATAAGGTTGACATAAAAGCATGAAATAATTATTACTAAAGCTGATAAATATTCATTTTCAAAGGCACAAATTGGGATATGCCTGTGTATTTATATTTTTAGATAAATACTCTTTTAGTAGAGTGTAATTAAATACGATATGATCAAAGAAACATGCTTAAAAATCACGTTTTAGAATCAAAGGTAAATCAATCGTAAATAGCATTTGAAAACGCTGTACATGTCGATTTTTGCATTAAAAAGGAAACTATGTTTTGAGTTTTTAAAGAAGATATAACTGTTATATAATATACCATAATATAACAATGACCTGTCGCAGGGAGATCGTTGAGAATGATTTAATAAATCGTTAGTTGATTTTATTCAGTATTAACAAAAGCTAAAAATATCATAATCAACGCGTTATTTATATATCTTCGAACTGTGAATTTTCATTAGTTAGTTAAAGAGTCCGCAATCCTAAAGATTGGTTGGAAACAGCACGCCATGCCGATCTATCCTGAGCTAATCCCTTCATCTCCCTATAGCTATTCATCTCAACGTCTTCAACTATCTGACTCACATACTCCAATCTAGGCCTACCTACCCCTCTCTTTCCCTCCACTCTACCTTCTATGATCAATTGCATAATCCCCCCATGCCTAAGAATATGCCCTACTAATCTGTCTCTCCTACGCTGTAACACTCTCCAAATACTTCTCTTCTCACCTACTAACTCTAGTACAGCTTCATTTGTTACTTTATCTTCACAACCAATCCTCATCATCCTCCTATAACACCACATTTCGAATGCTTGTAATCTACGCTCCTCTTCCTTTCCTTTAGTCCACGCCTCACACCCGTACAGTGCTACACTCCAAACATATACCTTCAGTAATCTCTTTCTAATACCCAAGTCAATATTTGATCTTAAAATCTGTTCCTTTTCTACGAATGCCTTCCTACCCTGTGCTATCCTACACTTTATATCTACCTTGCTTCGATTATCTTTTGTGATTCTACTGCCTAAATAACAAAAATCCGACACTTCTTCGATTCTATTATCTCCTATTGTGATCCTCATTTTTCTACTGCATTCCTTTTTGTCACACCTCATCACTTTAGTTTTACCTATATTTATTTTCATGTTAAAATCCCTAGTCAATACTGCCTGCATACCATTCAATACCCTTTCTAAATTCTTTTCGCTTTCTTCCAATATAGCTATATCGTCGGCGAATCTCAACATATATATTTTCTCTCCCTGTACATTCACACCTACACTATACTCTTCTTTTACTTTGTTTATTGCATCTTCTATATATAGATTAAATAATAACGGTGAAAGTGTACATTCCTGCCGAACTCCCTTCCCTATTTTTGCTATCTCTTCTTCCCCCTCAATTCTAACTAAGGCAGTTTGGTGTTTATATAAATTAAAAATTATTCTCCTATCCTTATAATCTATACCCGTTTCTTTTAAAATTCTAAACATTATGTCCCAATCTAAATTATCAAATGCCTTTTCTAAATCTACAAAAGCTATGCAAGTTATCTTTCCTACCCTCTTTCTTTTTTCTACTACCGTTCTTAGTGCTAGAATCGCCTCCCTCGTCCCTCTGTTTTTCCTAAAACCAAACTGATCTTCTCCTAGCCTTTCCTCTACTTTATTTTCTAATCTCCTATAAATAATCTTTAACAATATCTTCGATGCATGTGATAGTAGACTAATGGTCCAATAGTTTTCACACAAATTAGCTCCTATTTTCTTTGGCATTGTTACTATTCTACTACGCTGAAAATCCTGTGGTACTTCTCCCTTCTCATATATTTTACAAACTAACCTGTATAATTGCTCCTGCATTTTTTCCCCTGCGTGTTTTATTAATTCGGCTGGTATCATATCAATCCCCGCTGCTTTGTTATTCCGTAAATCATTTAATGCTCTATGAAACTCTGACCTAAGTATGCTAGGACCTAAGTCATCCTCATCTATCTGTTCCACACTTTCTAGCTCCTCCATGTCCTGCCTACCTTTATATAAATCTTCAAGATACTCCTTCCATCTTCTAGCTTTTTCCTTATTTTCTGTGAGTTCCTTACCCTGCTTATCACATATAATGTTACCCTTTGGTTTTACATTAGAAAAATGTGACTTAATTTTCCTGTAGCCCAAATCTACTTTACCTCTTCTCATATCCTCCTCAATATCCTCACAATTTCCTTTTATCCACTCTTCTTTAATAATAGTAACAAATAATCAAAAAATATGATTAGTCACTTTAACGATTTCCTCGTTCATTTTTGTTACTCAATGATATATATTATATATTGAAAATCTATATTTAATTAGATATTCAACTGCAAGCAAACGAGCAAGCGAAAAGTGTTAGGCAACCCAAAAGCTCGTTAAACCACTAAATTATGAATTGATATACTGAATTGCAGCGTACTTGTTCATTTGTATACTTGTAAACTAATAATTATATGAACTATTTCAACAATACGTAATATAATACTCGTATATCATTCCAATTTCGTCAGCAATGCAATTTGAATTAACGCAGAAAATTATGCAAGTTTAACGTGCCCATATAATTTATAAATTGACTGTCTTGTTAAAATTTGCGTATAATTAAATTAGTAAAAGTAAGTAAATAAGTAAATTAAATTAGTTGAACAATATTAAGTTTAAATTTTGTAAACTACCCGTATATTACTAACATAATTACTGATAATTGAAAATAGGTACAACGTTAATTAAAAAAAGTCACTACAACATAGGATGGCGATAATGCAATCCTATATTGTTATCAACTTTCACATTTAAGACCTTTTTGTACTGTTGTGGGTAGAAAAAAAAAATTTTTAGCGGTGATTATAATTTTATACGCGAGATTCTGAAACCTTACATATGTTGCTATATTTGTTCCGATGATATTAAAAAAATAATAATAAAATGGAAATATAGGCTAACTTTTTTTTTTATTAATTGAAAAAAAGTGAGAAAAATTATATAGCAATATTTGTTAGACGAGAAGTCAAACGTGGAAAAGACCTAAGTGTTAAAAAGTTTGGAAATGAGATCCTTACAACTTTTTATATATGAAAAGACGTACGAGATTCTAATTTTTTTTTTTAATCGCTAATATTTTACGTATTAGTATCACGCTCATGATTAAAAGATGTTTTGAATTCGTGTTATTTCAAATTTGTTCCGCTTTTAATTCAATTTTAATACAAGTGCATAATAATTTATTTGTGATCGACTTTTTAATATCTCATCTTCTAATTTTTAGAAATGCACTGGAGATATACTCCCCCTGTCCAGAAAATAAGTGTCCGATTTGGGATTTTTATGAAAATTTAAGGAACGCATACCTCGACATTCAATAAATGAATGTAAAATTTGAGAGTTATAGTGAGTTGATTGTTATTGCAAACAAATTGGAGTTTTGTGTTATTTGTAAATAAGAAGAGTTTCTCTTTTAAAACAGTTTTTATACTTGTTGACCATGTCTTGGCAAGAAATTCTCAAAAGAAACCCAATTTGCCCACAAACAAACGACAAGTCCTCTACCACTCATTATTGGAATATATCTTAGAATATAAACAAATATATAAATAAAATCTAGGAGTATATAATATGCTTTATAATTTTGTAAATCAAAATATGTTGAATTAAATTATTCTTTAGAAAACGGACGTTTATTTATGAATATTTAAATATCGCAAATCGGGCACTTATTTCTGGACAGAGGGAGTATGAATTAAATAATAGTTTAATATTTTCTAGAACAATTTTCGTTTCCTTACATGATTCATACGTTTAAGATTAATCAAATCCATCTTTCAATCACTTACAAAAGGATTCTTCAGATTACAGCTCTGGACAGCTTCTGGAAGGATTTATAAACTATATTATATAAAAGAATCTATTTACACACTCTGAAAGCATATATTCTCTTCATATACTCTTCAGAGATATTGATTTAATATATGCCTTGTTTTATTAAGTATTAGCGACGAAACCGGACCATGTATACACATTACAAGTCATTTTACAGCGAACAATTTAAACCAAAACAATAAATAATGCCCGATTTATCGTTACCACGATTTAAACAAAACACTGAAACCAATAACAACTCTAACGGGAAGGGGCGATTCAAATAATGCACGAGTCCCCTTGATTATAACCACTGATTAACAACTATAAACAAACGAAACGCGCATCTATAATGCGATTTCCATTCGCGTTATGAACTCTCACGGTGCCCACCAACCCGTCCAGCGATCGCTGCGAGTGTGAAGCTTTCCCATTACTACTTACTATAGCGACGCACGTGCTTTCAGCTTCAGCGATGGAAAGCTCGGCACCGTAGCGCCGTTTGAGCAGGCCGCTTCAGCATGAGACGCTCCTAGCTAGCATCGCACTACAGATGCTAGGACAATGCTAGGACTACATTGAGCGACGAAATTTATAGCTAGTACATAGACTCAGCTGGTAGCCCACCGGTCGCTGAAGAGATAGTAACAAGTATATGTATATATCTTCCGCTGCAACTGAAAGAATGCGCGCGCTACTGTTACTTAGGCAGCGTCTGCAAAAGCAATCTACGTTTCGATGCCTCGAAAAGAAAACTAAGTGAAAGTGCAACGCTGATTATAGCATTTATATGAAATTGAACATTTAATGTTTTCATATATATAATAAAACTACAACATCTTAGAAAAATATCGATAATTCAAATGTTTTTGGAAAATTTTCATATCGCATCAGTTATGAATTAGCTTGTCAAGTAGCTATATGTACAGTTCGAAGGCTACGCCCCCATCTTCAGCAGCACAAGATAAAAACAAAATAAAATACCTTTGTCACGAATCGTGATTAATATACTATTAAATAAATAAATCAATAAACACGTAGACCGATTGAAACTAGATTTAAGAAGCATTTAGCTCATTTCAGATTAAATAGAAAGGATAAAAGTGCTGCACCCAAGCATATTTTTGACTAACTCAGGTCATCCTATTCAAATTAGTTCACTTAAATTACTTAAAAGTGTTTTGAATTATTCCGAGTTAAATGCTTTTTGACTTATTTATTTAATAGTATAGCAATCACGTTTATAACAGAGGTATTTTATTTAGTTTTTATCTTGTGCTACTGAATATGGGGGCATAGCCTTCGAAATGCGCATCTAGCTTTAAGCTACGGTATTTGGGTGATATTCTATACTGTTATAATATTTGTTATGTCAATTTTTTTCACGAAAAATGACCTACAGTACAGTGGCGGCTCGTGCCATTTCAATCTGGGCGGTCGCATTTCTTAAAAAATAACATAATAGTGAGAAATAATAGTGACAAATGCTACTGTCTAATCTGGCTATTCTATATCAATTTATATACATATATATATACTCTCTGTATATATATACTACTCTCTGTTCTCTCTGAACTTCTCTAGGACGCTAAAGAAGCGCGACATCCAATAGATGATATATTACATCGGTCGCCTGCACTCTATGATACACTCATTTCATTGTATATGTACTGTATATATGTATTTAACTTGTACTGGCATTGGATAGCCGCTGGGAATCTGTGACACATATTAGATGATGAAGCAAGGATCGAACCAAAGAAAGAGAAGATATACGGTATACTGTCGCTCTCACCGATTGCTTGCAATAGAATGAGATGAGTGTATATGCATTTAACCTGTACTGGGTGGCTGGGTGGCGCTGGACACCCAGCGGCACCAAGTTAGCGATATATCTATACCACGCGAACGATAGATACAGCATCGGTCGCTGCTTTGACTTGCAACGGATACCACAACGAACGCCACAACGAACGTTGTATTGATTGTTATCGCGCCGTAAGGCTTTATCTTTTAGGAAAAATAATGCCGAGATAAAATATCGCAATACAATTATATATCTACGGTGATGCGCTCAATGTTCAGGAAGGGCGCGCGGCCTGTATAAGGAACCGCCACTGCTACAGAATAAAGAGAATGAATCCGATTAAAATCGGTTAAATTGATACTCTACGGGCTAATATGCAGTTTCTAGTAAGTTGATTTGCTGAAACTAGAGTTGGAAGCTTGTTTGGAACATGAGTGTATAGAGAATTGAACTAGAGAAGACATCAGAGGGAAAGGTATAACGAGTTAGTTCGAACTGTTATGAAGTTGTAATTAATTGCTGGAGCGTATGTTTCATTAATTGCAAGAGTAGAAATTGTAGTCTGAAATTAATTTGAACCGTGAAGGTTTAGTAGTTGCGAATCTTTATTTAAGAAGTACGTGCGGTGGAGACGCCTGCAAATATAAGCATAAGTTAATAGGATATTCAAGAAAGCCATAATATTTTTTTAGCTTAAGACTAAAAACGATAAAAAATAGTAATGTAAAAGTATGAAAAAATCGTATAGTGGAAGAGCCTTGAAATATTGTGTGCTTATTCAGTCAGCGTGTAATTTATTTTAATTAATTAATTAAAAATCAAATACGTAATAGAAAAATTGCACGGTGAAGCCATCCTAGAATGCTTTTTAATTTATTAAAAACGAAATTTATTTTCATAAATCAAACGAAATTGTTCTGCAGGAACAGTTGTAATAATTAATTCGCGGGATTATAAATCCTCGAAGCAAATGAAAATATTATTGCCCTGAAGTTTAGGCTTAAGACTAAGCCGTATTTAATCAACATGGCTATAAATCGAAAATAGTGTGAAGAAGATTGAACATACAAAACTATAGACCTCAATGGTAGACCAACAAGATGAGATAAAGTTGTACAGGTGCGATCGCCGGGAGATTTAAACACTGGGGGACAATGAATTCGTTTACTGTGGTGTTTTCAAGATTGTACAAAAACCGGCTTTAGAAATTTATTTAGCCGAGAGAATAGTCGTCCAAATTTCGAAGTTTGCAAGTTTTAACAATATTTCAACAACGAATAAAACGTAAATCGAACTAGTGCATTAATTAGTCAATTGGAGAATTTCGCTGTTAAAGCAAAATTGATCAAAAAAATTGCATCGCATCATTTTACTTATTTTTTTCGTCAGGTATTTCGGTACCTGACTAAATATGTGATCCAATCATCTTGACGTCATTGTTCCTCGTTTATACTAGTTGTTATTGCATCCTTGTGTGCCCAAATAACATCGCCCTATAGACTATGCAACTACACGGTACAATTCAAAAAGGCATTATGTCGAAACAGCAATCTTTTACATCGAATTATAGTTAATGCCATTATTTACATAATATCAGCGAATGAGAATGTTAATTAATCTTCTACAATAGAGATAAAGATACGACATGTTTAAAACATACTTTTCTTATTCGAATATTTATGGTATATCTCAGAATGTGAGAACTCGACTTAAATCGTTTTTGAATCAATGTTTTCAACCCCACTCGTGTCGATTGTGGTTTACTAACAATCGCTTGTTTTGGTACGCCTCAGGAGGAGAATGATAAAGACGCATTAGATTCTATATAGACTAGCTTGCCCTTTTATCCCTTGTCTGTCAACAATGCACAGCACTGTTCTATTGAATTTTTATTTCTTGTATAAAATGGGTGTTCTGACGCGTGTCGTAATTTATATGTAAAAAATAGATGATATTAACTCGCTATATTCTACGCAATGATGATATTAAATGTCATAAATATCTTGATATTATCACGTATACGTCAAGCGGTGAGAATTAAAAATAGCTTACCATTAAAAGCGTGGGTGGAGAATCTATTTTTACAACCCAATACATTTCAGATAACTGAAGCAACTCCACTAAAAGTTTGGAATACTTGTTAAACAATAATCGATAATTTTAATTTTTAATGCTGCTAGTCTCCTTCGTTGAGATGATAGATGGCTTATTTTCCTAGCTTACGCGTTTCTGTTTTTATATAAAGTGCAGTACATTAATGTCTTCAAAATATTAAAGTTAAGAGAATGTTAATGTATGCGCTGCGCAAGACATTAACAAGTTTTAGATCTACATGCATTAATAACTGTAAATATATTGCATCGACGAGAGGTGAATATTTTCTATTAGACATTATTAAAAATGTACAATGAGATCTAATAATTCGTAGTTAATTTTAATTAAAGTAAAGTTAAAATACAAAAATTCTTTTTTTTTTTTAAATAGATATCATCTGAATATTCAGTTAATTTATGCTGCGCTTTACGTTAGTATATATTAAAACATAAGTCACTTTATAAATCCTTGAATATAAATTGAACGTGCAGTAAGTTGATACGAATAAAAAAATTAAGTGAAATTAATTATATCATAAATTCCAGTTAATAAATTAAATAATTCGCAGAACTGGCAGAGGAAGATTATTAAGGACCGTTACTAGAATCATGTAAATTCTGGTTTCATAAAAATTCATTTGGGCTTTTGTATTTATTCTATGATTCACGTTATTATTATTTTCTTAATACGATTGACGTAATATGGTTTAAGCAACATAAATCCTGAATGCACTAAATGAAAACGCATTAATCCTGGATTTCTGGATAATATATGATATTTCAGCGACCGGTAAAGTGCGCAGTAAATTGAATACTGAAAGCTTAAATAAGCTTCGCTAAAAAGCAATAAAAATGTTATTTTGCAGTCTAGGAAATTGCGTTCATATCCGTATTGATCGTTCATGCGTTATTCTTTCATTACGCTTTAAAATTATTAATCGATTAATATTTAATATCCTTATAATCCGATATATATATATCCAATATAAGCTTCATAGACTTTATAATTAATATTTGAAATGTTCGAAAAATGAACCTAAATCTCGTTCGTTTGCATTATATATATAATTAGTTATATATAAAATAAGTAATTATTTTATTATCTATAATTGATATACGCTAATTCGGATGTTTGAATCGAAAATATATTTTTTTAATCAGTTATTTAAGACAGTAAAAGTAATTAATGTGAGTGCGGAGATTTTTATGACAAGATACCTCTTTAATAAATTTATGAAAATAATATATATCAACAGAATCTACTTACCCAGCTCTTTGGATGCCCGCATTTTCTGGTAAATATTTTCAGAAGATGCCGTTCTTCCTGTGAAATAAAAAATCGAAATTATTATAAATAAACATTAACTTATATTAGTTTATACTAGATATAGATAGCTAAATAAACTTAGTAGAATATTTTAAGTATATATAACTACTCACTATCGGAATAAATCGATAATAAATTATTCAAGTTCAATCGAATGAAATAGGTCAGAGAAATATAATAATGGAATATTACGCGCAGTCTTGCTAAAAACGAGATTCTAATTATAGCCCTCGAAATGAAAAACCCACAAATTATTGTAGTAGAAAATGAAGAAGAAGTTATCTTTAAGTTATCTTCGACTGTTCAAGCGATTGCTCGCGAATCTATAATTGAAACGGATTCATTTAAAATAGGAGTTTCAGGTAACCCTGTTTCCGAAATATTGTTACAAAAAATATCGTAGATATAATAAATTTCTTTCAGGAGGATCTTTGGTGAAGTTCTTAGTGCAAGGACTACAAAATATTGAAACGGATTTTAGCAAGTGGAGGATATTCTTTTGCGACGAGCGCGTTGTTCCAGAAAACGATAAAGACTCTACTTTCGGCGTTTATAAGACTGAACTAATTGGAAAAGTTAACGTAACTGAATCTCAGTTTGTTAAAATCAAACAAGGGTTATCTGGTGAGTGACTAATTTAAATAGGGATCCCTTGGATTTACACAAATCTCCCGCTTGAAAGCCCCATTCATTCGAACCCAATTCCCCCAGACAAAGTTAGTATTCATTATCCAGACTTAATCGATCATTGATGCAAACCCTAACGTAGCAGTCCATAAAGGATTGTAATTGATTGAACGAATGTGAAAAACTCATTTTGTAGCGGAAAATGCTGCTTTGGACTATACCCAACAGATAGCGGCACACTTTCCAGACAGTTCTATGCCAGAATTCGATTTACTTCTGCTTGGAATGGGTCCAGACGGACACACGTGCTCATTATTTCCAGGCCACCAGCTGTTGGAAGAGAAAAGCCGGTGGATAGCGCCGATTATTGATTCACCAAAGCCACCGCTGGAGCGGGTGACTATGACCTACGCGGTGATCAATGCCGCCAAAAATTGTGTCTTTGCCATTTCTGGCGAAGGAAAAGCCGCAATGATTAAAGTAATTTTCAAAATCATGCCGTAATGATTTAAGTCTAGTACCAAAGTGCAAATTCAGCGAGAAATAGATATGTTGAGTTTTGCAGACGATATAACAATCTTAAAAGAAAGGGGGCAGAATTTAGAACACGTAGTTATGATTAGATTATAATATGAAAATAAATGTAAGCAAAACCAAAGTGATGAGGTGTGTAAAGAAGTTTAGAATTGGATTTGATAAAACCGATAAACTAGATTTTCTTATTTTGAACTACAAAGGATATACGAAGGTAGATATAAAATGTAAGATAGTATTACAGGGTAGGAACACGACATTCAAAGAAAAAGAGCCAATCATCTTTACATTCAAATATTACATTATTTTGCAGAAGATATTAGCCGATAAAGAGGACTTGCCAGCGACAAGAGTAAAACCAAAGGGATCTCTAATTTGGATAGTGGATAAATCAGCAGCATCATTAATGGACAATTTATAACATATTTTACGAGTATTTACTCATTTTTTATAATACAAATACATTAAAGTAGAATAAATACAATAGTTGTTAAAAATTTAAGTACATCATCTCATCGTTTTATCTCCTCCCTAAGAATTTCATTTCTATCGCACTTAAACTTACATATACTTTTTCAGATTATTACAATATGTAATATGAGTTTCAATTGAATGAGATACGTAACCTTAGAGTTTAACTTTGCAACTGTGAACAACAACAAGATAGAGAGATTGAATTATAAGGTAAAGGTAAGGGAATCAACACTCGAATCTTTGGTGTTTTAGCGTTTTAGCAAAACTGCGAGAAAGTTTACGTTTTACACGGTAAAAATATATTTAAAACAGTCATTGCAGGTAAAAGCTTCAACAGTGAACGAAGGATATTATTTTATAAGGAGTTAAAGTCACACTTTTTGTGGCCAATTTGTTAATGTATTACGAGGTCGGCAGCTATATAAGCTTCAAAAAGCGCCACATTCGCTTCTTATAAAATATGCTATTTTTTCTTCAAACGTTAAAAAATGTGTAAATAAATCAGTAATAATTCAACAATACCTTCAATTCCCATTTCGTAAAAAAAATGGATTGATTCAATTAGCAACAGAGAAAGTTACTTTTCTTGCCGCTCAGTGTCGGAGTTAGTACTTTCTCTAACGCTAGTTTTTACTACGAAAATGTTTTCCATCATTTGTAAAGAAAACATATTATTCTTACGATACTCTATATATAAATTAATTGAATCAATTAGAATAACGCGATAAAAAAATACAAACGGTCTGAATTTATCCAATTGTTACATCTGGTTAAGGCTAAAATAAATAAACAAACAAAACATAGTAACAAATGAAATCTTTGTGCACTTGATTCTTAAGAATTTTCGTAGGTCTGAAGTATCGCAAGATTAAGAAATATGCTTACTTGAAATTCTACCGTGAACATGTGCTACTTAATTAAGTAAAACCACCAGCACATACATCGAAACATAAAAACAAACGTCGAATCTCGCAGACTTCGTTAATAATTTTCAAACGACAATAAATGGTAATAAACGAGTGTTTAGCTTCGAGAGCTAATAGTATCAATTCAAATAATAATCTTATTGTACAAATAAATAAATTATCTAGGCAATCGGTAAGAGGCACCGTACTTGCGACATCAGCGGCCTGGAATCGGTAGTATTCATTGCCGTAAGAGCCATGTAGTGCTCCCAATCCAGCTGGCTCTTCCTCCACATCTTCACCTCGTGGTATTTGATATAATAAATTAGAATCTCCTAAAGGTTTCCGGCATCATGTCATATTAACTCCGAGTATACGACTGGAATATTCGTACACAACGTAACTGATGCTAACAGCCGGCATGACTTTGATGAAGTTTGGCGTAATGCCGCGGTATAGTCCGAGGACGCCCTCATTCTGGACGATCGTTCGGAATACGCCGCTCATCGTGCCGGCAGTTGGGTCCATGCACGGTGTCATTACTGGAATGAATAGAAAAACTAATTTGTTAAGAGTGCGCGGTGCAATATTGTTCCAAAAATCGTGGTGTGATCCTCACACGACGACAAGATTGTTACTCTTGATATATCTGCCGGTTATTACATTTCTGATCTATATAAAGTCGACATCTTCGAAGCAGATTCATGTGTACTTTCATATATATTGCATATTCATTGATATAAATGAAACTAATATAGAGCTTCGATCGATTTGGCGTTAAATGGCGTTAAAAGCGCAGAAATGATTGAAATATTCCTGGTATTAATCAGACAATTTCGAATTTGTTTGAAAGTATATTTGGACAATTAATGTTTAGTTGTAGTCATTATATTTATGTGAAACACAGCAATTGGTTGATAACTTTTTGAAAATCGTCATGGAATTATTAAAATAATTATGGAAATTATCCGAGCCAGTGCAAAACCAAAACAAATTTGCATCATAATCAACGTTTGTTATTCTTACATAACACATTTTTGTTTCAAATATCCGCTTCTATACAATATCAAAGCATGACATAGGCACAACAAAAAATTCCAGATTTTTATTGCTCATAATGCTCATCTTATATAAAAAGCAATAATTTTTATTACCGGCAATTAATTCATTTATCCTTATAATTATTCTATTTGCAAGGGTCAAAATAACAAAAAATCACGATTCTTAGCATATTTATTATTATCAATTTACAACACGTTAATTGAACTGTTGTTGTAAATAAAAAATATATATTTGCATTTTCATTGAACCTACGAGCGCGTCTACTAAGTTCTTGGTTCAAGAACAATTGTTATCCATTGACATTGTTTTCGATTTCTTATGCTGGCAGAAATTCAGGAATATAGTTCAATATATATTATCAGCTACAGTTCAAGACTATTCGAAATGTGTAAAAATATAAACGTGAATATAGATGTTCATTTAAAAAAATCACAAATGTAATACGAAATAATAAAATTCCACGGAATATTACGTTTTTAATGCATTCTAAAATTTAATTTTGAATTCAATAATCAATATCTTACCTTGTGCCTGCAACCGAGTTCGTATTAACGCCAGCGGGTAACTGCACATTTGCCCTAAGGTACTACTGGCACTACCGCAAGCCAACAGCAGGAGGAAGCTCGGATGTTGACCATCCTCGCTATGATTTTGCAGGTATGTCTTCTTCAGCGTTTCGTACACCGCCAAATCAATACCAGCGTATGGAATTATGCCGATAATGTTAGGAATATAACCGCGGTAGAAGCTTAATAGTCCTTCCTTCTTATAAATTTTATGTGCAGCATCAATAATACCTGATATGATCAAAAAAATAACGAAATGAAACATTTACTGTGATAATTAATAGCTTTCAATGGAAGAAATCACGGATTTTTAAGTGTACACATACTAGATAATTTCAACTAACTTTTATATTGTCCCGTTTTTCGCAAGGCAAGACGAGTCTTGAGTAGTTCCATGGGATAAATCGCTGTTTGGCTAATGCCTCCAGCGCATGCCCCCGCAATAAATCGCTCGTAGATGCCTAATGTGTTGGACGTATCACTGCCCCGAATGAACCTTTTCACCTGTTCGTAAGCGGCAAACTTGATGGCCGATTCGGGTGCTATTTTGAGTACATTGATGCCATTGCCACGCCACAAGCCCGTGATGCCGCCTTCCTTCAACATGTTCCGCATGCAGACAGATATCTTCTGTTTACTCGGTTCGACCTAACATAGAAGAGTAACGTGTTATTTCGTCATGAAAACAGCTAATTTCTAAATAGACAATTTTCTTCGCCAAATATCTATTTTCGCATGCAATTATTGCCAATTATTAATTTAGAAAATTAATAGATTACAAAAAAGCACCTGACCTGACGTAACTCTATATAGATATAAAATCTGCAAATATTTTAAATAATATTCTAGGATTTAAAAAAAAAACATTTCAGGGCTGCAGAAACTACTGTGTAATTGTGTTTGAATTCATTATCTGAAATTCTGGAAATTACAAATGCATAGAAATCCCAAAATAAAAAAGTGAGGAATTGAAAACAAATTATAGAGTTTATAAATCCATGTGTAGTTCTTACAAATTTTATATTTTTATAAATTAAACGCAGCAATATAAAAATATTTACCAAGAATAATATAACCGATAACCAATGGAAATATGAAAAATATAATTTTTTATATGCGGCCGGCCGTGTGATAAAAAGGTATAATTTAATTTTAAAAAGTCACATGTCACAACTGAATGAAATATATATTTGAATATCAAAACGAAACATACAAAAAAACAACAATTTTACGTTACTGAATAAAATAATGAAGCAATCAATTAGTAAAAATATTTATGCATCAATATTAAACATCATAATTCGTTTAATAGTTCAATATTTTCCTATTGCACCTATTGCAAATAATTCATATTATTCGAATGTTAAACATTAAAGCGTCATTTCACACATGATTATTGACGCCAAATATTTACGCAAGCCTTTGTACAGTTGTGATATGCGATAACAGGGGTTTACAATAAAGTTTATTAGCGCTGCCATTTACGTATGTAAAAATAAATGTATATTAATAATAAATAGCGCATCAAATTAAAGATAAAATAATTTTAAACTAAACTGAAATTGTTTGAAAAATAGTCGGGTTTAAATTCAAAAACAATTTTATATAAGCTTCATTATATACTTTAAAAAAAATAAAAAATTGCAAGCTTATTATTGCCTATAATTCGCCTCGTGGATTTTGTTAGACAATTCATAACAATACCAAAATTATTCAAATTACAGCATCAAACTGTTTAATGAACAATAATTGTATCTAATCAGAAATTCTAAATACTTCAAAACATTGTCTAGCCTCCTGCAATGTTTCTTTTAAAAACTTATATTGAGAAATAAGGGAAAATTGTGGTATTCCAATATAAGTTTTATACCACAATTTTTAAGCTTAAAAATTTCGATATAGCATTTTTTGTCGCCGATCGAGTTGACTTAATAGGAATGATAAAAAAATTGGACAATTTTGAAATTACTAAAAAGACGGGAGTCATCATAGATTAATCTATTTTGCTATGTACGATTTGAGCACAGTATAAAAAGTTTTTTTTTTATAATAACATAATCTTACCTGCAAAAATACCTTTAGCCTATCTAAAGGAGCTGTGCAAGTTCTGGAAACAGCCCCCGCAACGCCCCCCGCAGCTAAGTGGCGCCACCACATACCCGTCTGCATTTCATTTTGCGTGAAATCATCGGGAACGTTCATATCCTCCCCAATATCCAGATACTGGAACAAAAGCAAACCATCCCTCATAACTACGTTATACGACGAATAAATCACAACATAGCATATTAATATAAATTAATTGTTCGCCTGAGTTTTTTTATAAAATAACTATATTTTTCTGAATTTAAAAACGGTATACAAAGGATTTTTGGGTTCATCTTTGACGATTGTTACATGAGAACTAGTGTTTTGTAAGTGTTTATGTAGTCAATGTTCTACCATTGAATCTAATAAAAGATTTAGTTAGTAATATAAAATAATAGTCGCTTTTATTTTGGCAAGAAAAACTTTACAACTTTCCTACTTTACATGGAAAAAATTAGTCTAAAAATTCTATTTTACCTGGTTATAAGACATGTTAGCGATGTATTTAAAACTATTTAATATATCTTTAGGAATTTCCATATTATATCGTTCTTCAGAGCGTTTAATTCTTTATTAGTATGTAGAACAATCAAATCGAAATCGACAATTAATTGTTGCAATTACTGTCATAAGACATTTGACACATCTTGATGATGAAATATTGTTCAATTTTTTATCATTTTTTGGAAACATGATAATTAGTTGTAATATAAAAAAAATTGAGATAGCGATAAATTATTTTATCAGACAGTTAAATTTAGCAATTGAAATATATCGCCGAAATTACAAATAGCAGCAAAGAATTTTGTGTGTGTATCTATAAATATAATAATATCCCACACAAATGAAATGAAATAGATGCTCAGAAGCTTCAGATTAAAAGAAACAAAATATCGTTGTTTTGTCTAATTTTTGAAAGGTTAATTTTAATTTGAAATGACCACACGAAAGTTTTTATCGAATGGTTCGATATTATCTAATAATGCCCAACTGACGTCACTAAATTTGTCTATTTACATCGTCATTACTGAAAATAAGACCGGCGTTCAAAAATAGAACGAAAATATTTCGAGACATCGGTAAACTAATAATAAACTGTAATTAGTTAAATGAACCCTCATGAAATGCATTAATATTGGAACATCATATTGTAGCTGTAGCTTAATATCTATCCATTTTCCGAATAAACTAATAAAAAAAAATCACATAACATGCAAATGTCAAATTAATGAGTTCATTTTAAAGCTTAGTTAAATATTTGGCAAGCATTTGTATAGAAGTAGAATATAACGTGTCAAAGTCTAACTTTCAGATACTTATTAATAAATTGTAAATATTATCTCCGGAAAAATGTCGGTAGACGCCAGAATTTATTTTTCACCGGGACTTTCACGTGCTTATTCGATAAAAATATGTAAAATACAGTAGAATTATTTATTTTAAAAAGCATTGGCAGAGTTTTAACATTCGATATTGCTAGTCACACGTGAATTCGCTGCAAATGCAAAACACTCAGCAATAAAATGAATAGAAAGGCTTTAAAAATAGTGTCAAATGCAGTTGAATATACACTGAAAGTAGTCCCATGTTCATTACGAAATTTTTAATAAATCCCAAATTTTTATATGCGACTTAAAATTTAAGATAATATTGTTATCATTAAGATTCGACAGGTCGAAAATGGTTGTATTTTTTAAAAGAACTACGCGTGCGTAAATATTTTCAATATAATTGCATTGATTTTAATCATCATGAACAATGAACTTCAAAAAACCATACGATGAAAAATATTAAAACGTGCCATATAGTAAACGCATTTTTTTTTTTTAACTAATACCTTTTTGAACTGAGACAATAAAGTTATCGCTTCATTAATGTAAAATATATTAGATCAAATGTTATCACTAAACATCATTATGAATAATTATACTTAATTACTGCTGTATAATTTTGTTTAAAATTGTTCTAAATCGATTTGACGTCAAAAATAACATATTTTTTTTAATGTCACTGGTTCTTTGTTGTATATTGCCTAATACTCCTTCCAAAAATTATTTAGCGATCAAAATGAAAGAATGAGGAAGCACTCTTTCTTCGTCTAACTTAAGAATTTCGACATATTTTTTTAAGTTTAGATATAATGGCAATTAATATCATTCTGATACGATAGTCGTCTATATTCGGAATTTTATTCGGAATATTGAACAATTAGTTTGTTGCTAACGGAAATCTAGACAAGGTCGGCAACTCATGACGTAACGGAGATTACATTCATCGCTAAATATTGTAACTACTAAAAATATTAATTAATTCTGCGTCTGTCTACCATATTTTTTCAACAAATTCAAATAGTTACAAGTTATTCAACTTAATGAGGTAGACGGTACTTTCACCTTTGAATAATCGAAAATTGGGGCAAATTTTTATCGTAGCTAGAATTTGCTTTTATGGCTAGTACTTGTACATACAAAATTGAACGCTACTCGAAGATAAGATAAGACATCCAACTAGACTACTTTATTGACTATTATATTCAATGATGAAAACGGGAAATTTTATAAATACAATTATTGTTACGAGTAAAATGATGATATAGAGAAATTCTTGTTAAAATTACATCATCTACGCATCCATGAATAAGTAAATCAATTAAAAAACCTTGTTAGCAACAAAACATTTTCTTTCGTTTATTATTTGCTAAAGCCGTGACGAATTCTGAATTTCGCAGACTATTTTGCAATTTTAATTTAGGTTACTAACAACGTATGCCAAGGTAATAATAACTTGCAAAATCGATTCAATGCTACCAATAATACAAAATTCTATTCGAGCTGGCAATTTTGCAACAAGACAGAATCAACCGCCGCATGCGATATGCACAAGAAGTATGTTCTCTTCACACTGTTGCCATGCGAGAATGAAATGATACAAACTTTAAACTTGAAAGTATGCGAGTATTTATATCTCAGCTAAAGAAACTGAACTATAAAAAGGAATAAATGAAGAATGTATTGGTTTCTAGATGGCTATAGTTAAGATGTAATTTGTACAGAAAGATTGACTAAACCTCTTAGATAGTACGGCTTGGAATGTCATGTACGGTACAAAGAAATTTTTAGAAAGTGCAGCCTGAATTATATATTGCAGATGTTGATGAATGATGATGATGGATAAGTAAAAGTAATACTCAAGAATCGAAATAAATGTATAAGCAAGGTAGTAAATTAAAAAAATAAATAAAGGAGGCGGAAAATCATTGAAAATTTAGCTTTATAAAAGCTTCTAACAAACAGAAAATGTAACCATAGAGTAGGAAGGAAAATATTCTACCTTTTTGAGCAGATGCTGGTACAAGCATAAAATCTCTTCCAGAACATCTGGAATTTGGGCAGCAGTCTCTTGTTCATACATTGTGTCAACAATGATTTAAACGTGCAAAATAACAGCCAAAGAATAAATTCGTGTCTCACTATAATAACAAATTCGGTTATATCACAGATGCGTTGCAACTAATGGAACTAAACGGCGGATCTATATTTGAATGAACTAACTTCGTTCAGGCACCGTTCTATCAAATTGAACAGCTTAGTAACGTAACGACGGTTTAACGAAGACTGACTCACTCACGCCAAGCTGCAGCCGCTTTTCACCGGTTCGAATTTGAATTTTAGCTTGGTACAGAGTCAATTGTCTTTGGGGCGATTTGGAGGTGGGTTCGTGACGTGGCGTATATGGAGAGTGTGATTGGTTCGAGGTGGAATTTCCGATCAAACTCTACGTAATATAAGTCACTGATACCTTATCGTGAAAGGTTCAAGGTAATTCGGGTATACTGGGATGATCGTCTTTTAAGAATCGTTAAAAAAATCTTCTTAAGCCGTTCCAATTGAAACAGCAAAAATGTCTTCGTTAAAGCGAAGTTTCGAAAAAAAATGGCATAAAATCGGATGGAATTAATAATTTGACAACGGAAGATGTATGGACAGCTTCAGGGGGGATATCTAAGACTTTTTGCAGCGAATATAAACACGTTTTTTTTAACTTGAGTAAAAAAGGATGAACCAAAAAGATCAAAACGAACAAATTTCTTAAGAACTATAAACGATTCAATATTAGTTTAGAACAGATACAGTACAAAGCAAATGAACTTTACATTTGCTCAAAAAAAATAGAGGCAATAATTCGAACTTTTTTATTTTATGAATACAGCTTTCTTGAGCGGCCAGGTATATAATTCCATCATCAGAGTCTCTAAAAAACGTCACTTAACGTGATTTCGCTGCCTGCGGTTCATATGTTAATTGCAGTGAATGCAAACGGTGATAATTAAGAAAAAATAAAGCGTTTTTAACATGATTATAGCGTACAAATAATAATAAATTGTCAGTAGCGCATACAAACTGCAATTCGCTTGCAATCATAAAGAAAAAAGGAGATATGTATAATATCAATAACCGTATCTCATTTCAATACCAAGAATTCACTTGGAAATTGCACTTTGTCCGGTTAATTAACGATAATAATCGTGAATTGTTTTATTCTACATAGATTAGAATCGAAACTTTTTTGAAAAATGTTAATGTAAATAATGCAAGGTTTGTGCAAATATTTTTTAGCAAAGAATATAGAAATTTGTAAAAAAAATCAAATCTATTAAAGAACCATAAAATGAAAATTGTCTTAATTCTATTGTCTAATTTTAAAAATTATAACTACGGCGTTAAATTATATTATAGAATATCACCCAAATACCGTAACAAGCATTAAGTAGCTAGATGTACATTTCAAGCGCTATGCGCCCATCTTCAATAGCACAATATAAAACTAAAGATGGTGCTATTGAAGATGGGCGCATAGCGCTTGAAATGTACATCTAGCTACTTAATGCTTGTTATGGTATTTGGGTGATATTCTATATGATCTATTGTCTAAGTAAATAAATATGTCGAATTCCTAAAACTTCTAGGGTTCACAAGATAAATACTGTATAATTGAAATCGTTTTTCAAAATTATGCGCTTTAATTTTAATTTTCTTTATGGTCGTGAAAAATGAACTTAAATTTAAAAAGACAAGCAAAAATAATTTGAAAAAGCTTGACAAACGACGTAGAATACGTAGTTCTAAAAAAAAATTTGCCTAGAACAAGAGGAGATTTTTTTTGTTAATGGTAACATATGAGTAGGATTATCTATGAGTTATCTTAAATCGGAACATTATTAATTATTGATTTAAACTGATCATTCAATGAAATAGCCTTTCGAAACATGCGAAAGCGTTCTATTAAGTGATAGGTTTGGAAATTTGCCAATACAAATAATTTGCGAACTGTACTAATAATTTTTTATTTGTACTTCATTGGAAGAGTAAACCCAATTTGATGTTTTTAAAAAATATCCAGAACATGCAATAATTATTAACGAATTTTCTTTAATACGTTACTAGACTAATCCTATTTAAAAAAAATTGGCATCTGGCACGTGTAAATAAAAAGAGGATCAGATTTATTATACAAGATGTTAGTCAAGGAGCGATCTTATATTAAATTTTAAAAAAATACTATTTCTAAATAATACTAATAGTTTAATATATTTTTATAAAAAAAAATTATTCATCCACATATACGCTCTTGGCCAATGTATTTGTGCGGAAGTTTTTTTTACACTACAGTACAGGATGTTGCTTATTTATCATTCGGATTGTCATACGCCATATAAATGATGTTAACGGTCAAATTGATTGAAGTTGACACTGTAATTATTGACAATTAAGATGTCACAATTGTCATAAAACTACATAACTTAGGTTTTTTTTAATTTAAATGACCCACAATTTAAAATATGTATTTATATTGTCTGGGATTTTATCCTGTTCATCAATTTTAAAAAATAACAACGTTCGCAATATCTTTGGAATTCTTACTAATTAATTCAGTTTCGCAGTTTCAATAAAATTATTAAAAGATTTATTACGTTATAAAAATCAGAAAATATTAATAAAATATAGTCAGAATCAGTAATATTGGAATTTTTTGCAATATTCTTCCAAAAAAATGGTGATTAAAAAACATATTTTTTTATCGAAGTAAGACATACGTCTAATATTTATATATTTTTTGTTTGTGTAGAATACTTCGTAGTTTATAATTTAAATTCCGAAGTACAAAATTAATATTAATTATGCCAATCTATCCAACGGGAAAAATTCTACTACGATAAATTTCAATTCAAATCATAATATAACTGGAAATTTAGCGGCTGGAAAATTTCAAGTCTGCAACACATACGAGAAGCTCCAATATAACGCTGCTATTTTTCTTTCACAAACTTTTCTGATCACTATTATTTGACATGATCGCTTGAAAATAGAGCACGATTAAAGAAGAATGCATTCTGCATGTGCCTTCGCTGTACATTGGACTTTATTTACAAAAGCTTGCTTGCGTCACTGAACTAATTAAACAGAAAAAGACAAATGAGATAGTCTCGTCTATTATCAATTCTCGCATGCGTTCATGCAGATCATCAGCTGGCCGAGGCGTGATTTTGTTTATTTCGTGTTAAAACAAAAACCGAAAAATAACCGGATTTAATTACGATGCGAATTTGGACATAGGTAAAGCAAATATATGTAATAATGAAACTAAAATATCAAAACACCTTTTGTCTGCATTTTTTAAACAGAACAGCAAATTGGTAAGTTAAATCTTGATTTGGATAAAATCTATAAAGGAACTTTTTTTATTTAAATATAAACCTATATTTAGGATTGATTTAGATCTATCGATGAAAAAGGAACAGCAAATATTTTCATATAATTATTTAGTTAAAGAGTCCGCAATCCTAAAGATTGGTTGGAAACAGCACGCCATGCCGATCTATCCTGAGCTAATCCCTTCATCTCCCTATAGCTATTCATCTCAACGTCTTCAACTATCTGACTCACATACTCCAATCTAGGCCTACCTACCCCTCTCTTTCCCTCCACTCTACCTTCTATGATCAATTGCATAATCCCCCCATGCCTAAGGATATGCCCTACTAATCTGTCTCTCCTACGCTGTAACACTCTCCAAATACTTCTCTTCTCCCCTACTAACTCTAGTACAGCTTCATTTGTTACTTTATCTTCCCAACCAATCCTCATCATCCTCCTATAACACCACATTTCAAGTGCTTCTAATCTACGCTTCTCTTCCTTTCCTATAGTCCACGCCTCACACCCGTACAGTGCTACACTCCAAACATATACCTTCAGTAATCTTTTTCTAATACCCAAGTCAATATTTGATCTTAAAATCTGTTCTTTTTCTACGAATGCCTTCCTACCCTGTGCTATCCTACACTTTATATCTACCTTGCTTCGATTATCTTTTGTGATTCTACTGCCTAAATAACAAAAATCTGACACTTCTTCGATTCTATTATCTCCTATTGTGATCCTCATTTTTCTACTGCATTCCTTTTTGTCACACCTCATCACTTTAGTTTTACCTATATTTATTTTCATGTTAAAATCCCTAGTCAATACTGCCTGCATACCATTCAATACCCTTTCTAAATTCTTTTCGCTTTCTTCCAATATAGCTATATCGTCGGCGAATCTCAGCATATATATTTTCTCTCCCTGTACATTCACACCTACACTATACTCTTCTTTTACTTTGTTTATTGCATCTTCTATATATAGATTAAATAATAACGGTGAAAGTGTACATCCCTGCCGAACTCCCTTCCCTATTTTTGCTACCTCTTCTTCCCCCTCAATTCTAACTAAGGCAGTTTGGTGTTTATATAAATTAAAAATTATTCTCCTATCCTTATAATCTATACCCGTTTCTTTTAAAATTCTAAACATTATGTCCCAATCTACATTGTCAAATGCCTTTTCTAAGTCTACAAAAGCTATGCAAGTTACCTTTCCTACCCTCTTTCTTTTTTCTACTACCGTTCTTAGTGCTAGAATCGCCTCTCTCGTCCCTCTGTTTTTCCTAAAACCAAACTGATCTTCTCCTAAACTTTCCTCTACTTTATTTTCTAATCTCCTATAAATAATCTTTAACAATATCTTCGATGCATGTGATAGTAGGCTAATGGTCCTATAGTTCTCACACAAATTAGCTCCTATTTTCTTCGGCATTGTTACTATTCTACTACGCTGAAAATCCTGTGGTACTTCTCCCTTCTCATATATTTTACAAACTAACCTGTATAATCGCTCCTGCATTTTTTCCCCTGCGTGTTTTATTAATTCGGCTGGTATCATATCAATCCCCGCTGCTTTGTTATTCCGTAAATCATTTAATGCTCTATGAAACTCTGACCTAAGTATGCTAGGACCTAAGTCATCCTTACCTAAATATAATTATTACATATTAATATTTTTTAATATAACCAAGGAAGTAGGAAAGATCACGATTTTGCTAAGTAGCAGTTTTAATTAGTTTCAATTAAATTCGGGTAATTTTAAATGACACTACTTGAACTTGTTACCAGAGCATCAGTATTAATATTTAATTACACATTTTGATCAATAAACTGCGACTGAAATACACAGCTGATAAAATAATACATTATAGTCTTTGAAAACAATTGCACTTAAAAAAAAAATTCCAAGCCAGTACAACATATATTATTTTGTATAATAAAGCAAATTGATATAGCTGTTAGTTCGATTGTCTGCAGTTAATAAACATAAATTATATTACTGTATGCATAACGAATAGATAATAATAAATGTAGCCCAATTTGTTGATATCGGTTTCGATTCAATTGTTACGTGTTTGTTTCTATGTGCACTTAAATGTATGTATCTAAAGTCTAACAAAGCTCAATCAATTATAGATTGGATCATAAATATTAGCTCGAACGAAAGACAAAAATATTATTTATGAGAAAGAAGAAATCAAGTTTTAAAAAAGTTCTTATAAAGTGTGATTAATAAGATTGTCAATTATAACCCTTAAATGTATATTATTAAATTAAATTAAGGTATGTCGGCCCAAAAATATAACAAAATCGTAGTGAAGTTTTCCGTTGGTTTAAAAGTAATAAAAAATTAATTCAACTGATTATACCAACACAACAGCAGATTTTAATACTACCGGATGAGCACAGTTTATATAAAGACAACAACGGCGTATTATCAGAAAATCTACGTAATTATAAATAGAAAACGAAATTAAAAGATCAAAGATGATTATGTAGGTAAATGAAAATATATCCTGGAAATTTATAGCAGTTTCAAATGGATTATATAATCACTTTGCAAATATTTGGCTAACAGCAGGAAGAAAAACTATTCCAAGAAAATGCTTCAGCAAAACCCGGACATAAAATATTTAATTTAAAACATAAAACTATATGATAACAGAACTGAACGGCTCCGTACAACAAAACCAACAAGAGCGGTGAAAAAAAATAAGTTAAACGGATTAATATAAATTATCTTGTTTGCATTTTGAGCTAATTCACTGATTGTCCTTAATAAATAAATAGCTGTGTAACTATAAAAAATTATAATACTGAAATAAGGTTTTTAAGCTTCAAAATAAATTAGAAATCGGCCCATACAATGTTTGGTTTGTGAATTCATTTCGAGTTTAATTATTTAACTCGAGCGAAAATAAACGTATATGAAACGTGTTATGTTAAACATTAACTCATTTTAAAGTTCGGTATATCCACGCGTAAAAATCGTCACTGTATACTTAAAAATTATCCAATTTGCCAACATTATTCTAATTGTTACTTCTAACAACGGACTATTATGCGTGGGTTCCCAAATATTTATGTTTACTTCGAAGCGGCTTAATCAAAATTAAATTTGATTCTATATAATACTTGTGAATTCAAACCCACGAAAATATTGTTACGTGTATATTAATACAAGCTTTCGATGTGCAAAATAAAATATGGACAATATGTCTGTTTTGATGAGTTTGAAAAGTTGCAAAGTGATATTAAATAGAGCTACTAATTTCATAACATCACCTCATTTATGCAAATACTTCTGCAAAAATAGACTGATAATAAAAGATTGCCTTTCTTAAAATATATTTGGATGAGATAAAAAACATTGTATTAGTAAAAAAAAACGTGACTTGTAATTGCGTAGATGTAATATAATGGATAAAAATAAGATAAAATATTATTAAGGATAAAGTACATCAGCACAGTTCTTAAATATAGTTAGTTAAAGAGTCCGCAATCCTAAAGATTGGTTGGAAACAGCACGCCATGCCGATCTATCCTGAGCTAATCCCTTCATCTCCCTATAGCTATTCATCTCAACGTCTTCAACTATCTGACTCACATACTCCAATCTAGGCCTACCTACCCCTCTCTTTCCCTTCACTCTACCTTCTATGATCAATTGCATAATCCCCCCATGCCTAAGAATATGCCCTACTAATCTGTCTCTCCTACGCTGTAACACTCTCCAAATACTTCTCTTCTCCCCTACTAACTCTAGTACAGCTTCATTTGTTACTTTATCTTCCCAACCAATCCTCATCATCCTCCTATAACACCACATTTCAAGTGCTTCTAATCTACGCTTCTCTTCCTTTCCTATAGTCCACGCCTCACACCCGTACAGTGCTACACTCCAAACATATACCTTCAGTAATCTTTTTCTAATACCCAAGTCAATATTTGATCTTAAAATCTGTTCTTTTTCTACGAATGCCTTCCTACCCTGTGCTATCCTACACTTTATATCTACCTTGTTTCGATTATCTTTTGTGATTCTACTGCCTAAATAACAAAAATCTGACACTTCTTCGATTCTATTATCTCCTATTGTGATCCTCATTTTTCTACTGCATTCCCTTTTGTCACACCTCATCACTTTAGTTTTACCTATATTTATTTTCATGTTAAAATCCCTAGTCAATACTGCCTGCATACCATTCAATACCCTTTCTAAATTCTTTTCGCTTTCTTCCAATATAGCTATATCGTCGGCGAATCTCAGCATATATATTTTCTCTCCCTGTACATTCACACCTACACTATACTCTTCTTTTACTTTGTTTATTGCATCTTCTATATATAGATTAAATAATAACGGTGAAAGTGTACATCCCTGCCGAACTCCCTTCCCTATTTTTGCTACCTCTTCTTCCCCCTCAATTCTAACTAAGGCAGTTTGGTGTTTATATAAATTAAAAATTATTCTCCTATCCTTATAATCTATACCCGTTTCTTTTAAAATTCTAAACATTATGTCCCAATCTACATTGTCAAATGCCTTTTCTAAGTCTACAAAAGCTATGCAAGTTACCTTTCCTACCCTCTTTCTTTTTTCTACTACCGTTCTTAGTGCTAGAATCGCCTCTCTCGTCCCTCTGTTTTTCCTAAAACCAAACTGATCTTCTCCTAGCCTTTCCTCTACTTTATTTTCTAATCTCCTATAAATAATCTTTAACAATATCTTCGATGCATGTGATAGTAGACTAATGGTCCTATAGTTCTCACACAAATTAGCTCCTATTTTCTTCGGCATTGTTACTATTCTACTACGCTGAAAATCCTGTGGTACTTCTCCCTTCTCATATATTTTACAAACTAACCTGTATAATCGCTCCTGCATTTTTTCCCCTGCGTGTTTTATTAATTCGGCTGGTATCATATCAATCCCCGCTGCTTTGTTATTCCGTAAATCATTTAATGCTCTACGAAACTCTGACCTAAGTATGCTAGGACCTAAGTCATCCTCATCTATCTGTTCCAAACTTTCTAGCTCCTCTATGTCCTGCCTACCTTTATATAAATCTTCAAGATACTCCTTCCATCTTCTAGCTTTTTCCTTATTTTCTGTGAGTTCCTTACCCTGCTTATCACATATAATGTTACCCTTTGGTTTTACTTTAGAAAAATGTGACTTAATTTTCCTGTAGCCCAAATCTACTTTACCTCTTCTCATATCCTCCTCAATATCCTCACAATTTCCTTTTATCCACTCTTCTTTCGCTAGCTTGCATTTCCTATTAATTAAGTTCCTTAGTTCCTTATATTTTTTCTGTCCTGCTTCTGTGTTTCCAATTTTAATTTTCCTTCTTGCTTCTATCATTTCAACTATTTCTTCCGTGATCCATTCCCTCCTACCTGCCCTTTTCTTTGTGCCTAATACTTCATTTGCTGCTGTAGTTAAATATATAACACTTTAATTACAAATAATACTGCTAATAGCAAAACGATAACAAACTGATTTTAAAATCATATAAAGTATTTTCTTGCGTCCAGAAATCAAATAATAAGATATTCTAGTTTATAAGTTTATTCTAGTGTCATAATTTTCAATTAAAATAATTTAAGTAATTTGAGAAAACGACAAGATATATTAAAGATGATGGATATCTAATTTGATACGAGAACTTGTTTATATATAACTATATAATCACAGTTCCTTAGTTACTTGTTAAGGAAGTTAATATTAAATATATTCTAAAATATCAACTAACTATTGCATCATTGTTTGCTTTTACAAAATATATTATAAAATATACTTACAGTAGAATGCCGCCAATATCGAATAAGTTGATGAATATCATGACTCGGTGCAAGAAGAAGAAAATCTCGCCATTCATCGTAACTTATGTTCAAACTACCATCTTGATCCATTCTACAAAGATGAAATTATGTCAAGCTTCATACAAAGACAAAAAAACGAAATCTACTTCACCAAATAATGGTTTTGATTAGGGCTTCTTTAAATTTGACTCATTGTAATTAAAATTAAATCCTTTGATTGCGATAAACTGTATGACGTAGGAATAATTAAAACGTGACAAAATATCTAGGATTGTGGTGAAGAACCAGCCAAAACACTTAATTGAAGTTTTGGCGTTATGGTTCCATTAAAATATCATCTCCAAGTTAAAGTACAAAATATTGTAACTGTTTCTAGAGCCAAATTTTATTTTGCCCCATTCCCTACTTATTTATTGATATAATTATTGGGTATTATATTAAAATTAAAATAGGAAAATGTTATAAAACCATATTACTTATTATGTTATAATTCCATATTACTCACCATTGACAAATTAGAATCTGTCTTAGTATGTAATTGTCCTAATGGGACATTATATGTAGTCCTAAGTGCTCTTAAATATAGACTACTTTAAATACATTTTAGTACAGCCTTATTTCGAAATTATAAAAAAATTGAAAAAATATATACATATATTAATTTCGAAATCTTAGTATTTAAAATTCAAAATGTTTGATAACCTCGTCTAATATATTTTTAAAAAAGTTCAATCAAAAAATACATATACGATGTTTACGTTAAATATTGATTTTATAATTATCAATAACCCGCATAGCTCTTAAAATCGCGTGAGTGCAAATCAAGATAATAATACGTACAATGAATTAACAATTGCACTCTAATTTTTAATTGAATACAAAATTGAGTTCAGAATTTTCCTTCAAAAATATGATAAATTCATCTTAATAAAGTATTTTCAAAACATAATTATATGATTTCAATATTTGCTACACGTGGAGAATAAATCAATTGCAAAAAAAAAATGAAATACTTCGACAGTTTGATCAAAAATGAAATACAAAATAAAATGCTGTAAAATATAGAATAAACATTATCATTAATACCTCGTTAATAAATTCGTTGCTTCACATTGATCTAATGGAATACCCAAATCATGGAATGCACGAATTAATTCATCTAAATCTATTTTACCTGGAAAAAAATAAAGTAGATACGGTACAAGTTTTAATAATCCCTTTATCAAAATTTAATAAAGGTTAATAATTAAAAAATACATATTTTTATCACAAAGTATTTATATACTAAGAAATGATAATATATTTGTTATATTCGTATGAAAAATCAGTTAAAGCAAAATCGGCAAAATTTCATAAAGCGGCGAATCGTAGAGAACAATTTGTCACACAAGAATTTGGAACTTGTCCAAATAAAACATAATGAAAGAATAAAAATGTACAACCCAGACAAAAATAACCCAGATTACAGTAGAAACGAGAACAATATCATCACATTCCACAATAAAATTACAATATAGTACAAAATTGAACTCATGCGAAAAGTAGAAGCGAGCGGCAATTCATTAAAAAATATTATTAACGGATAATAATGTAAGGGAATTCCTTCAAGACTCACCATCCCTGTTTCTATCTAAGTGCGAAAAATGCAGTTTCAAATTTTTTTCATGCTCCCTCACATATTGAATAAAATCGTAAAGGGAAATATCTCCGCTTTTAGTCGTATCCGATTGCGCCAAGAATTTCTGAAAACAAAATAAAATACTGTGCAAAATGTTGTTCATTTTTATCGCATATTAATATTACATCGAATAGTAAATAATATTTGCACATGATTTTAATTATGACTCTTAAATTCCGCATAAGAAACTATGCCAAGTAGAGAATCAATATCGAAAATTGGTAAGGTTCACGGTCAGCATTTTTGCATAGTAGCGTTTAATCTAAATCATTGCACTCATACTTCTAGAGTTGGTATAAAGTCTGACTGTTTTTCTTGATTTATAATCTATTTATGACAGTAAAAAATAACTGCATAAAAGCTATAGAGGTTTAATTAATGCAAACCGGTACTTCTAATTGGAAAATTCTGAGTTTTAAACTTTAGGTATTATTACCCTCATAATGTTGTATATGCCTGAAACAGTAAAAATATTAATAGAATTTCATGTGCAAAATAGGAGCAAAAAAAAAGTACAAAACCAATATTCCTCGGTATTTATCTTATTGTTGCACTCTTGAAGATGGACACGTAACTTTTGAAATGAAATGCTTTATAAATAAGAATAAGGATATAGAATATCACCCAAATACCGTAACAATCATTAAGTAGCTAGATGTACATTTCAAGGGCTATGCCCCCATCTTCAGTAGCACAAGATAAAACTAAATAAAATACCTCTGTCACGAATCGTGATTGATATATTATTAAATAAACAAATCAACAAACACGTAGACCCATTGAAACTAGATTTAAGAAGCATTTCGCTCATTTCAGATTAAATAGAAAGGATAAAAGTGCTGTACCCGAGCATATTTTCGACTAACTCAGGTCATCCTATTCAAATTAGTTCACTTAAATTACTTAAAAGTGTTTTAAATTATTCCGAGTTAAATGCTTATGAAAGTATATAAACCCAAATACCTTAACAAATGCTTGTTACGGTATTTGGGTGATATTCTATATTATAATTTAACACTGTAGTGCAGTGGCGGCTCGTGCCATTTCAATCTGGGGGGGGCGCATTTCTTAAAAAAAAATATTTTTAATACAAAAAATATTTCTAATCAAACAAAACATATCATCAAATCTCTGGAGTTTAATATACAATAATTCAATCATATAACTAACAGTTGAATAGTCTTGACCCATGGACATTACAATTCTCTTTCTGCTTGCCCGTGTGGGTGTTTTTCTTGGTTCTTTCTCTGATCTGGAGGTGCAAATATAACACAATACAATCCGAGAGCAATCTTTGTATGGTACCTGATTATACACAATTAACTGCACAAGCTCTAGTTGTATGCTAACATGATAGCACCTTTGCACAATAATAACAAGAATCAGTTGTTCGCTTTTACGGTTTTCTTGCGGTACAAGTTGGTCAATATCAGTGGCGGGTCGTGCCATTTGAATCTGGGGGGGGCGCATTTTTTTTTAAATAACATAATAGTGAGAAATATTACCTAAAATGGATGCAAAATAATTAAATTCAATCATTTCTTGACAGTGAATTCCACTCTTCTATCTTTCATTGATATAAACTTTTCCAAAACTTTTTCGTTAAAATTGTAAATATCTCGCACCACATTTTTATTAATACATATCATCGCCAACGCGTTTAAATTATCATTACCCATAGCATTTCGCAAAAAAGTCTTGATTATTTTAAATATTGAAAAACAACGCTGATTCAACAGTGGTCATCTGGGTTGTTAAAATAATTTTAAGTATTTTTATAGTTTCCGGGAAAGTTTCACTCAGATTATTTTGTAGCAATAACGAAAGAAAATTTGTGGCTCCATTTATTTGATAAAAATCCGGACGCGAGTAAATGACTTCTAATTCTGTTTTTAATCTGGTTTTATTAAAAAATTGATATGCATGACACAAGGTTTCCAAAAGGTCCACTGGAAATTGTTTAGAAAATGTTGGCATCGATTTCGTGTTAAATAACTCAGCGGCTTTTAGATGGCCACGATAAGAGAATCTGTTCTTCATCTGTGTTATAATTTTTTTTTGTAAATGTCTCTTGTAAAACGCCGCGTACATGTCCGGTTTTGAGCACTCCTTGCACAAGTTTGCGATAAATTTAAATCAGGCAATGGTCTACTTAATTCTTTAATTTTTACTTTGTCCACAAAACTCTATTTTCAATAAAGAACTAACACTATTCATTTTTATTAAATATATTCTTGGAGAAACACGTAGCAAAATCGTACATATCGTACATACACAGAACAAATGCTACTGTCTAATCTGGCTATACTATATCAATTTATATATATATACTCTCTGTATATATATACTACTCTTTGTTCTCTCTGAACTTCTCTAGGACGTTAAAGAAGCGCGACATCCAATAGATGATATACTACATCGGTCGCCTGCACTCTATGATACACTCATCTCATTGTATATGTACTGTATATTTGTATTTATCTTGTACTGGCATTGGATAGCCGCTGAGGATCAGTGACACATATTAGACGATGAAGCAATGAGAGAACCGAAGAAACAGAATATATACTACATACGGTCGCTCTTACCGATTGCTTGCAATAGAGTGAGATGAGTGCATATGCATTTAACCTGTACTGTGTGGCTGGGTGGCGCTGAACACGCAACGGCACAAAATTAGCAATATATGCATACCACGCGAACGATAGATACAGCATCGGTCGCCGCTCTGACTTTCAACGGATACCACAACGAACGTTGTGTTGATTGTTATCGCGGCGCAAGCTTCATCTTTTAGGGAAAATAATGCCGTGATAAAATATCGCAATACAATTATATATCCACGGTGATGCGCTCAATGTTCAGGCGGGGCGCGCGGCCCTGCGGCCTGCATTAGGAATGCTGTAATAATTTTTAAAAAAGAATAAGGACTTCGTTTTTCATATTTACACGTGTTATAAAGATACAATATGGTTAATTCTTGATCTAGATTAAATATACTGAAATCAGCATTACTTTATTCGAGCCTTATTAATCACAAGAACCGTATTATAAACATTACAAATACCGGGAACGGTAATTGCCGTTGCACGGCGAATATTCCAGAACGTCATCTGATACCCAGGTAGTATTATATGAGTCATTAGCACTTACTTCCGCATATTGTTCGTGAACGCCGAACTCGTGCAAAGCGGTGGACAGGTCGTGGATGTCGATTTTCCCATTTCCATCCTTATCCAGATTAACGAAAAGCCGCTCAAGGCGCTCCTCGTCCTCGTGAGAAAGTTCGTGCAAGTAATTGTTTCGTATTTGCTGATGCACATGATTGTTCTCGTCGCTGCCTTTAGTAGTCGGCCGCACTGTCATCGTCTCCAAATTGGACGCTAATTAGATTACTGATCGTACTAACTAATGCATGTGTGCTTCAGTTGAGAAGGAAACGCCAGATTATGAGTTGTTTGAAGGTTCCGGTCTCAATACGCACCTGCAATGCGGAACTACGATGGTAAACGACGATCTGGAGCATGACATGGGAGGGAATATTAAAAATGTGTACGAAAGGTTGCATACACAATACTATGTTGTATAGATTTCAATAGTTGTGTCGCCCTCTATCGTAAAAGCATAGGTATGAGCCATTATTATCTCTCGTCAATGTATACTAACTCAATAGCAATGAATACTAACTCTATATCAATGAATAAGTTAGTATTCATTGTTCTCTAGAGTTAGTATTCATTGCTTATACATTTCATAAAACGGTATTCAAGCCAATTTGAAATATGAATGATAAGTTGGCATCACTGGCGATATTATTACCTATCCTGGTATTGCAATAGATTTAGAGAAATAGAGGAAGAACGAAACACAGTTCTGTATTTTATACATTATAGTAGTATACATTTTTTATTATAGATATAATTTATATACTTCCACCCAAATATACAGAATACGATTAATGTAATCATTATTATATTATTTATATTGTTTATATAGAATATGTAATAATATTTACCACATGTGCAACATGACTCAATAAGATTATGCCATATTTAAAGTCAGAAATTGTATAATGAAATCTGACTTAAATGTTAAACATAATTAAAAGGCTTATTAAAATGTAATAATAAAAATTATACAAAGACAAATAGGTTCACAAGAAACTATTATAAATTCTTTAAATAAATATAAATACACGTACGGAAAATATGAAAATTTAAATAAATATCCACAAAGAAATAAATATGTATAATTAATAACACCATTTGGTTATCATCGATTTATATTAATATTTGATTTTTTGGAACCTGTATCATCATAAAAATGCGGATCATTATCTTTTCACATGTTGCATTTAAAAAAATTCAAATTAAAATAAACATACACAGCCTATGCTATAAATATAAGTAATATATAATATTGCAATGTATGCAAAACTATTATAAATACCTTTACAATTGAAATATATTTAAAGATATTGTTTAAAATCGAACTATTTAACTCTAATAAAAAATTTCTATAGTCACTAGAACTTTATTTAGATACAAAGATATAAATAAGAAAATTGTCGATCATAGTAGGAACAAATTAAAATATTTCTTCTACTCGTATTTGGAAGAAAATACATTTACAACCATTAGTAAAATATTACAATTATTTATATAAAATATCTTTGTTAATGAATGCAAATTGGGTGTCAACAATATTCATTATATATCATTTAATAACATTTATGTTACTGAGTGAAAGTATAAGTATAAATAATGTACTTAAATATGTTCTGTTTTATACATCTCATATAATATATATCCGTAATTGTCCTACACCGATTTATATATTTATAATAAAATATTTTATGCCCAAATTTAATCAATATAGTTATGAAATCTTTAATTTAATATGCCATCCACGTATATTTCAAATTGTTTTGTTATTCTAGATTTTCCAAAAAAGTTATAAACATTTCGGGCAACTCCAAACTGTACAATGCATTGTAAAAATAGCCATTTATATTCTGCCGAATATTACTAATTATATTTACAATATTTTTTTGTAAATCCTATTGAAAATAGTTTTTTTCTTTAGTAAAACCTGCACATCACTTATTGAAGTTGCCTTCTATACTATATTAACCGTAGGATAAGCACAATCTGGTTAGAAACTATGCTAAATCCACGGCGCAATATTAAAGATTTGGTTCAATATACAGCGTATTCCAGAAGAATATTAAACATAAACAGACGGTTTACTCGTCTCAAAGTCTCGTCTGGATTAATTGTCCTAATAATTTTTGCTACGTTTCTGGAACAACTCAAATAGTAAATATCTTTATTGAATTTTGGATTTTTTATCTACATTAAAGAACATCAAATGACAATATTGATTACGAACCACACACAGTATGAATTAGTAATATTACTTACTGAAGGCGACTGAGCACAATGTGGCAACAGCCACCTCCATTAGCAGAACGTTTACACTAGTGATGTATAACATTGCAACGATTCATATAATTCCAATAAAACTGGAAGTTCCTTCTTTTTACAATTCAAAAATAACGATAAATAATTACAATCACTCGGCCCTTTGCGCGCCAACTACGTTAAAAATACGTTTGAATAAAACATTCACAGAGTACAGCGAGAATTGCATGCCAAAAATACTATAACGATGAAAATGCAAAAAAATATACAAATCACGATTTCCGTTGCAATATATCATACTTAAGTCATTTCGAAAATAAATAAAACTATATCTTTAATGTGTAAACTTCTCTCTGGAAGTACATTTGTTCGCTGAAAAATTATAATGAAACTTTCGATTAAAACATTTAAGTTATTAAATCAAACACAAACAAAGATATAAAGTATCTAATGCGTTACGTTCAGATGGCTTTAAAATCCGAAATATCACATTTATAAGCATTAAAAAATTACCATAGAATGTTTTATAATGAAGCTTGTCAAAATTACTCACACTTTCGCGGCAATGTCAAAAATTATTTTATTTACGTAATGTAAATTTAATGACTACGTTCGGATAAAAGCAATCAATAAAAAATAAGGTGCTTTTCTTTCGCCAGAAGCTTTATCACTTTGATTTAAACAGTTTTCAGCAATTTTTCAATCAATAGAAAACAAATTTGCATCATTGTATATGTGTAAAAAAAATGTTTTTTCTTCATAAACGTCAATTATCAATAAATTTCTATAAACATTCAAAAACATGTAAAGACGGTACTGTCACACAATTCACGCTCCACTATTCCGAATCTTTTATTTATTTTAATCAATATTATCCTTTCCAACCCATTGGATTGAGTATACTACACTTCCGCCACCTAAACCTGTCCTCTACCTATACACCAATTCGTACAATTTCCCATTTCCTCCCCTTTTGTTACTTACTTTTCATAATCCCCTCCCACAGCATCAGTGTCATTCCCACTGTGGCTCCCATTGCTGCCGCCATGCGGCCACCGCGTGTCCTCTTCTTCCTCCAGTTCCACCTGGAATGATAATTCCAGCTTTCGAATGCCGTCCGCGATATCTTCTTCGTACGTTTCCTCCGCAGTGTTCGCCATCGGAGTGGAATAATGACCACGATGGTTGAATACGTGCAGCCATTTTTGCTCATTCAAGATGTACATCTGTAAAGAAACGGAAATTCGGTATATTTAACGAATAATAATAAATTAATAACGGGCAATTTTGTCACAAAGGAAGGAGCCTTAAACTCTTCCATCATTCATTTGATCTTTTACAAAAATCATACTTTATGTACGAGGAACGATTCTTTTTTCTTCTCTTGGATACCATGCTCTATGAGTTGAAGCTGCTGCGTGAGTCGTTCACCGTCGCTGACGCTCTGTTTACCCAACTTCAAATCGTTCAGTTGACGATCGAATGTTCGCAGTTGGGCCTTACATCTATGTGATTCAGCCAGTAGTTCTTTGGATGGATCGTGCATTCGTTGAAAAAATAATTGTGGTGAACCTAAATTTATAGAAAAAAAATACACATATAACGTATTGGTGATTTGAGTAGTCTTCTTAATTGTTGATAAAAATATAAAATAACCAATATTTTCGCATAACTCACTAAAATGAAAGTATCCATCACCAGTCGGTGTAACAACCGTGGGGCCAGCCGTTAGCGCTGTAGGTGGCAATTGTACGAACTTTGTTAACGGGCTGGGCGTAGTCAAAGGTCGATGAACTAACGTACCATCTCGGAATGATCCAGACACACTTTGATTCATAGCAACACTAAAAAAACAAACAAAATAAAAACTTTATTTTAATTGAACTAACTTCACGTGGTCTGCGACTTTCGAACCATTGTAAATCATTATTCATTTTCAATTTGTTTCGAGTCATTTTGGCACAGTATTCATATTTCCTCACCTATCTTTATGCATTCTGCTAATAGGTCCAAATTTACTGACGTACGGCGTATCTAGCGGAACGTAATCTGCAGTATCGTCAGTTAAAATCGAATCGGATCGGACAAACGTGGGTCCGCTATTCATGTGCCCCGTTGTCCAGAAGGTGAACGGAGAATTCGCAGCGGCCGGAGACTCTGGATCTGGATTATGTTGCGATTCTTGCTTGGCGTACAGTGTTGCGGATGTAGAAATGGCACTGGCCGCATTTTTACCTAAAATAAAATATAAAATAATTAATTGATTTGGCGTATTAGGTTATAATCCATAAAATTAGTTTATTAATATTTGTATATTTATTTTCAGTTATTCTTCAGTTAAATATTTTACAAAAAGTTTAATCTGTATAACAAGTATTACAAATACATATCTAATATTTAAGATGAAAATAACTTACATTTACAAACAAATTCTTTAATACAGTAGGGCTCTATTTCTACAAACATTTTCCTTAACTTATTTCTAAATTTATAAGGATTCGTAAAAGAAATCGTGCATATTAAACGATATAGTTTCGGGTTATTCACACATTTTTGTCAAAATGAATAAATTGTATGAAAGATATACTTCGATACTATTACATGATTTAAAATTTTCGAATTTGTTTTCATATTTGCATAGCTACTAAAATGTTTCATAAATCTAACTGCAAAAGTGCGACCTGTTTAGCCAATGCAAATAGCACTGCAATCAGGGAAAATTAACTTATAAACACCGGGCTGACTGAATTGGTCGCACTATTTTTGCACTATTGTGTTTAAAAAGGATATTGTATATTTATTTGGATATATATTTAGATTATATATAGAAAATGTGTTTGCAATTTGTCAAATTATGGAAGAATATAACATCAACTACCTACGTCCTTCTTGTGGATAGGGTTGGTGATAATTTCTATAGTTAATGAAAGAATAAAGTCTTTACCGGGAAGACATTATAGCGTTAAAAGCATTAAAATCATTAATAAAATCTCTTCTACTTACCAACCAATTTTTCTAGTTGCGTCAGAACATCTTGTTTCAATTGGTGAAGGTCTGCAAGACTCCTTGTGGGACCATTATTGTTGTTGTTATTCGCAATCATGTTTTCTCTTTGTTTAGTTTGTACGTGCATATTTGGATGCTTATTTATCTAGAAAAAAATAGTCTTTTAACTCGTACTATAATTTTTTTTATAGATCAAAGATGCTACAAAATTCAGTTATTTATGAGTATTCTTTACCAGTTGTTCAAAGGATGGTCTCTGCTTCAGTTCGATAGGCGTCGTTGGATATACACTTAATTGCGCAGAGGACGGAGGGGGTGGCGGGGCCGCCCCATTAACATATTCTCCGCCATAAAATTGCTGCGTTAGTATCAAACCCTGTTGGTATAAATCCGGTTGTATGTGATGATGGTGATGGTAGGTAGCTGGACTTTGACCTAAACAATTCATTCTGTTACGCAAAAAAACTAAGTTAAATTTAAAAAATCTAAAATAAACACACATGTAATGTAATAGTATATCGACAGCTGCGAATTATGACGGATAATGCACTCTTATTAAAAATAGATGTACTGGGCCAGCAGCCACTTTTCTAGTAAATGTATACCATTCTATAGCAGCATAGATAAACTTTATTACTAAACTACTAAACTGACAAGAAGGAATGCAAGTGAAAAATGAGGATAAGAATAGGAGATGATGGAATAGAAGAAGTGTCAGACTTTTCTTATTTAGGAAGTATGATTACAAAGCATACAGGAAGTAAGGTAGATATAAAATGTAAGATAGCACAGGGTAGGAAGGCATTCGTAGAAAAGGAGCAGATTTTAAGATCAAATATTGACTTGGGTATTAGAAAAAGATTACTGAGGTATGAGTGGAGTGTACCATTTTACTGGTGTGAGTCGTGGACAATAGGTAAGGACGAGAAACGTAGAATAGAAGCATTCAAAATGTGGTGCCACAGCAGGATGAGGACTGGTTAGGAAGATAAAGTAACAAATGACGCCGTTCTCGAGTTAGTAGGGGAGGAGAGAAGTATTTGGAGAGTATTACAGCGCAGGAGAGATAGACTAGTAGGTCACATTCCTAGATATGGGGGAATTCTGCAATTTGTTATAGAAGGTAAAGTAGAGGGAAAGCAAGGGGTAGGTAGGCCTAGATTGGAGTATGTGGGTCAGATAGTGGCCGTGTGGGATGAATAGCTATAGAGAGCGATGAAGGAATTAGCTGGGGATAGATCGACAGATGGCGTGCTGTTTCCAACCAATCCTTAGGATTGAAGACTATTCAACTAAAACTGACCTTGCGCGGTATATATCGGTTGCGTACTAACCGCCGCCGCTGGGGTTCCCATATGTCCAGCACCATAGCGGCTATGTCCAGCTGCCATGGCACTCATAGCAGCTGCCGTCGCATAACCGCCGTGATGATGATGATGATGATGCGCAAAGTCAGGCGGAGGCGGCATCTGCACCGAACGACCGGTTGGCGCAATCGACAGTGTCTGCGGTGGCGGCATACGTAAAACAGGCGGCGCCACACCGGTTACTTGCTGCGGTTGTGTTTGTTGTTGCGTTTGCTGTTGCAGGACATTTGTAAGTAGGTAATCCTGATCTGGGGAATGTTGTTGTGGTTGTTGGAGGGGGTGCGGACTGTGATTGTGATGGTGATGAAGGATCGCCGTATGGATAGGGATAGGGGAGCTTTGATCAGAACGTGTTGTTGTGTGCCGCTGCTGCTGATGCGGGGGTACAGATTGGGGTGCGATTAGATTCGGAGGGGTTAAATTGTTGTTGATAGGTTTGCGGTTCTTAGTTCGGTACCTAAATACGGAAAAATTACAATATGGTCAGCGCATATTAAGGTATGAAAATATATTTTAACAGAAGTCAGATGAAATGTGTGAAATTCCCTGTTTTATTTTCAATGTTAACTGCAATTCCATAAAATGAATATCTATTTCACACATTACAATACGAGTTTGTTTTGTAAATAAATACTTTGGTTCGTCCATAATACTTCTAATTAGAAACATGTATTTATTGCTTGTTCTGACCTTTCAAGTTCCTCTCCGGAATGGGCGAAAGAGCAATTCGTACCCCTCGGACAATTTCCTCTAGCTGTCAAGTCTCTGCACATGCTAATCTTATACTTGGAGTGTTGCGTGTGTGTGGAATCTTGTAATTTCTTGCTACCGTGTTGAAATACAAACTCTACGAGTCCAGCGACTACCATTCGAACTGCCTGCAAGGCCTCTTTACATTCATTCCACGATGTGGAAGATGATTCTAATAATCGTTACATAAAATTAATTAATAAAAGTTGATAAGGAGTGTCTGACCCAATTACCTGGTGTCGGATCAATTGCTGCCAGTAAATCCAAGTACCCACTCAGCATGGACAATTTGCCGGGGTCTCCAGTTCTCTGTAGCGCAATAACTAGTTCCTGCACACTCTGCGCAAAGGATTGCGGCGTTTGTAATTTGTCTATTATACTCTGCATATGTGACTTATGTACGACGTCTCCGTAGAGCAAAGCGCTCCACTGGTCCGGAGCAATGCGTAAGCCAGCCTCGGTTGCGATTTGTACAATTTGCGCATCGTGTTCGCGCCGTAACGTCTCGTATACCCGAAATTCCTCTTTAAGTTGCATGAGGGACGAATCACCCTCTCGTTTAGATACCTGAATTATATTGATGAGGATATTTCAGTTCGTTATTTAAGAGTATCAAATATTAATTTGTCAATTTGCGAAATATTACAAACAGAAAATTGAATATGTTAACTTTAGCGTGAACCTTGAATCTATTTATTTCTATCCTTCATTACTAAGAAGCACAAACTAATTAATTGCCATTGTCTTTAAATTTTCAAATAATCTTAACATATTTTATCAATAATATAATTATAAATCATATTTAATGTTATACATAACATTGTTGACAGTCATAATTACTTTGTTTTATGAACAAGTGAATCGGTTACTAAACTTTTCTAAATAAGGATTTATAAAGGTTAGTCATACCATTACGACATCGCGGTTGAACAAATAAAAATGTTAGTGTTTGCGTTAATGGCTAAAAAATAAAGCAAATAAAAAGCAGATGACACGAGCTAGCTTTAAATATCAATGAATGTCGATCGTAGCTTAATAATAAAATTTAAAAGAATTTCAAGAAAAACTTAAAAACAAGTTTATAAATTAAGCTAAAGCTAAACACGACGATTGTAAGGACATATTTACTTACTATTGTACTTTACTAATAGCGTAGAATATTTCGCATAAAGTAAAAAAGCGGCACTTTTAATTTGACTAAAAATGTATATTGCAAGACGTACCTTAAAACAAGACGCCCGGTATAATAATTGCACAACATGTCCTATACTCGTTTTCGAAGCTTGCGGAAATGTTTGTTCCAATCGTTGTACCACGAACATAACTAAAACTTTCCTGGATAAAGCAGAACCATCCTCTAATGCCAGTAACACTAATTTTAACACTTCTTCTTGCATAGCTAGGAAAACAAATGCAAGAATTAAAATCAATATTCAATAGCCAGGTAAATTTACATTAATTTACCTGGTCCTAAAAACTGACATCCCCTCGCTCGAACAGCCGCCCATAGATTGGCGCTTAACTGCTGTGGATTCTGATGCTGCAAAATTAATTCAGTGACTGTCCGCTCACCGAGAGACCTGGCTGCCCTAAGCGCTCTGGCTCGCCCTTCATCCTCCAGCAATTGACAGTTGATCAAAGTCACTAGCTTCCTCTGCATCGGTCTCGATAAGCCAATGCTGTTACACACGATATTCCCATTGGACAACGGTTTCAAGTAAGCGGCCAACTCTTCTACGAACTTCTTCGATGCGTGATAGTAACCGATGTCCTCCCCAGCTATGATCTTGCAATCGATCGCCGCCTCATCGTTATCAGACTCTAAGCCCTGAAGGTCGGGATTGGCGAGAAGGAGGAGTGCCGAATTCACGGGCAGTATTTCGATGTCTATTGTGATGTTGGTCTGGTCGAATGGGCATTGTTTCCTGTGTAGGCTCGACAGGCATGTCTTACAGATGGTATGACCGCAGGCCAAACTGATCGGCTTTCGCTGCACGGTGAAGTCATTGCAACAGACTGGACAAGAGAGGTACTCCGTCCACTGTGGGGCCTGTATTGGCATGCTACCGAGGAACGTACGCATTAATATTTGTTGTGTACTGATAATGAATGCATGGAGATTCGTTGTCTGACGGACTTTAACCTTTAAACGTAGTGTTTGTTCGCCTGAGGTACACCCATTCAAAAGCGGTGAGTTGATTGTCAACACTTTCTGGGAATTAGCGAATATTTATATGATCAGGTGATAACAATGACATTGCCACCTGGACACAATAAAAGCGATATCTACTTGATGATCGCACAAAGACAGGGATGGATTGTCGTTTCTGAAGGTTTACTTATGTACGAGTTTTTTCTTTGAGTGATATAATAATGTATTTGTTCTAACTTACCTAAAATTTAATGCAAATCATTACATACTGTACTTGTTATGTTGACAATACACAACGCTGTTGTGAAATCTGACGAAAGATTACTTATATCGAATGATTCTAGAATATCGAATGAATATCGAATATATACTTTATCGGTTTAAGCAGTGGTGGAGATTACATATTCAAAACCTATTATAGGTAAGCAACATTATATGCCACCTGTTCATTAAAATATGATTATTAATTATTTTGGAACTAATCTTAAAGTATTATATCCTTTGTAGTCTCAATACTAGCAGTAAATTGAAAAGTTTAATGTGGTATTACAATTTATTTAGGAAAAGATTCTTCGTCACTGTTCCATTCGGGTCTTACAAGGAAATTGCATGTCATTGCGTCAAATGTCAATAAGGCATTTGTTTATGTAGTAAGGTTAAGGAATAGGACGTGTCAAAAATAACATAATGGCAATATTTTCAAGTTTACGGCGATTTTTCAATCGACATCGTAATAAGTTCTTCGTTGGTGGTGTTATTATTGCAGGATCAATCTTTTTGACCAGGTATGCTCAGAAGAAATTGATAGAATTTCAAGAAAAACAGGCTCGGGAATTCTTCGAGAGGACCAGAAAACTGCATCACTTTGAAAGCACAGAACGAACATGCAATCAAACAATATTAAATTTAGTAGCAACATTAAATGAATCCTTATCCCGAACAATCGATACAGAGAAAGTGATAGCCGATCTTCGTGAAAACGGTCGAAATGTCGAGCTTTGGAACAAATTGAAACTGTTGATATTTACAAAAGCCACTATCTTTGTTTATTCTTCCGTATTGTTGGTAATCACATTACGAATACAGTTGAATGTATTGGGCGGGTATTTATATAAAGATCAGGCATCAATTCCGACAGAACTTCAAGAAAAATATTTATCTTTATGTCACAATTTATTGGGTTCTGGTCTCGCATCAGCTGCAGCTGTTGTTGAAAAGGCATTCGAAAGAATTGTAGGCAATTTACCGCTACAAAAGAAATTGAAAATTAAAGATTTCGAGGCAATATTCTGGGCTATTCAAAGTGCTCTAACCAATTCAGAACAGGAACCGTTAAACATGTTCCGAAATCATGTTTTAAATGAAGTCAGTGCGGATAATAGCGAAATATATAAGAGTTTGGTAGTTACGAGATTGTTTTATGTAACCACTCATTGTGCCTGATTACTAATTCTTTATTTTAGCTTAAAGACACGCTAGACTTGTTGGAATCCGACGAAGTAAAACTGTTGACAAATAATTGTATCAATCGTGGATTCACGTTTTTAGTGGATGAAATATCCGAATATTTTGTGATAACTGAGCCAAAAGTTAAGGAAGTGGATCCTATCACAGATCAAAATGGATTTATCAATCCAGTTCGGGTGGAAATCCCTCTAGCGAAAGTCATTCCGATAGTTAACGGATTAATTTCTAGAGATAAGTTGCTTCAGTTTATTTCTGAACTTATTCAGAATCCTAAAGGCAAAACCTTCGGGGCAAATATATACGAATGTTTTTCATGTTAGTTTTGAGTGTAAGTTTATATCTGTATTTATAAACACTTTTAAATGCATCTTTTTTCTATATTATTTTTTATTGTAAATAATAATTGTAAGTTTATATTTTAATTATGTACGTTTATGTGGGTAAATAAATATAATTTCGTTGTTATTGAAATTATGGTATATTATTTATATATTGGTGTAATAAATTCGATGTTTCTAACAAAACAAAAAAAAAACTATACTCATCCAAATTTATATACAACATATTTTTTTGTTCTCTAATTTATAATGCACAATAATTTTTATGTTGAAATAAATTATTCAATAAAATTTCTCCTAAGTGATGGTATGTTTGCTTTATGTTGACGCAATTTTGAAAACATTTCTTACCCGTTTTTGATACTGGCTTTGCTTGTCTCGAAATTTGCGACCGAATTCTTATATGACCGCATATACAATGGCATTACAAAATCGCCTAATAAAGAACATTGTATAACAATAAGACATAATTGAACCATACCTAATTATTAACTTAAGAATGTGATTGTTACAGTATACTCAACTAGAAAATAGCCGACTATATCTATTTAGTTATTGAAATTATATGGTCGATTTGAAGTTTACCTTTGAACATTGTTAATTCATTTGCAGAACCGGACCTGATTATATTGCACAATATAAAAAGGATATATTTATGGATCCTTTAAATCGTATATTGATACAGTAGAAAAATTGAAGCACAATTATTTTATTATTTGCATTGTAAAAAGTTATAAAAACTATAGGATTTATGAGAATTTTGCTGGCTATTTATGAAAACTACTTAGCAGAATGTTTCAATTATGAAAATATCCAACCATATTTTTTAACTTGCTTTATTGATTAATAATTTTTTTGAACCCTAAGTTTCAGGTAAGGTACTGCACTGGTAGCAAGTACTCTGTATACTGTGCAGATTATTACAAGAAAGAAGTACTATTGATTTTAAAGAATGATAAGGATCTTAAATAGATTCATGGGTCATTGCATACCTGATAGTTTGCAAATAACAATGCATGCGTTCCAACATTACAAAAGTAATATTATATTTGCAATAGCAAGCAATTCAGTGGCGTATCCAGGAAATTTGATAAGCGAAGGGGTGATATAACAAAAATATTTTAAGAGCATTTATAATTTGAGCCTTACCTTGGTTTTTTAATATAAGATTTAGGCGATTTTTTTGACATAGAGAATAAAAATAGTCTCTATATTCCCTTCACATAAAAGAACCTAGGATATTTTTCTTTTATGCGAAAATTTGTATCACAAGAAATATATTTTATTGCGGAAGAATTTATTCACATTAGGAAAATAGACAAACTTTCAAAACTGTCCAAAGTTAAACAAATCTAACTAATAAAGTACTAGTAATGATTATATATACTTTATTCAAATTTAAATGAAATGTTTCTGGCGATTGTGTTAAAATATTTATATGACGTATGTGGTATTTCTGGAACCCGTTGCCAATAACTATTGCAAAACGTAAACATGTAGTTTATGTAACAATAAAATAAATTTTAGTAATGGTGTAATATTAAGTATTTTATTTATGACAAATATTAAATAACATTTATAAACCACAAATATATGTGTAAAAACTTGTGAAACATGTTTCAGCATTTAGTTTCGATATGGCAACGATGGATGTTATGATACATGCGCACCCTAAATATCAGATGGTTAAATACTACCTACGTCATCATAGGAAAATTTACATTGGGTCAAATATTACGAAAATTGCATCTAAAAAATATTTCATTTGTAAATAATGTGTACATATTTCTCTGATGAAATACACACGGCAAATATTTTCCACTTAATTTATTTTAGCTGTAGAATGTAGATGTTTCATTTCTTAGTGGTCATAAAAAATGAATCTCATCAATCATTTTAGTGACGTTATTGCTGCGTTTATGTTTCTCATTACCACGTGGAATACAGGTGTTTGAGTTGTCTTCGTTTGTGTTCACTTTACCAGACTACTACATGTCTATTTGTCTGTCTATCTGGCTAAGAAATTGATGCTTCTGACTAAATTATTTAGATGTATGCGCGTGAACGCAATAATTACAATATACAAATTCGCTAATCAACATAAAATATTGTAATTGAAAGTCAATTACGTGGCTATAAATGGAGAACTTCGCCTCGATGAAAGTTACAGGATGTTACAAAAAGGATGTTACTCCACGGTTGTAAGACGAGTGCGCATACCCTTGCAGCCGCGTACGTTCGCCAGTGGGAAAAAAACTACCAATACATCAAGAAGAAAGAACAAGAAATGTGTTGAGATGCGGCAGATCTCTTGTATGTAACCCATTATATTATATATAGCATTGGTATTGAAGATTTGGTGGTTGAAAAGAAATTTAATGCCTAAAATACAATGAATTTAATATAAACTCTTTGTTATCCTTTTGATGTAGGTTTTGTTTTTTCATAAGCTTCATTATGTATGCAAAATATATGTAATGAATGTAGAGGAGACGCAATGAGTGCGTTAGAATAGGAACAATGAATAGATTTATTATGAAATATTATTTAAAATTAATACAATTACATTTAATAATAATTTATCAAATCATTAGCATTCATTTCTCGGTAAATAAGATTCTCTGAAGAAAGTATACGTGGAGATAACTAATCGCTACTTCCGGATGGATTATATAAATATATATCACTTTATTGGATCACTGTGTAATCATACGCATATACTTTCAGTTGCATTAAAAAACCATGTGTATTTGTATGCGTAACAGCTTCATTCTTATGAGAATTGGAGTAATTATGCTCAGATATGATTTAATTGTAGCATTATATTAGCATTTCGCACAATTTATGCTCATAAAATACAGTTCGTAATTGACGAAATATCATAACTAATTTGAAACACACAGCTATCAGAAGAAACTAATAATTACGGCAGTTTTCCATTTGCGCACTAATCCCATGTCATAAGCTACGACCCAGCGCGGCACCCTTAACCCTACTATTCGTTTGCAGGTATACGGACACGTATAGGCAGGTATACGGACGGCTAGCTACAAATTATTAACAATTAATAATATTCTAATAAAAAAAATTAATAAAACACGCAGGGGAAAAATGCAGGAGCGATTATACAGGTTAGTTTGTAAAATATATGAGAAGGGAGAAGTACCACAGGATTTTCAGCGTAGTAGAATAGTAACAATGCCGAAGAAAATAGGAGCTAATTTGTGTGAGAACTATAGGACCATTAGTCTATTATCACATGCATCGAAGATATTGCTAAAGATTATTTATAGGAGATTAGAAAATAAAGTAGAGGAAAGGCTAGGAGAAGATCAGTTTGGTTTTAGGAAAAACAGAGGGACGAGGGAGGCGATTCTAGCACTAAGAACGGTAGTAGAAAAAAGAAAGAGGGTAGGAAATGTAACTTGCATAGCTTTTGTAGATTTAGAAAAGGCATTTGATAATGTAGATTGGGACATAATGTTTAGAATTTTAAAAGAAACGGGTATAGATTATAAGGATAGGAGAATAATTTTTAATTTATATAAACACCAAACTGCCTTAGTTAGAATTGAGGGGGAAGAAGAGGTAGCAAAAATAGGGAAGGGAGTTCGGCAGGAATGTACACTTTCACCGTTATTATTTAATCTATATATAGAAGATGCAATAAACAAAGTAAAAGAAGAGTATAGTGTAGGTGTGAATGTACAGGGAGAGAAAATATATATGTTGAGATTCGCCGACGATATAGCTATATTGGAAGAAAGCGAAAAGAATTTAGAAAGGGTATTGAATGGTATGCAGGCAGTATTGACTAGGGATTTTAACATGAAAATAAATATAGGTAAAACTAAAGTGATGAGGTGTGACAAAAAGGAATGCAGTAGAAAAATGAGGATCACAATAGGAGATAATAGAATCGAAGAAGTGTCAGATTTTTGTTATTTAGGCAGTAGAATCACAAAAGATAATCGAAGCAAGGTAGATATAAAGTGTAGGATAGCACAGGGTAGGAAGGCATTCGTAGAAAAGGAACAGATTTTAAGATCAAATATTGACTTGGGTATTAGAAAAAGATTACTGAAGGTATATGTTTGGAGTGTAGCACTGTACGGGTGTGAGGCGTGGACTATAGGAAAGGAAGAGAAGCGTAGATTACAAGCATTCGAAATGTGGTGTTATAGGAGGATGATGAGGATTGGTTGGGAAGATAAAGTAACAAATGAAGCTGTACTAGAGTTAGTAGGGGAGAAGAGAAGTATTTGGAGTGTTACAGCGTAGGAGAGACAGATTAGTAGGGCATATCCTTAGGCATGGGGGGATTATGCAATTGATCATAGAAGGTTGAGTGGAGGGAAAGAGAGGGGTAGGTAGGCCTAAATTGGAGTATGTGAGTCAGACAGTTGAAGACGTTGAGATGAATAGCTATAGGGAGATGAAGGGATTATCTCAGGATAGATCGGCATGGCGTGCTGTTTCCAACCAATCTTTAGGATTGCGGACTCTTTAACTAACTAAAAAAAATTAATAATGTGGAACAAAACGAGAATGTATTTTTCATAGTGTCATTCTTTATAATGGGTAAAATAAAAATAGATTTGCATTATAGTTAACCAATTTCACGTATATTTCAATAAATGTATTAAAACACAGTAGAAAAAAAAAAGTCAGGTCAGGTCAGGTCAGGTCAGGTAGGTGTGTGTGCGCAGTTGATGTATCTATTTTCGGTCGGAGTTTTGTTGTTGGCGCAAATAAAGAATGTTTTAATCCGGTAATAAAATTTGTGCGCAGTTAAAGACCAGCCAATCATTATTTGATTCATTATTCTTTAAGTACATAAAAGAGAATACAATCGTTATTTCCGACATCAACAATACATCTCCTATTTAATATTATTTATAACAACAACTAATAAAAAAATAACAGTGAAACAATGAATTACAAAACAACAATCGTATTATTAAATTAGTTAGTTCGCTTATTGTTTCATGGTAATTTGACATTTTGCGTTACGTTAACTATAAGCTAACTTAATATATCATTTGTGGCTACATTTTAATCAAACAAGCAGCTGTTTGCATCAAGCACTGCTTACGCCAAAAAATTGAAATAAATCAAAAAGAATATAAAATTCGAATAAAAAAAAATGTTTCATAATTTTTGGATAGATTCATATATGGACTAGTTCATGGGATATGAGACGATCGTCACTGAAACTTCAATGGCTAGTTTGTAATAATAAATCTATGTATTTTACTTGTAATACAATAATGAAAGTGAAAAGCGTTATTGCTATAGGGACATGTTGTAGATGCTACAATGTAGAATATACTGCAGCGTGTTGATGGATGGATTCAGCTTTACTTTTTGTAGTGGGATGCAACAGTAACAACAGCGAAAGCTCTTGACTGAACGTATTGGCGAATGGATGCATTTTGCATTGTACATTTTGCCTCAGCCTCAATGGTACGCCTAGACCATTGAATGGGAGCCAAAAAAAACTAGTTAAAAACAACTTTAAGCGTGTAGCGACAAGTAGTTAGTCAAAACACAACTAGCTGTTTAGTCGCACAATGATTCGTTTTAATTGAAATATTATGGCCGTAATAATATCGTTCGTAATGCAGTATAAAAAATAAAAAATTGCAATTTCATGTTTTGACCAAATTTGTGCGTGAACTGATTAATGCATTTTGTGCGCGTTGGACATTTGGTTTATATATTAGGCATTTAGGATACCTTAACGATGAATTTAATGGTAAGTTGCTTAAAAAGATATGTTTGAGATATGATCAATTTTCAAAAAATTTCTACGCTATAGCATATTTAGTTCGTTTAAGAAAAGGGGAGAAGAAAACATTAATTTAAGATAATCTTAGTATAGGTTATAAAATGTTGTAAAAATTTTAAATCAATCGTAGCATTATTCAAATCATTTGACATTTCAGTAAATTTGAATATATCAGACATTTAAATTACAATTTAACGTTAATAAATTTCAATTAACCGTTTGTTTATGTCTCGTAAATTTTGAATACCTGTATGTACGTTTCAATTACAGTTTATTTTCTCAATTTGTAATTCTACTTGAAAATACTACTGCCGTTATGTAAATACCGATATTTCGATTAAAAATCTTAAATAGCGACATTTAAGTCCAATTAATATTAATTCGTGCGAATTGCGCCGATTGGCAAAACTCAACAAGTATTAAGCCGAGAAGAATTAGTATAAAAATATCATAAGTGGAATATATACAGTGATTTGAACTAAGCATGGAAGCTAACAATTATCTAAAACTGAATTTAAAATAAATATTTTGTACTTGCACTTGAAATATATTAAAAACCATTTCATAAGCTTCTCCAAAATAATTTAAGATTTTATGTTAAGGATGTATGTTACCGCAGAGGATATATTTTTTATTTCCCATAAAATTTTTATTTTCTTAATCTTGAAGCGAATTCTTAAAGGGAATTATTTTATTAAAATAGCTTCTTTATGCATTTTTTCTTTATTACTACATAATCTATTAGAAACTACACGTTTTATAAAAACTTATGATGCACAAGAACATTTTATTACACTAATGGCGTAACAACTTGTAAAATTGTAAAATCATTGTTAAAGCGTGATTATTTAATAAAGTTAATCCACAATCGATTTCTAATAATATACAAATGATGTTCGAAGAACCGATATATCGCTCATTAATTTATAAATCGCTGCTTTTCCAGCTGGTGGAATATATTCGTATAATATTCGATTACTTTCGGCAATATTGCGAATTTTTATTGCGAATTTTACGATTAATGCAATACTATTATCAAAATAGAAAGTGCTAATGATCTTTTCACATCGATATGAATTTATTTATTTCAAATTGAGTTATAATAAAAATAACACAACAATAGCAGAGAATGCAAATAAAAACAACAAATGTATATGTTGTTGATTACTTTTTACTATTTGTCAACTTAATACTACAACATGAAAAATTCGATTCTTTCAACAGTGACGATTTTATAATTTGATTATTTATTCAAGATGGTAGCTACGAAACTTTGTAGTTAATTTTACATATCCAATTTGACAGTTCATACTCCTTTATCAAGTTGCCGAAAGAGCGAAACTTGTAAAAAAGATGGAAATTTGATTAGATGCTCCCAAAAAATGTAATCAATTAGTCAGTGGCATAACTAAGATGATAACAAACAATGCCTAATATTGATTTGAAATAATAATAAAGAGAAATTTGTAAAATTTAACACAAAAAATATATTTTAAGGTAGATGCATCGTTTTTTTGTTGCAAAAATGCAGAGATGAACTATTTAATTTATATCTTCTCATCACAATTTGAATAAAGTACATTGCCATTGCCAATACATTATACTAGGTACATATGGATACTTCCTAAAGAATTTAATTTAAACCAGCACCATCTAATATGAATTTCTTACACTACGCTATGCTAAAAATGGCCCAAATCAAGTAATTTCATATGTTTTTATGCTGAATTACAAGGGTTTACTAACGTTAGCCCAACTATTAAACGAAAGCAAATTTAATTACACAATTTTTAGTGATTGTAAACAAGATGTCTAGCTATTGAATGGTCAACTTTTTTCTAAAATTTTCTTTGGGTTCCTCGATAAAATAACGTCTGAAACATCGTCTTTTTTTTATGGAAGTTATGATTTTTTTTTCGACATGTTATGGCAAATTAAAAATATTAGAAATTAACGGTTGAAAAGCTCCATCATTTATAAACATTTTTTAAAAATATTGTACAAAAATAATCAAAATTGTGGAAATGCAAAATACGCTGCCGAACCCTTGCTTTTCGTTATGAGGAGACGCTGGTCTTAAGGTGCTATTTAATAATTTAGTAGTTATTCAATTTTTCTGGGCATATCTTTTCTTTGTTGATATCCTTTATAGTATATTTAACAAATACCCAACCAGCTATAATAATTAATGAAACACGCAATTACCCAATAGTGTTTTATTATTGTTGAACATAAAACGTCTTTGACTGTGAAATATGGATGACAGTAAATCTACATTGGCGGTGGCTGCAATGTTGTAAATCGTACCCATAGAGCATATGGTTATTATATATACAAGAATAAGTAGAGCGGAAAGGAATTTAAAAACTCTCATACTGATATTGAGATACATGCCTAGGATACTCTTGTATAGGATACCCGAGTACCTTATCGTTTTTAATTCGTAAATTTGGTAATACAGTATTGTTAATTAAGATCCTAATGAGCTTGCTAAAAATGAAATGAGAAAAGTATACTTATATTGATCGGGAGAGTCACAGTAAAATTTGATTTTGGATTCAATTTTATTTTGTTTTGTCACAGTATTTTTTTTTTTTTATATTGATAAAACTAACAATCGATTATTTTAAATATTAATACATTTTTTTTTTGATTTTATGTGTTCAGTTTTATTGAAGAGTGAGGTTGTTCTACAAGAAACATTGCGTATTTTTGAGTCAAGAATTTTTTTTTATAGATGTAATATTTTTAACACTCATTAAAAGAAAGGTTTGGAGTATGTAGATTCGGATGGTATTTGACATAATAGTTACTTTAAAAAAAAAATTCAAAATTGAGCATCTTTTTTATAAAAAAGTTTTCTATTTTGAGAATCTGCCAAAAATCAACACATCATTAGTAAAAATTGCTGAACTCTTAATACCTAAGTTGGAACATTTGGAACAGGTCACAAATTATCATTGCTCTATGTTTATAAAAAAAATTTCTTGACTTAGAAATTACCAAAAGAATTTTGAGTTAAAAATTAAAATTCTGTACTTTTTATTATATGAAATAGTTGATTAAGACCTATTAAAAATAGCATTTACATGATTCACTAATTGAATTATATACAAGAGAAGAACCTAGGTTCAATTATGGAAAATTCGCATAAAAAATTATGAACCTATCCTTTAATAATATTAAGTTTAATTAGAAATGCACAAGTCTTTTTAAAATTTATATTGAACATCAGATTTTCAATTTAGTATATTAAAATTGCTATCGAACAAAATATTGCAAAAATATGAGTATTGATTAATTTTCAGTTTACAGGAAGAAAGAAATTTGACCGTCGAAGCCAAATTTCTAAATGCTCGATAATTAGTTCTTGAACGTTGGTTACATCAATCAATCAATCAAAATAAATGTATCCCACTATCATAAATACCAATCAAAAGGTGGCAAAGTGCAAATCGATATAATCGGCCGTATTTTGGAATTGAAACAGAATCGTGATGCCTCACATTTAAACACGATTGACTGAACATTGCCGAAAAAGTACTTTTACTTCATCAGTCATGTGATAGCGTAGTACCGAATGCCACGAACCTACACAACAGAAAAGATCAAAAGAGTAATCTCCTAATGCCTAATGGACCTTATAAGATATATCGATATTTATTGCATTGCTGGTTCTTGAATAGTTTCTCAATACTTTGTATCGTATTATGTATTGTTTACCAGAGCGATAGCTGCACAGATCACTTGAGTTGTGATAAATTACCAATTTAGATCCTGCAGACCATAGTATACCGGGGGATTCATATTTGCAGCTTTTATATGAAATGTGATATTATCTAAGCAATTTAGATGAAGTGCAGTTATATATCGTTTTTATTTTTAATAAAAACAGATTATTAGAAATTTAATATTCAAAAAATAGCAACTGAAAAAATATATACATTAAACAAATTGTCGCTTGCGATGCGATTTTTTTGCGATTTAATAATATTTAAAACAACTCAAATGTCGTTCATATTGATTGTAAAATTAGTTGTTCTATGATTTATCATCGGTTGAGCAAGTTTCGAGATTTAATCACTGTGTATATTATTATATGCTATACGCCGGGTGAAAGGTTAAATATATTTCAACAGAAACGGCCAACCGAAATTTCGCAGTTTGTTTAATGATAAAAAATTGTATAATAACATAATTTTGATGGCATTTGAACGATTTCTTCAACTAGCCAATTAAAAGCATTTTATAAAATGTTAAATGCGTACAGATTTAGACAAGCACTTTTGCTTGAAATAATTTAATTCTTTTTATGCGATCTTCAAACGATTAGTAAAAAAATATTGTCTTCCTTTGGTCGTTCCATTCTAAAGTTGTATCATTTTATCTAATGTCTTTGCTTAAAAAATATCAATTGATTTTCTCAATATATTTACTATTAAATCATATAAAATTTTCAGTTGGTCGACTCGACATATATCTTAGCATTCTTCACCTGCTTGATCTTGCGCGCACTCGCTCTTGAAGATGCCAGACCGGAAGTCTATCTCCCGCCGAGAAACTTTAATCCTCATCCATATCAAAATGGATACAATTCTAGAATTCCCCAACATTTAGACCAACCAATTGTAACAAATAACATAGACGCTTACCAACAACAAGTAAGACACAAACAATATTTTTAGCATTTTAAAAAAAAAAATCTTCATTCAACTATTTATAGACGTTATTGGCACCATATACATAATTATCTAAAAGCAGCTATAATAAATTATATATATTTTTTTAGATTATAATGCGAGTAATTTCATTTTTAGGGATACCGACTAAGTGGAACGTATTTCAATCAAAATACAGGTCCGGTACTTTTCCCTGCAAGTCCTGAAGAGCCCGTGGTAACATCGAAACCGGTCGTGGATCGTTTGAAAGAGATGCATCCATATGCGGCTGTTGTTAAAAAGAAGAAATATAAACCGTCTCAAATAGGAAGTTTCCTCAATGAGGCAAGTAATTGATTATTCATTTCTTTGGGAGATTTGAAACGGGATATGGAATGAAATTTAATTAATAACATTTTGAAATATTATAAATAGCAAGCCAAAACATTCTTACAATTTATTTACGAAATCACCCTTAGAAAATAAAATGCAACCATATTAAGATTTCATTTACAATTTGAATGCTGCTTTGTTTTCGTTATAAAAATAATAATATGCCACGTATGAAATATATCCCATTGTATTTAATATATTATGTTAAATGGGTATATAGGCTCGAAACACACCTACAATGATTTATTGATAAATAAATAACATAAAAAAGAACACGATAAACAAATATGTGGCGCTATATCAACCGGAACAGTATATTGTCTGCCTTGCAGACAATTTCCTATAATAATGCCATGTACACTTACATTGTCTGCATTCTTTTGTACACCATAAAAGTATGGTTACCTACCAGCAGTTTATCAAATTTGTAATATTCGTACATAGTGAAGTTTTATTTTCGTAGTATTTTAATAATTTAAATCCTTATTTGGGATATATCTTTTAATTAACGTTGTATATTATTACCTTGAAGGGTTATACAAAAAAAATCCTAAATAAATACAGTAAAGAGACGCAAAATTTAAGATTTTTGATTTATATAATTTTATCACAACTTGCTCTTCAATTTATCCTCTAAAAAGAATTTAAATCGCACAAAGTGCAAGTTATTATTTGCAGCAAGCATAGTTTAAAAATTGCATTCGGTTATGTAAAAGTGATATAATATGGAATAGACATTTTTTTTTGTATTCGCAAGGAAATGGCGAATTATATGTTATTATAGTGAGCGAAAATTACTGAACTGGAAAGAGAAAATACGACATAGAAACAAATGCCGTCTATTATAGGTAGGTTGAAAATTTGTTAATAAATAATTGTTTCAATTCATTTTATACTATACCGTTGATTAATTTAAAATGTATGGATATAAAATTTCAAATCGATGAGTAATAATAATATTGCAGAATAAAATTTAAATTTTGATCATATTTGTTTGGCAGTTTAAGGAGATATAACCATCAATTTAACGTTTAATTTATTTTCTTCCTACAGTTAAGTGATAAGCAGGGTAAGGAACTCACAGAAAATAAGGAAAAAGCTAGAAGATGGAAGGAGTATCTTGAAGATTTATATAAAGGTAGGCAGGACATGGAGGAGCTAGAAAGTGTGGAACAGATAGATGAGGATGACTTAGGTCCTAGCATACTTAGGTCAGAGTTTCATACAGCATTAAATGATTTACGGAATAACAAAGCAGCGGGGATTGATATGATACCAGCCGAATTAATAAAACACGCAGGGGAAAAAATGCAGGAGCGATTATACAGGTTAGTTTGTAAAATATATGAGAAGGGAGAAGTACCACAGGATTTTCAGCGTAGTAGAATAGTAACAATGCCGAAGAAAATAGGAGCTAATTTGTGTGAGAACTATAGGACCATTAGTCTACTATCACATGCATCGAAGATATTGCTAAAGATTATTTATAGGAGATTAGAAAATAAAGTAGAGGAAAGGCTAGGAGAAGATCAGTTTGGTTTTAGGAAAAACAGAGGGACAAGGGAGGCGATTTTAGCACTAAGAACAGTAGTAGAAAAAAGAATGAGGGTAGGAAAGGTAACTTGCATAGCTTTTGTAGATTTATAAAAGGCATTTGATAATGTAGATTGGGACATAATGTTTAGAATTTTAAAAGAAACGGGTATAGATTATAAGGATAGGAGAATAATTTTTAAATTTAAATATAATAATTATATAAACACCAAACTGCCTTAGTTAGAATTGAGGGGGAAGAAGAGGTAGCAAAAATAGGGAAGGGAGTTCGGCAGGGATGTACACTTTCACCGTTATTATTTAATCTATATATAGAAGATGCAATAAACAAAGTAAAAGAAGAGTATAGTGTAGGTGTGAATGTACAGGGAGAGAAAATATATATGTTGAGATTCGCCGACGATATAGCTATATTGGAAGAAAGCGAAAAGAATTTAGAAAGGGTATTGAATGGTATGCAGGCAGTATTGACTAGGGATTTTAACATGAAAATAAATATAGGTAAAACTAAAGTGATGAGGTGTGACAAAAAGGAATGCAGTAGAAAAATGAGGATCACAATAGGAGATAATAGAATCGAAGAAGTGTCGGATTTTTGTTATTTAGGCAGTAGAATCACAAAAGATAATCGAAGCAAGGTAGATATAAAGTGTAGGATAGCACAGGGTAGGAAGGCATTCGTAGAAAAGGAACAGATTTTAAGATCAAATATTGACTTGGGTATTAGAAAGAGATTACTGAAGGTATATGTTTGGAGTGTAGCACTGTACGGGTGTGAGGCGTGGACTATAGGAAAGGAAGAGAAGCGTAGATTACAAGCATTCGAAATGTGGTGTTATAGGAGGGTGATGAGGATTGGTTGGGAAGATAAAGTAACAAATGAAGCTGTACTGGAGTTAGTAGGGGAGAAGAGAAGTATTTGGAGAGTGTTACAGCGTAGGAGAGACAGATTAGTAGGGCATATCCTGAGGCATGGGGGGATTATGCAATTGATCATAGAAGGTAGAGTGGAGGGAAAGAGAGGGGTAGGTAGGCCTAAATTGGAGTATGTGAGTCAGATAGTTGAAGACGTTGAGATGAATAGCTATAGGGAGATGAAGGGATTAGCTCAGGATAGATCGGCATGGCGTGCTGTTTCCAACCAATCTTTAGGATTGCGGACTCTTTAACTAAACAGTTAAGTTCGAAACGTTAATAATAGTTTTATGAATGCAAGTTGTTTATGATATTATTATTAATATCAATAAATAGCAATTATAATTCGAAATGATTTGATCAAAATTATAATATCTTTTCTCTATGTTTATGTTTCAATATCACGATGTTATAAAATTATTATAACAAATTTATTATTCTATCAGATAACAATTGTTTTAATTAGTAATAAATGGTTTATTAAACGTGGCACGAAAAACGAATGCTTAATATATTTTTAACAATAAAATTTTATGTTATTTTAAACATTCTGGCAGTACAAGACAAACTTTGAAATAATTCATTTGAATTTTTTGCATTTATTATTTTTCATCGCTAATATTTATGAGCACAAAATTTAAATATGAACAAATAAATCGATATCTGATTGTATGTTGTGAATCAAATTTGATATTGTGATTTTTAAAAAATCTAATTTTAAAGTGATGTTAAAATATTTTACATGCCAAAATCAGGAACAATAATCAACATACGTTATTATCGAATAGACAAGAGGTGAAACAATTTTAAAATCATTCAATTGCATAAAATTACAGCTGTAAAGTACTTTTATGCGAAGTATATAAAAATACTTAATCATGATGCAAAATTAATTAGTTCATGGTGAGAATAAGTCTTTGCATTCACCTTAATTTGATCTAATCTGTAATATATCCGAATTAAAGAGTTGCCATTTATTTATCACGATTGAAGGCAACTAAAAGAAAATAATAGTGATAATATTATACGTTCATTCGTATGATTATTGGCCATCATCATTGATGGTACCAAGACACACGATTCTAATAAGTTAAATTTATAAATACAACGAATAAATGTGGCGAAAACAATGCATCAATTTGAAATGATTCTGCAACATTAATTGATTAAAAATGTCGTTTTTTAAATATATATCTAATTTTATTTGATTTATAATAAAGTTAATTTGTTATGAATTTTTTTGCGTATGTCTGCGCTAAAGTGTATATAATTGGTACAACTGAGTTAAAATAAATGTCAGTTTTAATACGTTTTTTAAATTTTTAGTATCAAAATTTATAATGAAATGAAAGTGCTTATAACCAAGGTTCTCTTGGTTTGTGTATTGAAAAGAAAATTAGCAATTTTCATGAGAAATTGATTTCAGGATTTTAATTCTGCACGTAATTTTATTTGGTGAAGATCATTTCAGATTTAAATGAGAAAATTGAAGATAGAAATAATTTAACTGGACTTCCCATATTAATTTTATTTGCACATAATTAAATAATTGATTCAATTTTTTTGTAATGTAAATTCATTCTAATTGATTAAGTACATGATTTTTTTATATTTTTTAACAAACTTTTTAATATACTATATATTTGCAAAAAAATTAAAATTACGGACAGATTTTGAAAAAAAATTATGAAAACCAAAGTCATTACACTTACTTCGTTGTAGAAGAAAATTTCTAATTCGTAGAATTTTCTTTGGTGGTAAAAATAAAATAAAAATGGAAAATGTGTTTAGTAATATTGCTGCAGTAGAAAGGAAAATTGTTTCGTATTTTTTGCAATCTATTGTAAATTTGTATGTCATTTGACAATAGATTGCATAAATTGCTGAAATTAGTTATATCATATGGTAAAAATATTTATACGATGACATTTTGTAACGGAATATATCTATTTTAAAATATGATTTTTTGCCATTTTCTAAGTTAATTAATTATACATATTTATTGGCTTCAAGGAAATTATTCATTCAAGGAAATTGTGAGAATATTGAGGAGGATATGAGAAGAGGTAAAGTAGATTTGGGCTACAGGAAAATTAAGTCACATTTTTCTAAAGTAAAACCAAAGGGTAACATTATATGTGATAAGCAGGGTAAGGAACTCACAGAAAATAAGGAAAAAGCTAGAAGATGGAAGGAGTATCTTGAAGATTTATATAAAGGTAGGCAGGACATGGAGGAGCTAGAAAGTTTGGAACAGATAGATGAGGATGACTTAGGGCTTAGCATACTTAGGTCAGAGTTTCATAGAGCATTAAATGATTTACGGAATAACAAAGCAGCGGGGATTGATATGATACCAGCCGAATTAATAAAACACGCAGGGGAAAAAATGCAGGAGCGATTATACAGGTTAGTTTGTAAAATATATGAGAAGGGAGAAGTACCACAGGATTTTCAGCGTAGTAGAATAGTAACAATGCCGAAGAAAATAGGAGCTAATTTGTGTGAGAACTATAGGACCATTAGCCTACTATCACATGCATCGAAGATATTGCTAAAGATTATTTATAGGAGATTAGAAAATAAAGTAGAGGAAAGGCTAGGAGAAGATCAGTTTGGTTTTAGGAAAAACAGAGGGACAAGGGAGGCGATTTTAGCACTAAGAACAGCAGTAGAAAAAAGAATGAGGGTAGGAAAGGTAACTTGCATAGCTTTTGTAGATTTATAAAAGGCATTTGATAATGTAGATTGGGACATAATGTTTAGAATTTTAAAAGAAACGGGTATAGATTATAAGGATAGGAGAATAATTTTTAAATTTAAACATAATAATTATATAAACACCAAACTGCCTTAGTTAGAATTGAGGGGGAAGAAGAGGTAGCAAAAATAGGGAAGGGAGTTCGGCAGGGATGTACACTTTCACCGTTATTATTTAATCTATATATAGAACATGCAATAAACAAAGTAAAAGAAGAGTATAGTGTAGGTGTGAATGTACAGGGAGAGAAAATATATATGTTGAGATTCGCCGACGAAATAGCTATATTGGAAGAAAGCGAAAAGAATTTAGAAAGGGTATTGAATGGTATGCAGGCAGTATTGACTAGGGATTTTAACATGAAAATAAATATAGGTAAAACTAAAGTGATGAGGTGTGACAAAAAGGAATGCAGTAGAAAAATGAGGATCACATTAGGAGATAATAGAATCGAAGAAGTGTCAGATTTTTGTTATTTAGGCAGTAGAATCACAGAAGATAATCGAAGCAAGGTAGATATAAATTGTAGGATAGCACAGGGTAGGAAGGCATTCGTAGAAAAGGAACAGATTTTAAGATCAAATATTGACTTGGGTATTAGAAAAAGATTACTGAAGGTATATGTTTGGAGTGTAGCACTGTACGGGTGTGAGGCGTGGACTATAGGAAAGGAAGAGAAGCGTAGATTACAAGCATTCGAAATGTGGTGTTATAGGAGGATGATGAGGATTGGTTGGGAAGATAAAGTAACAAATGAAGCTGTACTAGAGTTAGTAGGGGAGAAGAGAAGTATTTGGAGAGTGTTACAGCGTAGGAGAGACAGATTAGTAGGGCATATTCTTAGGCATGGGGGGATTATGCAATTGATCATAGAAGGTAGAGTGGAGGGAAAGAGAGGGGTAGGTAGGCCTAAATTGGAGTATGTGTGTCAGATAGTTGAAGACGTTGAGATGAATAGTTATAGGGAGATGAAGGGATTAGCTCAGGATAGATCGGCATGGCGTGCTGTTTCCAACCAATCTTTAGGATTGCGGACTCTTTAACTAATTTATTGGCTGCTATTAAATAATATTTTGGTACGTATATTTTTACAATGGAATCTAATTATTCTTAAATAGATTTTCTTCATAGGAAATGCAATTTCTCACTCTTGATTATTGTTCTTGTTATAATTAATTATAATAGTACAGTTTATTTATATTTTAATATATCGAAAAAATTGTTGGTATAATGTTTTGACGACCAAATATTTTCCATAATGTAAAATTATATTTCTTACAATGAAATAAAATTGATTATAGGAAGTATAGAAAAAGGACGAAATTTCTAAATACTTATCGCGTAACATTCACATTGGATTATTTTTATTTCTCATAATAAATAGAATAAACTCAAATATGTATAAACAATAAATAATAATATGTAGTTGTAACTTGATAGATCAAAGAAAAAATTAGAAAAATTAAAATTTTCTTAAGGATCATAACTATCGTGCAATTCTAAGATTTATACTGTTATTGTCTATTTAATGTAATTTTATGTAATTTAATGTAATTAGACGAATGAACTAGTCTTTCTTAAATTCCCACGACGGAGTGAATACGTTTAATAACCTGCTTAATTTTATTATTAGCCACATATGCATATGACGAAAATATGTGAACATTTAGAAGTTGCAGAAATTTTTATGAAAATATGTTAGTCGGTCAAAGCATTTGCAAAATATATTTAGATATAAATATCCAACAACATAATTCAAAATTTAACTACGCAGTTTAAAGATTGCAAAAAAATATATATATAATAAATAATGCATCATTGTTTTTGTTGAATTATTTTAATAAATATGCCAAGTTCTGGCTAAGTAATTATAGTAATTGAAGGCAGTAAATGAAATTATTTTCAAATCACATTTCAAAAACAATTTCAATACATAAAAAAATATTTATATTGGCACATCCAAAGAACTCTAAATGCTCAACTTAGAACAATTTTACGTTAGTTGTTGTTGAAAAACAGCTTTTATTATTTTACTAGCTATCGTGATTGCTATTGTTATAAATTAATTGAAAGAGCAATAGGCAGCTATTTTCAATTCAATTTTCTTGGATGATAAGATCGCGGATAAGAGTCTCTACTTATCACGTGATTTGGGATGTTGCAACAAATTTAATTTGTGCAGAAATATGCTATAGTTATTTTATATACTGGGTGAGTTGCCAACTTGAATTGAGGGACGCTTATTATATTAGAAGATTTTTGATTAATCTAGTATAAAATAATTTTACTTTATAAATTTAAAATGTATATATACTTCCTACCATAAAATTAGATTTTAGTATTCTAAGATGTAGAAAACGGAGCTTTTTTAAAAAAAACATAACTTCTAATCTTGTAATTATACTTTAACAGGAATTAACATTTATATAGTGAATATTTTAATGAAAATTTTTATGATTTTGTTTCAAAGCAGTCACCCGGTGTAAATGAGCAGGTCCTTGAAAAGATATGGTCCATATAAAACACAAAGTTCAACAGTGTAAATAATAGAATAACATAAAATTAGTCATTCCGAAACGATTGCCTCTGTAGGTGGCGAACAAATGTCTTTCGCTGGTTTGCTTAGTCTTAGACAGAGTCGTATGGACCATTTCATAGCCCAAAATACAAAAAATGTAGAATCTTAAATAAATAGCCATTTGATTGTGTATATTTTGTATCTGGATGTATTGTACAATAATGTGCAATTATAAAATTTCAAGAACTGATTAGAATATATTATTATTCTAGTTAATTAGCTAAATAAATTGATCTTTTTTTTTTATTGAATTTCAAGAAAAATAGGGAATTATTCAAGATCATAAAAAAAATTATTATTTTCATTTGTTTAAAACTAAACACCTTGTTTAAAAAAATACTAAATACATGTATAAAATATCACCAAAATACCGTATATAAAGCATTTAATATTAGATGCGCATTTCGAATTATATGCCCTCATCTTATCGGTAGTACAATATTAATGAAAATAAAATATTTTTCATTTTCTTCATGGTTACTAGTATGCAATTTTATATAATCAATTTATTACATTTTATTTAGTTTAATCTTGTGCTATTGAATATGCAAGCATAGCCTTCGAAATGCGTATCTATAATATTACGGTAGTGACGAATTTACAATACAAAAAACATTTCTAATCAAGTAAAACATATCATCAAATCTCTGGAGTTTAATATACAATAATTCTATCATATAACTAATAGTTGAATAGTCTTGACCCATGGACAGTACAATTCTCTTTCTGCTTGCCCGTGTGGGTGTTTTTCTTGGTTCTTTCTCTGGTCTCGAGGTGCAAATATAACACAATACAATCCAAGAGCAATCTTTGTATGGTACCTGATTATACACAATTAACTGCACAAGCTCTAGTTGTATGCTAACATGATAGCACCTTTGCCCAACAATAACAAGAAGCAGTTGTTCGCTTTTACGGTTTTCTTGCGGTACAAGTTGGTCAATATCAGTGGCGGCTCGTGCCATTTGAATCTGGGGGGGGCGCATTTCTTAAAAAATAACATAATAGTGAGAAATCTCACCTAAAATGGATGCAAAATGATTAAATTCAATCATTTCTTGAAAGTGAATTCCACTCTTCTATCTTTCATTGATATAAACTTTTCCAAAACTTTTTCGTTAAAATTGTAAATATCTCGCACCACATTTTTATTAATACACATCATCGCCAACGCGTTTAAACGATCATTACCCATAGCATTTCGCAAAAAAGTCTTGATTCTTTTAAGTGTTGAGAAACAACGCTCTGATTCAGCAGTGGTCATCGGGGTTGTTAAAATTATTTCAAGTATTTTTATAGTTTCCGGGAAAGTTTCACTAAGATTATTTTGTAGCAATAACGAAAGAAAATTTGTGGCTCCATTTATTTGATAAAAATCCGAACGCGAGTAAATGACTTCTAATTCTGTTTTTAATCTGGTTTTATTCAAAAATGGTTATGCATCGTGACACACGGTTTCCAAAAGGTCCACCGGAAATTGTTTAGAAAATGTTGGCATCGATTTCGTGTTAAATAACTTAGCGGCTTTTAGATGACCACGATATGAGAATCTGTCCTTCATCTGTGTTATAATTTTTTTTGTAAATGTCTCTTGTAAAACGCCGCGTAAATGTCCGGTTTTGACCACTCCTTGCACAAGTTTGCGATCAATTTAAATCAGGCATTGGCCTACCTAATTCTTTAATTTTTACTTTGTCCACAAGAGAAAGTCTACAAAACTCTATTTTCAATAAAGAACTAACACTATTCATTTTTATTAAATATATTCTTGGAGAAACACGTGGCTAAATCGTACATACGTAACTCACAGAACAATGCAACTATATCTATATCAATTGTACTGTATACTAGGCTTCTCTGTTAGGACGCTAAAGAATCGTAGCCCAAAATAGCATAAACAACGACATATATTCTCGCTGTGACGTCACGTTGCTATGACTCACATCCCAAGCCGCTGGAATGTTGCACACTAGTCGTAATATAGCTTCCAGCGGACCGAAGAAATAGAAAAGACATACTGCATACGGTCGCTCTCACCTATTGCTTGCAATAGAGTGCTAACTTTAGCGCTTCCAACAGATAGGGCATATGCATTTGAATGGTATTTGCTAGCTGCCATATCGTGTTGACTCATGAGTGTTAGGTATGTTCGCGGCGCAAGCTTTATCTTTTAGGAAAAATAATGCGGAGATAAAATATCGCAATACAATTATATATCTACGGTGATGCGTTCAATGTTAAGGAGGGGCGCGCGGCCCTGCGGCCTGCATAAGGAACCGCCACTGGTCAATATAGATTATGAAGATCGATCTAGAAGTTACGACAATATCTGATGACGTAAATGGTTTAAATTGAAAAAAGAACAGCGTTACTTTCTTATCTTATGGAACACATGGCCAATAATAAAGTGCAGTATTTAACATGTTTGAGCACATTTTCGAAACGCGAATGTGAAGAAACCCCAATCTCTCAATCTTTCTTGTATATTTCCCAGTACAGAAATTGAATGATTGCTGTTTTTCTCGTACATTTTGATACGTTTATTACCCACGGAAAGATTTGTGTAAAATCTGCAGTTCGAAAAAAATTAAATTTAGCAAAACAAAAGGATTGAACATATCTGATTGAACAATGTAAAATCATATACTGAAACACCTATATTTAAATACCTACCAGCTAAATAAGATTGTTTATAAATATATATTATTATATATGGAATAATAGCCATTTTATGGCACATGGTAGATTAATAAATTTAATTTACACCCTCAGGTGATTCAAGACTCATATTGAGAACTAGGCACGATATAATTAATTCTATAACAATTCAAAAAATAAATTTGATGCTGCTTAAGAAACGATTTTAAATTTAATGGTGTATTTACAGCCGGCTCTGGTAACTGCAACGAACTTCGGCGAATCATTTTCTATTTTTATTAAGCTATTATCGTTTCGGTTATTAATAAAATTACATTTGGTATACAACTATAATGTACAATAGATTCTTTAATATGATTATTATAAGCTGAATCTTTTATATCGGAATTTGATTGTATAATTCATAAATTGTAGGTGCGTTAAAAAACCTGAAGGAATAAAGAAGCAAATAACAAAATATTAAATAATATTAACTCCTTAATATAAAAAAAAAAATCAAAAAGCAAATATCGCAATTTTACAAGTTTACAATTTTCCTGAAAATATTTTCAAATATTATTTTATAGTATTTGGCACAGTGGCTGTTTTACAATAATAAAAAATTATCTTTCCCCTTAATTATTTATATAATATTCAGTTTTGTATTTGCAAATATATTTCCGAATTTTTTTATTATGCTTTATATAAGTAATAATATTAGATGGTGAAACTAGTGTCGTAATTTTTAATCTACTTCTTTAAGGATTCGAAGAGGATTAATTCTCCAGCATACAGGGCCCTAGCTAATCAAGGTGCAAAGATTCTGGCAATACCACATCAGCTGGTTACAGGACAATTGCCAGGAATACATCCTGTACAATATGATAACGACATCACCCTCTCTGATGTAAGAAAGTATTTAAAAAATCACAATATAAAAAATAAAAAAATTTCACATCTTTGTCTATACATATTCATATAACCTTACCCTTGACATGATTTTTTAAATTAAATTCAAAATTATATCACATTATAATATGGTGTCTTAATTTGCATTTTATTTCTTTATACTGGAGGTCTTTTGCTTTTATCGAATTCTTATTTTGTGTATATATTTTATATATATTGAATAGCTTAAATCGCAATTTGAAATGTTTTATAATAAATAATTTCTCTTCTATATAGACAAATAGATATTTATATAAAATAATATTGCCATACATAATATATGGAAAATATGAAGCACAAAAATTAAGTAATTATATATTTGTACAATAGATAAAAAGCAGCAATAGGATGTTCGTTATTTAAAACTTATAAAAAAAATCGAGAGACATTTTTATCTACTTCTTAAATATTGTAATGTTTTTTTGTACGAAGCTTCTTAGATAATAAGGAAAAATATATTATATGGCCAATTTTGAAAATATATTTCAATATCAATTTCTCTCCTAGTTTTAATAGGTAGAAGAAAGCAAAAAGATTAAATTTATTTAAAGCAAATTTCAATTTTATACAGGATGTGTGGCATTTGCTACCTCGATCTATAATAATACTTTTTGAACATAATTTTTTCTTAGTTTCGCATGGCAACTATAACTTCTCTTCATTATACATGTACACTAACAAAATTTAACTAATATCAAAGCATACGAATGGCAATCTTCATCAAAACATCTACACACTTCAATTATTTCATTGGCACTTATCGAAAATATCTCATTGAATCATCCGCAGCAAAAGAAAAATTACGAATTCTCGTACAAAGTCGAGAACTGGGACACGGGAGACGACTTCTCCCATATTCAATCCCAGAATTCGCACGCCACCAATGGCCAATATCGCGTACGACTTCCAGATGGCCGAGTGCAAGTTGTCAGTTACACAGCTGACCATAATGGCTACAACGCCGTGGTGACGTATGAGGAGGACAGGGGAGGTGATGGTCCAGTACCGAGCCATGAGCAGGTGGTGGTGCAGGCTGCTGGACCTGCTGCAGATGTTGGTAGAGGACACTACGGCAAGGGGTCGCAGCAAGCGACTGGTAGGAAGATTAATGTGCTGGCGCCAGGTACAGTGACATGGACTACGGCGGAAAACATGTGTTTTTGTCAGCAGCATAACACGAAAAAGTGTTTTTTTTAATTGTTTCTTTGGCTGTTTTCAGTTTTAATATCACACTGTCAATGGAATACCTACATAAGTCGAAAAATACAAAAATTACGTTTATGTTGTATCTGTACAATTTATCTTATGCTAAACTACCACATCTTCAAATATTAATACGTACCACCTGAAGAATAAATATGTTGGTTTGTCCACCATTGAAATATTTTATTTTTTCGATGCAATACCACCAGATTTTTAGTTATGTAAGTCTTCTATTGACAATAGTATTTAATTTCTTAGCCTAAATGGAACATAACACCAAATATGTTACTTATGCATTGTTAATTTTGTGAATGATAAACCACCGTAACACAAAATGTGTTATTTTACACACACGAATAGTTTTATTTCCACTAAAGCAAAACTAACTCAATAGTAGAAAATTGGTACATAACGCGAAATTATGATAATTTGTTAATGCAATACCACCAGAATTAAAAATTGGCATTATTTCTTTATAAATAATGGCTTTAAGATATAAATTTAAAATTACTCAGCTTGCCCTTCTTTATCCACTGTTTGGCAATACATTAAATGAACAAAATTTGTTAAAATGTCAAACTAAGGGCCACTATATATTTTTTTTTTTCGATAAGGCAAACTTCAATTTGATTTTCTTCTAAAATGACCCATTTTGAGTTATGTTCGTTTTCCATTGACAGTACGATATATTTATTTTCTAATAGATTTTACATTTAGCATCCATCAGCGACAAAAATAATTCAAAATATTTTTTTAATTGATCGCATAACCATCATCAAGATCAGTTGCAGATTACGACTACCAACTGTACGACCAACCTACCCAGTCCCACCGAAACAACATTCCCCTATACGATGAGACCTACCCCATCTATAATCAACAATCGCAACTAAAACACTCGACCTACTACCATCACCAAGGTATCGCGACCACGCACAAACACCATGCAGCTCAGGTGGCAACCCCAACTCGCGTCCAAATCTACGCCACTGGATTGGGAGGCTCCACAGTGGCGCCGCATGATCAGGGACATTTTAGAAGTAATGTTGTGTACTCATCTGTAGCACCGCAGGTCAGTCGATTTATAAAATCGAAATGAAATTGTGGTGTAAGACTTTTTTTTTTACTCGACCGGATGGATTACCAGCGGTGGTGCATCTACAAACTAAATAATATATATTTTTTACACCTTTTGGGTGCTCAGCATATGTTGATGTGTTAGTGTTGATTCATCCTGTATATAGTTCTGGATTCCCGCAGTTTATTTACCAAATTGTAGGTACATGGGAATGTGTTGTTAGCTACCGTTGCACCTTCTGCCAATATTCCGATTTATTTGGCACGGGATGTGGGATATTCAACAGTAGCGCCTCATGAAGAAGAACATGAAGCCTCAGTAGAACATCAAGCGTTATATGTAGATAAAAATACGGGTACTAAATATAGACTGAACCTGGGAAAGAAGAAATAAAGAATTGGAATGAAATTTTGTACTGTGTAAAATATGAATAAATTGAACAGAATTGTAATAAACTTAAATCAACTTATGGTCTCAGAAAGTATATTTACTCTTTAGTTTACCATGAATTATAACTTGGTACAAAATAGATTCGTAGTAATTATTATTTTTAATTGGATATGTTAAAGAATATTTCTATATTTCTTGCATTTCATTGAAAAATATAACGCAAATTATATACCAGTATTTTTAGTATATAATAACTAGTTAAAAAGTATATTTAATATTATATTATTATTTAATAATTTTTTATGTTATATGTCAAATTTACTAAATTTTATAATACGAGCATATTAATTATATATTAACGATTTATATACCTAAATAATATAATTTTTACACGATTTTTTAATAAAAATAAATTGTTTGTTTCATTTTTGCAAATAATTTTGCATTCAGATAAAATTTAAACAATATTCTAATGAAAATACCAAATCGAATCGCAAAGTTACTTGACCCATCACATTTTATTTCAATTGCACTCTTTGGCACTTGCGTTTTCTTTAATACCAAAAAAATTACACTTTTATATAAATGTTTTATTTTTGTTTGAACTTCATATTGGTGCTTTTTTTGTACAAATTTTTTTGCGTAACCCTATATATTATATAAAATTCTCGTGTACTATAAGAGATGGCGCCAGAGATGTTATAAATAAAATATCTTCATCCTGTTAGCTACATTTAACAAATGATTCATTAATTGATCGGAAATAAGATGTGAAAATTACAAAAAATCTTCCTAATTTTTTGAAGTGAAACTTCTATAGGCGCGGTAGGGCAAATTGGCCTGAACGTCACGAAAAGTGAAACACGCTACGCGCATGCGCCGTGTGTACTGTGCGTATACGTGGCATAAGGCAACCAGTAGACGCTTGCGTATTTTATTATATATTACACAAACACAGCTTAATCTTTTAACTAACAATTTCCATTGTGTGAAAAGGGAAATGGAGAAAAAGACAAGTACAGACAGCGTGCGAGTCTTTAAAGAACGGAAGAAAGCGAATAAACCGCCAAGAAAAGTGCCAACAAGTACTTTAGAAAGAAGTAGAGAGTATCGAGCCAGGCAAAGGGCGTTAAAGAAACACGGTGGACAACATAAGCTACCAACGACCTCAAATACACTGGATGAATCGATACCGTCGTTAAGTGAGGACACAGTGAGTGGTATAGAGAATTTGAATGCCACTGATTCAGGCACGTAAAGATACACGCGGTGTGAGAGATCAACGAAATGAATCTGATACAGCTGAGCCATCGACAAATAGAAATGCACCCACTAGTGCATCCTACACAAAATTTACATTCTTTCAACCTGCTCATCGCAAATTTGATAAACAATTTTTCAATAATCCGCTAGGTACAGTGTGTTCTATATAAAAGAACTATAAAAATATGGCTACAATATTTAATCCAAACTCCTCTTTATAGACTGTACGAAATTACAGTTCATTTCTTTAATGATCAGAGTGTGAATCAAAATCAATCAAAATCAAAATCAAAGCGTTAACAAATGGAAATAGAAGCAATGTTTCACTTCTACCACGCGAGAGTCTCACGCATGTTCTTTGAAATAATCGAAATATTTAATAATATTCGTAATATATTAAAAAAAATATTCTACTAGAAAACAATTGTATACACTTTTGATATTATTAATAGTAATTAATATAGATCCATTTATTTGCTAACATTCCTAATCAGATGACGCTTAAGTAGCACCTGCTTAATGTCTAGCATTTTTTTATAGCATATAATTTATACAATTTTCTATTCGTTTTACCAACATGACTGTATTCTCTTTGTTCGACACCAATTCACCCTTAATTGTATACAATTAGTCATGCTTCAGTGGTAAAGTGCCAACATCAACGCATAGGAACTGCAAAGAACAGGTCCGGACTCAGAGCCAACCCTAGTACTGTACTAGACCAAGTACTGTAGATCGTCGAAATGATAAAGGCCATCTGAATTTGTAGTAATAAATTATATAATTTTAATATTTTTAACAAAAGAAATCAAAATCTCTAGATATCTTACGCGGCATTATTAGTTAGTGTATGTTATGACGCACGTTTTAGTATAAATCCTTTCATATGACATAAAGTACAGTAAGTTTATATGTTTAGAAACTAGATATTGGGAAAATTCTACGTATATTAAAGCGTTACAATTACAATAAAATAGGTAAGGTTATATAGAAAAATTTCGAGTTTAATGGTCTTCTTTGGAAAATCCTTTTGTTAATATTCTGGGGGCGGGGGGATGTTTGAAAAGTACTATTTCGATGGTCTGCTCAACCATTTACAATGTCCCGCTCGCCGGCAGTAGTATGGTGAGATTTAATTATTTGAATTGCTAATTTTTCGACGGTGCCTGGTAATAGCAGTCAGCTCTTTGCTCTACGTGGTTTGTTAGAGCCACTGTTTCCAAGATGACAGACACATGGTGATGGCCAGATCGAATGGAGTTATTACAGAGGAGTAACAAGGTTAAAAATACGATCTCTAAAAACACACTACTTCAAGCGAAATTTCTGCTGAAGACATATTTCAAAATTAGCCCGAGTATGAATCAAAGACCGAAATGCGCATCCAGGTTATATGTTAAGCTACAAATTATGCATGATTTTACATACAAGAATATTTCAACTATCCAAAAAACTGATTTTATAAATAGCCATTTCAAAAATACCAACAATTTTGCGTCTGAAATAAATATTTTAACAGATCACAAGCCAACGCTTTTTTGGCTGTTTTTCTATTTAAATTTTTAATAAACCAATAGTTGCTTTCGTACATATTTTTCCATTTATTTACTTGAAATTACAAATATTTTCGCAGCACTTCAACAGAAACTTTCTCCAAACATAAAATCCACCATATCACTACAATGTACAGTATGTGTCTTCTTCATTGCAGAATGATTGAGTTTTTTTTGTACATATTGCGCTCATGTTCGGCTTCAGTCTTTTTTCTCTACCCACACGAGTATCGGCATTACATATTTGCAGCACGTCCTCAAACTTGCAGAAAAGGATAATCCCGCTATTTGTCACCTTTATAAACTCTTCGGTGCTTCGTGGCATGCTCAGCGCTCAACTTATGACGGCTCTGATATCTTACGGCATCGCCGCTATTTCGAACAAAATGTATAGTAATGTACGGGGCTCTGCGGTACCAAAAATGGTCACATAAGTTTAGTTGTGTACGCTTTTATAGAATAAAAAAAAAATGTATTATTACTTTTTGAATTGCTACGCTTTTTACGATCGAATTTATAAGTTATAATTAAAAGATTTAAAATTACTTGATTACAAACATCTTATTCAACTACCAGCAATTTTTAATATATAGAATACAAAATTGTTCTTGATAAGTACAATTAATGCATTAAAACATAAATATATTCTTGCGCGCCCTGTATAAAGATTGATGTGGTAAAGTGAAGGGCGACTTTGCTGCAAATCCGACTTAATCTTTTGCTTACGTTTTGGTAAGGACGGTTCTACCCCATGGTTTTACTTCAATACACCACCAGCGACAATTTAAGAAAATACTTCCCATTTTTACATAATAAACGCGACACCTCGCTTTGCATCACTAAAAATAGCACCGGCAATGAGGATTTTTCTTAGCTTGATGAATGTTATTTCAGAGTTTTCCACAGGAAACCATATACATATTGGGGGGAGCAAAATTCCGCCAACAGGAAATTATAGATTTCTTCTAGTTAGCAAGCGATTTGAGTATACGAAGCGCTCCGATTCCGTAAATTTATTCAGTTATTCTGATTGTAATGGAAATGTATTTAGTACTCTTCTAGAGGATTTTGCTAAGTATATACGTAGTGTTTTGGAATCCCCAAATTATTCCAACCTTTAATGATTTTTTAAATAATAGTTTTTTACGCAGATTTAACAAAATTATTTGATTATGTAATCATTTTTTTGCTTCTTAAAAACAGATTATAAAATGAATAAAATATCGGTAATCATATAAAATTGTATCAGGAAACAAAGTGGAAAATTAAAAAATTATACACTATTTTACAGAAATATTTTTTCGTCTATTAAAAGAAAGAAATAAATTATGTTTTTTCTAGAGATAGCCAAATACCATAACAAGCATTAAGTTGCTATAAAAATTATAATTATAATTTCTTAAGAATTATACATTTTAACATATTTGTTTTGTTTTAATAATGTAATTTTGAGCCTTCTGTTTTTCTAAGCAAAATTTGATAATGCAAAAAAATACGATAAAAAATGTTAAACTCTTAAAATTTCGCTGGAATTTTAATTTCCGTAATTTTTTACATTTACCAAATTTATTACATTAAATTTTTTAAACACTTACGTAATTTTAAGGATCACATATGATTTATTAATGCCCATAACATCGATTTTTCTTAAATAACAAAAATACTTGTTTTGGCATTTAAAATACAAATTTCCATACAAAATTAGGGTAAGTTATATAAATTTTATTTATTAATATAAAGCGAATGAAATCATTTTCCCGTATCAAGTACATAATTTTAAATTCAACACATAAATCTGCACAAAATATATATTATAAAAATATGTGAAATGTATTTTATTGCGAATTTTCAACACACTTCGAACATGAAGAATATTTATTCATATTTACCGATGAATACTAATTCTATTTATAGAGTTAGACCACGTCTGTAATATAAACTTGCGCAGGATATCATATTTTTTAATTTTATTATGTACTATTTTAGAAACAGTAAATATAAATCAAATAGGGTTTTGCTGCTTCTTTATTATATCATATCATATGTAATATCCCCATATGTATATATATTTCTTATTCAACCCTCTTAGATATAATTTCAATATTTTCCTTTCATTCGTACTTGTATTCAATCTTTCCATTCTATTAATTTTCCCAAGAATCGCCATCCTTTGTGCTATTAGGAAGTCTCCATTCTACCTTGCTTAAATATTATTTATCCTTTCCCCGTAATCAAGATAGGCAAAGTACCATTTACCATTGTACGCATTAACCATCGTTACCTAAACACACCCCGCGCATCATACAACCACCCTTAACTACATCTACCTGTGACCATATACTATATATACAAACACCAGAGCTCAGTTCCGTCTCAGAATAATCAATCATATTCCTCAGTCCCAGGTCAACAGTTCACATCGACATTTCTAATTCCAACATTCAAGATTCAGCAATTTTAAGAGTTCACACATCAAACACTGTTTCAGTGAATAAACAAGAATCTAACAACAAGTCTTTTATTACGCGGTTTATTTTAACCGCTGGCGCAGTCGACGGCAAACGCTACAAAAGCGTCATTACAAGAGTGACATTACAAAAGTGGCGCAGTCGGTAGGATTTTGGAAATCAATACAGATTTCCCGAACCAAAGAAAAAGAAGAATCAACATGGAAGAAAGGAAGCCTCTCCATAACCCAGCGTACCAACATACAGTTCGTAGTTCCAGTTCGCAGTACCAGTTCGTAGTTCCAGTTCGCAGTACCAGTTCGTAGTTCCAGTTCGTAGTTCCAGTTCGCAGTTCCAGTTCGCAGTACCAGTTCGTAGTTCCAGTTCGCAGTACCAGTTCGTAGTTCCAGTTCGTAGTTCCAGTTCGTAGTTCCAGTTCGTAGTTCCAGTTCGCAGTACCAGTTCGTAGTTCCAGTTCGCAGTACCAGTTCGTAGTTCCAGTTCGCAGTACCAGTTCGTAGTTCCAGTTCGCAGTTCCAGTTCGTAGTTCCAGTTCGCAGTACCAGTTCGTAGTTCCAGTTCGCAGTACCAGTTCGTAGTTCCAGTTCGTAGTTCCAGTTCGCAGTACCAGTTCGTAGTTCCAGTTCGCAGTTCCAGTTCCAGTTCGCAGTTGCAGTTCGCAGAGTACCAGTCCACAGTCCAAGTTCGTACTTCCAGTTGCAGCTCCAGACGCAACAAGCCAGCCAATTATTCCCACCGTTCATGCAAATCTTCAAGTGTTTTTAATGTAAATGAATATGATTTTCCCAGATATCCTAAACCTATTTAATGTTTATTTCTATAATGACGTTTACCATGAAAAAAAAAAAAAAATTACTGTTTTTCTTTATGTTAGTTAATAAGTTATAGCATAAATTTAAAACTATCCCACTAAAAATATCTCCTATTTCATACATCAATATTTTTCGTTTTCAAAAGGGGGGGAGTGTAATATCCCCATATGTATATATATTTCTTATTCAACCCTCTTAGATATAATTTCAATATTTTCCTTTCATTCGTACTTGTATTCAATCTTTCCATTCTATTAATTTTCCCAAGAATCGCCATCCTTTGTGCTATTAGGAAGTCTCCATTCTACCTTGCTTAAATATTATTTATCCTTTCCCCGTAATCAAGATAGGCAAAGTACCATTTACCATTGTACGCATTAACCATCGTTACCTAAACACACCCCGCGCATCATACAACCACCCTTAACTACATCTACCTGTGACCATATACTATATATACAAACACCAGAGCTCAGTTCCGTCTCAGAATAATCAATCATATTCCTCAGTCCCAGGTCAACAGTTCACATCGACATTTCTAATTCCAACATTCAAGATTCAGCAATTTTAAGAGTTCACACATCAAACACTGTTTCAGTGAATAAACAAGAATCTAACAACAAGTCTTTTATTACGCGGTTTATTTTAACCGCTGGCGCAGTCGACGGCAAACGCTACAAAAGCGTCATTACAAGAGTGACATTACACATATCTGAATCTGCAGAGCAATTACATCTTATTTTTTATGCTACACACAGAATTATTCTTATATAATATTACACGATAAAATAGCTTATGCACTAAATGAATCTCATTACAAAATTATAATCACTGCTATAGAACAATTTACCAAAAACATTTAAATCGAGTAATCACAGCGGTATCAAAACCAGTCCTATCTCACTTGTTGTGGTACTTTAATATGAAATGATGTGGAGGCTTTTCTTCGGCATAAGACATAAATTGCTACGAGAGTATCGCTGTAGCACCAATTTAATTTATTGCATTCGTTATATTTCATATATCTCAGAGTCCCTTGAAAAAAGAAAACCTTATTCACTGTTATATATTAATATTGCGAACTCTTACTTATTTAAAATCTGTAATGCAGGTGCAATTTAGTAATTATAGCGATAACAAAACCAGATTCATTTTACATTTTGCGATACTCCAACATGAAATTATAGAGTATTTTCGTTGGCATAAGATACTAATTCGTTGCGATAAAAGAATATTTTACAACCGGCTGACTAGAAAACATATAGTCAATTCTTTAACGAATATCGAATACGTGCAACGTTGCCAATAATCGTAGAGATTCCACGTTTAGGTTAGTTAAACAGTCCGCAATCCTAAAGATTGGTTGGAAACAGCACGCCATGCCGATCTATCCTGAGCTAATCCCTTCATCTCTCTATAGCTATTCATCTCAACGTCTTCAGCTATCTGACTCACATACTCCAATCTAGGCCTACCTACCCCTCTCTTTCCCTCCACTCTACCTTCTATGATCAATTGCATAATCCCCCCATGCCTAAGAATATGCCCTACTAATCTGTCTCTCCTACGCTGTAACACTCTCCAGATACTTCTCTTCTCCCCTACTAACTCTAGTACAGCTTCATTTGTTACTTTATCTTCCCAACCAATCCTCATCATCCTCCTATAACACCACATTTCTAATGCTTGTAATCTACGCTTCTCTTCCTTTCCTATAGTCCACGCCTCACACCCGTACAGTGCTACACTCCAAACATATACCTTCAGTAATCTTTTTCTAATACCCAAGTCAATATTTGATCTTAAAATCTGTTCTTTTTCTACGAATGCCTTCCTACCCTGTGCTATCCTACACTTTATATCTACTTTGCTTCGATTATCTTTTGTGATTCTACTGCCTAAATAACAAAAATCTGACACTTCTTCAATTCTATTATCTCCTATTGAGATCTTCATTTTTCTACTGCATTCCTTTTTGTCACACCTCATCACTTTAGTTTTACCTATATTTATTTTCATGTTAAAATCCCTAGTCAATACTGCCTGCATACCATTCAATACCCTTTCTAAATTCTTTTCGCTTTCTTCTAATATAGCTATATCGTCGGCGAATCTCAACATATATATTTTCTCTCCCTGTACATTCACACCTACACTATACTCTTCTTTTACTTTGTTTATTGCATCTTCTATATATAGATTAAATAATAACGGTGAGAGTGTACATCCCTGCCGAACTCCTTTCTCTATTTTTGCTACCTCTTCTTCCCCCTCAATTCTAACTAAGGCAGTTTGGTGTTTATATAAATTAAAAATTATTCTCCTATCCTTATAATCTATACCCGTTTCTTTTAAAATTCTAAACATTATGTCCCAATCTACATTATCAAATGCCTTTTCTAAATCTACAAAAGCTATGCAAGTTACCTTTCCTACCCTATTTCTTTTTTCTACTACCGTTCTTAGTGCTAGAATCGCCTCTCTCGTCCCTCTGTTTTTCCTAAAACCAAACTGATCTTCTCCTAGCCTTTCCTCTACTTTATTTTCTAATCTCCTATAAATAATCTTTAACAATATCTTCGATGCATGTGATAGTAGGCTAATGGTCCTATAGTTCTCACACAAATTAGCTCCTATTTTCTTCGGCATTGTTACTATTCTACTACGCTGAAAATCCTGTGGTACTTCTCCCTTCTCATATATTTTACAAACTAACCTGTATAATCGCTCCTGCATTATAAATTTTAGGATAAATGGCAAATTAGGATATTTGACGAACTGTGTACTTTAGGATATTCGACGTTTAGGATAAATGACGAGTTGGACACTTGGGTTTTAGGATAAATAACGATAGGACGAACTGTGTCGGACGGCTATTTAAAGCGTAGGGTAATCGACGTTTAGGATAAATGACGAATAGGATATTTGACCTTTAGGAGCAATGGCGGTAGGATAAATGACGAGTAGGCTGAATGGTCGGTAGGTTAAATGGTGTGCTCCGGTTTAACATCATACAGCAAACGCTCCTTCGTAGACAATGTTGAAGTAAACGTTCTAACGCACTACAGTGTCATATCGTTATGTTTTAAATTGTGATTAATTTGAGTAATAATGTAAAACAAAATCAACAAAATAGTTTACAAGGTGTGTATTTAAGGTTTAATGTTCAGTGCAAAATTAGAACGAGTTCTTTTAAGTATTTTGCCATATGGCAATAAATACATAATCAATATTTTTGAGGTTATAAGATAAAAATAAAATGGTAAGTTTTTGTTGTATAATCTGGTTTGTTTTTCGAAAATGTTGAATGTCAGTGGCTGTAAAAAAGTTATTATTTTATGTTATGTATATGCTAAACTCGTTAGTTTTGCAATTTAATATCAACACGGCATTATTCGAGATTAGAATATTTTCCACAATTGATTTTCACCCCGAAGAATAATACACATGCAGTATTTGTTTGAATTTTGTTCTACTGAAAATGCATTTTCACATTTGATTTCATAATAAAATTCTATAAAATTTTATTTTTGCTTAGCTAATGTATTTGAGTTATTGGGTAAAATGTGGTTTACGGTAAAAATTCCTAAAAATCCGGCGTTAATTTGTCCAGGAAGGTCCAAAAACCATAAAAACCAAAAAAAATCGAGGCGGCAAAGATAAAGTGGTCGAAATCGATGAGAGCAAATTTGGCCGTCGAAAGTACCACAGAGGTCATCGTGTCAAAGGTCAGTGGGTGTTTGGAGGCTATGAACGGGGGACGGGACGAATATTCATGGTCCCTGTGGAAAAAAGGTAACTTGTTTGGCTTAATTTTTTGCTTAGCAGCTTTTTTTACAGTTTTTTGAACAAAAAAATGCTATTCAAGTGATTGTTTCCGCCTGGTTTTTTCAATTCAGTGTTAAAGTTTCCACCCTAAAAGGGCCTAAAAACCCTCATTCCTCAAAATATGCAAATTTACCGTAAACGTAATTCGCTACAAAAAGGAATGTTATTTATTATATTCATTTTATTTAGTTTAAAGGTTGAAGTTCGCCTTTTAAGTTAAAGAGAAATTCGTTTGTTTATATTTATTTTTTAATAGTCTATTGGTTGAGTAAATCCATACAGGTTTTTTTTATATTAAGTAAATTTTCGACTAGTTTCGGCTTTTGGCCATCATCAGGTGAAACAAGTGTCAGATATTACTTTAAGGACAACATGTTGTTTAGTGGTTTTGTTAAGATCATATACATTTTGTTAAACAGCATCAGACTTCAGATAATAATTAATGTAAATATGCCATAAATAAGTTGGGGATGGGTTTCGTCAATGGAATAATAAAAATAAACAAAATTTATTTTTTATATGTTAGTGTATTTTCATGTATACACCGTTTTATTGAAAGTGGCTTTTGGAAAGTGACAGAAGTTCACGCATCATAAATCAAGACCTGTATAATGGCTTGACCAATACAGTACAGAGCAGTGCTATTAAAAATAGTATGGCGTCAGTCGTGCGGCACATTGAATAGTGCTGTGGGTACGCTTGTGTATTGTCAATAGAAAAACTAGATGTGACTGAGTACCTTGTGTATATAAGTATATAGTGATGTATGTAAGTGCAACCCTTATGCGCAGTAGTGGACGATATTGGTCCGCCACACAAAGAAACGATGTATATATGTATTTTTATTTTCTTAATACAGTCTATTATTATTATTATTATTATATAACTAGGACATATTTATCTCTGTTTATCATATATTGTAAGGGAAGCAAAAAAAAAATCGAAAAACTTTTTAACTAGCTAAATAGCGGCGTGGAACCCTCTTATATAACAAGGCCGAAAATCCGGAGAATTCCTTTTTGGATGAGGAAACGGCAAAAAGTTGGAATTAAATTACAATTAGTATTATCATCGCCTGCTGCAAATAGACGCCGGTACTAAACACGACATCGCCGCCAACCAACTTTTATAATTTCAATTTTATTGCGTACAGTGTAAAACACCGTATAATTGTGCAGAACCGAGCCACGGCGAATGATTGCATAATTATTTTTAACTACCTTCAATTCTATATTACATTTTACTCCGCCAATTTTTACCCTTTCTTCCGTTGTTGACGAATTACCAGCCAGTTGTAGATTTGCATTTATATTCGACTCTTCTCCAAACAAATCATTTTTTTCTTGAAAAATCTCCAGATGTCCAATTAATCTATATTACAAATCTATGCATTTTAATAAACGTAATATTTTCTAGTATTTCGCACTTCTGCCAAATATTACGATGTCTGTCATTGAACGTTGTTTTAATGTTACGCTACTTGTATTTTCTTCGTAAAAAATGTTTGTTCCAAATTTGGCTACTATTTTTATTATATCATCTTAAAGTCCCCGAAAGTATCGTTATAATTGAATATAAATATAGACGCTCTTATACACAGGGTGGTTATTTTTAACTACACATTAAACTATATCGTAGAAATCATTACAATAGCAACTTTTTTTAAATAGGCACATGTACATTTTAGTATTAGCCCATGTTTGAAGAGATTTCTCAACTGCGATGTATAAAAAGATCACGCTGTATATCAGGTTCTTGTGTCTTGCCATTTGGATCCCCACAGGAGATGATAAATTCTTCTGGCGGGGTCAATAGAAAATATCGTTTATAATCCGTCTGACAGTGATTCTTGATAATCCAGTGAAAAGATACAGCGAGGGCTTTATTTTCTGGTCTACTGACGCTGCCTATCGTTCATACCAGTGGCGGTTCCTTATTCAGGCCGCAGGGCCGCGCGCCCCTCCTGAACATTGAGCGCATCACCGTAGATATACGATAAAATATAATTTCAATTAATTTGGTGCTCGGTTTCTGTTTATATCACCAAGTATCAATTTGTTGTAAGAAAGTTCAGGAATCACTCGATATCTATTTCAAGTATATATCCAGAATCAATTTCAACCAAAAACAAAGAACGTATCGAACCAACTTCCATAGAATCTATCGCAAAACTTATAGTATTCCATTCGCTATTACGTCCATGCTCGTTGTTGATTTTGATACATCTTATTTAGTCTGTCTGGGATCTTGTAAAGTCTTCTGGCGGGTTTTGCCTTTGATCCTGAATTCCCTTTGGTGAAGGACGGTCATAGACGACGTATAGTTGACGTAACTCCCTCTGTCCCGATTCCAGAGCACGTTCTTTGCATTATTTACAACATTCAAGGTGGATATATATTGGGAGTGTGTAGAAATATAGCTTCTCGTATACTTCCTTGCAAAATGTTGCGATTATCTTTGCTGAATAATCATACAACATACAAGAATATTAAGGCATGTTCTTTTGAGAGACTGAATTGATTTAAATGTATGTATCAAGATGTTCAGAGTACTTGCTAAAGTTCAGAGAAAAAGGTTATTTTGAATTGTCACTTCCTAATTTCCAAATTAATATATATTTTTCATATTATAAAAATTTCATGCATTATCAGCAACTGTTTCAAGCTTCATTTGTATCGTTTATTTTTGAAAGATTGATTGTATTTCTCTTCATACTAAAATTCATAACAATCACATCCAATAAAACTTCTCCAAATTGTTTCATTTTAATTTAATTGGTCCAAGTTTCTAATTGACAATGACTTTAATGCCATCTTGCTCCGTAAGTCGACGTTCCGCATCTGTACCTTTAGACTGGTTAGTCCGAAACGAACTTTTTCCGTTAATTTTGACATTAATTAGATGGGCGCGATGATCAGGGAACAATTGCCCTATTTTGTGCAGAAGGTGCGTAGTGTAGCTCCCCGATGCAATCCCGTTCTTCATACAATAAGCTAAAGAACAGTTTACTAATTAAAATAGCAATCTCTGAGCTTTTAATAAAACCAAGTACTTAATAGACAAGGGCACTATTTAATTTCTAATCAAAACGAATTTGCAATTCGCAATGTGTATATTGAATTAATTATCATATTAAAATTTGTTGCCATTTCTTTGGAATAAATTTCATTTGGTGGAGATATTTTTTTATCCGTGAATGTAGTTATATATTTATATCTATCCAGAGAAATGCATCAGAAGCTTTATATATATTTTTTAAAAGAGTTTCCAATTAACACGGGAACTGGCATCAGGAAAACAAATTCGCATTTACAAATTATTTGTCGGTTGTCTTCTTGCAGGCCTAGATGAAAATATCGAGGATGGTAAATTCCTATAAATATAGGTTCAGGTAGAAGAAACCGAAAATGTGTATGGTCAAATTCCTACAAACGCCTGTTGTCCATCGCCTTCCTCTTGCACGAAGCACTTATTTCTTGCACATGTAACTTTGTTTCCTCGGGGTGATCATGCAACAATAAAATGCAGGCTTCTGTACTTTCACCAACTGGGTCATCTGGGTCATTGTTAATTGGGTAATTGTCACGATCGTTAAATATATAGGAACCTATATCTATGTCTTCTTCTTCAATGTTTGATTTCAATTGGAAATATTTCTTTTGAATAGCAGTAACGAGGCATTAAGGAGCTTATTTTCTTGGAGGCCGAACCTTATAGGAATTTACAAGTATATTTGTAGGAATTCGACCATCATTAACGCGACTACCTGAAAATTATAGGAATATGTATATACCCGAAGATATTGTTTCGCGAATTATTTCGCGAATAAATTGGAATGAATTAATTCTGTACCCGATAGATTAATCAATCGCATCATATTGTAAGATATAAAATATATAAATTAAAATTATTGTTGTGGCCCTTGCACATTTGCTAATTAAAATTTGACTTCATTTCGTGAAAATTTCATTATATGTAATTCTGGTATTACGCAATATGTATACTTTTTCGTAATAAATACGTTATTGTAGGTAAATTAGTAGCATATATATACTGGGTCTGCTTTATATTTATGTGCTGGTAAAATTGGGTTTTCGTTTTCGTGTGGGCCGTCGTCTTTCAGTCTGCCAGCTGACCCCAGGGGAAATAATAGAGATAAAACGAATTTGCGAAATTCCGTTTATATTCTATAAAGGAGCAAATTAAAATAGAGTATTTTCGTTGTTGCAGCTTGTTTACGAAGATAATTAATTTTTTTTTGTCAGTTACAGAACCTGTAACAAGAAAACCTTCACTTCATATGAATAGTCCTTGCAAGTTCTATACATTATTTGTGTTTCTTATTAACATGATAAATAATTTCATTTGCGATTGGTTTTTTTTTTCGAATTTGGCAATTTCAAATTGCTTACCCAAAAATGTTTTATGTATTTTCCGTTATGCCGTCTACGTGCGAGGATATTTGAATAACAATAACATTTTATCAGCTAGATTCTTTATATTTCACCACGCGATAAATCTCTGGCGAATCATGAAAATAAAACCAATTGAATCTAATTCGTTCTACTTTTCCATTCTCGCTGGTTGTGCTTCCTAAGAGTCGACTTCATGGTAGTTGTTTGAGAGATATAGTTCTATACTCCACCCTGCAAGGGAACACTTCAAATTTACGATCAAAGTTCGGGACATCACCAGGTCAAATTACCATCTAATTTTTCTATCCATCTTATTGTAGTCCCTCTTTTATCCTAACATTTATTTCGCAAAAAAATGATTGATAAAGTAAATATACGTTGCTCTTGTTATTGCTTAAAAATAATAGGATAATTTTAGAACTACGGTATAGTTTTTCTCCGTTTCTTGGGAAAATATTTTCCTTTCATTGTTTTTTTAAATAAGACACATTCGAGAACAGATGAATCGTTATTTTTATATTAACATGCTTTTTGCACAGCAAAAGTATTAACATTAAAAAAAAATTACAGTCGGTACGTAATGTCAATATTTTCTTCAACGATCTGCAGGAATACTGTTTTACGATTTTTACGATTCAGCCAAGTTTTAGTTATGTAGAAAGTCAGCTCACAAATCTAGTCAGACAAAACTGGTACCAGTACAGACAGAGTGCGAGCCTTTAGAGAACGGAAGAAAGCGAATAAACCGCCAAGAAAAGTGCCAACAAGTACCTTGGAAAGAAGTAGAGAGTATCGAGCCAGGCAAAGGGCGTTAAAGAAACACGGTGGACAACATAACCTTCCAACGACCTCAAATATACTGGATGAATCGATACCGTCGTTAAGTGAGGATACAGTGAGTGGTATAGAGAATTTGAATGCCACTGATTCAGGCACGTGAAGATACACGCGGTGTGAGAGATCAAGGAAATGAATCTGATACAGCTGAGCGACCCATCGACAAATAAAAATGCACCCACTAGTGCATCATACACAATATTTAATCCAAACTCCTCTTTATAGACTGTACGGCATTACAGTTAATAATGCTCTCTTTAATGATCAGAGTGTCAATCAAAATTAATCAATATCAAAATCGAATCGTTAACAAATGGAAAAAAGCAATGCATAAAATCAACTTTTCCTAGGAGCTAAGAAGTTTCACTTCTACCGCGCGAGAGTCTCACGCATATTTTTTTTAAATATATATAGATGATAAAATAAAAACCTGTCATTTTTACAATATTAATAATTCAGATGTACAGAACGACATGTTCAAACACGTGCGTTTTAAGAAATCTAAAAAAGTTGTGTGATTCAACTTGCAATTTTCGATGTATTCAATGAGTAGACTAGGTCCTAAGCGCACGTCTGCCGCTCCTGTTTTCACAACCTAGAAAGCTCTGATGGTAAACAGCAAATATTGACAGGACGTGCGGATCCTTACATGTAAAATTGCACGCTCTTCACTAAACTGCCGCAAGAAAATATCTTCCGAAACAAATTAATTGTATATTGAATTTCGTTTCAGAATTACACAAATATCGAAGGTCTTATGGTTTATATAAACCACGTAATTATTTTTTTTAGCTTCGAACGAATCGTTTGCAGGCACATATCTCTTTTAAAATTGAGTGTGTTATGAGTGTTAAAATTAAATTATTAATTTTTCTGCGTTGGGTTTTCTTTGGTGCATAATTCTCCATCATCTTGTGTACTTCTTGAATTATGATTGATGTGTCGAAGAATTGGGACCACGTCGGCACCACATACACTTTAAGCTCGACGAGTTTTTAATGTTTTTTTTTTTCACGCGACGAGTGGAGAGTAGGGACGTTCTATTGTGGCTGATGCGTTACCAAAATTTCGAAGTTTAATATTTTCGTAATGGCGTCATCTCGAAACCTGTGCATTAGCGATATTTCAGTGATGAAAAAGTAGCAAGGACAAGATATGTATACTATAATATCAAGTATTTAATTCTTCATTAAAGTCACATTCAGAAAAGAGCATTTTTCGTAGGTTTAGTGTACGTCTTCCTTATCGATTATTTTTTTATAAAATGACGAAAAATTGTAATTTTACTGCATTTTATGATCCGATATGGACTACTTCCCATGTATGTCCCATTTTGTTTTCTTCTAACGAGTCGTCGGCTCTCCGTTTCTTGAGAGCGCGTTTAAATTGACACAATTTCATCTAAAATTTAACCTGCATTATGGAAGGTTTAGGCCACTCTGCACGCCTAATTGAATTACCCAAGCAATGGGAGATCCAGATTGGTGTCCTTGCTTCTACTAAGTGATTTTTATTATAGCCAACTATGTGTGCAAATTGTCTTTACGAATATTGCTTATCGGATAGAGCGATGGAGAATAAAAAAAACATCGAAACTTATATAAAATTAAGAGAAATGTAATTAAACACAATGTTTATTTTAGAGAAACAGGAAAAGTTACTATTAGTTTAGCTTAAACATTGCAATCAAGTAAGTAGTATTTAAAAAAAAACATTTGAGCAATGTTATATCTATTTTTTATAAAGGTTGAAAATTTTCATACCCGCAATGGACAATTGCTGCAAATTAAAGTAAGGAAATATACAAAAAAAAAATGGAAAGCTTACACGAGCACATAAAGATCGTTGATATTTATTTTATATACGTGAATTGTTTTTTTTTTATACCTAATGTTTAAAATTGATGGTAAGTGAGAAAATAACTTGTATTTATGTTTTATAGAAGCATTAAACTTAAGTTAATATGGAAAACCGTGCAATTATTGATTTACGTATTACCGGCAAAGTTAACTAACTTTTGGCTAAATTCAACAATAATTTTATTTCTAAAAACTACAAAAATCACAAAGGATAATACAAGTAAATTTCGAATTTTATTCTTAGCAAAGGGGTATATTTTATGGCCTTTTTGAGAAAAGATTACCAAGGATATTTATGTTGATTGTAGCATTAGGATTATTTTAACGACATATTAAAAAAAAATGTTATTTTGGATTCCTTAAAATGTTATGTAATGGACAACAAATTTTACATTTCTTCAAAGATTAATTCGACCCTAAAAAAACAATATTTATCCTCTTATGTTGAGCAGTTATCTTTTTACCCCACAACCCTTTATATTAGACATACCATTATTCTCGTCAGCATTCCCTTCTTCAGTGGCATATATAGATAAAAAATGCCTAGGTGCCATTTTAAACTACGGCCACGTTCCAATTGAATATGACGCCCGACATTTCCATAATAAATTTGGCCTGGCCACGGAGAGAATTCCTTGCAGACATAGATTTTCTGCGCTCTATACTACGTATTCATAGCTCTGGCAACGTGGCATATTATAAGATAATCGAGGAATAAGATTTTGATATAGTTTAGTCGATATAGGTTTATCACATAATCATTATAAAAAAACGAGTATATATAGTGGATTATTGTGTGTTATAGATTAATAAAAGTGGTAAATTTAATTTTTTTAGAAGCAATTTTATTAGGAAAATATACGTATTCGTTCACGTTATTTTCTTAGAATTAGTTAGATTATAAACCATATTTTTTTATAACCGTTTCTTATAGAAATATTTTTTTCAATTGCTCTCTGTAATAAAATATGTCCGGTATTTAAATTTAACAAAAATAATGTAAACAGTTGCTGCAATTTTATAATAAATTTTATTTTGAACATATGAATTATAAATTGAGTGGTGAAAGATTTTCATCTTTTAAATATTTAATAGTTTGATATAATTCGAACGCATTGATTTTCATTAATTTGTCAAATTTTATTAGGCATCTTATTAATTAATATATTTTAGCTTTAGTTTTATTCAAAAATTTTGCATATCTGACTACATTTATCACGGAGAAAATTAAAATTTATTGTTTTATTGCATACATTATTTTTGTTTAGATTTTACTGGGAATGGAATTAATAAATATATCAAATTTCATTAATAAAATTGCCATAGGCACAAATCCATTTCAAAAATAAGCTCCCAATAACAAATATTATTTTGATATTATATACAAATACAATGATAAATGTCCGATGGAAAAATATTTCGTAAATTTAGTATATTACCTATACGTATTTTTGGTGTACATTCGTTGCCGAGAGCGCCTTGAAATTATTACATTTTAATGGAAATTATATTTGTGCGTCGACAGTAATAAATAATGATAAAAATACAAATGCGGGACGGAAGCGGCGTGCATTCCATGACGATACATCGATTTTATTTTCCGATTTTATTACGTACGAACGAATAGATTTCTATGGGCTCGCGTGCGGAATATAATTATTTCTGTTTCTTTTCATCTGTTCGCCATTCGACGTTTCTTTGAAAAACATAATATATATACGTCAGTGGCGGTTCCTTATGCAGGCCGCAGGGCCGCGCGCCCCTCCTGAACATTGAGCGCCTCACCGTAGATGTATAATTGTATTGGCGATATTTTATCTCGGCATTATTTTTCCTAAAAGATAAAGCTTGCGTTGCAATATCAATCAACACAACTGGATACCACAACATTCGTTGTGGTATCCGTTGCAAGTCACGGCAGCGACCGATGCTGTATCTATCTATATCTATCGTTCGTGTGGTATAGATATATCTCTAACTTGGTGCCGCTGCGTGTTCAGCGCCACCCAGCCACACAGTACAGGTTAAATGCATATGCACTCATCTCACTCTATTGCAAGCGATAAGTGAGAGCGACCGTATGCAGTATATCTTCTGTTTCTTCGGTTCGCTGCTTGCTTCATCGTCTAATATATGTCACACATTCCCAGCGGCTATCCAATGCCAGTACAAGTTAAATACATATATACAGTACATATGCAATGAGATGAGTGTATCATAGAGTGCAGGCGACCGATCTATTGGATGTCGCGCTTCTTTAACGTCCTAGAGAAGTACAGAGAGAACAGAGAGTAGTATATATATACAGAGAGTATATATATATATAAATTGATATAGAATAGCCAGATTAGACAGTAGCATTTGTTGTGTGTATGTACGATATGTACGTATGTACGATTTTGCCACGTGTTTCTCCAAGAATATATTTAATAGAAATAATTTAATAAAAATGAATAGTGTTAGTTCTTTATTGAAAATAGAGTTTTGTAGATTTCTCTTGTGGACAAAGTAAAAATTAGAGAATTAGGTAGGCCATTGCCTGATTTAAATTTATCGCAAACTTGTGCAGGGAGTGCTCAAAACCTGGACATTTACGCGACGTTTTACAAGAGACATTTACAAAAAGAATTATAACACAGATGCCTTCATCTACAGATTATCATATCGTGGCCATCTAAAAGCCGCTGAGTTATTTAACACGAATTCGATGCCAAGATTTTTTAAACAATTTCCAGTGAACCTTTTGGAAACCGTGTGTCATGCATATCCATTTTTGAATAAAACCAGATTAAAAACCGAATTAGAAGTCATTTGTTCGCGTCCGGATTTTTATCAAATAATTGGAGCCACAAAATTTCTTTCGTTATTGCTACAAAATAATCTCAGTGAAACTTTCCCGGAAACTATAAAAATACTTAAAATTATTTTAACAACCCCGATGACCACTGCTGAATCAGAGCGTTGTTTTTCAACACTTAAAAGAATGAAGACTGTTTTGCGAAATGCTATGGGTAATGATCGTTTGAACGCGTTGGCGTAGATGTGTATTAATAAAAATGTGGTGCGAGATATTTACAATTTTAACGAAAAAGTTTTGGAAAAGTTTATATCAATGAAAGATAGAATCGTGGAATTCATTTTCAAGAAATGATTGAATTTAATCATTTTGCATCCATTTTAGGTAAGATTTCTCACTATTATGTTATTTTTTAAGAAATGCCCCCCCCCCAGATTGAAATGGCACGAGCCGCCACTGATATACGTATACTCCATTCCCAAATAAATGGTAATATTATCTGCATTAGACCATTCTGATGTTTTTCATCACATTTATTCGTCTTAATGCAACAAAAAATGTTTTTAACATGATTATTAGAGTTGATATAAAAGCCTATATCAAACGTCTAAACAACTTAATATTTTGATTAACCGATTTTTGTTTAAATCGACCGGACCAAGTTAAAAAATAATCTTAATCGCGGGTTCGCCTTTAAAGTGTTCTTTTCTCAATCTAAAACTTTCAAATTTTCACCTATTTTTCTATCAAACTATAGGCATATCCTAGTAAAATTAAAACATGATTACATTTTGCGTTTACATCGAAGTTGCAATAATAACAACTTCCCAGCTATATTATTTCATCTACGCTGGAGCTGATGCTGTAACGTCATTTCCCTGAAGTAATTTCTGCATTCTTTGTATGGTAGACTAGCCACAATAGAACGTGTTTAGTTCACGAACGAGTTCGACTTGCTTGTGTTCTTGTAAATACTGATCGGTGAATGAGAATTTGTCCAGGAAAAAAGTGGAAATCTTATGAAGTGTATTTACGTGATTTTTTCTTAATATTTCTTATCAAAAGAATGTTTTGTAAACTCACTTCTTTTATTAGCATTTCAGATCTATACACCACGCACAAAAGTAGTTAATTTTTTTTATATATTTAACAATTAATATTTGGTTCGGGCAAACTGAGCACCACAACTAACATTTAAGAAAAACTGATTTTAAGGATTCTGTGTTCGGTGACGAAATATCCTATAGAGGTAAATTCAGTATTGTACGATTTTCTGGCATAAAGGATGTAGTTCGCAGGTACAGTGGGTTACCTATAGATATATATTTCGTATTGTACTAGTCAAAACCAGCCAAAAGTGCACGTGAACTCTCATAAATAAACTAGTTTGCGTAAATTACGCGACCGCATTATTTGCGCTGTAATAAAAAAAAGTTGCGCACCTATGGCCAAATTAATTGCTGTTTCCTCTTCATACAAAACGATTGTAATATACAGAGTTATCGAAAGAGATTTATAATACTTATAAATACTCCAGGCCGACATTCGATTTGAAGTATTTATTTTCCAAATCTTTTTTTGATTATTTCAACCAGATTAACTGCGTTAATTTGTCATATAAATAAAAAAACAAACATCGAATGTAATAATATGGCCATTCTTATAAAATTATGAATAACATATTAAGAAAATTTAAAAGAACTATAGATATCAAGAGAAATATTAATAGTTTAGAACAAAGTAATAACTCAACTTCAAAATTTGTTAAATTATTATTTGAACCTATAATTGCACGTGGTTTAGATAGTATTTTAAATAAATATAATTTTAAAGTAACATATAATAGTCTTGCTAATTTTCAATTTTCACGATTCGTGACAGAGGTATTTTATTTAATTTTTATCTTGTGCTACTGAAGATGGGGGCATAGCCTTCGAAATGTACCTTAAGATGCTTTAAGTTGGTTGATATTCTATACTAATATTTAATATTGTAGTGATAATTTTTAAACTCGAATGTAATCGTGAATATATTTACAAATGGACAGGATTCGGAAAGGGCAGTGTAAAAATAAAATTAAAAATACGTTAAAGATAGACTATTAATCCGTAGTGATTAAATTATCATTTATTTACGAAACAATTTATCCTTCGAATAATTTTATCAAACGATAGATGATTTGTGAAGTGAAATTAATCAAAATCGTAAAAAGCATTTTTTTATGCTTCATTCTGTATGTACCACACCACCAAAATTGGTTTCTACGCAAATATATTTGAACACAGATGAGTTTAATTAATTTTAATGAAGTGCACTAGCAACACGCAATAAGCATTTTGTAGATTTTTTGAAAACGAACACAAGTTGTAAAAATTTGTTGGAAAAAGCCCTCCACATACCTTCCATTTATGTCCTTTCCTATTCCTGTATTTCAAAAATTATTTTATTGGCTTAGCAAGTTGTTTGATTCAAGTTTTTTAAGTATCGTTTAAAATTCTCGTGGAAACTATTATAACTATGTCTTCATATGCGTTTTAGAATTAATATGCATTGAAATTTGAAATTAATTTCTATTCTATTCCACATACTGTGCATTGTTATAATAGCAGATATATGGAGAATGTGTGTTACAACTTTTGTCAATTAAACTGTCCAAACTATAACAGACTCGCAATATTATATAATGGACGTAATATGAAAACTCAAGTTTACGATATTTACGAAATAAACGTGAATTGTTTTCTGCACGTTTAGCCGCCACTAATGTAAAATAAATATAGAAATGGATAATATTTAATATTGCTTTTATATTACTTATAAATTATGCAAGCGCAGAAAATCAGTTTTTACTGATGTTATTCGTTTTAACTAAAAATAAATGATGAAATTATTTAAAAATATCTTTTTCTTTTCTATAGTTAACTAGCATATTATTGGAAACCATCGATAATATAGAGAAACAAAAAAAACACGCGTGAGACACTCGCGCGGTAGAAGTGAAACTTCTTAGCTCCTAGGAAAAGTTGATTTTATGAATTGCTTTTTTTTCCATTTGTTAACGATTTGATTTTTAATTTGATTGTTGATTTGATTTATTAACTGTAATGTCGTACAGTCTATAAAGAGGAGTTTGGATTAAATATTGTAGCCATATTTTTATAGTTCTTTTATATGGGACACACTGTACCTAGCGGATTATTGAAAAATTGTTTATCAAATTCGCGATGAGCAGGTTGAAAGAATGTAAATTTTGTATATGATGCACTAGTGGGTGCATTTCTATTTGTCGATGGCTCGCTCAGCTGTATCAGATTCATTTCGTTGATCTCTCACACCGCGTGTATCTTCACGTGCCAGTGGCATTCAAATTCTCTATACCACTCACTGTGTCCTTACTCAACGATGGTATCGATTCATCCAGTGTATTTGGGGTTGTTGGAAGGTTATGTTGTCCACCGTGTTTCTTTAACGCCCTTTGCCTGACTCGATTCTCTCTACTTCTTTCCAAGGTACTTGTTGGCACTTTTCTTGGCGGTTTATTCGCTTTCTTCCGTTCTCTAAAGACTCGCACTCTGTCTGTACTTGTCTTTTTCTCCATTTCACTTTTCACGCAATGGAAATTGTTAGCTAAAAGATTAAGCTGTGTTTGTGTAATATATAATAAAATACGCAAGCGTCTACTGGTTGCCTTATGCCACGTATACGCACAGTACACGCGGCGCATGCGCGTAGCGTGTTTCACTTTTCGTGACGTTCAGGCGAATTTGCCCTACCGCGCCTATAGAAGTTTCACTTCAAAATAGAAACTAATAAGAAATTAACAATTTTAACTCAAAGTGTATGTATATTTTGAATTTCTCTGCGTTCCATAATTGTACATAAACCGTCTGTATAGTTATTTATCAAATATATTCGAAGTTGGCTGCGCATACGGATAGCAGAGGGATTGTGTAACACTTCCAGAGCTTTGCTAAGCGCTGAACGTAAATCGTTGGCGAATAATTCTTTTAAAACTGCTCAAACTTTGTTTAACGTAAACTCCAGTACACATTAAAAGCACTCGCAACTAAATATAGACTATAGAAATTCATATTAGACTTATATTGTCTAAAGAAAAACCAGTCGTTTTGGTTGTTGCGATGTTAGTTGCAGAAACATGCCTGAATTGAAAATAGCAATGTCTATATAGTTTATTTTACTGGATTCGTATATATACAAGCTGAAGAGCTTATAGTTTTTTGTTTGTTTAAAAGCTTCATTCTATTTTAGTGGCAAGCAGTCGAGTCGTTCAAATTGAACGATTCTGTTGAGATTATTTAATTCATATCTTAATGCCTGATTGATTCACATGAATAATTTGCTCCAAGAAATTCAAATTTAAAATAAAAAAATTATGTAAAACAATGCAATCAAATTATAACAAACAAGTAATTAATGTGGAGTTACTATAGAAGATATAGAATTTTGATTTATTTGAAGATTACATTTCTGTTCATTTTACTTTATTTTATGCTCTTTGGATGATAGATGCTATCTAAATACAATGTTTTATTTAATTTACTTATATTTAACTTAAACGATATTTGTAGTCAGTTCCTATACCAGGATTCCCTGATTGGAATTGACAATTAAAAACGTAATTTGTTTTTTTAAATACTATAATATTTTATTTATTAATAAAAAAACAATTCAACAATACTGGCCTTAGCTATAAGACTTTTAATTCAACCAATTTCCTTCTCAATAATTACAGGTTTAATCTTAACTAATTTCTGATATGCTTATATATATTTTTTAATAATAATTGGAGGAATATTAATCCTATTTATATATAATAATAATAATAATTTTTATTGTCCCCAAAATTGTACATAATATAGCACAAAAAATATAATTTTATATACCATATACATAAAGACAATCTATGGCCAAAGGTGAATATATAACTAGAATTTCATAAAATAAAAAATTTAATATATCAAAACATATAATTAAACATTCATTTTGAAAAAATTATGCATAATAAAATATTAAAAAATATAATACTCTTGAACAATCTCGTTTATAAACACCCAACAATTTGTATTTTGTACTTTTACATCGCTACAAACTAATAATATATTAGCATACGTTATTTTATTTGATAAAAATTATCATCATTGATTACGAATCTTATTTAACAGCAGCATTCCGCATCCTTCTCCAAGCTAAAGATCGACTCACACTTTTCTCTTTTTATTCGGCGCCGTTATCTGAGCGCCAGGCTATCTGGCTTTTGTTTATTTTAGTACATACCTGCGATTAAACATGGCCGGTCGTCTAAGGCAGCCGCTGATCTATCGCTGACGTCTATAGCAGCCAATCAGCGATAATATCGACAATAACATCGCGGAAACTCGACGTCATTCGGATGCGACCGGCGCCGTCAATATCGTTTATTATTGCAACACATCAACATGCTGTCATAGTTTAAACAAAAGCACAGCATTCGGTAGTGCTGAAATAGTGTTAAGATTCAGTTCATTTAATAGAAATAAAGGTTTTGAAATACTATGCTTGATCAGGTAGGAAAATGTTAAAAATATTGTTTTGCACATATTTAAAATGGTTCAATTTTGTATGGTACTCTAAAGGTTATATAAAGGTATTATATTTAGTATTTTTTAACATGTGGCGATAGCTAAAGAATATCGGAGCATACATTTATTTTACTTTAATAAAAAATTGAACTATAACAGTTGTTATTAAGGAACATATTTACCTAAAAGTGTATCGTTGGTTAAGCAAAATTTCTTTTATGTTATAGAATCCTGAATTACAGAAGAGCATCTCTAGATGAAGTAGAATCGATCTCTGCATTCACTAGGATTGGTATGTGGAGGGAACTTGGCGGCAGTATTCTAAGTAAGTGTTTTTCGAAAAGATTAATTTATTCTTAATATCGTCCGATTTTCTGTAATAGTATTAGTCTTTAATCGCGTCGAATTTATATACTTAACAGCGACATTTTCATGTATTTAAAAGGATATTTCGGATGAAATTGCCGAGATGTATTCTTATTATTTATTACTTATGTTGGATACTCCTTGCTAGACGTAGTTATTTTTATAAAAACATTGTTTCTGCACACGACTATAATAAAAAAATATGCGTGAGACTTTCGCGCGGTAGAAGTGAAACTTCTTAGCTCCTAGGAAAAGTTGATTTTAGCGCATTGCTTTTTATCCATTTGTTAACGATTTGATTTTGATTGATTGATTGATTTCACATCGTTCTTAAACCATATTCGACCACATATCGAACACACTGTACCTAGCGGATTATTGAAAAATTGTTTATCAAATTCACGATGAGCAGGTTGAAAGAATGTAAATTTTGTGTATGATGCACTAGTGGGTGCATTTCTATTTGGCGATGGCTCAGCTGTATCAGATTCATTTCGTTGATCTCTCACACCGCGTGTATCTTCACGTGTAGAATCAGTGGCATTCAAATTCTCGATACCACTCACTGTGTCCTCACTTAACGACGGTATTGATTCATCCAGTGTATTTGAGGTGGTTGGAAGGTTATGTTGTCCACTGTGTTTCTTTAACGCCCTTTGCCTGGTTTGATACTCTCTACTTCCTTCCAAGGTACTTGTTGTCACTTTTCTTGGCGGTTTATTCGCTTTCTTCCGTTCTGTAAAGGCTCGCACTCTGTCAGTACTTGTCTTTTTTTCCATTTCACTTTTCACACAATGGAAATTGTTAGCTAAAAGATGAAGCTGTGTTTGTGTAATATTTAATAAAATACGCAAGCGTCTACTGGTTGCCTTATGCCACGTATACGCACAGTACACGCGGCGCATGCGCGTAGCGCGTTTCACTTTTCGTGACGGAAGCGTTTCCCTTTTCGTGACGTTCAGGCCAATTTGCCCTATAGAAGTTTCACTTTAAAAAAAATAAAAAATTTCTAAGATGGTCTGGTGCTTAAATAACGATAGAACAATAGAGGAAAACAACATTTTCTTTTATTAATTAAAAACAGTTTACATGGAACAGAAATTGGTATGTGACCTATTTCTAGTGAGTATAAAAAATAACAGGTTTTTGTATATTTGATAATTGAACGCAATTTACACATCTCTGTGTGAAGAGATTGTAATGCTGGTAGTGCTCAGCGGTGCAGTGTGGCGAGTGGACGAGTCAGGTACTAAACTGACGTTTCAGCCGGCTGCGGTTGAGGATAAACTGGCAAACTTTCCCACTCACAGCCGAAGGACGCTTCGCTATATATATAAACATTGCATATTGCATTCACCATGGTCGCCTTAAAATGTGTCTGCATTTTACTCCAATATAAGAATAATATACATATTAAGCATATTAAAATCGGGTTGTGTGTTACGAGTTAATTTTCTAATATTAAGCAGGATAATTATTTGTAATCGCACTGTGCCGATTTTCTAGGATTGCCCTTCTTAAAAAACCGTTTATTGACCTGAAAAAATCAATGCTTTTACATGTTGATTCCAACCTTAAGATCTGCTATTTATAATGTATAGATCTGTCAACATGCACATTATATTTAGATCTTCCGTTACTCGCATTGACCACATACAGTGTCATATTATTGACAACAATACCAATCGACTATATATAGCGTTATCTGGCGCAGAACTGGGTTAGTTGCAAATATGAAGCTGCCGGCAACACTGCCCACATGTTGTGGTAATAAACTGCCATAAATATGACGTTTATGCTCCTGTCGAATGAACCGGAATCATCTTGGACGCGCAATCCTGTCAACGTAGATCCTTCTCCTATAATTTACGTTTGCTCGATTAGCCTTGGGGTTATCCTCCCTTAATATGAGATACATCTCGTTTTTAAGGAACACTAACATTTATCCTCTTTGGTGCACAATATTCTCTTTTCCTGATGATTTTTTTTGTGTTCATCTAATGATAATAGATAACATATTTAATAATAACACGATTTCAAATATTTCTTTAGTTTATATCTAGTTTGAGTCGCTAATGTAGCGATATCGCTACCAAGTCTTCTACAATGCGAAATGTATTTATTAATATTGTCGCTCCTCTGAACAATTTATGATATTTCTATATGTGGTAGGCATATCGTAAAACATATGAATTGAATGTGTATCTATGTCATCGATTGCATTGCACCCCCGCATATGGAGCAGCTCTATACCCTTGCAGAGTGTATACAGCGTGTTGTAGAATATATTTGATTAAATCGTATAATCTTACAATCTAAAATATGCGCAAAATAATAGAAAAGTATTCACCCTTTAACTGGCGACGGTTCATCAACGGTTTTCTGTACTCAAACTATAATGAATTAATTTGCCAGTTAAAGGGTTAATTTTAATTACCAGTAGAGTTTGCTGTTTTATTAAATATTTGTGTGTAAAACGGAAGTATGGCAATAATCATTTTCAGGAAAAAATCGAACAAAATTGATTGCTGATTCAATTTATTGAAACAATCAAACCATTAAAATACACGGTTTTGAATATCGATTTTGAAACTTTTTTATTAATAATGTTCTGTTAAATGTTTTATTAATAATGTAAAGTAAAGCTTTCATTATTAATATCCACGAAGAATATTCCAAATTATGCATATATAGTACATTTTATGTTAATTAATACATCATTATAGAGCATTAAAGCCAATGAATAAGGACAAAGATCGACTAGCATTGTTTTAACACAATTTTTTAATACAATTTTGTTCATTGACGGGACCAGGTAATTTATTATATAATTTACAACCTTTAAAGAATAAACTTTTTTGATAAAGTGACATATTGTGTCTTCGGATTTGTAACATTTTTTTATTATCTCGTTTCGTGAGAATATTTTTGTTCATATATATGAAATAAATGGTACTGCTTGTACACAAATATTAACACTTCATAAATATATGTCGCGTAAATGAAAATTATGAAATGAATCTGATACAGTTGAGCGAGCCATCGATAAATAGAAATGCACCCACTAGTGCATCATACACAAAATTTACATTCTGTTAATTCTCATCGCGAATTTGATAAACAAATTGTTAGCTAAAAGATTAAGCTGTGTTTGTGTAATATATAATAAAATACGCAAGCGTCTACTGGTTGCCTTATGCCACGTATACACATAGTATACGTGGCGCATGCGCGTAGCGTGCGTTTCACTTTTAGTGACGTTCAGGCCAATTTGCCCTACCGCACCTATAGAAGTTTCACTTCAAAAATTGTGTAGGTGTATCTTGAAATTTATGCAATGTTAATCGGTCCATGGTGTTAAGAAATTCGTTATTATAGCTTTTAATATATATAGCTACATTGTATGTTCAGTTTTCCTTATAGCAGCAATAAATCCACAAGTTGTGCCCTCTGCAATAAATAAATTAAAAAATATTCTTTTGTATATTTCAACAATATTCATACGGACATATTTTTAGCACTTAAAAAAAAATTATTCACTACACAGATAGCTGGAATTTTAGTTGTAATTGTGTGAAACTATTTAGTGAAGAACACGTGAAGACTCGAGTGCTGTGTTAAGCTGAGATCTCACACTTGTGGTCTTTCCAATGTGTCCGAATTTCGTCCTTTACGTGCTTACTCCTGACAGGATAACGTGCCTTATTTCATTAGCCAGTTCTTCCGACACGCTGCGAGCTTTAAAAATACCGATACAGCAGCAAATGTTAACAAAAATTTAAAAAGAAATTTTTTCGTTAAATTCATGATGCCTAGAGAAGTGTTATACTGGCAACGATTTTTTATAAAAAAAATGTTAAAGAATTTTAAAGCGCCACCACCATATTGGGACTAAAATAAATAATTTGTAATACTGACTCGAGGAAGTTTAATTTGATATTAATATTTGAACATTTTTGAGGTTTCTATAAAAATAGATTTAATCTTTGAAGCTCCTTCAAATTTTTGTTTCTGCTTCAAACGTACATTAAAATTCCTTCACATATTTAATTGTTCGATAAACCCAAGTTATAATTCGAAAGGAACGATTTTATTCATTTAAAAATTCTTTATATTATATAAATTGTGGAAGATCTTAGATGGACTGCGATTCTAGTTAAATGAGGTGAACTCATATAAATAGTTCTACAAGGTTTCGATTTTGTTCTTTTCTCCTCTATGTTTATCTTGTCCAAAATTGGCTGGTTCGCTAGTTCTTCATTGTGCCTAGACTTTGTAATAAGTGAACGCACTGCACGATCTATTTATCCAAGGACCTTGGTCGGAATATCCAGTTAACACGTTCAAGGCGTTCAATTTCTACAAAACAATTACGAACAGGACGTAAAAGAATGCAAAGAAAATTAGTTTATTGTTTTACTATAATATAAATTGCTATTTTGCAAAATGGATTTTTCCTATATATAAAATCATCCATAAAAATATATTTATAATTCGGTATAATTAATAAATCTTCACATTATGAAATGATATGATCATTATTGTAGATGATTTGTTAATTTTAATACATTTTATATTTGAAATATGCAATTTATTTTTCAAATATAATTTATTTCTCTATGCAATGAACTATTTTTTATGTTGTAGTAACTGACATATGCAGTGCAATAGATATTAAATTTTTTATTATTATAATTAATATATGCACTCTATAAACTTAAAGAAGTCTCAAATTTTTTTAATATAACAAATACATATAATTTATGTTCTTTACGTCAGTTGGAAACCTTGATAAATTTTAGAGTCTTTCTATAAAAATATTATACATTTCAATAATCGATCGACAAAATAGTTTATTTTTGTGGTACGCTGTATATTATTATCTAGTATTAGCATCCATTAGGATTGTTTTGGGTTCTTTAGTTTCGTGCTGCGCTAATTTGTTGCCTGGAGGACCATTTGTAAAAGTTAATGAAACTTTTCCACGAAACGCACCGAAGCCAAAAGCGTTAGAACAGTTCTGTAGATATACAGGGTGGTTTTCCCTTCATTATTATCGGCCAAAAAATTCAAATGACATTTATAATAAAATGGTAAGAGGTCAGGTGATTTTCTTATGTTTAATAAATGAATTCATGTAAACAATAGTTTTACGGATAAAAAAAATTGCTGTTGAAAGCACATCATACAGTATATACTATTTAGCACATAGTATCTGCAGAATACCAACCTTGAGCGCTCTTTACCATCGTCAACACTTTAAGATAACGGCGGTCAGAAAGCCACGACAAATCGATGGACACAAGAATTGAAAAACGTTAAAATTAAAATTCGCCCAGTTTTAATTGATCTAGTTGGCCTTGCGACGATCGTCCAATTCGCGCATTACTTACATAAACTTTTTCCATATATTTTCGTGCACCGTTCGTTTTTGTTTATCTACCCCCGCCGCCGAAATAATACGTTGCAAAATGCGTGCAGAGCCGAACTGAGAAATTCTTGTTTCCCTGAGCAGGATTCGAAATGCGCCCTAGACAAAACATACGATTCTTCATTTCGGTGCCGCTCCTGTAATTAGAGTCTCGCGTGAGTGCTTGATCTGTCTGTAAACCAAAGCCGGTCCTGTTCATCAGTCCATAGATTTACATATTTCAGTTACATAAATGCTTTTATTTTTATTATTATTTTTATTATTTATATGGCTACATATTTCTTATTATTAAATTAAGATAAGATATATCAAATTAAGGTAATTATTTTAAAGTATTGCATTGATAGATTTATATACAGTTGGTACTACGCAGGGTAACATCTTGACACTTAATTTGACATTCTATAGATTCTGTAGGTATAGCAAGAAAAGGATTGGTCCAAGTACCGATCCTTGTGGCACCCCCCTTCTTACAATCATCTCTGAACTGGAGGTCGATTTAATTTTAGTACTACAGGTTCTATTTGATAAGTAACTCTTCATGAGCTCATTGGCGGTTCCTCTGATTCCTATTTCATCTAGTGCAGTTAGTAGGCAATGGTGATCAACCGTGTCAAAGGCTTTTTTAACATCTTTAAAAATTGCAGCAGCATATTTACCCTTGTCGACGTATTTGTTTAGCTGAGCTATTAAGTTCATAATTGCTGCTTCGGTATTTGAATGTTCTAGGAAACCAAATTGGCAGCTGTCAAATCCTATTGTGGATCGAATGAATTCAACGATTCTTGCTTTGATGACTTTCTCTACGACTTTAGACAATACACTAAGTAAGGCAATTGGTCTGTAGTTGCCTGGTTGGAGTTTATCTCCTGATTTAAATAAACGAATGAGCGTTGTTTTTTTTTAGTGACAGCGGAAAATTTCCCGTGAACAGGATCTGATTTGTGAATTCAGTTAATCTGCTTAGTATTTCTTCTTTGACTTGTTTTATAACTGTTGCTGTAATATTATCTAGACCTGGTGCACCATTATTTAGTGAGTTAATAATCGCAAGAACTTCAGGTTCAATTGCTAGTTGTAGGAATAGCGACTTCACTTTTACGTTGTTTTTAACACGCTTCATGTTGTTTCTTTGGATTTTGTTGATGCAATCTGTTTCTAGGATGTCTCCTACTTCTATAAGGAAATGATTCATGATGTTCGATATTTCTTGTTCGTCTTTCGTTATGGAAGAGTCTGGTTTCATCATTTCGTTTTTAAGCGACTGTTCTTTGTTAGGGCCGTTGTTGTATAAGGTACGATTTAGGACTTGCCAGATTTTCTTTGGATCGTTTGCTGCCTTTTCAACGTCCTCGTGAAATTTCTTTCTTTTTGCCTTCTAATAATAGCATTTAAATCCTTTTTTTGTTTGTTGCATTCGAGTATTTTTTGTATATTGCTCGGATCATTTTTCATTTTGTTGTACAGCTTTTGTTTGTTTCTAATAAGCTTCAATATTTTGTAATTTATCCATGTATTTTGTCTGCATTTTATTGTCTTAGTGGTGGTGGATTCTTTTATTGCGTTCGATAGTAGATTTGCCAGATTCTCTATTGTATTTATTTGTGGCACGTGAACATTTTGTTTTATCAATTTATGCAGCTGAACGTAATTAATAATATTTTATTTTATTTTTTCCATCTTTTAATGTGTGCATCTAAATACAAAAGATGGCTGAGAATTTGTATACCGAAAAGAATCGTCAAATTCACTTAGATATAAAAAAATATTCATAACTTTAATATGTAATATGACGTCATACTAATAAAGGATATATATATAATAAATCTCATTTTATTGGTGACAAGAACATAAAATAAATACAATAATAGTCTTTTTAAGAACTAAATCAGCAAAAGGATTGTGATATAAAATTGGTGAAACATGTTTCACCTTTGGTCTTCCATAGTTAGATAAAAAATATTAACTTATACACTAGATTAAAAAAAAAAATTTGTTTAAAACAAAAAAAAACACATAACCAAAACATCACATATGCATAATATAAATAATAAAGAATAGGCTTGGCATTTGTTATTAAAATTATTTAAAATACTTAATAATGCGTATACATTCCATGGAATATAACTACATAACAACGCGGCTTACGCACAATATGGCGTAATCAAAACTTTCGCTCTTCTCTTCGTGTGTACATGTTTCGGTGTACGTGGCGACGATGATCATCATCAGTGTGATGTTGTGCGGTGGCATCAATTGTCAACTCTGTATGCTAGTAGCGCGGGTTGCGTCGAAAGTTTAGCCAAACATAACTTATAAAGCCACTGAGTCACCGCCTGCCTCCGTGCCACTTTTTCTTCTTTCTCCTGCTCATCGTACTGAGCACCAGATAAGGATGTAGCGTTGCAATGAGGAAATGTTAAGATGTATGGATAAGGAAGTAGGTTTAAGAATTGGTAGGCGATGGAATGTTGAAAAATCTATTTGCCGCTGCAGATTTTTTAGCGTCTATAGTTGATTAAATTGTAATATTACGTAAGGTCGTTTTTCTTCACGGTCTACTGAACCAGCTTTTCAACTTGCCGTTACTTTATTAAGGTTTTATATCGGTTAATTTTATTATATAATGGCAATCGTTTCTTATTCCCCACTATCATCTCAATCTCCACTTTATCTTCCACTCTTTTGAACCGCCGCTGCATTATGCTCAAACCATTTTGTATATTTCTTCACTACGTACTCGCCATGGACCTGTGGCAGCGGAATAACAACAACGGCATCAGCATAGCAGCTGATTCCTATCAGTATTGACTACACAATGACCTCATTTCAATTTACTTTCCAACGCAGTCTCCTTCACATACGGAAGGAATATGTGCCCGTGTGTTTGTTGATGCGTATGTACGTACAGTTATCTACTGGATCTCTGGATCAGATGCTTCCAGAATAAAGAGTTATTTAGCATAAGGTATGGCTAACTTACGCAAAATTCAGAAACCGTCGCGATAAAATCAGTTTATTTATTTACTCTGCAATATTGGACAATTGTGAAGGCATAGAAATATTTGAAATATAGTCGTGCAGAGAGGTGGGTAGATGCAGAAGTTTTACGCTATTAGTTATAAAAGGCCGCCCACAAGGAAAGATAGGTATAGATTTACATGCTTTATCTAATTAACTTAATCTGGATAAAATCAATTTTGGCAATTAAGGAGATTTTAGTCCACATATTTGACGATGTTATTTATTAATGACGATTTCGGACTAACTATAGTTAGTTATTCTTCAATTTACAATAACCCGACCTATATATTATTGTATATTCTTAAGCAAGCAGGGGATTGTGTTTTGTAGGTTCGCCGTGTGTTTGTTTTACTTCTTGTCGCCCAACATGGCCCTAGATTAATGTATTCGATAACGGTAAATGAGTTCCGCTGGATTTTCCCCTGCAATATTCCCAAACAGAAAGCTCATGTATAATGATACAGGGGTAAACTACATGCAATTTACAAGATGGACGCATCTTAAATGGTACATAAATTATGAACGGTTATAGAGACAAACGCCAGAGCAATGATTATTAATCTTAATTCTTCTATTTAATAAATTTGGTAAAAGCACCTACTTATGGGGTATTAATTTAATATCTCATTCGACACATTTTTCTCCCTCTTCCTGCTTGGAGGACACATCCAAAAACACGACAATTATTTAAATTTTAATTTTCTTCACGGCTGACACTTTCATTGCGCATTAAATATTATAACCGTCCAAAACTAGAAGTTGCAAACAAACTTATTTCCACGCTCAACTCTTTCCTTAAACATTCTGAAATGTCTAGCCGTGGCCCAAATTCATAACTTCATTACTTGAACTTATAAATTCGTTAAAACTTCGAAAAATAAATTTACATTGATATTTTTTATATTTTTCAGACATATAAAAAATAACAAAAATTGCTCGTTGATTAGTTAAAGAGTCCGCAATCCTAAAGATTGGTTGGAAACAGCACGCCATGCCGATCTATCCTGAGCTAATCCCTTAATCTCCCTATAGCTATTCATCTCAACGTCTTCAACTATCTGACTCACATACTCCAATTTAGGCCTACCTACCCCTCTCTTTCCCTCCACTCTACCTTCTATGATCAATTGCATAATCCCCCCATGCCTAAGGATATGCCCTACTAATCTGTCTCTCCTACGCTGTAACACTCTCCAAATACTTCTCTTCTCCCCTACTAACTCTAGTACAGCTTCATTTGTTACTTTATCTTCCCAACCAATCCTCATCATCCTCCTATAACACCACATTTCGAATGCTTGTAATCTACGCTTCTCTTCCTTTCCTATAGTCCACGCCTCACACCCGTACAGTGCTACACTCCAAACGTATACCTTTAGTAATCTTTTTCTAATACCCAAGTCAATATTTGATCTTAAAATCTGTTCTTTTTCTACGAATGCCTTCCTACCCTGTGCTATCCTACACTTTATATCTACCTTGCTTCGATTATCTTTTGTGATTCTACTGCCTAAATAACAAAAATCTGACACTTCTTCGATTCTATTATCTCCTATTGTGATCCTCATTTTTCTACTGCATTCCTTTTTGTCACACCTCATCACTTTAGTTTTACCTATATTTATTTTCATGTTAAAATCCCTAGTCAATACTGCCTGCATACCATTCAATACCCTTTCTAAATTCTTTTCGCTTTCTTCCAATATAGCTATATCGTCGGCGAATCTCAACATATATATTTTCTCTCCCTGTACATTCACACCTACACTATACTCTTCTTTTACTTTGTTTATTGCATCTTCTATATATAGATTAAATAATAACGGTGAGAGTGTACATCCCTGCCGAGCTCCCTTCCCTATTTTTGCTACCTCTTCTTCCCCCTCAATTCTAACTAAGGCAGTTTGGTGTTTATATAAATTAAAAATTATTCTCCTATCCTTATAATCTATGCTCGTTGATAATGATTCTAAACTCGTTGCTATTCTAAACAATTTTATTGTTTCTGCTTTGACCAAAAACAAATATTGAATATTAAAATGACATTTTGTTTAAATTGTGAATTGTACAAATTGTTCATATGGCCTTCGGTCTTTGGAGAATGGGGACGATGGTCGGTAGTCTAAAATATATGAGGCGAGCTTGAATGTAAAATGTTTTGTCATTCCTCAAGTTTCCAGGCACTCAAGGTAAATTTCTCTGTTGTTCTTTCGTCGGCAGCAAAAATAATATAAACATAAAGTAATCACGATTATTTCGTCCTCTTCGCGAAGATATTTTCGCTTTATAGCAACTACAACATATCCATGTTGAATTATGTCCAAATCTCATAGTTAATTTTAGCGATTGTATTGAATAAATAGATATTTAAAATTGGTTTGATTACTACCTCATAAATTCACAAAAAATCTTCAACTAAAAATACTTTCGCTGTAATTTTTATATATTAATGTCCGCAGTTTATGGCACGGCTATTTATTTATTGATAACGGCAAAAAGTCGTGAAAATTATTACATAAATGGTTGTAATGAATGGGATTTTATGTGAATTATCTTTTACAGTTTATACCATCTTTATTGCACGATATATATTTTTCTATCATTCCACATTTTCATTTATTTTTCGTTGTGGTATTTGTAGAATCCTTGGATTTTCAATATAGTTTCAAGCATGAATATATGACAAATATAGATGGACATATGTGTGATGAAATTATTTAGAAAACTTGATTAACGTCAAGTTAATCTTCATTTTCACTCTTTCTGCGAATTAGTATACAATATAAAATGTTTATTGATTTTCAGCATATCCAAACCTAAGGGATTTAGATATGTAGACTACTATTTGTATGAAAATTAGCTTTCGAAAATTATTTCAAATACTTTCTTTGGCGTTGTTCAAAATAGCGAGGAATTGCTCAGCCAAGGAATTGCTTGAATCAAATATGAGAAATGGGATATGTTATATACTGTTATGTCACTTACTACTCCTAAATTGGAATTTTGGTGCTTTTGCGAATTTTAATTAATTTGAAGTATTATTGACAAATATTTTGTGTCAACAGATTGCTTAAGAATCTCAGTTTTTCTGTTTTTTTTTCATATAAAATCTTTTAAGAACATACGAGTATTTAGGATGGCTAAATAACGATTTACATTATGGAAGGAGATTGCAGTATAGGAAGTTTTTTGATATACGCAAAGTTTGATTGCGAAATTTATTAAAACTCGATTATTTGTGGTTAAGCGTTTCCTTCGGGCCATACAGATGTAGAGACTTTCATATATAGAATTCGGTTCCGCGGAAAATAAGAAAAGTTTTGATCCTCAATTCACGAATTGTGTATATTTACTTATTTAAGAAGATTGGGAAGAGGGTAAACTGAATGGTTTTGTTTTCCCAAGTTATTCCTATCTCTGAGTATTACTGGAAAAATATTTTTTTCGATTGACGTGTTTTTCGATTGACGATATTATAAATATAAATAGGGACAATTTATTTTCATAATCAGTTTTTACCAGAGCAATAATTGAAACAATAAAATAATTTATAAAATACATACGAGTATAATAATACAATAAAATTAGTTAAAGAGTCCGCAATCCTAAAGATTGGTTGGAAACAGCACGCCATGCCGATCTATCCTGAGCTAATCCCTTCATCTCCCTATAGCTATTCATCTCAACGTCTTCAACTATCTGACTCACATACTCCAATCTAGGCCTACCTACCCCTCTCTTTCCCTCCACTCTACCTTCTATGATCAATTGCATAATCCCCCCATGCCTAAGAATATGCCCTACTAATCTGTCTCTCCTACGCTGTAACACTCTCCAAATACTTCTCTTCTCCCCTACTAACTCTAGTACAGCTTCATTTGTTACTTTATCTTCCCAACCAATCCTCATCATCCTCCTATAACACCACATTTCAAGTGCTTCTAATCTACGCTTCTCTTACTTTCCTATAGTCCACGCCTCACACCCGTACAGTGCTACACTCCAAACATATACCTTCAGTAATCTTTTTCTAATACCCAAGTCAATATTTGATCTTAAAATCTGTTCTTTTTCTACGAATGCCTTCCTACCCTGTGCTATCCTACACTTTATATCTACCTTGCTTCGATTATCTTTTGTGATTCTACTGCCTAAATAACAAAAATCTGACACTTCTTCGATTCTATTATCTCCTATTGTGATCCTCATTTTTCTGCTGCATTCCTTTTTGTCACACCTCATCACTTTAGTTTTACCCATATTTATTTTCATGTTAAAATCCCTAGTCAATACTGCCTGCATACCATTCAATACCCTTTCTAAATTCTTTTCGCTTTCTTCCAATATAGCTATATCGTCGGCGAATCTCAGCATATATATTTTCTCTCCCTGTACATTCACACCTACACTATACTCTTCTTTTACTTTGTTTATTGCATCTTCTATATATAGATTAAATAATAACGGTGAGAGTGTACATCCCTGCCGAACTCCCTTCCCTATTTTTGCTACCTCTTCTTCCCCCTCAATTCTAACTAAGGCAGTTTGGTGTTTATATAAATTAAAAATTATTCTCCTATCCTGATAATCTATACCCGTTTCTTTTAAAATTCTAAACATTATGTCCCAATCTACATTGTCAAATGCCTTTTCTAAGTCTACAAAAGCTATGCAAGTTACCTTTCCTACCCTCTTTCTTTTTTCTACTACCGTTCTTAGTGCTAGAATCGCCTCTCTCGTCCCTCTGTTTTTCCTGAAACCAAACTGATCTTCTCCTAGCCTTTCCTCTACTTTATTTTCTAATCTCCTATAAATAATCTTTAACAATATCTTCGATGCATGTGATAGTAGGCTAATGGTCCTATAGTTCTCACACAAATTAGCTCCTATTTTCTTTGGCATTGTTACTATTCTACTACGCTGAAAATCCTGTGGTACTTCTCCCTTCTCATATATTTTACAAACTAACCTGTATAATCGCTCCTGCATTTTTTCCCCTGCGTGTTTTATTAATTCGGCTGGTATCATATCAATCCCCGCTGCTTTGTTATTCCGTAAATCATTTAATGCTCTATGAAACTCTGACCTAAGTATGCTAGGACCTAAGTCATCCTCATCTATCTGTTCCACATTTTCTAGCTCCTCCATGTCCTGCCTACCTTTATATAAATCTTCAAGATACTCCTTCCATCTTCTAGCTTTTTCCTTATTTTCTGTGAGTTCCTTACCCTGCTTATCACATATAATGTTACCCTTTGGTTTTACTTTAGAAAAATGTGACTTAATTTTCCTGTAGCCCAAATCTACTTTACCTCTTCTCATATCCTCCTCAATATCCTCACAATTTCCTTTTATCCACTCTTCTTTCGCTAGCTTGCATTAAATAAAATAAAATACATAATTTTTCTAGAATATTTTTTTCCGCGCACAACAAAATTCGAATTATATTTACGTCTTTTCTATTATTTCGATTCAGAATACCAGAAAATATGCTCGTTTAATATGACTATATTCTAAATATTTCTTTAAAGCTTCACATATAGAAAATTTCAATACACCAACATTTCTTTAAGAACACCAGCCAAACAATAAACTCCAGGTCTCATGCAACGGTTCCAGCCTGAAGATTTCTTTACAAAATTATATGATCAGTTTTCGTTCTTTAGAACACAAAGCCAAATAATAAATAGACTATGAGATTTGATTTAATAAAAGTCCTAGGGAATATTATATAATTATTTGCTCTATATCCTTTGGGTTACATTACGAATTTTATGTTAACAAAAAAACAATCGCTTGTATATATTTATTGATTAAATTTTCTTTAAGCTATTTAACATTTTTATAATATAATAAGGATGTGTAGTCGGTGGTACAAAGCTAACTCCACGTCAAATACTTCAATTCGTATGTTGTGTTGCTGAAGAAAAATATGTTATATATTATAGTTAAAACATGAAAGATGGGTAAACTTAAATTTAGGTAAATTAAGAAACAGTTTTCAAAATAAATCTAAAAATTTTATTGTTATATCTCAATTATTTTCATAACGTGAGACTACATCCACATTGAGTATAATTAGATTTGTTGATTTAGTGTAAATATTTAATATAATTAACATTTTTTTTGAAAATTCGTTGTCTAAACAGATTCAATCAAATTTTGGTTCGTAAATGTAACGTTTAAAATATATAATGCGTTCTGAAATATATAACTTAATACACTTTCTGTTTCCCATTTCCAATGAGGCTGGTGAGGCTGTATATGTGAGGCTATGCGAGTCGCAAAACCGGAAATAATGCACCATCTTTCCGCCATCAAATTGGAGACATATAAATAGGCGAAGAGCTTGTCGCATGTATATATGGAACGTTATATATGTGCGTTCAATTCAAACGTCTATACTGCATTAAAACGCTTTTAGTTTCGAATGTATAATGAATAGATTAAACGTCTTGTCATTAAAATGAAGAGTTAATTAATATTTTTCATGGGCCACATGTAATCTAGTAAAAAAAAAATGCGGGAGACTCTCGCGCGGTAGAAGTGAAACTTCTTAGCTCCTAGGAAAAGTTGATTTTATGTATTGCTTTTTTTCCATTTGTTAACGATTTGATTTTGATTGATTTTGATTGATACTCTGATCATCAACGAAAGCATTATTAACTGTAATGTCGTACAGTCTATAAAGAGGAGTTTGGATTAAATTTTGTGTATGATGCACTAGTGGGTGCATTTCTATTTGTCGATGGCTCGCTCAGCTGTATCAGATTCATTTCGTTGATCTCTCACACCGCGTGTATCTTCACGTGCCTGAATCAGTGGCATTCAAATTCTCTATACCACTCACTGTGTCCTCACTTAACGACGGTATCGATTCATCCAGTGTATTTAAGGTCGTTGGAAGGTTGTGTTGTCCACTGTGTTTCTTTAACGCCCTTTGCCTGGCTCGATACTCTCTACTTCTTTCCAAGGTACTTGTTGGCACTTTTCTTGGCGGTTTATTCGCTTTCTTCCGTTCTCTAAAGACTCGCACCCTGTCTGTACTTGTCTTTTTCTCCATTTCACTTTTCACGCAATGGAAATTGTTAGCTAAAAGATTAAGCTGTGTTTGTGTAATATATAATAAAATACGCAAGCGTCTACTGGTTGCCTTATGCCACGTATACGCACAGTACACGCGGCGCATGCGCGTATGCAGAAAATAGCGTTATTTGATATCGAATATTTTTACTCTGTATAAATTAGGGATGGGTAACCGAAAGAATAAAATATTCATGTGCATACACGAGATATTCTGTGGACTGTAAATAAAGGAATTAATTAATGGTGTAAAATTAGTTCTTTATGTGAAATACTGGGATTTGTTTCTCTAACGAATTAATTGTACCGTTTTAATTTTTTTTCTTCGTAAAATAACATATATATTCGTATATTACATGTCAATCAATAAATAAATTTAAAGCCCAGTTAACAATTACCTTTTTATATGTTTATCCATTTTTGATATAATTTTTACATTCGTTTCCATTAAATTTAATAGCTGGTAACATTCGGTATCTACATCTATATACTGTATCCATATCATACTAATATATTCATTGATAATGGTGGCTTAAATCAAATTCGCAACATCGCCGCTGTTGTGCAATGAAATTTGCATTCTGTAAATTTGTCCCATTACAGATGTCGCTATCTCGCTACTCCAGTTACCAGCTATAACCACCACATTGAAATTAATTTTTCTCCTAAAAAAGGCAACTATATATTTTTTTTTAGTTTAAAACGTAACCAAAGAAAAAACGCTCATAAATAGAGATATCAAATATATTTTATAATTTAATTGAAATATCTGGAAATATAGACATTATAGTTGTTAATTACCTATATACCTAGTAAATTTAATTAAATCATTAATGCACTATACTCTCAATTTACATTAGCTTCATATGAAACCTCCAATGTACTAGTTTCTAGTTTATATCTTGATACAAGAGATAAACTAGAAATCTCTTTGAAAGCTACATATGTATAACGATTCACTGCGATAGATACGCAGATTTGTTGTATATAGATCACAAGATATACAGAGCGTTTGGCCAAGTACATTACCAACTTTGTTTTCATATTACTTTCTTAATTTAGTATAGTTTTATTTTAATTTATTCGATTTTATGTCGACTGGATTGCGTTTAAATATTTTTTGCTCGCACTCAAATTGAGCAGTTTATGAATCTTTTTTTTTGTTATAAAATACTCATATTTTTGAGGTTATTTTGACTATGCACATCTCTAATAGTATATACTATCACTAATATATTTAGTAGACCAATTGAAACTAGATTTAAGGAGCATTTAGCTTATTTCAGATTAAATAGAAAAGATAAAAGTGCTGTAGCCGAGCATATTTTCGACTAACTCAGGTCATTCTATTCAAATTAGTTCACTTAAATTACGTAAAAGTGTTTTGTATTATTTCGAGTTAAATGCTTATGAAAGTATATACATAAATATGCATAAATCTAAATCAAATTTAATGAATTTAGATTCGGGTCCAATTTCATGTTGTCTTAGTTAAAGAGTCCGCAATCCTAAAGATTGGTTGGAAACAGCACGCCATGCCGATCTATCCTGAGCTAATCCCTTCATCTCCCTATAGCTATTCATCTCAACGTCTTCAACTATCTGACTCACATACTCCAATTTAGGCCTACCTACCCCTCTCTTTCCCTCCACTCTACCTTCTATGATCAATTGCATAATCCCCCCATGCCTAAGGATATGCCCTACTAATCTGTCTCTCCTACGCTGTAACACTCTCCAAATACTTCTCTTCTCCCCTACTAACTCTAGTACAGCTTCATTTGTTACTTTATCTTCCCAACCAATCCTCATCATCCTCCTATAACACCACATTTCGAATGCTTGTAATCTACGCTTCTCTTCCTTTCCTATAGTCCACGCCTCACACCCGTACAGTGCTACACTCCAAACATATACCTTCAGTAATCTTTTTCTAATACCCAAGTCAATATTTGATCTTAAAATCTGTTCCTTTTCTACGAATGCCTTCCTACCCTGTGCTATCCTACACTTTATATCTACCTTGCTTCGATTATCTTTTGTGATTCTACTGCCTAAATAACAAAAATCTGACACTTCTTCGATTCTATTATCTCCTATTGTGATCCTCATTTTTCTACTGCATTCCTTTTTGTCACACCTCATCACTTTAGTTTTACCTATTTTAATTTTACCATGTTGTCTATTTAATTTATTTAATAAGAACTATTTTTAAATTTATTTTATTATCTTTTGGTTATTTTAGGTTTGACAAACCAATATCTATTGTTAGTTTCCTTACTTATTAATTTATATTGTTTTAAAAGGCTTATGGGTTATATTTGTTTAATTTTTTCAAACTCGGCCTTAAAAATCTTGAAACTGATCGCTTCCTGAAATATTTTCAGAATCATACGACTATGTATGCCCTAACCTTTCTCAATCATTCGTGCATTACATAATCTACTATCTCATTTGCCTTCATTCAATCCGTGTAGTTACATCCCGTTCTAAACAGCATACAAGTTGACTTACAACATCATTCATATATACATTTGCGCATAGGGTACATTCATCTACGAAGCAACGATGCAGATTGAGCGCAGTAATTTAATTCGGGCCCACAATTCAGAATGCAACGCGAATTTTGTCACATCAAATTGGACCGATCCGATTTCCACTACATCATGTCGATCAAAGTGAGACTGATTTTGGACAATTCGTCCCAGAGTGCAATTTTGCGCGTAGCGTTTCAGTGTCAAACTTTTGTCCTAAACAAATATGAGTATTTGAAAAATTTTACACACAATTTATGGCAAATTATATTATACAAAATAAATAACGTCTCAAAAATAGCTCTATATTAAATAGAAAGCATATTAATTATTTACTGCTTGTCATTTAAGAATCCTTGATGTTAAATGTCGGCGGCGAAATGTCCTAGACCCAAGAAATGTTATATGCAATGTACAATTTATTTATTTGCATTTACCTATGGAACAAATAGTGTTAGATTTCTGTAAAAGACAACTAAAATGGATTTTCAGAATTTTGGAGAATGTCAGCCATCAGATAAAATTGGGGCAAAGAATATTTTATTTAATCGAAAATCATGAACATGTTTTGGTTATAATTATACTATTATAGAAATTTCTAATTCTACTACATTTAGCCAAATTAATGTTAAAGTCCATAAAATAGAATAAAATTTTAAATTCAAACCAGTGCCTAAAATTGATCCTTATACAACTGGCAAGGTAATAGTTATTTCACAATTGCATATGAATTATTGTTACTAGTATAATATATAGGTGCTATACAATAATGTAATATCAAAAACTTTACTTGTTGGATCAAATAATGTTTTTTTTAAATAACTCGACATATCACAAAATGTATATGAAATATCCCAGAAATAGTCAGAAACTTATGGTATTAAGAATTGATAATTAAGATTGGGACAAGGATATTATTTTGTTTAATTTCTTTTTCTTTGGAGGACAAATGTTCTGCCAATGACAATGTATACATAGACGTTGCAAGTCTATATACAAAAACGAATCAACTATGAGCGGTTGATTTTCATGTGGCGACATCTGTCGATATCTTCCCCACCAGAACTTGGTGAAGATAACTGAAGATTGCGCTAGTATATTGACCAAATACACGGGAATGAAATTTTGACAATTTTCAACTTAGTGTGGCACCATTGTCTCCCCATAAGTAATATGTTAATTGAATTCAATACGCGCGTTGCGTTCCCAATCGATTTAAACGAAGCATTCGATTACTGTGTTCGAACACGGTCAGCTGTTCGACATCAGCAACATCAAAACAATGAATAAAATGTGTTAAACATTCAACAACCCGGGAGAAATGTATCGAATTGATAAAATTCGATAAAATACATTGTCATTGGCATGAGTTACGATGCACATTTAATAAATATGCGAGCCATATATTAACTTGCACTCCTCAATATATTCCTCTTCTTATACTCCATTAAAAACAATTTTTAAAATGACCAATTCGTAACTTAACCTTCCGTCATCAACAAATATTTCACTTTTGTCACTCGTTACAATTTCTTTATAATTGTACCTAAAGAAGTATACAATTTACTATCTTCAAAACTCTTCAATTTATTTTCTAAAAAATCTTTAACAATTTTCAGTTTAGCAAAAAAAAACAAAAAGGAAATTACATTTCCTTATAAAGAAAATTTGTACTTACTACTTGTTGTGTTTTCTTTTATATATCGTAGGAACCTTGCAGAAAAACGTTTTACATATATATTCTACAAGAAATTTTACAAGAAATTTTAGACAAGATCGAACGTTCGACCCCACGGTGGCAGGCGACCCTTAACGCCGAGATCACTCCGACACTGACAAAACATGATTTTATCAACAGTATGAACTACACCTCTGCCAAAAAATATTAAAATAAAAATCAACGAAAAATCGAAATATTTCAAAGGTATATATATACACCCCTTTTTCACTTTTTCGACGATAATTTCAACTTTTTCCGTTTGAACCGGAAATCAGTAAAATAGAGTTTTAAGAGGATTCATAGTCATTTTGCATTGTTCTGGGCACTTGTTAAACTTCGACCAAAATCAACGAAAAATTGAAATATTTCAAAGGTATATATATACACCCCTTTTTCACTTTTTCGACGATAATTTCAACTTTTTCCGTTTGAACCGGAAATCAGTAAAATAGAGTTTTAAGAGGATTCATAGTCATTTTGCATTGTTCTGGGCACTTGTTAAACTTCGACCAAAATCAACGAAAAATTGAAATATTTCAAAGGTATATATATACACCCCTTTTTCACTTTTTCGACGATAATTTCAACTTTTTCCGTTTGAACCGGAAATCAGTAAATTAGAGTTTTAAGACGATTTATAGACACTTTGCATTGTTTTGGGCACTTGTTAAACTTTGACCAAAATCCACGAAAAATCGAAATATTTCAAAGGTATATATATATATACACCCCTTTTTCACCTTTATCGACGATAATTTCAACTTTTTCCGTTTGAAATCATAAGTTGATTCGTTTTCGTATAGGGACTTGCAACGTCTATGTATACATTGTCATTGGTTCTGCTTTCGTAGAAATACGTATGATTTCGAAACGTTACAGTTAAGGTTTATCATATTAAAGAGATTAATGTTATTGCTGCGCAGTCTAAATATTGAGTAGAGAAAGATATTTAGATTACTGTGACTTTTTTCGCATTCCATCGTTGTGTACTTTGATTTAAACTTATTGTCTTTTTTACTTTCTATGAGAGATGCTTCTTTCTATGGAAAGGCATATAGTGTACGCTGTATATTGATACAGAAAAGACGCATTATCAGCAAGTTAAAGAGTTAGTGAATTTTTTTCCAAGACGAGACAGTTTTGCGAAAACGTTAGTATTGGTTATTCTATAGAGTTGGTCACATGAGAACATTTGTACGTTGAGTGTAACAACAAACATTTATGCCTACGTGCAGAAACTAGTAATATATACAGCATGTCCCAAAAAAACTAAAAAATTGTTTTTGGTCCTGCAAGTACGAAAATTGTCTAAAAAACGACCGGTTTCTTCGTAAACGGTCGATTTTGGTTGTTTCCAATTTCTCTCGCGTTAATAATTTGATTTATCACTAATACTTTGGTCCTGCAGGCACAAAAAAGTCTTTTTGAATTTAAAACGTGGCGTACTACTGAAAATATTTATGTATCCTAAGCTAAGACTAGCTAAATATTTTTGTCAGTCAGGATCTATTCTTAACTTTATTATTTCTTAGAACGTGCACATGATTTTTTCGGTAATACTACAATTATTAATACGTTAAATATAATGGCGGGAGAAATGACTTTTCCACAAGTTCGTTTGTAATTAAAAAATGATGAATTTTGTCAAGGCCTGAAGAGAAACAATAAATTACATACAGGGTTCTAACGTCAAATGAGGAAATTCTTAACAATCAGTTTTTATAATTTTGCAGTTTCCGCTAATAAATAATATTATTTTGAAAGTAATATCCTTTGTTTTTATTTCACTTACAAATGCTTAAATAATAGGTATTTATTTTTATTTATTTTTAATAACTAGATTGTTTGTAATTCGAAATTTCGAAATTCTCTCTTTCTTCTTTAAATTTATTTTGTGCCTAAGTAACATTGCTGAAGACATACAAATTTGGTTTGAATAAGCATGAGAATATAAGCAGAAATACCAATAACATTTCTTTTGTTGTACGAATAAAAGGTCAAGGATAATTCAAGTTCATGCCTAACATTTCCCAAACATTAGATTTACGAGTTTTAAATTCTATTTTACGTTCTTGCCAGAACTATATAATCCCGAAGGAAAGGGGATGCAAAAAGAAAAAGTATTTTATATTGCATTATTTTACCGACGGGGACAAAAGTTTACCATGCCTCTGTTATAACATTATCGAAATTCAAAGTTTAATACTGTTCAAAAAGTTGTTCTTATTACAGAAATAAGAACTTGTCATGAACATTATTAAATAAATGTGCGAACAAAACCAGTCATTGTTACTAATACATTCGGGCTGTAATAATAAATAATAGCGAACATTTAGTTAGCTATAACATTGCCTAGAATGACGGAAGAAATGCCTATATAATTTGCATAAAATTATTCCAAACCGTATTTTCACCAATAAAACTTTTATTGCCTGCTTAATGTGCCTGATCTACATAAAATACACGCTTTTACAGCTGAAATAAATCCTTCTACTTCTAACATCGCCTCGAGTTTATTGCATAGAAATGTTAGGAAATCTATAACTTAGATAAGAACGTTGATTGTCCGAAATTAATAAATTGCCATATAAGGGGATTGTCAGGATAGCCTAAAAAATGTTTAGTTTATGCTCATTTCTTAGTTATAACACATTAGTTAGATGTAGGATTATCATTACTTTAACTAACACTGAAATGTACCTAAAACACATATACACCGTTTTATTGAAATTGGCAAGAAAGTGACAGAAGTTCACGCATCATAAATCAACACCTGTATAATGACTTGACGAATACAGTACAGAGCAGTGCTATTCAAAACAGTATGCGTTAGTCGTACGGCACATTGAATAGTGCTGTGGGTACGCTTGTGTATTGTCAATAGAAAAACTAGGTGTGGCTGAGTACCTTGTGTATATAAGTGCAGCCCTTATGCGCAGTAATGGACGATACTGGTCTGCCACTTAAAAAAAAACGATATTAGCAATAGGAACTTAAATTTTAATCAAGGCCTTTTCCATAATAACATATTTTCTTATCAACTTCAACAATTATTTAATCACAATTAAACTATCCGCTTATTTTGATTGACAGTCTGTATTTAGTGTTAATTTGGGAATCGCGTTGCAAATGAATCGCCAACTTTCGATTCCGTCATTATGCCAAAGTTTTAAACACTTTCTAATACCGGATCCCAACTGGCTAAGCACTTATACACCTGTATAGATTCTATCCGCTAACTTTTCTAATAAACTGAAAATATATTTAATTAAATCGTTATTAAAATAATTGAAAGTTTTTAATTGCTTGCCTTCCTGCAGCTAAAAGGAAGCTGGTAATGTACTGGCCCGGCTATGGTGGAGGAATATACCTATGACGACCCAAGCAAAATCTAATTTCATTAAAAGCTCGAGTATTTTCTTCTGTAGGGAGTGTATCGAATGAGTTTGCGTAGCGTGGAAATATTTAAAAAAACATGCGTGAGACTCTCGCGCGGTAGAAGTGAAACTTCTTAGCTCCTAGGAAAAGTTCATTTTATGCATTGCTTTTTTTCCATTTGTTAACGATTCGATTTTGAATGACACTCTGATCATCAAAGAAAGCATTATTAACTGTAATGTCGTACAGTTTATAAAGAACACACTGTACCTAGCGGATTATTGAAAAATTGTTTATCAAATTCGCGATGAGCAGGTTGAAAGAATGTAAATTTTGTGTATGATGCACTAGTGGGTGCATTTCTATCTGTTGATGGCTCGCTCAGCTGTATCAGATTCATTTCGTTGATCTCTCACACCGCGTGTATCTTCACGTGCCTGAATCAGTGGCATTCAAATTCTCTATACCACTCACTGTGTCCTCACTTAACGATGGTATCGATTCATCCAGTGTATTTGAGGTCGTTGGAAGGTTATGTTGTCCACCGTGTTTCTTTAACGCCCTTTGCCTGGCTCGATACTCTCTACTTCTTTCCAAGGTACTTGTTGGCACTTTTTTTGGCGGTTTATTCGCTTTCTTCCGTTCTCTAAAGGCTCGCACTCTGTCTGTACTTGTATTTTTCTCCATGTCACTTTTCATTAAGCTGTGTTTGTGTAATATATAAAAAAATACGCAAGCGTCTACTGGTTGCCTTATGCCACGTATACGCACAGTACACGCGGCGCATGCGCGTAGCGTGCGTTTCACTTTTCGTGACGTTCGGGCCAATTTGCCCTACCGCGCCTATAGAAGTTTCACTTAAAAAAATAATATAGACTTGTTCAAGAGTATCTTCAATATATATGCTCCCTTTGTATATATAAACATTTATATATGTTTATACCAAAATAAAATAATTGTTTTACACAATATGAAATAATCAATAAGTAAACGAAAGCAAAACAACATTTAACTTTTAGCGAAAAAACTGCATATTAATAATTTTTTATATAAATATCAAATAAAACTTGGATATGAAATTATAAATATCCTCTTAAACCGTGTTTAGTTTGATTTCTGATTCAATCTGTATATATAATAAATATATACAGGTGTAACATCGGCTAAAATTGCCAGTAATTTAATATATTTCCTTACGCATTCCACGCGGATAATTAATTTGATCGCAGACTTACTGTTTCATGTAAATGCGTTATTTGCCACTTGTCTACCGAATTTTCAACGTTATTTCAGATAATTATATCAATTATTGTATCTACTCGCCAATGAGGCGATAGAAACAAACTAAGCGTAATATCAAAGATCTATCTAATAATTAATTATGAACGTTTTTGTTATGTGTTTATAATTTTAGCGATTTATTTTATAACATGTCAATTTTTAATCTGATTATTATATTATTGAAGGATTTTTTAACGTAAGTATTAATAAGGATCACAAATTTCGTTATATGTAGAATTTATTGAAAAAATAGTTAAATCCTAATCATAATATGAGAGGATTTAACTATGAGAAGAGGATATGAGAAGAGGTAAAGTAGATTTGGGCTACAGGAAAATTAAGTCACATTTTTCTAAAGTAAAACCAAAGGGTAACATTATATGTGATAAGCAGGGTAAGGAACTCACAGAAAATAAGGAAAAAGCTAGAAGATGGAAGGAGTATCTTGAAGATTTATATAAAGGTAGGCAGGACATGGAGGAGCTAGAAAATGTGGAACAGATAGATGAGGATGACTTAGGTCCTAGCATACTTAGGTCAGAGTTTCATAGAGCATTAAATGATTTACGGAATAACAAAGCAGCGGGGATTGATATGATACCAGCCGAATTAATAAAACACGCAGGGGAAAAAATGCAGGAGCGATTATACAGGTTAGTTTGTAAAATATATGAGAAGGGAGAAGTACCACAGGATTTTCAGCGTAGTAGAATAGTAACAATGCCAAAGAAAATAGGAGCTAATTTGTGTGAGAACTATAGGACCATTAGCCTACTATCACATGCATCGAAGATATTGTTAAAGATTATTTATAGGAGATTAGAAAATAAAGTAGAGGAAAGGCTAGGAGAAGATCAGTTTGGTTTTAGGAAAAACAGAGGGACGAGAGAGGCGATTCTAGCACTAAGAACGGTAGTAGAAAAAAGAAAGAGGGTAGGAAAGGTAACTTGCATAGCTTTTGTAGACTTAGAAAAGGCATTTGACAATGTAGATTGGGACATAATGTTTAGAATTTTAAAAGAAACGGGTATAGATTATCAGGATAGGAGAATAATTTTTAATTTATATAAACACCAAACTGCCTTAGTTAGAATTGAGGGGGAAGAAGAGGTAGCAACAATAGGGAAGGGAGTTCGGCAGGGATGTACACTCTCACCGTTATTATTTAATCTATATATAGAAGATGCAATAAACAAAGTAAAAGAAGAGTATAGTGTAGGTGTGAATGTACAGGGAGAGAAAATATATATGTTGAGATTCGCCGACGATATAGCTATATTGGAAGAAAGCGAAAAGAATTTAGAAAGGGTATTGAATGGTATGCAGGCAGTATTGACTAGGGATTTTAACATGAAAATAAATATAGGTAAAACTAAAGTGATGAGGTGTGACAAAAAGGAATGCAGTAGAAAAATGAGGATCACAATAGGAGATAATAGAATCGAAGAAGTGTCAGATTTTTGTTATTTAGGCAGTAGAATCACAAAAGATAATCGAAGCAAGGTAGATATAAAGTGTAGGATAGCACAGGGTAGGAAGGCATTCGTAGAAAAGGAACAGATTTTAAGATCAAATATTGACTTGGGTATTAGAAAAAGATTACTGAAGGTATATGTTTGGAGTGTAGCACTGTACGGGTGTGAGGCGTGGACTATAGGAAAGGAAGAGAAGCGTAGATTACAAGCATTCGAAATGTGGTGTTATAGGAGGATGATGAGGATTGGTTGGGAAGATAAAGTAACAAATGAAGCTGTACTAGAGTTAGTAGGGGAGAAGAGAAGTATCTGGAGAGTGTTACAGCGTAGGAGAGACAGATTAGTAGGGCATATTCTTAGGCATGGGGGGATTATGCAATTGATCATAGAAGGTAGAGTGGAGGGAAAGAGAGGGGTAGGTAGGCCTAGATTGGAGTATGTGAGTCAGATAGTTGCAGACGTTGAGATGAATAGCTATAGGGAGATGAAGGGATTAGCTCAGGATAGATCGGCATGGCGTGCTGTTTCCAACCAATCTTTAGGATTGCGGACTCTTTAACTAACTAATCATAATTTGATTTTAATAAAGTAATAGTGAATTAATATTACTTCTAACAACGAGTTATTATAGTATAGAATATCACCCAAATATCGTGACTTAAAGCATTAAGTAGCTAGATGTACATTTCGAAGGCCATGCCTCCATCTTCAATAGCACAAGCTAAAAACTAAATAAAATACCTCTGTCACGAATCGTGATTTAAGGAGATTTAAGGAGCATTTAGCTCATTTCAGATTAAATAGAAAAGATACAAGTGCTGTAGCCGAGCATATTTTTGAATCAGGTCTAAAACTAATTATCAGTCTCGTATAAAAAAATTTAACACTGATTTAAAAATATATATTCTTAAGGCGTGGAGAATAGGATAGAATAATCAATATATATAAGCAGAAGCTTTTGATATGTTCCTTCAGAAAAAGTCGCTGCGGAGTGAGAAGATGAAATTACATACATCGAATTTTTCGATATTGCTTTACAATAGCTTTAGAATATTGAAAGAAAATTTGGGAAGTGACATTTTATTGTACCCAGCTTAGTTTATAATATTTATATTTTGTTTCAACTCGGGTGTAATCGCTCGATTTCCTTTTGCATAATCAGAATACATTATGGTATGTTGCTTAAAGGTGGCGCATCTGTAGCTTACCTGCACGTCGGGCCGTTAGAAATTCATTTAAAATTTAAATAATCAGGCGCATGTTACAGTTTCCAGTCAGGTAGGTTTCTAATTAGCTAACAATATAACGTTGCACACAGACCGTGGTAGGACGATGCCTCCAGTTTCAGCGAACGTCATTCTTTGGACAAGGGCGGGACAAACTACGTAATTAATTAATTAACCATTTAAAAACTATGGGGTACCTCCAGCTAAATTATGTATCTCGCCATTATGCAGTCAGTTTATTTTATTAATATTTCTTTTTCCATCGTCCTTAGTTTTGATTTCCTTTTGATGTGATATAAATCAACCTGGACTAACTTAGTCGGATTTATTCTTCATTTGCATAACATATTACGGTGATTGAATTATCAATCGTTCTTATTTGTTATTCGATCAAAATTACAACAGTTTTCCCGAACCTTATATACGATCTACACTCCCAACACATCTACAGACATAAAGTCCACGGGAGAAGCAAGAGTGCTACTCACAAGCTAGAGGCACTTTTGTTCGCCTTAAGCTCACCACATTTGAATGCCGCGCACATACGTTGCGTTGTGTTATAAAGGTGCACAATATGGTATAGTCCTTTTCCCGCCACACGACGTACTTATATCAGTAGCCTAAAGATAAAACTGAACAAGTCCAAATTTTCACCGAGGCGTTGTATTGAAACAATACGAAACTGATCTATTATTATTATTAATGATAATGCGAACCACGTCATTTTTCGTTTATTTGCATCAAATTGTGCAAAAGCGTCCATAAAATATAATTCGCCACTGCTTCAATATGTAAAATGAACCTAATCAAAATTTGGACTTGTTCAGTTTTACCACTAACCGATTATACTTCTGCACCTCCTCCTAGCCTGCGGCAAATTAGATAAAAAGCCGCTTACATGTATTACATGCATGTCTATCTGTATATCCTAAGTAAATAGTGTATTGTGTAGAAAACTACAAAAGTTGTTGTTTGTATCATTGTCAATGACAATGTATACACAGACGTTGCAAGTATATATACAAAAACGAATCAACTTTAAGCGGTTGATTTTCATGTGGCGACATCTGTCGATATCTTCCCCACCAGAACTTGGTGAAGATAACTGAAGATTGCGCTAGTATATTGACCAAATACACGGGAACGAAATTTTGACAATTTTCAACTTAGTGTGGCTCCATTGTCTCCCCATAAGCAATATGTTAATTGAATTCAATACGCGCGTTGCATCCCCAATCGACTTCAACCAAGCATTCGATTACTGTGTTCGAACACGGTCAGCTGTTCGACTTCAGCAACATCAAAACAATGAATAAAATGTGTTAAACATTCAACAACCCGGGAGAAATGTATCGAATTAATAAAATTCGATAAATACATTGTCATTGGCATTAGTTACAATGCACAGTTGATAAATATGCGAGCCATATATTAACTTGCACTCCTCAATATATTCCTCCTTCCTAAAAACAATGTTTAAAATGCCCAATGCGTCACTTAAACTTGTGTCATCCACAAATATTTCAGTTCTGTCACTCATTACAATTTATTTATAATTCTACCTAAAGAAGTATTAATAATTGTACCTAAAGAAGTATACAATTTACTACCTTCAAAACTCTTCAATTTATTTATTTTTAAATCTTTAACAATTTTCAGTTTAGCAAAAAAAAACAAAAAGGAAATTACTTCATTTCCTTCATCAAGAAAATTTGTACTTACTACTTGTTGTGTTGTCTTTTATATATCGTCGGAACCTTGCAGAAAAACGTTTTACATATATATTTTACAAGAAATTTTACAAGAAATTTTAGACAAGATCGAACGTTCGACCCCACGGTGGCAGGCGACCCTTAACGCCGAGACCACTCCGACACCGACAAAACATGATTTTATAAACAGTATGAACTACACCTCTGCCAAAAAATATTAAAATAAAAATCAACGAAAAATCGAAATATTTCAAAAGTATATATACACCCCTTTTTCACATTTTTTGACGATAATTTCAACTTTTTCCGTTTGAACCGGAAATCCGTAAAATAGAGTTTTAAAACGATTTATAGTCATTTTGCATTGTTTTGGGCACTTGTTAAGCTTTGACCAAAATCATCGAAAAATCGAAATATTTCAAAAGTATATATACACCCCTTTTTCACTTTTTCGACGATGATTTCAACTTTTTCCGTTTGAACCGGAAATCAGTAAAATAGAGTTTTAAGACGATTTATAGTCATTTTGCATTGTTTTGGGCACTTGTTAAGCTTTGACCAAAATCAACGAAAAATCGAAATATTTCAAAAGTATATATACACCCCTTTTTCACATTTTTCGACGATAATTTCAACTTTTTCCGTTTGAACCGGAAATCAGTAAAATAGAGTTTTAAGACGATTTATAGTCATTTTGCATTGTTTTGGGCACTTGTTAAACTTTGACCAAAATCGACGAAACATCTAAATATTTCAAAGGTATATATATACACCCCTTTTTCATTTTTTTCGACGATATTTTTTCAGCACGCCATATTAATCAGTCTTAAGCTAAATTCTTATTGACAAATAAAATAATCACCGTTAGATAGTTTGTGCTTAACGTGTAAGCGTTCTTTTAATTTCTATAAATAATATTACCCTTCATGGATATAATGATGTAGGTAGAACGGAAAAATTACAAAAGTACTTTAGAAACTTTTTGATAGTTGTTACCTGTTCCAACATGTTGCTGTCGTATGCAAATTTTGTTAATTATTTTATTAATACAATTTTTATACAATATTTAATTTTGATAATAATAATAATAATCATCTTTAGTGAGTTGACAAATTTACAAATTAATGATACTAAAGAATATACGATATAAAAATAGTACAATAATATACAAAAATAGTACAATAATAAATACAATAAACTATCAATTACAATAAATCATGTCTTCTTAAAAGTGAAGTTCAACTTGCGCATTAATACATAAATAAATGGTATTAGTATAATAATGTATATGCTGGTTTACCACTTGGGTTAAGTACAAGTGATAAATCCTCAAGAAATGTTAGTTGTTACAATTAAAATAATTAGGTAATTCATTCATTTTTAGCGAAGCAAATTACACGTTCCTTATTGCTCTAATTTTTCACGATTTATGTTTATAAATGCGTATAACAATAAATCAATTTTTTTTGGCATTTTTTTCATTTCCCATTATACTATTGTACATGTACTATATGCACGAAGTGTGTAAACTACGCCTTTTTGTATCGTTGTTTGAAAAATATCTCGTTACAAATTTTTACAAAGTGGGATACTATACGGCTCTAATATAGAGGTAATCCAGATGCTCCCTGGATTCGGAATCATGTGTTTCTATATATCATCTGCATTACGAGCCAGCCTCATTTTTCGATAGCAATTCGACCTAGTTTAGACCAACAATAGTCCATTTGATTTATTGCCGTATTTTGAATAGCCATTCATCACACACAGTTTATTCAAATGTATACTACTGCCACAGACTGTTATTTGAAGACATCAAACAGTGTAGTAGCAAAATTTGAAGGTTTCTCAACAGCACGTTTACTGTTCTGTTTTTGCGTAGTTTTCAGTATAGGTGACCAATGACCATGTCTTGGTTCATTTAAAATTACAGGTCAGAAAAGTATACCTTGCAATGAAATTTCCCCGATATACGCTGCATTTTTATCTAATAAAAAGCTTTTCCTGAAATAAAATGAAAATGAAAATCGTCACATCTTAAATTTTATTAAAAATTTCGTACATTCCATCACTCATGGAGGAGTAATTGAAAACGTTTTGGTAGATATTTCGAGATATATATCTTAATTAAAAAAACGATTGACATTTAAATAATGCCATACACTTCTATATTTAAATCATTTAGTTTTGAAGTGTAAAATGTTATTTATTAATTATTACATTATTTATATTACAAGCGTTTTTATTTGAGTGTTTGAGGTCTATAGCTTTGGTTTCGTTTCGAATTTAATCATTCCAAGCAATAATCCAAAAATTTGTCAAACACCTGAGAAAGCGTGTATATTTATGATTTCGTGTATTGCAAACAGGGAAAAAATAAATCGCTTATAGCTTTTCTAGTGATTAATGGTGTCCAGCTTTTTACAAAAGAATGTATTAAAAATATTTTTATTTGCGGGTTTGGAAAATGCAACGCAAATAAAATAGGCCGTATATAACCAACATAAATGAAAAATTAATTAAATAAAACAAAATTATATCCAATAAAACTTCATTAGATCGCAAAAACTAGATTTTGCGGAAAAAGAGATTAATAATAAAAAAAAAAGTTCACGAGTTAATTTCAAAATGGATCAAATTTGATTAACTATATAGTATTTTATAAACCGGAATGTTTTTTTACATTTCGCTGCTCTTTCGTAAATCAGGGTATTATATATCCAAGTTTTAATTGTGGCTAAAACCTCAAATTTGGTAATTTGAATGCATTGAATATTATTGAAGTCACTTGATGAATATCCAGCTTTCGCTGTGTATAAATTCCATTAAACTACGCCACTGCTGTTAGAGCGAATGGCAATTATTTAAGAGTATATATAGTTGTTGAAATACTGTAACGCTCAATCCAAAAAACAAGAATATCTTTTAATAATTCGAACTATGTCAGCCCGTTCTACAATTTTATTGCTAACTATCTTAACAATATGGAAAATCTTACACTAACATTAAACGAAGTAAATGTGTTAAATCTTATATCTTAATCCTAAATATCCTGATTGTTTGACACGTGCTTATATTTGGCAGTTCTAGCTACAAATATCAACAGCTTCCAAAATGAAAAAATTCTGTTTAATATAAATATTTAGTGTACCTTTATAACGACGACTTTTTCTTGAATATAGTACGGAGTTGTTAGATCCAGTTAGTTAGTTAGTTAGTTAAAGAGTCCGCAATCCTAAAGATTGGTTGGAAACAGCACGTCATGCCGATCTATCCTGAGCTAATCCCTTCATCTCCCTATAGCTATTCATCTCAACGTCTTCAACTATCTGACTCACATACTCCAATCTAGGCCTACCTACCCCTCTCTTTCCCTCCACTCTACCTTCTATGATCAATTGCATAATCCCCCCATGCCTAAGGATATGCCCTACTAATCTGTCTCTCCTACGCTGTAACACTCTCCAAATACTTCTCTTCTCCCCTACTAACTCTAGTACAGCTTCATTTGTTACTTTATCTTCCCAACCAATCCTCATCATCCTCCTATAACACCACATTTCGAATGCTTGTAATCTACGCTTCTCTTCCTTTCCTATAGTCCACGCCTCACACCCGTACAGTGCTACACTCCAAACATATACCTCCAGTAATCTTTTTCTAATACCCAAGTCAATATTTGATCTTAAAATCTGTTCCTTTTCTACGAATGCCTTCCTACCCTGTGCTATCCTACACTTTATATCTACCTTGCTTCGATTATCTTTTGTGATTCTACTGCCTAAATAACAAAAATCTGACACTTCTTCGATTCTATTATCTCCTATTGTGATCCTCATTTTTCTACTGCATTCCTTTTTGTCACACATCATCACTTTAGTTTTACCTATATTTATTTTCATGTTAAAATCCCTAGTCAATACTGCCTGCATACCATTCAATACCCTTTCTAAATTCTTTTCGCTTTCTTCCAATATAGCTATATCGTCGGCGAATCTCAACATATATATTTTCTCTCCCTGTACATTCACACCTACACTATACTCTTCTTTTACTTTGTTTGTTGCATCTTCTATATATAGATTAAATAATAACGGTGAAAGTGTACATCCCTGCCGAACTCCCTTCCCTATTTTTGCTACCTCTTCTTCCCCTTCAATTCTAACTAAGGCAGTTTGGTGCTTATGTAAATTAAAAATTATTCTCCTATCCTTATAATCTATACCCGTTTCTTTTAAAATTCTAAACATTATGTCCCAATCTACATTATCAAATGCCTTTTCTAAATCTACAAAAGCTATGCAAGTTACCTTTCCTACCCTCTTTCTTTTTTCTACTACCGTTCTTAGTACTAGAATCGCCTCCCTCGTCCCTCTGTTTTTCCTAAAACCAAACTGATCTTCCCCTAGCCTTTCCTCTACTTTATTTTCTAATCTCCTATAAATAATCTTTAACAATATCTTCGATGCATGTGATAGTAGACTAATGGTCCTATAGTTCTCACACAAATTAGCTCCTATTTTCTTCGGCATTGTTACTATTCTACTACGCTGAAAATCCTGTGGTACTTCTCCCTTCTCATATTTAGATCCAAGTTAGATCCAAGTTAACAAAAATGATTGCTATTAAGAGAGAGTTGCTTTAACTTTTCCTTTATTGTGATAAAATTATCAAATTTATATATAAGTCATTTTTTATATCTTGGCGGACCTAATTCATCCTCTACTGCGCATAAGGGTTGAGCTTCCAGTACCATTGTTGCCATATATGAATAAAAAAACTTCAGTACAAAGTGCTCAAATTGTAAACTGTATAGCAAAATTTAGATTGAGAATATTTAATGTGGCTTCGATTAAAGTCCACTATTTAGTAAAAAGTTTCCAGTTATTTATTATTTGTTTTGATCAATTATGCTAATATAATACTCGCTGTATTTGTTGGCTGTCGATATGACAACATTGCAGTAATTTTGACCACACCCTCAAATGACAAAAATGCAGTGGCGAGCATCTCTTCACGAGCATATGGTTTCGGGGTGTTGAAGCGGCTGGTACATTTTAATTTTTTTTTGTTATCCTTGGTCTTATGCATAAACTAGTCTTAATTTGTAATGCGCAATAGAAGGGGCGGGCCCGCCACTTAAAAAAAAGAAATTTATACCTACAAAATAGCTTATACCTTCAATTACGGTGCAGATTACATCAATTGAACGTAAGGGTTTATTGAAAGTGGTAGCAACTGGACATCATATCTATAAATAATTGAAAATATTGGATATATACAATAAGTAGTGATTATCAAATGATATGTTGAATTCTTTTTATTTATATTCTTGCTTTTATCATGAAATGCAATTGCTGTTTAAAATTCAATTGAAGATTTCTCATCTATTATATTAATCACAATTTTGTCACATATCAACAATCACACGTCGTCTGCGAAGACGGCACAACTAATCTTTGTAACAAATGGCGGGGTCATTACTAAGAAACAGAGCGTACTCTACATCACTCTACTCACCCTATGTACTCGGTGCATCTTCCTCCCACGATCGTTTGCTCTTATGATCCCACACCATTAAACAAATGACAGCGAACTGCGTTTTCAGCTATTCTTCTACAATATATGGGACTACAGAAACTAGACGCCACTCTCTTAGTCGATAGACGGCTAAATAAAGTAACCATCGGCAAATGATTGTAAAAGAAGTTCAGGTAGATTGCGAAAGGTGTGGAAGAATGCAACAGTAATTTAGAGGAAGTGAAGGAAGTATGTCGGAAGATTAACGAATTCAAAGTTAAAGTCCAATTTCTTTGAGTATCTTGACAGGCTGATAAATTGTTTAAACGCTTACGCCTGTGGCTACGTTCCAAGTACTATTGTAGGGTAACATCTCAAGAAATAGTGGCTCATGTGAGAGTAAAGTTTCGTAACAATTTCAATCAAAATGATTGGGACATTAGTTTGCCGGTTTCGCTTGCTTGGGTCGGTGTGGGTTACTGCAGTTAAGTACAGTAACTGGTAACTAGTAACTAAATATCTGCAAGATGCTGCAGTTTTACAGGGAGTCGGTATTCAATTGACTAGCCCTCGACTATTAATTAACAAAGGTTGACACTGAAAGAAGAAAGTTGCGGAAAATAGCTACGAACAAGAATATGCAAATTTATTGTTTATCGCTTCGAAATGGGATAAATTGTCAACCATTAGTAATGGGAAGAAATCCATAGATGATATATTAAGATAAATATTAATTCGAACAAATGACTAAAATCGATACTAAAGATTCCCGACCGTTAATTGCACATATTAAATAAATGACATAAAAAAATTAGTATACAATAGTGCTGTCAAATTTCCTCTTGTGAACCGGTAACCCGGTACAGTCCATTGTCACCGGTGCACTGGTGCACCGCTTACCGGTACGTATGGTACGTACCGGGACGCAAAAATAAATCGGTGCACCGAATCCGTTGATGCACCGGTATGGTATGAATTGGTGCATTGATACGTACGGTACGGACCGGTGCATCGGTAAGCTTGGTACGTGTAGTACGGTCCATACCATACGTACCGGTTTTCCATAGTATCTGATAGTGGTCTCCTATAAACTTAACGAAAAAGGCGAAAGGGCGCGGGTAAGAGAAAGGAAATAGTGGAATGGAACGAATAGAATGAATTCACCCTCCTCAGAAAGTTAAAGCAACTGTGGAATCTATGTGCTCATTTATTAGCAGTTTATTATATTTTTGTAGATAATTGATATAAAAAAATAAATAATGTTAATAATTGATATAATAAATGAATAAATGATATTTATAATTTATAATTGATAAATATCTCTTGATGACCAATCTGTTTTTGATTCATAGTATTAAAATTTAGATTTAGGCGCTGCTTCATTTCTTGTACTTTCAAAATTTGTACTGATATTTCGAAACGGCCCATTTTTTGTAAACCGCTGTACCGGTGCCCACTGCACATTAGCGCGTTGCAGTACACACCGGTGCGGTGGTACACACCGGTGCGGCGGTACACAGCGGTGCAGCGGTACATAGCGGTGCAGCGGTACACACCGGTACGTCAGTACACAGCGGTGCGGCGGTACGTAACGGTACGTATGGGCGTACCACGAAAGGAAAAGTAACCGGTCCCCAACAAAAGTTGGACCGGTGCGCCGGTACACCGGATTACGTGACAGCACTAGTATAGAATATCAACCAAATACCAACTTTAAGTTACGGTATTTGTATTATATTCTATACTATTATTTAACACCGTAGTTATAATTTTTAAATTATAAAAAGATTGTTTGAAAATCATTTTTATTTCCTGTTTTACCTTCAGCAATATGGAAGTAAAGATAATAATGACTGACATTAAAATGTTCACACTAACGTAAGGCTTTAATATATAAATGTAGGAAATGAGGAGCGCAGCTTGCGCCCATGGCCACACAGCCGCATGGCCGCCAAGCCATTATATTCGTTTCGAAATTGCAGGCGGCTCGTAAATCTTGCAGCTATAAAACAGTTTCTGGTTTGTGTGTATAAGTGTTCTGGCAAACAGACACAAGTGGCCGGAACTGTTATTTCCCTATAAAAGTTTAAATACCTGAAAAATTAATATTTTACATGCATCTTTATTGTCTTACGATAAATCTGCATGATTTGGACATTTAGAGCCCGAAGACATAAGGGATATTGCAAAAATTCGACCTTAACTCATACTCATATTTTCATTTTTCATAACTCATATTTTCTCGAGTTATTTTGTCTGTCCATCGTCGAAATATAAAAATATGCAGAAAATAGCTAATGTACCTTTTAAAATGGAAGAATCCTTCATTATATTTTTCGCGCTAATTATAAAAAAAATTAAAGAAAATCAGCCGCAGTTGTATCTTCAGAAAAATACTCTTTCGTTTCAGTAATTTCAATTAATATTTTATCCTGTTACCATTATTATTATCGCTTATAATATATTTAAGATATACAGTTTAATTTATTAGCCAATAGAATTAATTAGTGATAACGTTTTTGTAAAATCGTCACTACGGCGTTAAATAATTGTATAAAACATCACCCAAAATTTAATTTTATAACCCAGTATAAAACACCTCCCCCAAAAATCACATTTTGTCAAATCAGTTTTTGGGTGATGTTTTATACAACGATATCATTTTAGTAAATAATACAGCAAGGACTCACACAGCTTTATACTCATTACAATTATACAATTATATTGTGTAAAATCTACATAAACTATTTCAAATATGTACATAATGTTATTATTTTAAAATTGAAACTAAAATTTGTTTTAACTGAATTTTTGATATTTCAGAAGTTTAGTTAAAACATTATAATAAAAATATAAATATTTAAATACCCACTCACTGATATTGACTTTAGTTATTGTACAACTGTTTCATTTATTGATAGAGCTACAAAAAACTTCTTTAAATATATTAACGATTATTTAACTGAACCACAATAACAGATTTATTCATTTTTATTGAAGTGAAACTTCTATAGGCGCGGTAGGGCAAATTGGCCTGAACGTTAAGAAAAGTGAAACATGCTACGCGCATGCGCCGCGTGTACTATACAAACATAGCTTAATCTATTAGCTAACAATTTCCATTGTGTGAAAAGTGAAATGGAGAAAAAGACAAGTACAGACAGAGTGCGAGCCTTTAGAGAACGGAAGAAAGCGAATAAACCGCCAAGAAAAGTGCCAACAAGTACCTTGGCAAGAAGTAGAGAGTATCGAGCCAGGTAAAGGGCGTTAAAGAAATACGATGGATAACATAACCTTCCAACGACCTGAAATACACTGGATGAATCGATACCGTCGTTAAGTGAGGACACAGTTAGTGGTATAGAGAATTTGAATGCCACTGATTTAGGCACGTGAAGATACACGCGATGTGAGAGATCAACGAAATGAATCTGATACAGCTGAGCGAGCCATCTATAAATAGAAATGCACCCACTAGTGCATCATACACAAAATTTAATCCAAACTCCTCTTTATAGAGTGTACGACATTACAGTTAATAATACTTTCTTTGATGATCAGAGTGTCAATCAAAATCAATCAAAATCAAATCGTTAACAAATGGAAAAAAAGCAATGCATAAAATCAACTTTTCCTAGGAGCTAAGAAGTGTTATTTCTACCGCGCGAGAGCTTCACCCATATTTTTTTTTTGTTATGCTTGTGTTATTATACAGAATGTGTAATATTCAAAATTAGTTATCTAATATAATTAAATAAAAAAATCTGTCGAAGTAAGAAATGTATTGTGTGATTTTTCAAGGATCACTCGGTATTTTCTTCGATATATACATGCCAAATAATGACATTTATAGCCAAATATATTGCCATATAATAGAATAGAATATGTGATAAGATTTGTTCAACCATAAATAATTTATCGAACGAAAATTTGATCTACTTTCTGAAACTTATTGTCATGAAATATTAATATCCTGTAAATTGTGTACAGTGAGTAACGTTTGTAAATTTTATATAGATTACGATACTTCTGCATATTTTAAAATTGAATTTTAACAAATTAAATACGAACTATAATAATTTTTAATGAGGGTAAAGTACGAAATATATTTTATAGTGTTCTTGATGGTATGAAAGACTGAGCTCTAGATTACATAACTGTGCATAGATGCTTCCATATTAAATGGGTGCAATTCTGACAAAATCTCTTCTGTGCCATAAGTTATAATAATTGTATTAACGTCTGTGTCATTTGCATGAAACAGTGCTGGCGTGATGTGGTGAATGTGGCGTAAACGGAAACTATCGTTAAAGCTTTTCGCTTATCTAGAAACTCGAGAGGAACGATAGGATTGGTGCAGATCAAAATAGATTATACATAAAGGGAATATTATATTTATAATATAACGGAAATTTAGTTTGTCGTGGTAAAATGTACTAGCACATAGTTCGCTTCAAAAAAATGGGATAATAGGACATGTTTTTCTCCTATGATTTTTCAGAGGAGAAATTTGATTCCAGTGATTTTTTTTTAGATATGAACAGTACAACTTCTAAAAAGTCAAAATTGTCAAAATAATATATGAGATAAAAATAGATTTTTATTGTTTAGAAGAGAAGCGGACAGGTGTTTTATTTGAATTGCACTACAACAGGTTTACTTTTCGGAAACGAAAATAAATTAGCTATAAAATGACTTATAATGACTTATAAAATGACTTATAAATGTATTTCCAATAGTCAATCACGAACTTACGATTTCGAACGACTCTTTCATGAAATATATCTATATAATAAAATAATATGTAAAAAAGCACAAATAATTTTTTTTTACATATTTAACTCTAAGGTGTTTTATAATTTCTTTGTCGAAATTGTTTTTGGTGAATATACCAAGCTATTCCAAAACTCCAACTTAAGTAGTAAGAGTCTGGCAAATTTTTCCGATGGTATGCTAGTTTTTGCTAGTTTAAATTTTTTTGATCAAATTAAAACTCAATTTTGAGAAACTCTTATAAAAAGTCACTAAAATTGCATATACCATCAAAATGTGTTCATGAACACAATTAATATTAAATGAAAATATATTTTTTGTTGAAAAGTTGATAGCGACAAGTAAAATTGTTAGTGTATTTTTGAAAGAAGTATTTTGATTTTGACATTGTTGAAGCAAAATACAATTTGAATTTTAATATATATATATATATATATATATATATATATATATATATATATATATAATAGGTAGAGACAATTAGATAATAATAATAATTTTTATTGGGCAAAATTGAAAAAAAATAAAAAAATTTACATGAAAGAGAAAAAGGACGTAAGTTTGCCACAAAGGGCGAAGTAAAACGCAACATAATATATATAGCAAAAAGTGAATTATAGAAAAATAAATGGTTTTTTTCCAATTAACCCAATATAACAATGAAAACAATAATTAATTAATGAGTTAAAGATGCTTTGTCGTGCTATTTGTGAAATTCAAATGTAATGAAAGATACAAATTTCTGAAATTAAAATGTTATCGTGAAATAATTACAAGATAAAAATAGTAAATTTTGACATTTTTTTCGATAATTTACAAACCTTTATGAACAACGTTTACACACAACATAATTCGAAATTATAAATTTAATTAATTAAAATTAAAAATTAAATAATAAAATAAAAATAAAAATAGTTCATGAAATAATAATTGCGCTATACGCATATACATATATCTTCAACAGATTTATATATAGCTAGTTAGTTAAAGAGTCCGCAATCCTAAAGATTGGTTGGAAACAGCACGCCATGCCGATCTATCCTGAGCTAATCCCTTCATCTCCCTATAGCTATTCATCTCAACGTCTTCAACTATCTGACTCACATACTCCAATCTAGGCCTACCTACCCCTCTCTTTCCCTCCACTCTACCTTCTATGATCAATTGCATAATCCCCCCATGCCTAAGAATATGCCCTACTAATCTGTCTCTCCTACGCTGTAACACTCTCCAAATACTTCTCTTCTCCCCTACTAACTCTAGTACAGCTTCATTTGTTACTTTATCTTCCCAACCAATCCTCATCATCCTCCTATAACACCACATTTCGAATGCTTGTAATCTACGCTTCTCTTCCTTTCCTATAGTCCACGCCTCACACCCGTACAGTGCTACACTCCAATCATATACCTTCAGTAATCTTTTTCTAATACCCAAGTCAATATTTGATCTTAAAATCTGTTCCTTTTCTACGAATGCCTTCCTACCCTGTGCTATCCTACACTTTATATCTACCTTGCTTCGATTATCTTTTGTGATTCTACTGCCTAAATAACAAAAATCTGACACTTCTTCGATTCTATTATCTCCTATTGTGATCCTCATTTTTCTACTGCATTCCTTTTTGTCACACCTCATCACTTTAGTTTTACCTATATTTATTTTCATGTTAAAATCCCTAGTCAATACTGCCTGCATACCATTCAATACCCTTTCTAAATTCTTTTCGCTTTCTTCGAATATAGCTATATCGTCGGCGAATCTCAACATATATATTTTCTCTCCCTGTACATTCACACCTACACTATACTCTTCTTTTACTTTGTTTATTGCATCTTCTATATATAGATTAAATAATAACGGTGAAAGTGTACATCCCTGCCGAACTCCCTTCCCTATTTTTGCTACCTCTTCTTCCCCCTCAATTCTAACTAAGGCAGTTTGGTGTTTATATAAATTAAAAATTATTCTCCTATCCTTATAATCTATACCCGTTTCTTTTAAAATTCTAAACATTATGTCCCAATCTACATTATCAAATGCCTTTTCTAAATCTACAAAAGCTATGCAAGTTACCTTTCCTACCCTCTTTCTTTTTTCTACTACCGTTCTTAGTGCTAGAATCGCCTCCCTCGTCCCTCTGTTTTTCCTAAAACCAAACTGATCTTCTCCTAGCCTTTCCTCTACTTTATTTTCTAATCTCCTATAAATAATCTTTAACAATATCTTCGATGCATGTGATAGTAGACTAATGGTCCTATAGTTCTCACACAAATTAGCTCCTATTTTCTTCGGCATTGTTACTATTCTACTACGCTGAAAATCCTGTGGTACTTCTCCCTTCTCATATATTTTACAAACTAACCTGTATAATCGCTCCTGCATTTTTTCCCCTGCGTGTTTTATTAATTCGGCTGGTATCATATCAACCCCCGCTGCTTTGTTATTCCGTAAATCATTTAATGCTCTATGAAATTCTGACCTAAGTATGCTAGGACCTAAGTCATCCTCATCTATCTGTTCCACACTTTCTAGCTCCTCCATGTCCTGCCTACCTTTATATAAATCTTCAAGATACTCCTTCCATCTTCTAGCTTTTTCCTTATTTTCTGTGAGTTCCTTACCCTGCTTATCACATATAATGTTACCCTTTGGTTTTACTTTAGAAAAATGTGATTTAATTTTCCTGTAGCCCAAATCTACTTTACCTCTTCTCATATCCTCCTCAATATCCTCACAATTTCCTTTTATCCACTCTTCTTTCGCTAGCTTGCATTTCCTATTAATTAAGTTCCTTAGTTCCTTATATTTTTTCTGTCCTGCTTCTGTGTTTCCAATTTTAATTTTCCTTCTTGCTTCTATCATTTCAACTATTTCTTCCGTGATCCATTCCCTCCTACCTGCCCTTTTCTTTGTGCCTAATACTTCATTTGCTGCTGTAGTTAACCCATTTCTGATTTCCCTCCATTATATATAGCTATGTACCTAAATTATATAGTTGTATAGCTAAGTACTTAAAGATGTAAATTTGATAACCTATGCCGTATATTGAACTAGATATCAATACTATGCTATATAATGTGTAGAGACGTAGAATTCGTCTAATAGACAATAATTAATGTCAAGCTCCAGTTAAATATAATATATTGATATGGAATTCTGAACAGGACAATTAAGGTATAATCAAGTCTGCAATATTACAATTCACAATTGTCTTGATTATTAGGATGCATTTGTGATAATGATTATGGAAAACAATAGAAATTTAATATACTTTAAAGGTATACCTAATCACAAATATATAATTAAAAATAGATATTTCACAAATCGACTTTTAAATTGTTATTTTCTCCTATGCGTTTCTGTATATTTTAAAATATCGAGTTTATTCAGAACTTCCTTACGTTAAAAATCAAGAGTTCATTTTTTCATATGAAAATTGTAATTTTTTATGAAACATTCGGTATATCGCACATTCGTTTGTATTGTTAAAAGCTATTGTATAATAAGTGAGAGTTCTACTAAACATGTTGTTAGATAGCGTACCTATATGTATGTAATTACAGTCGGTTAATTGGAAATTTTGTTTTCAGGCAACGTTGATTGACTTTTTCGATGTTCAATATAATCAAATATCGTACAGGGTGTTTCTATTTTTAAGGTTTTTATAATAGACGTACCCTTTTATTGTTCAAAAATTTGTTCAAAAATCAGCAAGCTATGCGAATCTGTCTTTAACTAACTCGTTCATTTCTTTGCAAGTATTTGTCACACTTCGACATGTATTTCTCTTTTTTTGCTGTACCACCATTTTAACAGACCTTTTTAATTTTTTACGATATTTTAATCTACATTCGGTATTGGTTTAAATCGATTTATTATAAGGAAAGATAAATAATGATTAATACATAAAATGAATATAAAAAATATATTTTTTCAAAAAACAACAATTTCCTAAATGAACCTTCTATTTTTCTATTACCTCTGATTAATTTAGAAGACGAAGAGGTGTTCTCGATTCATCTTATATTCTAAATGTTAAGCTTTATTTAGATTTTCCTCATTTTAAATATCCAATATTATTTAGAATTTAGTAGAATATTACGATTTGATATCTTGCTATTTTCTAAATGAACCTTCTATTTTTCTATTAACTCTGATTAATTTAGAAGACGAAGAGGTGTTCTCGATTCATCTTATATTCTAAATGTTAAGCTTTATTTAGATTTTCCTCATTTTAAATATCCAATATTATTTAGAATTTAGTAGAATATTACGATTTGATATCTTGCTATTTTCTAAATGAACCTTCTATTTTTCTATTAACTCTGATTAATTTAGAAGACGAAGAGGTGTTCTCGATTCATCTTATATTCTAAATGTTAAGCTTTATTTAGATTTTCCTCATTTTAAATATCCAATATTATTTAGAATTTAGTAGAATATTACGATTTGATATCTTGCGGGATACCCTGTATTTCGCAGGAAGCACAGGACTTTGTATGCATGTCTATATGACTGTTTGTATGAGAATCGATGATTTTGTGTTTTGAGCAGATATTGATTTGACGATGTTTCTCAAATATTCCGCATTGTAGAAAATACTAATAGAAAATATTGCTACTAGCAAATTTTCGTCGAATGAGTAGAAGATTTGGTATTTTTTAATGTTTGAATTAAATTTCATTAATGTGTAGTAGCGATGGCAAACTGTAGGTCACTTTGAGGACCTAGTTCGTAGTTCATTTCAATGTACCGTTCACGAACTATAGGTCGTGAACTACTACATCTTTTAAAAGTGAACTAATTCACGACCTATATGAAATACATGGACATATTGAAAATAAGCCCATTTTTTCTCAATATAAAAATATTAAATGGTAAAAAATAAATAGAATCGTTTTGTTTGGCGTTATAATTTATATTTTCTATTCCCAATCTTTTCTGTTCAAACTTCAAAGCTTTGATTTGATATTAAGTGATTGCATTGCACTCAATATGAAATAGAAGAACTATAAGATTTAGATGTTTATTTTTGCATTATTGCAAAAATTTGCTATGGCATGACATATTTAAGAACATATTTAATCTTGCAAATATATTAATTATATTATTCCAAATGAAATCTGATACCAACATATAAATATTGCATCGAGTTTCCTATTTCGTTCCGTTCACCAACACACTTTATCACAAAATAAATGTTAGTACTGTATATGTAATGTATACTATACTGCATCGTTTACGAGTCGTTGTGATTCATGAACGGTTTAGTAGACGACGGGTTCAGGACCTAGTACAAGTACATCAATACGTACACCATTTAATTCATAGTTCACGAGATAGGTCATAGTGACTTATAGGTCGTTGCAAAACATCGTCACAGTACGCCCGTCATTTGATTGAACCGTTCACAGTGAACGGTTCGCGAGTGAATTACACATCGCTAATGTGTAGAACAAATTCTAGTTTTGCTATTAAAAAATATCGAATTATGACTTTAATTACTCTATACCTCATTGACTATTCCTTTTAATATCTGCGATTTTTTAGTATAGTTTTATTTTTTCAAAAGTTACGATATTGCTAATTCTAACGAATAAAAATGATATAGATAATTGTATATTTTTGCATAATTTTATTACAATTTATTATAATTACATACAATTGTTTTTTTTTTTTAATTTACTTGATATTGACAATAAAATTTAATCTCTCGTGACATCGAAACAGATATTTATGAATTTGAATAATGCATCATATGCAAATGTCAGTGATAATTACATTTTTGTTTTCTCTAAATCCATGGATATTTTAATCACTTTTAGCTTTGCAAAACTGTCATAAGGTAATCAGCTGCAAAACATATTCTATAGACGTACGAATTACGCAGAATGTGAATTTAATTATGTTACAATTTTTAGATAAATATTTATGAACTCTTCCGCAGAAAGAATTTTCAACAAAATTAGCATGCTCATACGATAATCCCACTCAAAAGCCAATTTGTTTGAATTATTTGATTGTGTCTCTTTGATGTGCCAGACGATTAGAGCCTCGCTATGCCGGTAGGGGGCGCTCATGCACTGTGAAAATTGTATTACAGCTTTGATCGGTTAACCGCTAATAGATACATTCCACTACTTCATGAAATTGTCTTTGAATCGCTCAATTGCCATCCGACTTTAACATATTGGTTTTAAACATTGCGCAGCAAATTCGCGTAATATTCAACCTGTTCATGATTAATTGAAGAGATTTATAATTTTCACATTTGCATCCGTTCCTACTTAATATATTATGTTAAATTTGACATCCTGTTGCGGGAATTGTTATAATTGGAATGCACAGCCAAATTTGCAGATTGAATTTTAATGGACAAATTTCAATATTGTTTCAAGTATAGTATTATTGAATATTGCTTTGAATCGTAATTATATATTCAGAATGAATTGCCACTGCATGATCTATTGGCAATTAATTTCATAATCTCATTTGTAATGTTATATAGACCTACTTTGTATATATAATTATCAGTATTATTAAATAATTTTATATTTTTCTCTGATTGTTGTTCGCATAAGCCATAAATATTATATATATATGAATATTCCTTATTGGTAATAATTTTTTTATTGAATAACAGCTGTATTGCATATTAATTAGGCCAAAATTGACAATACATAATTCACAGTCACAACGTAAATAATTCTTCGATAATTGCGATATACGTTCATATCATTTCCCACATAATTGTTATAATAATAATAGTGTACTTGCTATTTAAATACCCTGAAACTATTTACGTATGGGTGTAATAAAAACGCAGCAACTACATAATGACTATGTAGCTAAATATCAATACGCCAATAGATCATTCATGTTTCATATAAAACATGTTACCATGTAATATGTAATAAAATGCATCAAGTGTAATATATTATTTACAACTAAATGTCGAAATTACCCTGCAAAATTTTTCATCGTAAATTTTCGATAAGACTATAAATTTATTAACGTCAGAGAGCTGGAAATGTCTAAAAACAATCACTTTCAACGAATACAAGCGTTTTTAGACATTTTCGTACTTATCGTACTAAAACTGTATTTTTCACGACAAAAAATATTTTTTATCTCCGAAAATAAATTTATTAACGTCAGACAGCTGGAATGGTCTAAAAACGACCACTTTCAACGAACACAAGCGTTTTTAGACATATTCGTACTTCTCGTACTAAAACTGTATTTTTCACGACAAAAAATATTTTTTATCTCCGAAAATAAATTTATTAACGTCAGACAGCTGGAAACGTCTAAAATCGATCACTTTCAACAAATACAAGCGTTTTTAGACATTTTCGTACTTCTCGTACTAAAACTGTATTTTTCACGACAAAAAATATTTTTTATCTCTAAAAATACATTTATTAACGTCAGAGAGATGGAAACGTCTAAAAACGATCACTTTCAACGAATACAAGCGTTTTTAGACATTTTCGTACTTCTCGTACTAAAACTGTATTTTTCACGACAAAAAATATTTTTTATCTCCGAAAATAAATTTATTAACGTCAGACAGCTGGAAACGTCTAAAATCGATCACTTTCAACAAATACAAGCGTTTTTAGACATTTTCGTACTTCTCGTACTAAAACTGTATTTTTCACGACAAAAAATATTTTTTATCTCCGAAAATAAATTTATTAACGTGAGAGAGCTGGAAACGTCTAAAAACGACCACTTTCAACGAACACAAGCGTTTTTAAAAAACATTTTCGTACTTCTCGGACTAAAATTGCATTTTTCACGACAAAAAATATTTTTTATCTCTGAAAATAAATTTATTAACGTCAGAAAGCTGGAATGGTCTAAAAACGACCACTTTCAACGAATACAAGAGTTTTTAGACATTTTCGTACTTCTCGTACATATTTTTTTTAAATATATATTTTTTTTTTCGTACATATTTTTACATTTAATAAGTTGCAATGACTTTTTATTTCGAAACAAATAATTCTGTCACTTTTTACATTTATCAATTTATTTTGTTGTTTCTAATATATTTTTTTTAATATATTTGACTGTAGTCTTTTTGCGATTTGTCACGATTGTCGCTTAAGTAGTTTCTGACGTGAATATCATTGGTTTGAATCGTAAAATTAAAAATAAACCATTTGAAAAGCCTTCTCAAAAGATCTGCATTGATTGATTAAAATATAGTTCATTTTTATGAGCTTCGATGTTGCAATTTAATTTCCTAATAGCACGTTAAATTAACCATATTGCTCGCAATGAACCCAATCTATTTGGTGTACTTATTTTAATTCGAAGAGCAGTTTAGCTGTTGAGTATATAACTGTATGGTGGTGGCTCTCACGTCGCTGTGTCTTCTTCAAACGCCTTGAATCTTTGACTTTTGCTCAAAGCCTCAAGGATATCGTTCAATTAAGCGGAAAACAAAAAAGTTTCGATAGTTCTCCATCAACCGATGACGATACTGTAAGATCACCATGTCTTCTGAAGAAATATGAAACTATACGGTATATTAATGGTTTAAAAATTAATTTAAAAAATAATCTACTATGCCCAATATATTTACATTACACGAAATAATATTTATTATAGTATATTAAAGAACGAATTTTATAAGGCAGGTTTTATTGCATGAGTTCAAGTTTTCTAAAGAACGAGTGTTTTATAATGAGTTATGAAATAAGTTTTTTATACTATTTTTTTCTAATTTATGCCTTTTTAAAATAAAAAATCGAAATTTAAAAATTTAGGGAATTTTTTGATTGTTGGTAGTAGCTACTGACACGTTCGAAACATTTGAAATAAATTGTCAAATAAATTAAAATTAATCTATTTGTTGCTTTCTTTTGTAGTTTGACGTTTGATAACTGGCAAGCAGAGCTACCAACTATGAAACAGTAAATTGCACTATGCTATAAGAGAACTCAAATTCGCTATAAATCAGCAGCTTTATTAGAAACGCAAATTCGAAAAAATAATATTTATTCGTCGTAATTTCATAAACATTGTTCCGAACTACAAATTATAACGTTCTTACAGTTTACATTATTTGAAATATCCGTTTTATATATAATATTATCTTAATTATCAGATGGTGGAAAAGTTGAGCAGGCAGTAAATAAATCTTCAGAAATTTCTCGAATATCCGCGATTTAACAAACGCTTGTTACGAAGTGAAATTTAATATTGGTTTCTCTAGCGCCGAAGTAAACTAAAATTTAAATATCTTCAACTTGAATTATATTACGTACGTAATATACATAAGATATCAAAAACTACACTTTCACAAAATCAATTTTCACCAAATTTAATTTTATCGATAATAGGACAATTTTCAAAACACAAACATTTTCAATCTGTTACCAATGAAAGTGCGAATGTTGTACAAACGAAATTTCACGTCAGCTTCTATTTAGTTTCCCTACAATTGAATTGAGCATTTTTTTCATGTTTTTAATTCGCACTTTTACTAAATGTGTATAATCCTGTATCGTGGCAAATAATTCTGCATTTCGCGGGGTGTATATTAGATCTATGTGTGTGTTGTGTCTGTCTGTGTATCTGTGCGCGTTTCACTATGTATATGTGTGTATTTCTTCGGGCGAAACTTTCAACAAACTCGCAATACTAACGATCAACGAACTAAGATTACTTATGTGCACATATGCATCGTACAGAGCATCGAGTGAATTAAACAAAAAAAAAATGCTAGTGCAATCATTTGTTTGGAAGCTGGCGACCATTCCTTAAAAAATGAATGCGAGATTTACTTTTTCAAAATTCGATGCGGATTTAAAATTGATGCATTTTAACATACATTAATTTTACGTAACCGGTGATTGAATATTTACATAAATGCTAATGACGTTGTTTTTTTTTTTTGTTCTAATAAAGTTTACGCTGTATGTGTACTTACATGTAAATTGTAACTTAGTAGGTATATATATTTCGCTGATATAGTACAGTAGACTCTCACGACTTGCTCGTGAAGTAATTGAGTTTTCAAGTAGAGATGTGCATTATGGAATTTACACTACATGATTATTATACATGCAAATAGATTACAAGAGCCCCCCAAATTTGTATCATACACTTTGTAACTGTAACACTTCACACAATATCTGTAGAAAATTGAACAAACGTCAATTTCAAACAGTATGTTGTTTATAAAGCGACGCTTAATTCTAATTTTATATAGGCGACGTTTATTTGAATTGAATTTTGAGTTTTACAAGCGTTTTGAAGTACTCTAATAATTGATTCCTCATAAATAAATCCACCGTCATAGCTGCCAATTTTATATTTGCAATGGTACTCAATTGGTATGATTATTAACAAAATATAACATTATTAAACGACTCAAATAAAAAGAATGTTTTTATTTAAAAGTTGATGAGGGAATTAGTTAGTTAAAGAGTCCGCAATCCTAAAGATTGGTTGGAAACAGCACGCCATGCCGATCTATCCTGAGCTAATCCCTTCATCTCCCTATAGCTATTCATCTCAACGTCTTCAACTATCTGACTCACATACTCCAATCTAGGCCTACCTACCCCTCTCTTTCCCTCCACTCTACCTTCTATGATCAATTGCATAATCCCCCCCATGCCTAAGGATATGCCCTACTAATCTGTCTCTCCTACGCTGTAACACTCTCCAAATACTTCTCTTCTCCCCTACTAACTCTAGTACAGCTTCATTTGTTACTTTATCTTCCCAACCAATCCTCATCATCCTCCTATAACACCACATTTCGAATGCTTGTAATCTACGCTTCTCTTCCTTTCCTATAGTCCACGCCTCACACCCGTACAGTGCTACACTCCAAACATATACCTTCAGTAATCTTTTTCTAATACCCAAGTCAATATTTGATCTTAAAATCTGTTCCTTTTCTACGAATGCCTTCCTACCCTGTGCTATCCTACACTTTATATCTACCTTGCTTCGATTATCTTTTGTGATTCTACTGCCTAAATAACAAAAATCTGACACTTCTTCGATTCTATTATCTCCTATTGTGATCCTCATTTTTCTACTGCATTCCTTTTTGTCACACCTCATCACTTTAGTTTTACCTATATTTATTTTCATGTTAAAATCCCTAGTCAATACTGCCTGCATACCATTCAATACCCTTTCTAAATTCTTTTCGCTTTCTTCGAATATAGCTATATCGTCGGCGAATCTCAACATATATATTTTCTCTCCCTGTACATTCACACCTACACTATACTCTTCTTTTACTTTGTTTATTGCATGTTCTATATATAGATTAAATAATAACGGTGAAAGTGTACATCCCTGCCGAACTCCCTTCCCTATTTTTGCTACCTCTTCTTCCCCCTCAATTCTAACTAAGGCAGTTTGGTGTTTATATAAATTAAAAATTATTCTCCTATCCTTATAATCTATACCCGTTTCTTTTAAAATTCTAAACATTATGTCCCAATCTACATTATCAAATGCCTTTTCTAAATCTACAAAAGTTATGCAAGTTACCTTTCCTACCCTATTTCTTTTTTCTACTACCCTTCTTAGTGCTAGAATCGCCTCTCTCGTCCCTCTGTTTTTCCTAAAACCAAACTGATCTTCTCCTAGCCTTTCCTCTACTTTATTTTCTAATCTCCTATAAATAATCTTTAACAATATCTTCGATGCATGTGATAGTAGACTAATGGTCCTATAGTTCTCACACAAATTAGCTCCTATTTTCTTCGGCATTGTTACTATTCTACTACGCTGAAAATCCTGTGGTACTTCTCCCTTCTCATATATTTTACAAACTAACCTGTATAATCGCTCCTGCATTTTTTCCCCTGCGTGTTTTATTAATTCGGCTGGTATCATATCAAGCCCCGCTGCTTTGTTATTCCGTAAATCATTTAATGCTCTATGAAACTCTGACCTAAGTATGCTAGGACCTAAGTCATCCTATTGAGGGAATAAATTTGTTATTTTAGACAAACATGATTATTTAAATAGATGTGATAAACTCGTTTCTAACGGACCTTATCAAGAAATTAAAAAAGATCCGCGTAATCAAATTACAAAGACATAATTAACCTATTCATGTCATTAAGCTAACATGTCATAACCTATTCTTCAGAGAAAACTTTCAATTCCAAATCCAAAAATAAATAAACTTGGTAAATTTGTAAGACCAATAGTGTCCAACATATTTCGAAATGGTTAGCAAATGTACTTAATAATTTTTATTTCGATAGTTTCGCTGTAAAAAATTCTTTTAGAATTCATTAATAATGTTAAAGATTTAACACTATCAAATAATGAAATACTTATTTCATTTGATGTTTAATAATGTTTTGCGGTGGTAATTACTGAAGATGGGGGCATAGCCTTCGAAATGTACATCTAGTTACTTAAGTTACGGTATTTGGTTGATATTCTATACTATTATTAACAGACACAAACATTTTGCAACATAAAATACAAAACCTGTTGAAAATTAATACACGTTTATTTTCCACATGGTTATTTTTTTTATATATATTTTCGACGATAAAAAAAATGTTGTTAATCAATTGGCAAGTTAATATCTCGTTAATTTTGTTTGTATAACGTTATATTTGATATAATTTTGAATAGAATATTTTCTAATGTCTATGTCAAATTTCAATCACTTTTTATTATCCTAACTCTTATCCATAGATAGATATAGATAGATAGAATGTTCTTTATTTTTCTGAACACAGAACAACAACAATAGCTCTTATGTAATATGTAAAGAAAAATAGTGTCGATTTAACAAAATGAAAAAATTTCATAAATATTATTATACATTTCCAAAATATTCTCGTATGGTTCCATATTACATATATAATCAAAACATTGATGTTTAAACTCAGTAAATTTTTCAATATGTTTTATCCATTCAGGCAAGCTTTGTATACTTTAACTATCATAAACATAATAAAATAATGTTCATTATTATGAATACTGTCTGGTCCTCAATGACAAATCGATGTGTCCTCCCCGTGTATATTAATCTGGCGAAATGCCCCAGCCAAGAGGCTACCAGAAGACACACAATACAAATCGGCCCATTGCGTTGTATTAATACCGTAATCTGCATCGATCTGCTGATTTGCCAACTCTCATAGACAGAATAAAGGCTTCTATATCTTCTTCCAGCCTCACATGTGCGTAATCGGACATATTACAGTTCTCACCCAAAAATTGTTGCATGTACGAATTTTTAAGCATTTATGAACACGAAATAAAATTTTCGTTGGGTAAGGGTACATTATGTAACGTTTTTTCTTTATTAACTTATCTGCTGGTATTTATATATTTTACATAAATGCTTTTCAACATGCGGTAGATGTTTCAATAGCTTAAGAATAATTTCTTAATATACTACAGTAGACAATTTCCAATTGTAAGTTTTAACACAGGCATCTTTATTTTCTGGTGGAAGGAACTTATTTCTGGCAGTTATTTTTGAGTTTGCAGCCAGTAAATATTATTGTAGGACGTGAATATCTGTATAAATATTTGCCGATTTATAGCTTCCATTTAGATTCAGTAACGGCAGATTCGGTGGCCGCCACTGGGGGAGGACAGCGGAGGACAGGGACTTCTGAAGCGGATATCATATGATTTTCTATATTATATTACGCTGTACAGATACACTCTTACATTTTACACAGGATTAGTAGAAAGCAGCAAAAAAAATCAAGAAATATGATTTTTTTAGTAGATATTAACCAATGTAAGAAATGCCATTAACTGGAAGCTGTATTATTTTAACTTATTTAACAGCGAGAATTGAATAAATTTGTAATTCATAAAATAGAAAGTTTGAACACTATTTTTGCATTACTTATGCAAATGTTATTTCATTTCCTTTCGTTGTGGATTTTATTTAGCTACATGTTGGCTCTAAAAACGATTATATTCTGAATATATTTCTCAATGACCCTGCTATTTTACTATATCTCTTACATATAGCAAGACAAACAAACAAGGGGACTACTATATATATTGGGGAATTACTGGGGCCTATAACATTATATTATTTTGTGCTATATGCTAAAAATAATTGTCCTAATATCTCTTCGGAGCATCCAGAATCGCGGTCATAAACTGTATAATGAGCTCCGTCCTTCCCCGTTTGATGTTGCATCTATGAGTAGATATTGTTTTGTTCTTTTCGCCTCGATCCCAAAAACCGTAGAAAATTTTCTTAAGTTGTGTACTTTAGTTTCTATCAATTTGATGTTTCTTTTTAGCTATTTTCTATTATAAAATTATTACAAAACACTTGAGGTTTATTTCGATGCAAAGCGATACATTAATTTTTAGTTTACCAATTTCTTTTTTGGAAATATTTCTCTATTGTATGAAAATTAACTAAGTTAGATTCCATTCCAAGTAATTATGATACATTCCAATAAAAATCTTTTACATCTTACATGTTTATGTGTACAAATGCATGTGTAAATTATACCAGAAGCTTTTTAAGAAATATGAATGGTAATTAATGATCGATGTTGTGTGTTTTCCCAAAAAAACTAAAAGTTAGATATATATACAAAAAATAAGCACTTACAAATCGAACATTACTGTCGCTACTTAAGTAAATGATGGATGTATGTATCCCTCGTTGGTAACATCCGCCCTCGATCAGGTGTATATTCTTGACACCATCAAAACAAAGGTTATGATCAAAACACGGTTGTGATCGCGTTATTCTGCACTAGATAGTCATTTATCTCCTGGATGAAGACAGGAGCGGCCGTGGTCTGGGCGAGTATCGCATGATGCCATTGCCGAGTCCATCAATATCCGATTACATCAACTTATCAAGCAAGCTGTCTGGATCTTTCTCAGACAGGATAACGTAAATGCAGGTGTAGGATCTTGAGTTAGTTGACGGTTCGCCATGCTCGTTTTATAAAAAGGGTTTATATTTCTTTCTACTCTGCAAAGCGAAACGAAACGTTTTAAACATATATTATTTCCAAATTCTGCCACTGCTTCATTAAAGTCATATGGGAATTTTTTATATTCCGAAGTAATTATTTGGCGACCTAATGGCTGGGACGAAAGATCCATTAGTGCGTGTGCGATCTGAATGGGATGTGCGATGTATATGAGAAGATATGCTGCGCTCAGCAATTATATTGAAAAATAGTCTGCTAACGACTTTTACCCTCCGCCACGATCAGGACGGAGGCTGCGAATGGAAAGATAACTTTTACTATTATGGGTTAAGTGAGAACGATCATTTGACAGTTTCAAAGGTGAAAAGAAAACTACGATGTGAAAGAATAATCGATGAAGTTGATGAACATTGTTTTTGAAATATATCAAAGAAAATGTTTTCAGTATTGTAACCAATCTATGAACGAAGTCTTATTAAATTATAAACTCCGTTTGGAAATAGGCAAAGGAAAATAAATGTTAATTGGAAAGCTATATGTAAATTAAAAAAAAGTTGCTACGGTGTTAAATAATTGTATATTAATCGCGGTTAGTGTCAAAGGTATTTTATTTTGTTTTTATCTTGTGCTATTGAAGATGGGGACATGGCCTTCGAAATGCGCATCTAGTTATTATATATATAATTAAATGTTAGTATTAGATTATCAAAAAGCGTAAAGCTTTGTTGTAATAATATAAATTCATTAAATTGATTCAATTGGATAAGAAATCTAGATATAATTTAAATATGACTTAATAGTAAAATTGCTCTTGTTTTGTTATGCAAATCGTTAATTTTTTTTAAATTTAATGGTATTGATTTTTACATAATAAGCAAGTAATGGCGTATCAGCTCCATTTGTCTACTATCATTTAATTGAGAGTCTTAGTTTCAGATAATAGCTTTGTTACGAAAAAATAAAATATTAATCGTACAAGTTTTTTTAGTTAGTTAAAGAGTCCGCAATCCTAAAGATTGGTTGGAAACAGCACGCCATGCCGATCTATCCTGAGCTAATCCCTTCATCTCCCTATAGCTATTCATCTCAACGTCTTCAACTATCTGACTCACATACTCCAATCTAGGCCTACCTACCCCTCTCTTTCCCTCCACTCTACCTTCTATGATCAATTGCATAATCCCCCCATGCCTAAGAATATGCCCTACTAATCTGTCTCTCCTACGCTGTAACACTCTCCAAATACTTCTCTTCTCCCCTACTAACTCTAGTACAGCTTCATTTGTTACTTTATCTTCCCAACCAATCCTCATCATCCTCCTATAACACCACATTTCGAATGCTTGTAATCTACGCTTCTCTTCCTTTCCTATAGTCCACGCCTCACACCCGTACAGTGCTACACTCCAAACATATACCTTCAGTAATCTTTTTCTAATACCCAAGTCAATATTTGATCTTAAAATCTGTTCTTTTTCTACGAATGCCTTCCTACCCTGTGCTATCCTACACTTTATATCTACCTTGCTTCGATTATCTTTTGTGATTCTACTGCCTAAATAACAAAAATCTGACACTTCTTCGATTCTATTATCTCCTATTGAGATCCTCATTTTTCTACTGCATTCCTTTTTGTCACACCTCATCACTTTAGTTTTACCTATATTTATTTTCATGTTAAAATCCCTAGTCAATACTGCCTGCATACCATTCAATACCCTTTCTAAATTCTTTTCGCTTTCTTCCAATATAGCTATATCGTCGGCGAATCTCAACATATATATTTTCTCTCCCTGTACATTCACACCTACACTATACTCTTCTTTTACTTTGTTTATTGCATGTTCTATATATAGATTAAATAATAACGATGAAAGTGTACATCCCTGCCGAACTCCCTTCCCTATTTTTGCTACCTCTTCTTTCCCCTCAATTCTAACTAAGGCAGTTTGGTGTTTATATAAATTAAAAATTATTCTCCTATCCTTATAATCTATACCCGTTTCTTTTAAAATTCTAAACATTCTGTCCCAATCTACATTATCAAATGCCTTTTCTAAGTCTACAAAAGCTATGCAAGTTACCTTTCCTACCCTATTTCTTTTTTCTACTACCGTTCTTAGTGCTAGAATCGCCTCTCTCGTCCCTCTGTTTTTCCTAAAACCAAACTGATCTTCTCCTAGCCTTTCCTCTACTTTATTTTCTAATCTCCTATAAATAATCTTTAACAATATCTTCGATGCATGTGATAGTAGGCTAATGGTCCTATAGTTCTCACACAAATTAGCTCATATTTTCTTCGGCATTGTTACTATTCTAGTTTTTTTAATCTATAAAAATTTCGATATGATATATAGCGAAAATGTTGATATATAAATGATATATAAAAATACATACTTGTTGCGTCTATTTATATTTAAAAATGAAATGCTGCGATATGTACAATCGTGGCCAATTAAATTGTTCGTAAATAGAAATATCGCTCGATTTATATTCTGTATTTTTATATATCAGAGTTTTAGCGTTCGTACAAAGAACTGTGCCAGCTGAATTATTGTATGGGCATTTTTAGCATCTACGAGTGTACATACGAATATGTAACCCTGAAGCAGAAGGTATTCTTTCTCCCTTATCTCTGCTATAGGGATAAAATGTATGCGTACCACATTTGTATAGAATGGACGGAATGGCCTATAATATAATATCCAATTTCTCGGAATGGGACTGACCCACCAAATTTACCCGTTGTCGCATATTTGCATCTAAAAAGAACATTTTTTTCCATGTACATATAGCTGTATATATATACATGGTGGACATTTTAAATCGTACTTTTCCTCAATTTAGTCATCATGAATTTACCAAATATGTACAAGCATCGTTTTATGTTTTACGTAGTTAAAGAAGGCACTCCATGACTTTTTAATATTTAAATTCAACTGAAGATAATTAACAATAAGATGTATGCAATTTTCAACTTTATTTGATCACTTTTGTTCATACGGATTATTTGTATTCTTATCAAATAATTAATAATATGCGCATGGCATTAATTAAACAACTTTTATAATTTGGGTGTAATAATTACGACCTCATAGTTTTTTTTATTAAGATTATTATGCTACCCAATAAGCCAACAACCATTTTCTTGCGACTCTTGGTTCATATAGAAACGTCGATTTCGCAATAAGGATGCGACAATTGTCACCATCTTCATTCTTCTTATTATATACTTATTTACGTATATCGGCACATTTGCCAAGAACCAATCATATAAAAATTCTTGTGCGGGCGCCTAGTTATATGTTTTGTACGTAATTTATATACTGGGTGAACCATGGAAGAATATAGAGAGAAAGTGAAAATTGTGTTTTTTTCAAATGTTCTTATTCATGTTGATTAACATTGGTGAATTTTGTACCAAAAAAGATAGGATTGCCATGTTAGAAGAACAGTCTTGAGATTGATTTAGAAATCAGGAAAAGGCCACGAATAAAGACAAATATGTGGCGTATAGCCTCAATTTATTTTTCTATGTAATGTGAAGTTTATTTATCAACATGGTGTTTTTAGCTGAAAATCTTACTTCTATCGCAAATATTTTCTAAAACGTATCGAAATATCGAAATAAAATCACATCCTTTGTATACTTTCAGATGAAATTTGAAATCAATGTTCAGCGTATCCAAAAATATCGCCATTCAAACAAATAAATCCATCCCAGACGTTGAATATATATTATTAATTAGGTCACTAATTTCCACAATGAAAACATGACATAAATCGAATTTTAGGCTCAATACTTATTTATAACGATAGGAAAACACAAATCGCCGATCCTTCTGGAATCAACATCATAACAGAAATCTTTCCCAGAATTAAGATTTATATATTGTCAGTAAATAACATTGAAATAAGGTTATAATAATATATTCCACGGAGGAATGTGTGTAGAATTTTTATTTACAACAGAGAAACAGAAAAACAAATCATTTGCTTAATGGCGCATATAAAATGTTGGAGTTTCTAAATCTAACATAAATTCGAGAAACGGATAATTTTGGATTTTTTGTTAAATAAAATTTCATCTCATGCGTTAATAACGTAATAGTTTAGGAAGGAAAGGGATTATTTACTGGAAATTGTAAATACTTTTCACATGCAACTGATTTATATGTACAGCTCGTTTTTTTTTAAATTGACGGAGAATGATAGAAGTATACGCATCATAAATCAAAACTGGCATAATGGCTTGACCAATACAGTACAGAGCAGTGCTATTCGAAATACGCTACGCTTCTGTCTTCTCTAAAGAATAAGTAGGTGTATCTAGTGCAGAAGGTGTGCGTCCTAAGAAATGCAACGTTGACAAATCACCACGCACAGTTATAACCATTTTATGCAATTAGAATGAATTCTTTGAAATTAATACAAATGTTATACTAGAATATAAGAAATGTTGATAAATACTTATTATAGTATTATATTTATGTCATAATTAATTTGTACGATAGCTATAAAATAGTGACAAAGTTAAATTCTTAGACCTAGAGTATTTTTTGTTGTCTGGCACCACTGGTAAGCTGATAAGCACAACCCTATGCGCAGACGACTACCAAAATTCTCCGCCAATTAAAAAAAAAGAGCTGTATGTGTAGTCTTCTTTATTTCTTTACATTTTTAATAGTTAATTATTAGTATAACTTCTTACTTTGAATAATATGTATTTATTTTTAATTGTTTCTCAAATACAAATAAAAAATTGTGAATATAAAGCAAGATATTTTCCGTGTAGCATATGTTTATAGAAAAATTCGTAGTAAATTTGAAGCGGCGCGTACGGAACAAGACATTCGCGAAAAGAATAAATAATATTTTCCCAAATAATACCGAATAAGTATTCGTAAGCGTGCTTTCTCATATAAATTACGCCGCCTTTGCTTTTATAATACAGAGTCCATAAGGAAAATGAATAATATATTCATGAATATATATGCATATCTTTTTATCTAGTATCAACAAAAAATAATAAACTGCAAAAGAATTCACTAATAAAATTTTATTCGTATCCTTACATTTCTCACCGTTAGGATTTTATAAAAATATATGCTTTTGATTTAATTAATAAATTGTGTTTACATTCTAGAAATTTTGGAGATATAGCTCTTGCGTTGTAAGTTTTCTTAACTTCGTCGTATCCTGTATAAATGCGCGCATATATTATAACAACGAGGTTGAACAATATAGGAGAGCCCTACGTGCTTTTGCCCGAAATATGAATATCTAAAACCGAATGTACCGGCGAATGAAATATTTCTGCTGTAAAATAAACACGGTTTTAATCTATCTGCTTTTATATGTCACGCAAGTCCTACCTTTAAAACGCACGGCAAAGAAAAACCAGAATATATATAGTCAAGAGCAAAAATCTTATTAAAAATCATATTCGATTTAAAAACTTGTAAATTACATAGACAAATCCATGAGGTATATTATTTGTTGGATAGTCCTCAATCACACAGATTGAATGAAGATTGCTTTACAAATTCCTTCGTTTCCTTATATATATATATTCAATTTAACGTCGGAAAAATTTGGTCTATATCATTCTATATTGATGTACTATTTTTCAGCTTTGTGAATTTTATAAATTCCTTAAAGTGTACGGAAGAAATCGACGAATTATTTTGCAATATAGACTGTAATGTCGTACAGTCTATAAAGAGGAGTTTGGATTAAATATTGTAGCCATATTTTTATAGTGGAACACACTGTACCTAGCGGATTATTGAACAATTGTTTATCAAATTCGCGATGAGCAGGTTGAAAGATTGTAAATTTTGTGTATGATGCACTAGTGGGTGCATTTCTATTGGTCGATGGCTCGCTCAGCTGTATCAGATTCATTTCGTTGATCTCTCACACCACGTGTTGTATCTTCACGTGTAGACGAATCAGTGGCATCCAAATTCTCTATACCACTCACTGTGTCCTCACTTAACGACGGTATCGATTCATCCAGTGTATTTGAGGTCGTTGGAAGGTTATGTTGTCCATCGTGTTTCGTTAATGCCCTTTGCCTGGCTGGATACTCTCTACTTCTTTCCAAGGTACTTGTTGGCACTTTTCTTGGCGGTTTATTCGCTTTCTTCCGTTCTCTAAAGGCTCGCACTCTGTCTGTACTTGTCTTTTTCTTCATTTCACTTTTCACACAATGGAAATTGTTAGCTAAAAGATTAAACTGTGTTTATTATACTGTAAACATATCCAAAATAAATATTTTGTATTGCTGGCAGTGATTTGAAATTCGTTGTCGTTCTGACAAGGAAACCCAACATTTTGCTAGATTTCTTTGAAATCAAGTCTATGTGTTTGTCAAATAAGAGTTTGTTATCTAACAGTATTCCTAAATCTCTGATCTCGGAGACTTTATGTAGCAACGACGTACTTAAATAGAGTTGTGTGTCATTTGTATAAAGTTTACGTGTAAAAGTAATGTAATGACATTTACTTATGTTTAAATCAAGTTTATTTAGTTAGTTTAGTTAAAGAGTCCGCAATCCTAAAGATTGGTTGGAAACAGCACGCCATGCCGATCTATCCTGAGCTAATCCCTTCATCTCCCTATAGCTATTCATCTCAACGTCTTCAACTATCTGACTCACATACTCCAATCTAGGCCTACCTACCCCTCTCTTTCCCTCCACTCTACCTTCTATGATCAATTGCATAATCCCCCCATGCCTAAGAATATGCCCTACTAATCTGTCTCTCCTACGCTGTAACACTCTCCAGATACTTCTCTTCTCCCCTACTAACTCTAGTACAGCTTCATTTGTTACTTTATCTTCCCAACCAATCCTCATCATCCTCCTATAACACCACATTTCAAGTGCTTCTAATCTACGCTTCTCTTCCTTTCCTATAGTCCACGCCTCACACCCGTACAGTGCTACACTCCAAACATATACCTTCAGTAATCTTTTTCTAATACCCAAGTCAATATTTGATCTTAAAATCTGTTCTTTTTCTACGAATGCCTTCCTACCCTGTGCTATCCTACACTTTATATCTACCTTGCTTCGATTATCTTTTGTGATTCTACTGCCTAAATAACAAAAATCTGACACTTCTTCGATTCTATTATCTCCTATTGTGATCCTCATTTTTCTACTGCATTCCTTTTTGTCACACCTCATCACTTTAGTTTTACCTATATTTATTTTCATGTTAAAATCCCTAGTCAATACTGCCTGCATACCATTCAATACCCTTTCTAAATTCTTTTCGCTTTCTTCCAATATAGCTATATCGTCGGCGAATCTCAGCATATATATTTTCTCTCCCTGTACATTCACACCTACACTATACTCTTCTTTTACTTTGTTTATTGCATCTTCTATATATAGATTAAATAATAACGGTGAGAGTGTACATCCCTGCCGAACTCCCTTCCCTATTTTTGCTACCTCTTCTTCCCCCTCAATTCTAACTAAGGCAGTTTGGTGTTTATATAAATTAAAAATTATTCTCCTATCCTTATAATCTATACCCGTTTCTTTTAAAATTCTAAACATTATGTCCCAATCTACATTATCAAATGCCTTTTCTAAATCTACAAAAGCTATGCAAGTTACCTTTCCTACCCTCTTTCTTTTTTCTACTACCGTTCTTAGTGCTAGAATCGCCTCTCTCGTCCCTCTGTTTTTCCTAAAACCAAACTGATCTTCTCCTAGCCTTTCCTCTACTTTATTTTCTAATCTCCTATAAATAATCTTTAACAATATCTTCGATGCATGTGATAGTAGGCTAATGGTCCTATAGTTCTCACACAAATTAGCTCCTATTTTCTTCGGCATTGTTACTATTCTACTACGCTGAAAATCCTGTGGTACTTCTCCCTTCTCATATATTTTACAAACTAACCTGTATAATCGCTCCTGCATTTTTTCCCCTGCGTGTTTTATTAATTCGGCTGGTATCATATCAATCCCCGCTGCTTTGTTATTCCGTAAATCATTTAATGCTCTATGAAACTCTGACCTAAGTATGCTAGGACCTAAGTCATCCTCATCTATCTGTTCCACACTTTCTAGCTCCTCCATGTCCTGCCTACCTTTATATAAATCTTCAAGATACTCCTTCCATCTTCTAGCTTTTTCCTTATTTTCTGTGAGTTCCTTACCCTGCTTATCACATACACAGTAATCAGTAAGACGATTCAGGTCATCCTGAAACAAAGCAACATCTTCATTACATTATATCGATCGAAATATCTTATATATATTACCAAATTGATCTCTGTGTGTCATTTGGTTTTTATCGACAGTATGTTACCCTTTTCGTTTAATAATATTGGGGTATGCAGCACATATTATGTTTTACGACCCGGGAGTATATCAACCCCATTCTCAATTAAACCTATTTATCTAGTATCTTCAATACACACCGGTCATCTTAGCTGCCACGATTTACTACCGTCATTTGTCCTGCTGTTCCTAGCTATAGTATTTCTAGCTCGAACCACTATAATCAGTGTACCAGTGGTGGTATTTGCAGAAAAAAATAGTCACATAAAAATTATTTTTATTTCTTTTATTGAAATCAATAATTGAATGAAATCAAGAGCAATTTGTCTTGAACTAGCGACTATATAGTATGCTTCTGCAGCGTAAAAATATTGTCGTGTTAATTTTATTTCATGGCGTTACAAATTCGATTATGTACTCCTATTCCGAGTTTAACTTTGGGATCCGCTCCTGTTTTTTGGTAATATCCTGTCCCACTTGTGTACAAAGCTAAGGGACGAGAGTCGAAGGGGTGGGTGGTTGACGCTGATGTATGTGGCCCGGACCTGATCTATATAAACCATTTTTACGACGTCGCGGCTCACTGGGCAAAACAAATGAACGGAACTTTATTTGATCCTAAGTAGGATGACACGCGCGTCGTCCTGGCCTCTGGTCCAACTGTTACTATTAAGCGGCTCAAGACAATTCGGTTCCTCCACCAAAAAGCACTTTTCAAACTCTCACTTAATACTATATAGATTCCAAAAACGCTTTGCACACTCCAATTTTCTTACGGATGCCATATTATATTTCAAAATTAATTGACTTGAAGAAATATTCGTTTGACTTGAAAAATATTCATAAAAATATCCAAAAACGCTTTGCAAACAAAAATTTTCTTATGCATGCCATATTATATTGCAAAATTAACTGACTTGAAAAAATATTTTGATGAAGAAGCGTAAGACGAATAATTTCCAGCTTCAATATTTTCTATGGAAATGTAAAAATTCAAACATGAATGAAGATATATATCTGATATGGACTATCAAAAGGTTACGGTTCAATCAATCCTTTATATCAAACATTAATAATGATATATGAGGTAAAATTAAAAAGTAGTGAGAACGCATGCACAGTGCGTGATTTGGCAACATTGCAAGTTTTCCCGCCAATTAACCATTTAGATAAACATTTCATCTACCTCCAGTACAAGTCTCAACTACCCACTGCTACTGCACTTTTTTTACTACGTGTTCTTGTGAAGCTAGTGTTTTAAGTGTGTCACGGAAATGGACGTAACAAAATTGGAGCAACGTTATGCGATCAAGTTTTGTGTCAAATTTGCCGAAACCGCAACAGAAACTTTTCAAAAATTGACGCTAGCGTATGGGGAGCAGGTCTTATCGAAAGCTCAAGTTTTTAGGTGGCACAAGGTCTTTTTAGAGGGACGTGAAAACGTTAATGATGAAAATCGGAAAGGACGACCGCGCAGTTCAAAAACCGACGAAAATTTGGAACAAGTGCGAGTTTTTGTGATGTCTGATCGACGAATGACTGTCAGAATGATCAGCAGTGAATTGAGTTTGAACATTGCCACTGTCTACGATATGTTAACCCTGGATTTCGGCATGCGAAAGGTGTGTTCGAAGATGGTTCCAAAAATCTTGTCACCTGAGCAAAAACAACATCGGAGAGCTGTGTGTTCAGATCTTCCGCAGAACATTGAAACTAACAAAGATTTTCTAAAAAACGTGATGACAGGTGACGAATCCTGGGTACTTGAATACGACCGTGAAACGAAACGCCAAAGTCAGGAGTGGCACACCCCCGACTCACCACGTTCGAAGAAAGCACGGATGAGCAAATTTAAGATTAAAACAATGCTCATTTGCTTTTTCGACAGTCGGGGATTGTTCATAAGGAGTTTGTGCCTCCTGGGGCAAACTATCAATCAGCAGTTTTACCGCGAAGTTCTGGAGAGATTAAGGAAAAGTGTTCTTCGAGTCAGACCAAGCATTTCTGAAAGTTGGATGTTGCATCATGACAAGGCACCTTGTCACACAGCACTCTCTATTAGGCAATTTTTGACACAAAGGAATTTCAGTGGTTCCCCAGCCCCCCTACTCACCTGATCTATCACCCTGTGACTTCTTCCTTTTTCCCAAGTTGAAAATTCAACTTAAGGGACATCATTTTGGCATTATAAACGTCATTTAGAAAACCGTGACGACTAACTTAGTTCGTTCCCACCTAACGACTTCCAACACTGCTATGAGCAGTGGGTTCTCTTCTGTGTGGCCTCAGAAGGGAACTATTTTAAAGGTGATAAGGTTGAATTGTAAATATAAAATAAATAAAGAGTTTTGTCGAAACAGTCTCATTACTTTTTAAACACATCTAATAAGAAATATACGACAAACTTGCATTTACATTTTGTTAGCTTCGACAATGTTTATTGATCTCATTGCAGCAACTTCAACTGTAATATGATCAAATGATAATGAGCAAACTAATTATAAATATAAATACTTTATTGCTATTACAATTAAGGTCATAATGAACTTTTATTGTATATAAGCGGATGGAGAAATATCGCGAATTTCCATTTAATGGTAAATATGGTAGCGCTAGTGCAAATGCTAAAATATGTGTAATAATGATAATTATAATTAACATTTTAAATACAGGATAATAGGTATTTATCGTGGATTTGTTGGGTATTGCAGAATCAGTTAAATTAAACAAAATTGGATATCTTCAGAGCGATTTCTGCAGTGAGGTAAATTAATTGGTACATTTTCCGATTGATAATGAACTACCAACAGGATTTAATATAATAGTTAATATATATTCTGTCTTCGAAGTTAGGAATAGAAATTATGATTATATTTGTTGTTGTTTCGATATAATTTAATACGACCAATTAACGAATATTTCATTTAGGTAGATTTATTTCTATACATTTAAATTAAATACAATGGAAAATATAATAGCAGCTTCTGTAGATATATTACCGATTACCATCCAAAATTTCAAAGCAATATATCAGGATAATCTCAAAATATAACAATATTAATTTATTGTATCGCTAATGCACCTAAATACGGTATTTCCTTTAATAGCACCATTATCTAAAATATAATTTATTTGTAATATATACAAAACGGTAGCAATGTTTGATATTAAACCACATTCAAATCAAAATTTATTATTATAATACGCAATTTGAATATATGTTAATGCCCAGTGAAAATAACATGACAGTCGTGTAAATACGACCCAGATAGCAAATTCAATATATGCCAATCAGAAATTTGCAATATTTTATATGGATATTATTAAAGTATGCTTTCATTTAAATAAATAATTAATATAATATTAAATTTATCTTGGACATTCTCGACTCGTATATACAAGAAAAAATGAGCTCTTTATTGTATAAGTCGAACAATGAACCAGCATTAGGCTAGGGTAATAGTTATTTATCTACTTTCTTTTAGTAAAGTAAATATTACAGTTTAAAAAAAAGTTTTGTAATGATGACCATTACAGCACTAGTGCTGTAATGGTCGTCATTGCAGCACTAGTCCTGTAATGAGTTTTTGATTAATAGAGTAACATTTTAAAATTATTTATTATATACATTTATAATATATTTTTTGCAATATGAAATTTGCAGACCAGAGGTGGACATCACTGAGTTATTCAGGTTGGCGTTTTGAACCGTCATGATTTTTTTGGAACCCATTATCTTGTTTGCTATTTCTTTCTTATTTTCTAAAGAACTCTCAACATACCCCTCTGCAGTAGCAGAAGATTTTCACCCTCCGTGACGCTTAAGCATTTGCTTATCCACCTCACCATCTACCAGCATGGAAGCAGAGGACCTCCGAAAACAGTGCCCCGTATATTTTTCGGGTCTCTTCAAGCCCAATTGCTTTGCAATTAATTTTGGTATATATCTAAAGGTATTGATCCCAACAGGCTGCGAGCTACATTTTCCTTGCTTATAGAAGACAAAAGCACGCCTGTAAGTAGCACTAGGTGGACGAAGCTCAGCAAATTACCGAAAAATGGTTAAGCAGTTAATACCTGGCAGGTTTCCTTTGGTAACTATAAATTCTCGTACGATTTTCGTTTTTGTAGATGGGATCACGATTTTAACATATGATACTTGTTCTTCAATGTGATCTAACATTAACTTCGTAAGTTCGTCTTGTCAACAAGCCCCAAAAATGCCAACGATCATCACAACTTTCATAAGTAAAAACAATTCATCCTCTGCTGTGTCCAAAAACTTACATACTTCTTCTTTAGAAAAAATGCTGGACTTTTTAACTCTCTGTATCCGTCTGAACTTCTCTTGAGAAAAGCAACTAGCTGCATAAATTTGCTTATATCTTGATTTTTTTCTTATGGAAATCATGGTTCTTAACATGGAATAGTGCGTCCAAAGCGTTGACGGCTTTTGTGATTGTTGTTTTTCGGCCAACAAATTTTTTGCCGACACTTGGTTTATTCTTTTTGAATCAAACCATTTTTCAAATATCTGGAATTCGAGTTCATATCGTAACTTTGATTTTGTGGGAATTAGACTTGAAATTGCTCGATTTGCAGCTTCCTCTACTTCCGAGGGTAAACTTTCTTCAGAATTAGGCATTTTCAAATAGTACTTTTTTTGCAAACTTTTGCTATAAATCTGATGTGTTTAACAGTAACCAAGACAACTCGGAAACAACAAACAGTTCAAGACTACTTAGAAAACTTAAATCCTTATAACAGCAGGTATCATTTTCGTTTAGGACATCATTTTAAAATTTATTTCGACAACTCTTGTCAAATATATTTTTTTGTAAAATATTTTACCTTCCAAAAAATATGATATTGGAAACTATAATCTAAATCGCATGCAAGAAACTTATTGAAAGTTTCATAACTTTACTTGTGTGGAACATTGATTATTTTGACGTTTACTAAATAGTTTAAATTATTGTTGTTTTGTGACAACTTGCGTCATGTTAAGCGTTTAAATTTGTTAGTACATTCTTGCGTCCTCATTTCTTGCATATAAAATACTACCAAATGGTCATAAAACAACTGTATCATTAATTCTGCAACAATAAATGCATCGTTTGCTCTTACATTCGATACGGAGCACTGTAATATTGCATTGATACATGCAATTTCGCGTGTAACACCTAAACAGAAATCAGTGATCCATGGCGGCTGCAAACACAGCTAAAGTGAGCACAAGTAGCTGTAAAGCCGTGTTAATGCTCGCGGCTGCAATTATCTTATATATCCAATACGTGTCCCAATACTGGAGGACACAACCACAACATACTCTATAATTTTTTCTAATACATTTGACTTTGAAGTAATCGCAAATTCAAATAGACCGCAGAAAGGTTTCTCTGTTTTTTAAGGATTATTGTACAAGTCCTTAACTGACCATGATGTAAGAGACATCTTTTATAATAGACAAAAAACTGCTTAAATTGGTACGGCTAAAGTGTTTAGAGACGATGAAAAGAAACGACCTTAAACAGATTGCTTTTGATTGCTGTTTGTATTGATATACAGGGTAGGCAACATACATTTTGTACCGTTATATTATGCTTCTTCAACATGAAAAAAGTTGAATTTGTACGCGGAATAAATCGTACCGAAAAAAATCGCTTCGTAATGTTTGCAAATTAAAATTTGATAGCATCGATTTGTTTTGTAATAGTCTCTTTAGTGTTTTTGTGATTTGTAAACTATTTCTCAAATTATTTCTATTTAAAGTAAACTATAAACAATCTCAATTTAGATGTGGAATATATGAAGACCATTTTTGTTTTTCAAATGTCCGTATTTTTGTTTGTCCAATAATTATAAAGAGAAAATCCTTTCAACTGAATACATATATGTATAACCAAACGAAATATATAGTGTGTATCAATGAAAAAGAACAATAAATATGTACACTATAAAAATAATTTATTACTTATGTTTCCAATCTATACTCAGTTATGGCATAAAAAAAGTATCAAAAAATAATTTTATCTAAATTATCAACTAGAACTTCTTGTAGCCGATATTTTAAAGCTAACAGCATTCAAACCGTAACGCGTATATTTATAATGCTTTGCTTTTTGTTTACAAAAATAAACATCTCTTTGAAAAATTCCAGAAACCTGACTCTAACGTCCCTTCTGTATGTATTAAGATTTTTAACTCACCACCTTTTAATATAAAATGTGTTGACAATTTAAAAAATATTTAAACAAAAAATCCATACCTTATAATTTAATATAAAACCTTATACAATGCAAGAGTTGTTGTCTTATCGTAAATATTATTTTTGTGATTTGATTTGTTTTCTTTTTGTGAGTCAGGTGTACTGTATATATATATTGTAAAATATTTGTATAAAATATCACCCAAAAATATTTGTTTTTGGGTGATATTTAACATCGCAGTGGTAATTAATTTTAAAATTGTGAAATATTGTTATTATTGGTAAACCTGAAAATAATTTAAAAAATAAAAGACGAGAAATACGAGTATATATGTGTGAGTTAATATTAAGTAGGAAGGTTTATTTTTTAATTCTGATGATTAATAAATAATATTCAATGTGAAGATTTGGTTCGCTTTATCGTTCGATTTGGTTCGTTCGTTTAGACAAACACCCGGTGTAGTATGTGTATTTATATAATATATCGAAATAAACATTGGCTGACGCTTTTCCAGCCATAACTATTAATTAACAATGTTTGACATCCAGGTCCGATGCAGCAGAAACACAAATAATGTATTATTATTACAAGAGAAATAAAATATGATCAGGTATTTTATAGGAGTAATACATGAGCAACCCATACCTAATTAGATTCCAATGTATTCAAAATATATGGAAAAACTAGTTTCAGTATATTGTGAATATTATTGCTAAATCGAACAATGAAAAATTAATTAATCTATTGCCTTATTATGTATTGTTCTGTTGGCAAAGTATAAAACAATATTTTTTATTAATGCGATATAATCAACTATAAAAAATACAAAAAAATGCTTTTACAGAATTTTTTTAGATTCGTACGTTTGCTTGATATATTATTTAATAGTTGTTAAAGTTGATGTTAAGATTAATGCCAGGAGATATAAGGAGGTATCAGATAGATTACATACTGGTCAAAAAGAGGTTTAGGAACCAGATTAAGAATTGTAAGAGTTACCCTGGAGCAGATATTGTTAGTGATCATAATTTAGTAGTCCTGGACTCAGAGGTCAAATTCAAGAAATTACAGAAGTCTAAACAGGTCAGAGTAGATGTCGATAGGTTAAAATTAGCTGATGTATGTGAAAAGTACAAGCAGAAAGTAGAAATCATGGCTAATGGAACATCTAGGAACGACATAGATTGCGAATGGAGGGAAATCAGAAATGGGTTAACTACAGCAGCAAATGAAGTATTAGGCACAAAGAAAAGGGCAGGTAGGAGGGAATGGATCACGGAAGAAATAGTTGAAATGATAGAAGCAAGAAGGAAAATTAAAATTGGAAACACAGAAGCAGGACAGAAAAAATATAAGGAACTAAGGAACTTAATTAATAGGAAATGCAAGCTAGCGAAAGAAGAGTGGATAAAAGGAAATTGTGAGGATATTGAGGAGGATATGAGAAGAGGTAAAGTAGATTTGGGCTACAGGAAAATTAAGTCACATTTTTCTAAAGTAAAACCAAAGGGTAACATTATATGTGATAAGCAGGGTAAGGAACTCACAGAAAATAAGGAAAAAGCTAGAAGATGGAAGGAGTATCTTGAAGATTTATATAAAGGTAGGCAGGACATGGAGGAGCTAGAAAATGTGGAACAGATAGATGAGGATGACTTAGGTCCTAGCATACTTAGGTCAGAGTTTCATAGAGCATTAAATGATTTACGGAATAACAAAGCAGCGGGGATTGATATGATACCAGCCGAATTAATAAAACACGCAGGGGAAAAAATGCAGGAGCGATTATACAGGTTAGTTTGTAAAATATATGAGAAGGGAGAAGTACCACAGGATTTTCAGCGTAGTAGAATAGTAACTATGCCGAAGAAAATAGGAGCTAATTTGTGTGAGAACTATAGGACCATTAGTCTACTATCACATGCATCGAAGATATTGCTAAAGATTATTTATAGGAGATTAGAAAATAAAGTAGAGGAAAGGCTAGGAGAAGATCAGTTTGGTTTTAGGAAAAACAGAGGGACGAGGGAGGCGATTTTAGCACTAAGAACAGTAGTAGAAAAAAGAATGAGGGTAGGAAAGGTAACTTGCATAGCTTTTGTAGATTTAGAAAAGGCATTTGATAATGTAGATTGGGACATAATGTTTAGAATTTTAAAAGAAACGGGTATAGATTATAAGAATAGGAGAATAATTTTTAATTTATATAAACACCAAACTGCCTTAGTTAGAATTGAGGGGGAAGAAGAGGTAGCAAAAATAGGGAAGGGAGTTCGGCAGGGATGTACACTCTCACCGTTATTATTTAATCTATATATAGAAGATGCAATAAACAAAGTAAAAGAAGAGTATAGTGTAGGTGTGAATGTACAGGGAGAGAAAATATATATGTTGAGATTCGCCGACGATATAGCTATATTGGAAGAAAGCGAAAAGAATTTAGAAAGGGTATTGAATGGTATGCAGGCAGTATTGACTAGGGATTTTAACATGAAAATAAATATAGGTAAAACTAAAGTGATGAGGTGTGACAAAAAGGAATGCAGTAGAAAAATGAGGATCACAATAGGAGATAATAGAATCGAAGAAGTGTCAGATTTTTGTTATTTAGGCAGTAGAATCACAAAAGATAATCGAAGCAAGGTAGATATAAAGTGTAGGATAGCACAGGGTAGGAAGGCATTCGTAGAAAAGGAACAGATTTTAAGATCAAATATTGACTTGGGTATTAGAAAAAGATTACTGAAGGTATATGTTTGGAGTGTAGCACTGTACGGGTGTGAGGCGTGGACTATAGGAAAGGAAGAGAAGCGTAGATTACAAGCATTCGAAATGTGGTGTTATAGGAGGATGATGAGGATTGGTTGGGAAGATAAATTAACAAATGAAGATGTACTAGAGTTAGTAGGGGAGAAGAGAAGTATTTGGAGAGTGTTACAGCGTAGGAGAGACAGATTAGTAGGGCATATTCTTAGGCATGGGGGGATTATGCAATTGATCATAGAAGGTAGAGTGGAGGGAAAGAGAGGGGTAGGTAGGCCTAGATTGGAGTATATGAGTCAGATAGTTGAAGACGTTGAGATAAATAGCTATAGGGAGATGAAGGGATTAGCTCAGGATAGATCGGCATGGCGTGCTGTTTCCAACCAATCTTTAGGATTGCGGACTCTTTAACTAACTAAAGTTGTCTAATTTGAAATTAAAGCAATTTATGTAAGAAAAAATATTTGATTCGGAAAATATTGTCAACGATGAGTTTGTAGAAATATTTTTTCAAATGCCAAATATAATAAATATATCAATTTATAATATCTTCATAACTCACATTTTGATTATCAACCTTTCCATTGGATTCATATCCCTGCATTTGTATTCGTACGTCCATTTAAGGTTTTGCTTAGGCAACCCATTCTTTAATTAAACACCAATTATCCACATTTTACTGCATCGTTGTATTTCGTAACCCATCTTTGAGCCCCACAATCAAGTACCAATAAACAACACATTGGCTGGGTATAGTGCTTCTAATCATCGGTCCGCGCTACATTAGTCCGGTCTATGTTTAATCCGCAACCATATACAAAATGAAAGATTCAAACATATTGTCTATGATTAAATTGTATAATTTTACGCGCTTCCTAATTTTAATGCGGGCTTTTGTGATTTGTATAATCTAAAATAATCCTTGCAATTTTCCTCGCTTTAGTGAATTCTAGTTGTTTATTGTGGTCCATATGAGGGTCTGTTTGTATGTGTGTGTGTGTCCACCTAATCCGTGACATTAATTCAGCAAATTGACCGCTTACGCGATGAATATGCAAATGTCTTGTTTGAACGAATATATTATATATTATCGCCATCATCGATAGTAAGGACTCTCTATTCAAAGACAACAAATTTGGTTTGAAATGTAAATTTCTTTTAACAATATATTGTCCTATGCTCTTTAGAATTCGCGTAAATTTTTTTTTTCGAAAAATTAATTTTATACAGTTAAAATGAAAATGTCTTGTAATATTATCAATGCATGACAAAGGCTGTTAGAAATTTCTTAAAATTTGGTTTAGAATTTATATATTTTTTATACTAATTTCTCTTATCTTTCAGATTTGTATTTGTTAAAAAATAATCAAGATTATAACAAAAACAAAATAAAAAATAAATAAACAAAATTTTATTCATGTTTTATTTTATTTGTGGTGTCCTCCTGAAGATAGTTACTTTGTAACCGAAACTAGTCGAGGATTTATATTGTACTTAAAAACACGTGTAAGGATTCGCGTAAAATATTTTTTACGAAAAATTAATTATATACAGTTAAAATGAAAATTTCTTGTAATATCATCAATGCACGACAAAGACTGTTAGAATTTTCTTAAAATTTGGTTAGAATTCATATACTTTTCATACTAATTTCTCTTACATTTCAAATTTATATTTATTAAAAAATATTCAATATTCTAACAAAAACAAATACATTTCCTTTGATTCTTTTTAAATAAAGAATATTTTTACGCTTCTCGACTTCTAATTTAGATAAATAACATCGATTTGTTCTTCCAAACGTGTTTTTACAAATCCTTTCGAATGCCTTATCCAATCTAGCTGAAATTAGAATTGTATGCAATGTCTTCATTCTTGTCTTCAATAATTATAACACATCTCTATTTCTATTCTCTTATTAGGCCGACACATGACGAGGATAGACCGGACATATTCCGGGTCCCATCCGATTTCTAGCAGGGCACCACGAAGGATAACAAGGAGCCTGAGAGGACAATGACCCGCAGATCGGTTGTTCCCAGTCTATATTGCAGGTAAGCAGAATTTACAATTCTTAAATAAGAAGTAAAGTGGAGAAATGATTACTTCAATATTATATTTATTATTTCGTGCAAGTGTTTTTTTACATTACGATTTGTTTCTTGCTGATCTAGTTCATTTATTGAAGACAGTAGAATATATTATGTTGCTACTTTGTTTATCTTTTAAAATATTAGAAATTCTGTAATTAATTACATATATTTTACCGTAGTCATTTCTTGTTGTACGCAAAAACGCAACGACTTAAATAAATTGATTCAAGATCCGAAACATTGTTCTACTGTGTGTATTGAAATAGCGCAGATAATCAGATAAACAGGATAAATCAATTATGACAGGCAATATAAGATAATCAATTATTATAATCAATCACTACGTAGTAAGTTAAACAACTATCGAGTTCTTGGTAATTACTTTATGTCGTGTTTATTAAACAGCATATTTATACTATCATATATAATTATTGAAGCTACAACATTGCTGAAAATATAAGAATATATTTTTTTTATATAAATAAGTACAGGAGGTTGTTGCAATAATAATTGTAACACCTTTCTAAAGTTATAAAAAAAAAATTGGTAACTTTTAGAAATGTTTGCAAATAATTTCGTATCATTGATATATTCTAATCTATAGAACAAATCAATTTTTCTAGATATAATAAAGAATTTATAGTTGTTGGTATTTTATATTCACGACAAAACTATAAGCGGAACTTGTGCCAATACCTTCAAATTTATAAACTTATTAAATCATGACTTATATTAATCGACATTAGACATTGCAAAGCTGACTTAGCCACTCATTAACCATCGATCTACTTCATTGATTAGAAGTTAATTGATTTGCAATAAATAAATATCCCATACAAATATTATGCAATATAACTAATTGCTCCCAGTTTATCTGCATACTAGTTGCTATTATTCTTAATTTACGATAAATGGAGTCCGCGGACAGATAATCTATTAATTCGAATAAATTCTTGTACACCGGTCAAGTTCTTTTCGCCATAAATTATAATTAAATCGCAATATTATCGATATAATTCCAATTGCTTGCGTGGACTTTTAGTTGATTAACAAAATTATTTTTTATAATTTATTTTCTGCAACTAATTTTGAGGGACATTGTGAACTTAATAAAAAGTAAGAAAGTGCATTTAAAATATTTGCGGGCTGTTAAATTTGCAATTTTTTATTAACTGTATAAAACGATTAAAAGGAGTATTTTGCAATGAAAATTGATTATTATATATTACTATATATCCTAAGAAAACTCAACATAGAAAATCGATAATTGTATTACCGTTGATATTTAGAATGTGCAATGATTTGATGTAAAAAAAACAGCTGACTGCAATTTACTAAATTATAGTTTAAAAATATCATTCTGTATTTTTTAAATGTTAATAACTACAAGGTTCATTTAAACATAACCTTTGTCTTTTTAGCACTTATCTCTTCATATATCTTGTCATATATATCCTCATATATATTACAAACAATTGCCACTTAGATTGCACAATCACCGTTCATTATATTCGATATTTTATTAATATCAGATAATCAATAGCGTTGTATCTATAAATGGTATTTTTAATTGGCTGAATTACCAAGTAAAAGTGTATTAACAAACGCCAATGCAAAAGTGTTGAGACTTGACTGCACAAGGTAAACAAATATAATAGATATTCACACTTTTATTTTACAAACATATTTAATCGCGCTGATTATGAATAGTTGCAATTAAACGTGAAAGGCTGAATATACAGAGTATTCCAAACCGATTATTTATTTAAATGAAACTAAATAAAATTTTAAAAGGACCTTTTTATTTTTAAGACATTAAGCGATCTTTTCGATTTAGAAATACAATTTGGAAATGTGTATTTTTTACTTGTTCGATTTTTTTTGTAGCAGTAATTATAATTTTTAATCCATTTTAAAGCATAGTTTTACTACAGCCAAGATTCATTTGCCAATAGCCCATAAAAAATAAATGAACACTTGCTGTTATTGAAATTAAAATGAATCCTTTTCGATTAAACAAAACATGATATGTGCAAATAAAAAAAAAATACAAGACTATAAAAAGACAGTTTCTGAAGGCATTGTTTTTGATTACGTATCATAAGTATCATGCGGTAATTTTTACGGATTTAAATAACAAGTTTTGGCAGCATATAGTGTATTTGTTTACTATAGTAAAAATCAAAAAAACAACCACAACATGACATATATTTTTTTTGCTATTGTACCACAGAAATCATGTTTTATAAACATCCTATATATCAAATAAAAACACATACTTTATATGTGTTTTGTGTCATTTGAAAGCTAGTTAATAAGTCACGATCTATACAGTTGAAAAAACTACTTGCTAAATATTAGTCACAAGTTGTAGTATTATAATATATTTTTTATTTCACTATAATTTTGTATTTAAATAATTCTTTACAGTTTTAAATTGTTTCTTTATAAAATAAATTAAACAAGGGTGAATTTTCATTTTATGGTATGTACAGCTCATTTTTTTTTTAATTGGCGGAGAATTTTGGTAGTCGTCTGCGCATATTGGGGTTATACAGTACCAGTGGTGCCACACAACAAAAAATACTCTAGGTCTAAGAATTTAAATTTGTCACTATTTTATAGCTATCGTACAAATTAATTATGACATAAATATGATACTATTTAGCAACATTTCTTATATTCTAGTATAACTTTTGTATTAATTTCAAAGAATTCATTGTATTGCATAAAATGGTTATAACTGTGCGTGGTGATTTGTCAACATTGCATTTCTTAGGACGCACTAGACACACCTACTTATTCTTTGGAGAAGACGGAAGCGTAGCGTGTTTCGAATAGCACTGCTATGTACTGTATTGGTCAAGCCATTATGCCGGTTTTGATTTATGATGCGTATACTTCTGTCATTCTCCGCTAATTTAAAAGCTGTACATTCTTATTTATTCTGCGAATATCTAATAATCTAAATAAAGCCGACTTTATATATTTCAATGTACTTATGAACTACAAAAGCGAGCATTTATTTTAATTTACATAGATATCTTCTGGTTAATTACATTTGAATTTCATTCCCTTCATACGGATTAAGTTCATAATTCATTATTAAGCGTGTTTATAAGTCGATTAAAATGAATATGATTATACATTACAATTACTATACTTTCACAAGTTTGTTGGCATACGACAATTTATTGCAATTTTAATAATAATAATAATAATAATAAATATCTTTATTCATCAAGCAAATGCAATAGTTACATACATATAGAATATAGATATAAGTTTTGTGAGTCACGGAATTAATACATCCGTTTGTTGAACTGCAAGACGAAGTTTAGGTTATGGACAAAGTCCACGTCCTATTCTACCACTTAACCTTGATAGTTATTAAACTTAAGAAGTAAACCTATCAATTCTATATCACATACACAAAGAGTTTCACCAGTACTGATTCTATACAGATTAAATTTACTTTATACTACATAAAGAACAACATACAAGTTGAATTACTAAAAGAGAATAAGAAGAAAATCAGTTATTATGAGCAATATTCATGCCACCTTGTTTTTGAAGATGGATTGTTTTAGTTTATACTTAAAAGAAGTAGTAGATGGGCGTTTGTATTGGATTTTTATGTTGTTATAAATCCTGTAGATTTGGTAATTGAATGATCTTTGGTACATGGCTGTTTTATGAGGTAGGGGTCTTGTAAGATCTTTATGCCGAATATTTATATTGTGCACATCGGGCCTGAATGTAAGTTTCTCATATAGATAAGGAGGGCATTTATATTTAGCTATTTTGTGTGATACAATACTGACGATGCATACAGGAATTTATTAGTAATATTTAACCATTTTAAGTTTGTGAGAGATTCTAGAATATTTTCTAATGCCATAGATAAATTTTAAGCAATTATTTTCAGGTTTCTGTAACCTCACCTTATCCTCGTTGTCCATAGATTGGTAGACAATAATTTAAATATGAGAGAATCAAAGATTCACATAATAGAGCATTGGCTTTTATACACAAAAATTTCCGACTTGGATACAACATTTTTAACTTACTGTATCCGTTTTTTTAAGATATTATTAACGTGAGAGTTATACCTGAATTTGTTGTCTGGTATAAGTCCTTGGGTTTTTAGCCTCACTTTTGAATGGTATTTTGGTGTCAATATTAAACAAATCGATAGGATTACTTAAAAAAGAACTTGGCCCAAATGGGATTAAGACGGACTTAGATGGATTTAAAATTAGATTGTGTTCGCACGCAAGCGTAGCTAGATCATTAAGATCCCTATTTAACAATTCACAAGCTTCATTAGCTTTGTCTTTGTCAAATGAAAGATAGAGATGTGTATCATCCGCAAACATATGGATTTTGCAGTTTATTACGGCATCAGGCAAGGTCGAAGTTTATAGGCAAGAAAGCAGCGGGCCCAGAATGGATCCTTGCGGAACACCTTTATCGATATTGCCAAATGACGATTTTAGATTGTCTGCTTTCTACCAGTCTAATATAATTTCCTATTAAAATTCATAAAGTAGATAATTAATACGATTGCTGTTGCCACATACAATTAATATGAATAATAAATATTTTTAATTAATTTTTTTATACAAAGGAATATATTTTAGATTCATACTTAATATGAGTGTCTTAAATTAAAAATTCTTGTAATTATTGCGATTTTTTAAAGTTTGTTTAATGTCGTTGTAGGTTAATCCTTCTCAAAATAGCCTTCAACACATTTTTGTTTTATCAAACCTTTTCATCGAATCGAATTGTTTTGGATAATATAAAAGTTTATTAATTTTATTTATCTGCACATATTGCCACTTTACATTTTATAAATGATTTATTTTTTGTTAAAAAACAAGCCATTTATTTTAAGCCATCCAGCTTGTTGGGTTATATCATATTTTAATATTGATTTTAACAAATTACATCAGTACAAATTTGATAATTGTGCAAGAATTATTATTGACTAAAATGATATTTGCAGAAGTTTTATCGATATTTTTACAACGGATTGAATTCCAGACAAAATTAAGTAAAAATAATAGGTACGGCTCTTTTTTTAGGGGTTGAAGGACAATATAAAAATTGTGTATAAAAAAACAAAATTAAATTATTGTTAAAATTACAGCAAATGTGACAAGTTTGAATGCAACCAGAACTGTTCGAGGGGAAAATATGATTCTAGTTATTTTTGCTCGTCCTTTACGTTTAAAATTATTATTTCTAAAAATATGATGCCGTGTATATTTAATGAAAATTATGTTTCTTTCAGTAGAAGAACAATACAATAGAATTACATAACTTAATGTTCATAATTCAATTTCATAAAGACTTCTATTTAATATTTTATTACTCGTATACCGTTCGACAATGGAAGTAATTTGTATTCATGTTCTTATGCATGTATAACGGCTGAGCTTTACTATTATAAAATACGACCCCATAAAGTTTGCTTTCGTTCATAATTATAATGAATTACAAGCATTTAGAAAATTACGACAAAATATATAAAGGTAATGAAGGCAATTTATCGTCTTGTTACAAATAATTAAGTTACCACAAGGTTTTATAAAATTTTCGTCGAACATCTGATTACATTAATTAATAAATATATACGAAAAATAATGGTTCGTGAGGTAAAATTAATTTTACGACCCTTTCACTTATTTTTATGCAAAATATGTTGACGAATCTGGTATTTTCGATATGGTGCTATCAAATTCTTTCAGAAGAATTAAAATCCAAATAAATCTTTATATAAATTAATTAAAATCCAAACAATTAAAACGCGCTTAAAGAACAATGTATTTTAATTTGTTTCTTAAAAAAGGATTCTGCGTTTTTCACTCTATCGTATGACATCCATAAAATGTTACACAGGTCGTGAAAATAAGACGAACGACGTCAGAGGAAAAACTAGAAGAAAGTAGTCCACGCGGCGAACATTCGATGCAATTTAATAAAAGCTTAATTTATAGTTTTATGAGCGTGTTTGTGACAAAATCTGTTGGAGGATGCGTTATCCTTTGCCAAAATAGTCACTATTCTACTTTTCTAGACAAACTGGATTTAAAGATATCAATTCCATTTAACATTACTGATACCAGGTGACCCAACAAAGACTTACAATAAAATTTGAACGCACTTAACATTTTAATATATATATTTTTTTCAATTGTTGTTCACACAAATTTATTTTTGGGTAATGTACAGTTTGATAATCAAATCTTCCGACAAATAGATATATTTATAACATAATACGTTAGTAATGACTAGAAACGCACAATGTTGAGTGGCGCAATATGTTGGTCCAGCGGTAGAGCAATTTTCGGTAGATAATAAAATGTAAGAAACACATACAACGAGTTAGTTAATCTTGATCGCCTGATTTATGAGCGTGCAGAAAAGACTTATATATAGCAGTGGCGGGGAACTCGAGGCTTACATAAGAAGAACACAGCACCTCTCCCATTTGCGAGGGAGGAGAGTCAGAATCGGCGCTCGTGCTGTTTAAGAACGATATAGCCGGAAAATGAGGAATTATCGAAAAACGAAACGTTTTCCCCATGCAGCGTGCGCGGCAGATTTTAATCTCGCACGGGATAAATCAAAAGAAAATGGAGTAGAACATAACGGCAATATATATATATATATAGCTACTGCAGTATCAGGCAAAAGGGATAATAAATACAACTGTTTCTTATTTCATCCTATGTTCCTTGTGTAATAGATAAGGCATATGCTTCTGTTTCGTTATCCTGAAATGTAGCCAGCTTGAGGTAGGATTTATACGAGTTTGAATACAAGAACAATAACTTCCTCAAGATCGATAACGCGCAAAATTGGAACGCAGTTCATATAATTCACAAATCACAACAAGCTTGCACAAAGGATCTGTGCTCGCGACGAGAATTGTATTGTCGAGATTATAAAGGGAAATTCAAGGAATTCTATAAGCTCTTTATTTTTAGATTTAGATTTTTTATAAACTATTTAAAAAAAAACGAATTGAACCATTTATGCGTGCTTGTGCATAAATTATTGAAAGTATTCAGCACTTATGACATAGTCATTTAATCAGTACTCAACAAAACGAATTTACATTGAAGATCTATTTTAAACTTTTCTACTTTTGCATAAAAAGTTATATTGCTAAAATATTGCAGAATAGTGAAAATTATTGACAGTATATGTAGCTGTCTTCTGACATTCTTCCATATAATTTTTTTTTTAATTAACTGTCCAAACGCCATCGGAATAGAGGTACCAATCACATTGGTTTCCACTTTATAACACAGGACGAACTATTTTAAACTTTTCTACTCTTGCATAAAAAGTTAAGTTGCAAAAATATTGCAGCATAATGAAAATTATTGACAGTATATGTAGCTGTCATCTGACATTCTTCCATATAATTTTTTTTTTAATTAACTGTCCAAACGCCATCGGAATAGAGGTACCAATCACATTGGTTTCCACTTTATAACACAGGACGGACTATTTTAAACTTTTCTACTCTTGCATAAAAAGTTAAGTTGCAAAAATATTGCAGAATAGTGAAAATTATTGACAGTATATGTAGCTGTCATCTGACATTCTTCCATATAATTTTTTTTTTAATTAACTGTCCAAACGCCATCGGAATAGAGGTACCAATCACATTGGTTTCCACTTTATAACACAGGACGAACTATTTTAAACTTTTCTACTCTTGCATAAAAAGTTAAGTTGCAAAAATATTGCAGCATAATGAAAATTATTGACAGTATATGTAGCTGTCATCTGACATTCTTCCATATAATTTTTTTTTAAATTAACTGTCCAAACGCCATCAGAATAGAGGTACCAATCACATTGGTTTCCACTTTATAACACAGGACGGACTATTTTTAACTTTTCTACTCTTGCATAAAAAGTTAAGTTGCAAAAATATTGCAGAATAATGAAAATTATTGACAGTATATGTAGCTGTCATCTGACATTCTTCCATATAATTTTTTTTTTAATTAACTGTCCAAACGCCAAAGGAATAGAGGTACCAATCACATTGGTTTCCACTTTATAACACAGGACGGACTATTTTTAACTCTTCTACTCTTGCATAAAAAGTAAAGTTGCAAAAATATTGCAGAATAATGAAAATTATTGACAGTATATGTAGCTGTCATCTGACATTCTTCCATATAATTTTTTTTTTAATTAACTGTCCAAACGCCAAAGGAATAGAGGTACCAATCACATTGGTTTCCACTTTATAACACAGGACGGACTATTTTAAACTTTTCTACTCTTGCACAAAAAGATAAGTTGCAAAAATATTGCAGAATAATGAAAATTATTAACAGTATATGTAGCTGTCATCTGACATTCTTCCATATAATTTTTTTTTTAATTACCTGTCCAAACGCCATCGGAATAGAGGTACCAATCACATTGGTTTCCACTTTATAACACAGGACGAACTATTTTTAACTTTTCTACTCTTGCATAAAAAGTTAAGTTGCAAAAATATTGCAGAATAATGAAAATTATTGACAGTATATGTAGCTGTCATCTGACATTCTTCCATATAATTTTTTTTTTAATTAACTGTCCAAACGCCAAAGGAATAGAGGTACCAATCACATTGGTTTCCACTTTATAACACAGGACGAACTATTTTAAACTTTTCTACTCTTGCATAAAAAGTTAAGTTGCAAAAATATTGCAGCATAATTAAAATTATTGACAGTATATGTAGCTGTCATCTGACATTCTTCCATATAATTTTTTTTTTAATTAACTGTCCAAACGCCATCGGAATAGAGGTACCAATCACATTGGTTTCTACTTTATAACACAGGACGAACTATTTTAAACTTTTCTACTCTTGCATAAAAAGTTAAGTTGCAAAAATATTGCAGCATAATGAAAATTATTGACAGTATATGTAGCTGTCATCTGACATTCTTCCATATAATTTTTTTTTAAATTAACTGTCCAAACGCCAAAGGAATAGAGGTACTAATCACATTGGTTTCGACTTTATATCTAACAAAGGACGAAAGAAGCTTTTTTGATGTGCACCCTTCTTAGAATACAGATAAAGCTAGTTATATGTCCACATGGAATTTTGATTACGCATTGTGAAGTATTATTTTCTTGTGTTCGAAGTTGGTATTTCTGATGGTCACTAGATTCTTTCTAAAGAAGCGAATTAAGGGATTCAGATATGTGAGTGAGTACGTGTAGTATTCTGGTATTGCATTAAAATCCTCATCAATGGTAATGATTTCCCACAATAGCGTGATGTGACAAAGCTCTACCATCAGCTTTTAAAAATAACGTTCTTCGTTATCATGCATATAGTTACGTATTGCTGCGTTCAATAGTTTTGTAAATTGGATAACTGCTCAACTAATACTGTTGTTAAATTGCTGTAAATGAATTTAATGCGAGTGGCTACCGACAAGGTGTGCAGACTGTCGCTATTGTATCTATTTGAATATTTCGTTTTTATTAGTAATTTTTAGGATAAAGTAAATTGAAATGCAGATTCTACTAATTCCATTTTTTAAATAAAAAAATTCACTTATTCATCAATGTATAACATGTTAATCTAATTATATTACTTCCAATTACGTGTCACTGAAAATGATAATATCTTGCGCTAGTCATTCATTGACAGTTGTCATTCAATTGTTTTGGTAGGTCCAATGGATCCTTCTTTATACAGTCCAACTGAAGAGTTTTCCATAACCTTATATAAGCTCAAAAACACCCCTATCGTTCTGTATTTGATTAATGTTGTCTTCCGGCATCACTTCGTCACTTCCTGGTGATATAAACATATAACGCTGTGTCTAAAAACTTGTTCACAAATGAAATGTGCCGAGTCAGGATTTGTACAAACATGTTACAGGCATAGAAATATAAATTTGTTAAATATACATGTGCTTTTACGTTTAGTGTTTGCTGTGTCGATAGATTGAAACGATTTGGGTGTTGTTTTTTCGGTTTTGTCTAGACTGGTCTCTGGACCAAGGTCCTTTCTCTATCTAGAAAATGGCCGTTTTTTTGCTAAGGATATTGTTGACTGCTCTGATTACCGATAGCAAGAATGATTGATGGTAAATGTCTTTATCAATATGTCAGTTGATAGCACCGAAATTGTAGCTATAATATATAATAATCGTTCTAGAACATATTGGCGTAGGAAATATGTTATAGTGCCCAATAATTTTAGGATATATTACATTTTTAGAAACTTTCACGTTTACGTTATTAGATCCATTTTTTTTGTAGTATATTAGAATTTTAGATACTAGAATTAAATATTAGAATTCATACAAATATTTGTAGTTTTATTTGTAGAATATTATCGCTTCCTTTAACAATTCGTTGCTCCTTGAATTTTATATCAGCTCAGCTGCATCTATTTACTAACATAATATTTTAATATTTCCTCCTGTCTTCTACTGGACCCGTAATATAGCTATATTCGTGAGGTTTTCCAACGTCATCATGTTCTGGCCTAATCTGTTGACAATGGACTTAATTTACTACTGCAGTGGTAGAATGATATGGTCTTCTTTCGCATCCCATGCATGCACATATGGTGTTTCAATGGGGGCAAATTTTGGTTTAGGTTGGTGCCTGGCCAGGATTAGGGAACGGCATTGGTACCGAGACGGTATTATCGATGTTGCTCCAAAAGAGCAGAGATATGGGTCGCGTTCGCCTTTGCCTGCGTATGCAGATGAAAGGTAATCGATACCTTCATACACCCCCATATATATTCACCAGATGTTCAACTGCTCATAGTATTCGCCTAAATTTTCGCCGGTACCGTTATTTTGTACAAATTTAAGTCGTTATGAAACGTTCTTAGAGATTAATCTCAAACACCCTTCAAACTGAAAAAATGCTTGTCAACAATTTTCTTAAAATCCGTCATAATCGAAAGGAAAAGTACATTTGTTGGCATCTTTTTTCTTTGCTAGTTTACTTATGTAATATTAGGTTCAATAAAATAATCCCTGTATATTTCTTTAGTAACTCTTTTCATCATTCATATGAAAAATCCGTTATGCCCTTTCTCATGAAACTGAAAGACATATCAAGCACAAAATACTCTTCACCGTCACCTTCATACTTCGCAAACGGTTTTACGATTCATATGTATATAGCGTAGGTATATTTGTTATTATATGTTGGTGATCCTGGTGAATGATCTGTCATCGCTTGTCTGCAGATGGACTGCCTTTTGTTATGTCACACGGACGGTTGCAACCCAGAAGATGACAGTTCGATAGATTTGTAAGATAGAAGCTTATACGGGGATTGTGGTGTCCGATCTTGTGGTGTATATTTTCTTGTCATATTTGCAATTGGTTCATTTTAATTGCATTTAACTGCTGCAATATAATGTAGAGAAAAAAAAGTAACATTATTAGTGTCAATGAGAGCAAAGTTTAATAAACATATTGATGATATTTACTCCAACGTCTTTTCTTTCTAAAGGATTATTACAGACGTAGCTTTGAACATTTTAGATTTTAGAACATCACATCATCATATATATGGATATATTCCAATAATACGAAGTGAAGCATAAGTAGGTTTAATTTATATCGGGTGCCAATTGTATAATATCGAAGAACCGTTTAATATCTCACCATCCAGGGGCTAATATATCATCCTCCAATGATCTCATATCTTACATATGCAGTGTTATCATCCCATTCTTGCATACTAGCTTTAAGCTGTAACATTTATCTACAAAACTTAAGATCTATTATAGTATTTTTGATCACTACATTGATAGGTACTGTAAAAAATATATAAAAATTTACTAAAGTGTGGTATTATTGTGAATAGGAATCTACTTCTAGGTATTTTTAAAAACAACGAATTTATAGAAATTTTTTGTACGTTCTTCGTATGAAATTGCAGTAGTTTCGAAACATGCAATAGAGTCTCTTTCAGTGGCACTTGAGGCTGCCAGAATACACGAGGAATTTCATTAGGAGGACTCTTGAATATATAGAGAAGATCTCGGGAAAATAATAACAACACGCTCGCTGACAGAACCAGTAAAGGAAGCCATGATTACTTTCAACCTGAAGCACATACTTTTGTCCATTAGGAAAAGCTAGACAGCAATTATAGTTGGCGTAGACATAGATTAAACTACCAACATCAGCAGCCGGCGAAGAAGGAACATGCGCAATATTTCCCGTGGAATAGAAAATTGTTGATGAACGGAATCAATAGGTGTCGACCTGATTCGAGTTTTACAGAAATAATTCCGTTTAAATTTATCAAAACATTTTTTTCATACATAATCATAAATTCTCTTAATTAAACATTGAAATTTATAGAAGCATTGTGTAATTTGGAGAGTATATAGGGTGGAAAAGAACATTGAGGATGTCACGCACGCATTGCATGCCAATGCAATTCTCACATGCAGATTATGCGGTCTATATGCGCATTAACAGTGACATACGAACCGCAATGGTCTGCATAAAGGCTCATTATAGCCTCGTACTAACAAAAAGGCTGTTACAATATTCTAGGACTTACACACAATTGGATTCATATGCTAATTAATATTTCACGGCGGCAGAATATTAAAGACTAGCCCAGAGATGGTAAACCTTTCGGTTTGCGTGTGCCAAAAATTTGCAAATATTTTTTATTGATATATCTGGCGAATTATTGCAGACTTTTGTTGATATAAGTTTAAAAATTAATATAGAGTGCCATTAAAAAGAACTCATAACGTGTGGTATATTTTGTTGTATAAATATCAAAATTCGTTATTTATTAAATTGATTTTTGATGTACAGTTTGATGTATTGCTTTATTTTAGGCTCGTAATTCCTCACTCAATAATAATCATACAATATAAATGGTAATACGTTGTTCTAGATTAAAAATTCATTTGTACAGAACAAAATTTCTAATAATATAGCCGTCACTAGTTATATTAAATATCATAATTGTCAAAATATCAATTTTATTTTAATTATCTTACGAATAATTTATAAACACATAAATTCATCACTTTTAAACCATTTAATTTTAATATGTGCATTACATAAATATTTGGCAAGCCTGGACTAGGCGCTCTTTTTAATCATTATGTCTTATAATTTCTCCAATGTTTAGACAATCGATTGTGATATATCCTAGATTTTTTGTATTTATATATTTTTGAACAAAACACGTCAACATTTAATTGGAAGTCACTTGTTGGTCTTTTCATAATAAAAATGGGAATTTGATGTTTAACTTTGCTATTGTTGATGGTTTACATGTCACAAATTCTTTTTGACGTATGAAATTTTTTTTATTGTACCGACTCGTTATAGAATGTAATAAAATAGATTAAAATAAAATGTGGGATATATAAAATAAAATATGCGTTAGGCTCTCGCGCGGTAGAAGTGAAACTTCTCAGCTCCTAGGAAACGTTGATTTTATGCATTGGTTTTTTTCCGTTTGTTAACGATTTGATTTTGATTTTGATTGACACTTTGATCATCACAGAAAGTATTATTAACTGTAATGTCGTACAATCTTTAAAGACGAGTTTGGATTAAATATTGTAGCCATATTTTTATAGTTCTTTTTCTCACCAAACCAATTAAATTACTTGATCCGTGTATTTTTCTTCTTTTTATGTGGACATTAAAACAATGATCATCATCAATGTTTCTTGGCAAGTGATTCACCATCGTATTCACAGATATTGGAACATTAATAATTTGCCCATAAATTCCATGTTGACCATGTACATGTCGTAAACGTCGAATTCGCATAAATCGAATTCTGGGTGAAATTAACCGCTCTGACACTAAATCTAATTTTGGTAGATGACCAGGTAATTCTGGGTAGACAAAACCATTTGACTTCGATAACATGGGAATGGTATTCCGAGTGAGAACATTTCGGCATGAATTGCACGCTATCACATCTTCAATAATAGTGGCTGGAAACGCAATATGTAAAAGTTGCTCCTGCTTAGGATCAACAGGTTTCACATAGTTCTTAAACCACATTCGATCACATATAGAACACACTGTATCTAGCAAATTATTGAAAAATTGTTTATCAAATTCGCGATGAGCAGGTTGAAAGAATGTAAATTTTGTGTATGATGCACTAGTGGGTGCATTTCTATTTGTCGATGGCTCGCTCAACTGTATCAGATTCATTTCGTTGATCTCTCACACCGCGTGTATCTTCACGTGCCTGAAGCAGTGCCATTCAAATTCACTATACCACTCACTGTGTCCTCACTTAACGACGGTATCGATTCATCCAGTGTATTTGAGGTCGTTGGAAAGTTATGTTGTCCACCGTGTTTCTTTAACGCCCTTTGCCTGGCTCGATACTCTCTACTTCTTTCCAAGGTACTTGTGCCACTTTTCTTGGCGGTTTATTCGTTTTCTTCCGTTCTTTAAAGGCTCGCACTCTGTCTGTACTTATCTTTTTCTCCATTTCACTTTTCACACAATGGAAATTGTTAGCTAAAAGATTAAGCTGTGGTTGTGTAATATATAATAAAATACGCAAGTGTCTATTGGTTGCTTTATGCCACGTATACACACAGTACACGTGGCGCATGCGCGTAGCTTGTTTCACTTTTCGTGATGGAAGCGTTTCACTTTTCGTGACGTTCAGGCCAATTTGCCTTACCGCGCCTATAGAAGTCTCACTTCAACAATTAAAAACGATATTAATATCTCCGATAATACTATATTGATCTTTCTATAGATACAAAAAATGAAACACTCAATATCAATACACAATATACTCCATAGTTGTATAATAGCTGTCGATCAGAGTGATATGTATTGTATTTTGGAGATCTCATAGCCATTGACAGAAACAACACATATCAACTCTAATATACATTGGTACAGATGACACCATCGACTAATAGAAAATCAGTAGAAATATGAAAATTAACGAAAATAAATGCTTATTTCACTTTACCTGATCGAACAGATGATCGTCCTAGATTTTTGATATAATGCGGATTTAAATATATCTTCTTCTGTTGCATTGAAATTGCTTTTCCTCTAGAAGTGAATTACCACAAATACTTTCGTGTAATATTGTTTATCGAATATATAAAACCGATTTTTATCGGATATTTTCTTTAAGAATGCTTTTATTAAAAGTCCGCGTAAACCTCTTGAACAATACTATCGCCTTCTGCCTTGGAAATATATTTTTTTATGACCAATATCGTCTATTCTAGTCGCAACACCTTCAGCATTTGACCAACAATGGCAATAGTTCCATGGTAAGGCCTTTTCGCTTTCTTCTCGTGCAATTCTCTTCTATTATTGCATTGTGTCCGCTTCATACGTCTATGAACTTCACATACTTGGACAAATCAGAAGGCTTTTTATGTTATTTGAAACGCGTCTTTCAATTGCAAAACATTATTAAATAATAATAAAGAATTTCTTATAAGGTTATGCATGCCAGAAAATCATTTTCAAGCCCTGCCAGGATTAATGAGGCCCATGTATAAACTAAACTCCACAATTCTAGCAGAAAATCATATTTAAAAAATTAAATGCTGCAGCAGATTTTTATGTTTTAAATTGCATATGTCAGTACATTGAAATAATTATTTTTAATATATCAATCTTTATATTCAAGTTCCAACATTTTTATTGCAATAATGTTGGTATAAAGCGTAAACTAAATCGATTCCGGCTAAACTTCTTCGACAAAGATGTGGTATAGAGTAAAATTACATGCGACTATTTTCTATTGCGGTACGTTGTGCTTTCAACAAATGAAGATATGATTTACAATATTTTATGTACCATTTAATATTTTTAATGTCACGCTAAAGCGGTGTTGGTAGAAAAATTCTCATTATAGTCTCAAATTCAATACGAAGACCTCAAGTATAAAATACGCACTGATAATGTAATTATATAAGAGACTTAATAAAATGTGTGATTTTTATGACCAATTTTTAAATTCAATTTTCTCACGATCACGTAAATAGACCTTTTTACCTACATATATCATTATTCTAAACAAGCCCCCACTAAATAGAACAAAAAGTACTTTTCCCAAGCACTTCATGATCTATTTAATGTAACTACACGGACAGTAAAGGCAAAATAAAAGTTTTATAATTTCTTTTGCGTGCTATCGAATTTACGGACGATTATTTGAGTACCATGCAAAGGCATGAGGACTTTAAATTGTACAATGAATATATAATTTCAACACTCGTTCCAGTAGAGGAAAGGCTAGGAGAAGATCAGTTTGGTTTTAGGAAAAACAGAGGGACGAGGGAGGCGATTTTAGCACTAAGAACGGTAGTAGAAAAAAGAATGAGGGTAGGAAAGGTAACTTGCATAGCTTTTGTAGATTTAGAAAAGGCATTTGATAATGTAGATTGGGACATAATGTTTAGAATTTTAAAAGAAACGGGTATAGATTATAAGGATAGGAGAATAATTTTTAATTTATATAAACACCAAACTGCCTTAGTTAGAATTGAGGGGGAAGAAGAGGTAGCAAAAATAGAGAAGGGAGTTCGGCAGGGATGTACACTCTCACCGTTATTATTTAATCTATATATAGAAGATGCAATAAACAAAGTAAAAGAAGAGTATAGTGTAGGTGTGAATGTACAGGGAGAGAAAATATATATGTTGAGATTCGCCGACGATATAGCTATATTGGAAGAAAGCGAAAAGAATTTAGAAAGGGTATTGAATGGTATGCAGGTAGTATTGACTAGGGATTTTAACATGAAAATAAATATAGGTAAAACTAAAGTGATGAGGTGTGACAAAAAGGAATGCAGTAGAAAAATGAGGATCACAATAGGAGATAATAGAATCGAAGAAGTGTCAGATTTTTGTTACTTAGGCAGTAGAATCACAAAAGATAATCGAAGCAAGGTAGATATAAAGTGTAGGATAGCACAGGGTAGGAAGGCATTCGTAGAAAAGTAACAGATTTTAAGATCAAATATTGACTTGGGTATTAGAAAAAGATTACTGAAGGTATATGTTTGGAGTGTAGCGCTGTACGGGTGTGAGGCGTGGACTATAGGAAAGGAAGAGAAGCGTAGATTACAAGCATTCGAAATGTGGTGTTATAGGAGGAGGATGAGGTTTGGTTGGGAAGATAAAGTAACAAATGAAGCTGTACTAGAGTTAGTAGGGGAGAAGAGAAGTATTTGGAGAGTGTTACAGCGTAGGAGAGACAGATTAGTAGGGCATATTCTTAGGCATGGGGGGATTATGCAATTGATCATAGAAGGTAGAGTGGAGGGAAAGAGAGGGGTAGGTAGGCCTAGATTGGAGTATGTGAGTCAGATAGTTGAAGACGTTGAGATGAATAGCTATAGGGAGATGAAGGGATTAGCTCAGGATAGATCGGCATGGCGTGCTGTTTCCAACCAATCTTTAGGATTGCGGACTCTTTAACTAACTAACTCGTTTCAATTCATTTACGCAATTGTCAAAGATTAAGTACCTAAAAATTCAAATTTCAACGAAATTGTTTGTAGTTTATTACAAAATATACTAAATAGATATGCAGATATACTAATATACAGATATACAGATATAAAACTAAAAATGAATTGTTTTAAATCGACATTTTTAAGGAAATTCAAAAATTTTGTTTGTTGAGATTCTGCTCAAAATTGTCTGCTTTTATTTTGGATTAGCTGATTTTTTCACAACCACCCCTTTTTTCCCCCAGTTTCTTTTAATTATCGGGTTTATTTATTACTGAAATTTTAAATACCTCTGTTGCATTTGTACTAATTTAATTTGACTTCTGAATTTAACCTTCGTTCCCTGTTCGCCATGCTTATGCTAATTTACCAAAGTTGGAACATCATATTTTGATAACGTTCCCAACAAATGATTGATTATCCTAATATACGCATTCAACCTGAAAATCCATTACAACTTTACCCTTACCAGTATACAGGGTACGTCCACGTAGCGAGCCTCGATCCCCTAATGAAGATTAGCTCGTATTTCGATCTCGTATTTCGCATTATTTTAGATCATAAAGTCTGCGGATAAAATATAATATCGCTCATAATTTAAAAAAGCTCATATTATATTTGTTATTACAGCGTAATTTTCAATGTATATTCGATTTTTTTGCATTTTTCAATATAACAATAAATAACTAAATAAAAACTAGTGAATACAAACATCTTCCGATTGTAGAAACTTTCCAAAATTGCGCCCATATACACGCAAAGTGTTGATTTTTAAATGGTATGTTTCCAACACACAATTTTCATTTCACCCTGTATAGAGTGTGATATTTCATTAGCGCCGTACGAATGGGTTCAATGCAAAACATATTCAGAGTGCGAATACAAAATGTATTTCAGATCCACGTTCAAATCGTAGGGACATTTTAACACTAAAATCTTATTTCGGAAATTTAGCCACACAATAAAACCTTTTGTATATTTCCTCATATATATTTAACATTGCAATAACGTTGACTGTCATTAATTAAGCGACTGAATCGGGAAATAATTCATTGTGACACTACACTACAATGTTGAGCATTATATAAAGTCTTTGGATTGTATATTGCGTCCTCTTCAGCATCCGTATTCGTTGGTCTTATCTCAGTCGCACTCACGCGCCCTTATTTACATGTTATATTGCCAATATTTACCTAACTAAATTGGATATCAGTCGCTTAGCAATTAGAAAATATTTATTCGCAATTAATTGAGATAATACACTGTTGCCGCGTGTTGATTATTGTTGTTCGGGGCGAAATTACCCAAATGACACTTTCAACGATATTGGATGCTCAATAAATTCGTTTATCGTTCTAAATAGAAAATAATAGAAATTATCTTGTTGACCTTTGTGTATGTTGATCCAGCACCTAGCTCTTTATCCCACTCATGCTCAAATTGTATAAAAAATTTCATTTTTTCTTTTTTTTTGCCTCTAACACAAATTTACAGACTCCGCGGGCTGTAAGACGAAAGTCGGTGGCCATTTGGCAGTATTATACGCATAATGAAATATTATTATAATCTGTGAATATATCTGTTATAATTATGTGATATCTGCCAACAAATGACGTCATATATATCTTGTTGAGTAAGAATGATTATCCGAAGTTAGTCAATGTTTTAATTTTTGTTTAAATCTCCAGTCATTCTGATTTCGTGAATTGAAATTGCTACATTTTCGATTTTGTTTGCTATATACTTGTGTTGTATTTAATGTGATTTTCGTCCCTATATCAAGTATTGAATTCTCTTTTTAACGTTTTCTTTTATTGAAAAAAAGCGCATACTCCGGCGTACTGCTTATTTTTTATTATTTGCTCCGCTAGAAAATGCGGAAACATGCAAATAAAATGCATGAATATTTGAATGTGTCAGTCTCAGCTCGAATAAAAAAAATATATAATAAAATATCTCCAACAAATTGTACGAATATGTATATGTAGTAAAAAAATGAAATAACCTTCTTCATCTGCAATGTCATCTTATAAAAGCTTGGAATAATTAAAGATACGGAAACCGTATTCAAGTTTGCGAAATAATCTTTTAAATCGGTTTTAAAATCGAACTTATTTTCAACAGTTCTGGTACTCCTTTGCAATTTTAATAATTCATTTTATTTCAAACCCACACAATATATTGTACATTACATTCCTCCTTCTTAAATATATTTTTTTACGTTGAATAATATAAATAGAATTTATTTGCGTTATTCTAATTCCGTATTGTTTGTTCGTTGTGACATTTTAAAGCGGTCGCGTGTTCTTTCTTCTTCATATCCCTTTACCATTCTGTTTTATGTAGTAAAAAGTTGAAGTGGTCTGTATCTGTAAAGAGCAAGGAGAAAGAACGGGTTTGCCGTTATAAACAACCCCATTAACTCTCTGGTAAAAGCAGGGAGAGTTGGAAAGTGGTTGTTTCGGTTTGAGTTTTGTGTGCCTTTATACGCCACCCCCAACCACCCTCATGTCTGCCCCAACCTTGTGGGCACATGACCCAACAGCGTCTGGGAAAAGCCCACAACTAAAATAACAATTTTCGAATAATTGTTGGCTGGCTAAGTACGGCAAAAAGATAATCACAGGAACAACAAAATTGTAACGCTATATTTGTAGAAATGTCGAACAGAAATAATATTTAAAATCGGCCATAATTCGTTTCTCATATTTCATATTAATAGATTTTTTTTTATAAAGATTTTGACTTTAGATGGTGGAATTAGCGCCTTTGCAATATTTAATGAATTATTTATAATCTCCTCTATCCATATTATGGAAATTTAATACACTATACATTTATTGCATTTATAATTGTCAATAGAAAATTCAAGCAAATCTTCAGTTTTTATAATCATTGATAACCAGTACAATATATTTTCACTCAAAATTTTTCTTAAGTTTTAGTAACCTTATTTGAGGCGATGTCTCAAGTGTTGTCTATTACGTGTTGTCTTCTTTCACTATATTTGCAAGGATCTCGACAGGAGCTCTAGAGCGGTTCAGTATACCGATTCCCGTGGTTCCTTTGTTGCCAGTAATTAGGCAATCTGAAGCGCCGACTTCGATCTACCTATTTGTCTCTCTGCAAGGAAGATAGCTATCGTCTTCGCCTTTATAGGATAATCATTACGACGAGCCCATAATCAAATTGTTATTAGATAGAAAACATTGCAAAATTGCGTTTCGGTTGTTACTTTTAAAGCGATAAATAAAGACGGCAAGAGATTGATCTTCGATATTCATCGCGCTGGAATTCGTGACTGAAGGTAGCGTTTGAGATAACGAAATTGATTAAATTGATGAATATATCGAAAACACCAGTATGATTTTTTTAAAGGATTGTAGGAGAAACTTTGTTGCAGATGTACCATTACATTCGGCAAGGTGTGCTATTGAAGGTATTGGATATTAGAGCCTGATGAGCAGCTCTAAGAAGGGAAATTCAATTATGAGATTGAATAAAGATTTGGAATTTTGCATGATGGCAAATAATTGAGTTCCGGTCATAATGATTGTATGTAAAAATATGAGGCTTAGTGCGTTTGACGTGATTATTATTCCAAATCAACATTTAAATTAGGAAATTTGTATGATTTCGGAAAACAAAAATTTAACCAAATCCATTTGTCTTAAAAATTATTTCATTTATTTTGTTTATTGCTTTTTTCAAAATTACATGGTGTAATTAAGGCAAGGTTAACGTAGAAAGGCAAAAAAATAGAAAAAAAATGTATTTTCCTAAAAATTAGAAAATACTAGTAAACCAAGAAAATATATTTCTGCGGGCTTTATAGCAATTTTCAAAATAAGTTTATGGTATTTTTGTTCAAAATGAAGTTATAAACGTCAAACAAATTTTCACCGGTTCATATCTTAACACTATTTGATCTCTGGTTATTCTTCTATATCTTAACTATCCTGTAAGCGGTTTTGAAATTAAATGCAGATACCGTGGCACAATCCGCGACTATCTGAAGCACACCTGGTAGAACTTACTGAAAATGCGTTTATCGTTGCGAAGTAGATACTTTGACGCAAATAAATGGGTTAAGTGGTAGTGTAACACCAAAGACTGCTTCAACAATTTCTATACATACGGATCGTGATATTTCTCATTATCGTTCTTCAGCGATGTCGCTATTCAAGAATGCAGTAAGTAATCAGATGACTATTCACCACACAGACTATCAACGGTCCCAAACAACTAGACCAAAAAGTCGATTGAATTGATACAGAATTATATTAAAAAATATATATATGCGTGAGACTCTCGCGCGGTAGAAGTGAAACTCGTGTATGATGCATTAGTGGGTGCATTTCTATTTGTCGATCGCTCGCTCAGCTGTATCAGATTCATTTCGTTGATCTCTCTCACCCCGCGTGTATCTTCACGTGTAGACGGCACGCCTGAATCAATGGCCTTCAAATTCTTTATACCACTCACTGTGTCCTCACTTAACGACGGTATCGATTCATCCAGTGTATTTGAGGTCGTTGGTAGGTTATGTTGTCCATCGTGTTTCTTTAACACCCTTTGCCTGGCTCGATACTCTCTACTTCTTTTCAAGGTACTTGTTGCCACTTTTCTTGGTGGTTTATTCGCTTTCTTCCTTTCTCTAAAGGCTCGCATTCTGTCGGTACTTGTCTTTTTCTCGATTTCACTTTTCACACGATGAAAATTAGTTAAAAGATTAAGCTGTGTTTGTGTAATATATAATAAAATAGGCAAGCGTCTTAATGGTTGCCTTATGCTACGTATACACACAGTACATGCGGCGCATGCGCGTAGCGTGTTTCACTTTTCGTGACGGAAGCGTTTCACTTTTCGCGACGTTCAGGCCAATTTGCCCTACCGCGCCTATATAGAAGTTTCACTTCAAAAATTGTTCTCTGCTGCGTATAAAATTTGTCAACGATCTGTCTAATTTCCGATATTAAAATATCGTTTTATCCGCAACATTTTGGGAACTGCTATACATACTAATATACAAAGGCATTGTAATGCAACTATAATAGCGATATTGCTTATTACTTATTACCGAAGAACTGTGTTCTATGAGCATAGATAGAAGATGATGCATTGTGGATTGGAATAAACTATAATTTAGTGCTAGTAATTTAGTCTTTCGCAGGTACGAACATAATTGAATGTTTTTTTTTTGAAGATATTATAATTATATCACAGAAATGTATCTTCATAGTAATGTACATATTCTTGGCAGTTTTCTATTTGCGCACTAATCCCATGTCATAAACTACGACCCAGCGCGGCACCCTTAATCCTACTATTCGTTTGCAGGTATACGGACACGTATAGGCAGGTATACGGACAGCTGGCTACAAATTATTAACAATTAATAATATTCTAATAAAAAAAATTAATAATGTGGAACAAACAGAGAATGTATTTTTTATTGTGTCATTATTAATAATGGGTAAAATAAAAATAGATTTGCATTGTAGTTCACCAATTTTACATATATTTCAATACATTTAATAAAACACGGTAGAAAAAAATATATAAGTCAGTATACAGTAATAGGTCAGGTCAGGTCAGGCGTTCCGGAGGAGTTTGGATTAAATTTTGTGTATGATGCACTAGTGGGTGCATTTCTATTTGTCGATGGCTCGCTCAGCTGTATCAGATTCATTTCGTTGATCTCTCACACCGCGTGTATCTTCACGTGCCTGAATCAGTGGCATTCAAATTCTCTATACCACTCACTGTGTCCTCACTTAACGACGGTATCGATTCATCCAGTGTATTTGAGGTCGTTGGTAGGTTATGTTGTCCACCGTGTTTCTTTAACGCCCTTTGCCTGGCTCGATACTCTCTACTTCTTTCCAAGGTACTTGTTGGCACTTTTCTTGGTGGTTTATTCGCTTTCTTCCGTTCTCTAAAGGTTCGCACTCTGTCTGTACTTGTCTTTTTCTCCATTTCACTTTTCACACAATGGAAATTGTTAGCTAAAAGATTATGCTGTGTTTGTGTAACATATAATAAAATACGCAAGCGTCTACTGGTTGCCTTATGCTACGTATACACGCGGCGCATGCGCGTAGCGTGTTTTACTTTACGTGACGTCAAGGCCAATTTGCCCTACCGCGCCTATAGAAGTTTCACTTCAAACATTTTCTGCCGCAATGCAATTCTTAAGCGCATATATGAACTCATATATGAACTTCTATATTCATAATCCTTCTCCAAGCTCAGCTTCGCCTCATTAATTACTTAACCCTACTTTGAATCGGATTGAATCTAAATCCGCGGTATTACAACGACCTCTGGCAGTATCATGTGCGGTCAAGATTCAACAAGAAGAAGATATATAGTTCCTCGACTGCCATAATCGTGCTATCTGAGTTTCTGTTCCTTCGAGGGCAGTGCCTTTTAAGGTCAAAATCCCAGTGTATTATTCTTTGGTCCTTAATTCATGGAAGGAAACCTTGAAATATAGCCTTAGCAAACCAAGGCATCAAAGTACGATATGTATATAAGGCAATACATAGACCTTCTGCGTATGTTTACACAGGCAATTAGTGCAAAGCATCTTAAGATCCTAAGCTGAATGTAATATGTTTGTCTTGTGCCGCACCATAACGGCTCTGGTGCCCCTTATATAGAGAACGTCTGCATTAATTTACTCTAGATTAATTTTAGTTTTATCGTATTTGTGATATACAAAATTCATTGAGGCAAGAGAATATTGCTTAGAAATATTCCAAGATCGATTAATTTTTCAACTTAAATTTAATGTTTATTTTTATATATATTCTTAGTGATATTTATAAACCGTATCGTTCCTTCATCCACTCTAGATGTCGCTATATACGACATTTTCTTAGACAATAATTGTTATATTGTTGCGTTATATATAATTGGAGTATATGTAAATTTGTGTAGTATATATAAGTGGTTCTAATTGATATATGCTATACAGTGGTATAAATTTTCGATGGCGGTATTGCAAATATAGTAAATACCCGCACAATACAACATGAAGAAATTTCTATTTTGTTGCTGTCTGACTTTTGTAATGGGACAGGCACCAGTGGCTGATTCCCAAAAACCACCCGTAAATTGAATATCTATTAATGTCTAGATATTGTCATTAGTTAAAAAGATTGTTTTTTAAATTGCCTTGATATTAAAATCATTAATATTAGGAATAAGTTGGCACTAGTCTAATTTTGACTTCTTTAAATGATAGTTTTTTAAGCTTATAAATATATAAAAGTGCTGTAGCCGAGCATATTTTTGAAACATATTATATGCTATTTTTGAAATACTTCTGTCACGTCGACTTATTTATTTAATAGTTTATCAATCACTATTCGTTGACAGAGGTATTTTATTTAGTGTTTATCTTGTGCTACTGAAGATGGTGGCATGGCCTTCGAAATGCGCATCTAGCTACTTAATACTTTAAGTTACGGTATTTGGGTGATATTCTGTACTATTATAAATATATGTTTAATGCACCCCTTTTTTGTACTTAAGGGGATAGAGCACCTTTATTTGCCATACGAAAAACAGTGTAATTTATTTTGCAAATTACTCCTTCATTTTCGCATTGATTTTTTTCAAATTTCTGGTGGTAATACTTTATCGATGCCTGTTTTAGAAAATAATGATAATTAGTTCAAAAATTCTGCTAAATATAAGCCATTTTTTTATTAAGATAAATTTATCGAAATTCAAAATTTTATGAGTTTATGGGCAATTATATGTGCAATATGGTCCTAAATATAAAATTTCGTAAAAATCTATACGGTAATTAATCCTTAAAATGATATAACGTATACAAATTTTCATAGAAAGAGTTTTAAATTTTGAAACTGGATTATTTTTACTTTTGCTAGAATTGTTTGGTAATATTAACCAATCTTATAGATATATATATATATTTTTGTTGTAATGGCCAACTTATAAATGGAAAAATACTAATTTCATTTAATTAAAATTTAAAATTAAAAGATTTAATTAAAAAAAACACAGCACTATGAAATATAGATAAAATAGATAAATTGCATCAATAAAATTGTAAAATTGCACCGTATTTTGAAACCGGATTATTTTTACTTTTGCCATATCTATTTGGTCATATTAACCAATCGAATATATACATATATAAAATTCAAATTTTTTTGCTCACTTACAAATGAAAAAATACTAATATAAAAAAATATTTACAAATGTAAAATTCTAATTTTTTTTTGCTATTATGGTTAACTTACAAATGACAAAATACTAATACAAAAATATATACACATATATAAAATTCTATTTTTTTTTGCTATTATGGTCAACTTACAAATGAAAAAATGAAAAAATACAAAAATATATACATAATACATATATAAAATTCAATATATTTTTTGCTATTATGGTCAACTTACAAATGAAAAATACTAATACAAAAAAATATTTACATAAGTATATAAAATTCTAATTTTTTTTGCTATTATGGTAAACTTACAAAATGAAAAATGAAAAAATACTAATACAAAAAATATATACATATATAAAATTTAATTTTTTTTTGCTATTATGGTCAACTTACAAATGAAAAATACTAATACAAAAAAATATTTACATAAGTATATAAAATTCTAATTTTTTTTTGCTATTATGGTCAACTTACAAATGAAAAAATGAAAAAATACTAATACAAAAATATATATAATACATATATAAAATTCAATTTTTTTTGCTATTATGGTCAACTTACAAATGAAAAATACTAAATACAAAAAAATATTTACATAAGTATATAAAATTCTAATTTTTTTTGCTATTATGGTCAACTTACAAATGAAAAAATTAAAAAATACTAATACAAAAAATATATACATATATAAAATTCAATTTTTTTTGCAATTATGATGAACTTACAAAAGAAAAAATACAAAAATACAGAAAATATTGTACATTCTATTTATGCTTCATCCTATTGAATCAAATACCAGTATATAAATGCCACCCAGTCCTAAATACATACTGGTAATCTGATAGTCCTAATTCTGGACGACGCACAGGATAATTTCTATGTACAGTGTCGTCGCGACGCTCACTGCGAGAGTCCTTTTGAACATATGACTACGAACCATCGGCACGCTACAGAAATGCAATGTAGCAGCAATCGTAGCATGCGTATCTGCATAATGACTCATATTTCCATTGTAAATAGTGTTGGACAGCCCAATATCGAACTACAGCCACAAGAATAGTATATGGTATTATAAAGAGTAAAGGACTTGAATTTATATATTTCATAGAGCCGTGTTCTTTTTAAATTAAAGACGAGCTGAAAGGATGCCATATTAAAAAAAAAATGCATCAATCGGATATTTATTGCACCGTTCAATCCTATTTATAGTTAAGCAAAATTGGTTGATATCATTTTTCGCTGTATCAAAAATATGTATAAATAGGTTATATGTTAATTTAGGGAAACAAATTATTGTGTTGTTGCAGGCGGAATAGAATGATTTAGTTTTGTACCAATTTTCGTAGGTCTTGTTTCATGTCGTTTTGGAGTAACAGTATCTTGCTAACGTTGCCATTATCTAGCATATGCTTATGTATGGTACCAAAATGTGTGGTATCCCTTAAGACCATTGTACCATAACACTAGCGTAATTCTTATTAGTTTGTAACGATAATGTATTAAATTCATTCTTGACGATATCAGTGCTATTATATTGCCCAAAAAGAGGTTTGCTTCGTCCTACATTTTAGTCCTAAGTTTCAATCTAACAGAAGACATTGTTGTCATGTTCATATGCATCTCAGACACAGCACATATGTGGTTTAGACTTAGTTTACACTGATACTATTTCACCATTTCAACTAGAGATTAACGCACTTAGACACATATACATACAGAAGTTTGTAATTATAGCAAATTATGTTCAAATGCGACTAATTAATGGTTGAGGATAGATGTATAATTATTTCTTGTGCTTTTGGACGCACACGGCTGCTTTGTGATAGTCGCTACTAATGTGAGTATTAGGATCAATTTAAACCTCTTTCGTTTTTGTCGAAAAGTTAAATTATTTAAACTGAAGTAGTACATTGGTACAAGAATGTATACTAATAAATTGAAACTTCCGTTTTTATTGCTATTAGGTTTTAAAAACCGTTTTTTTTTGACGAAATATGTGAAATTCGAAAACCGGTTTTTAAACTTGAAAAGCACGTTCTACCACCAGTCTATAAAAAAAAACGTTACATCCATCCGCGCTCTATGCACAGTTTATATTTTGTAAGAACTTTTTTTACTTGTTGATTTTTGATTTATTTGGAATATATTTTTGTCATATTTTTGTACGATCAAAAATATATACATATTTTGCAATAAGTATAATTATTTTATAACTTTTTAACTATATTTTTGGTAAATATTCGAAAACGCGTTTTAATCGTGTTTTTTTGGGGGGGAAATGCGAAAATAGTTTTTTCAAAAATCGGTTTTTGTATAAATTCGAATTGGTATGGATCGTGGAGGCGCCTTGATATAGTAAATACATTTAAATAACGATTTTAGAAAATATGCCTTGATATTAAAAATCTTAATTACTGTTGTTAATATTGTTTATATTTCAACAAAATATTTATACAAATTACTTCAAAAAGCATCACCATTTTCAATCCGAACCCATATATGTATATTTATTTTTCATAATACTACAATTTCATGAAAGCACCTCAAAATCCTCCAACCAGGACACTTTTTATCATAAGACAATTTTTTTATCGTGGTATTATTAATATGTTTTCTTGTATGCCATTATTTCTCCTGCACTTTTTCAAGTGATTATCCTTGATTATAAGTTAGTACATACCACAAAATAAAAAATCAGGTTGTATATTATAATCGTGCACATGTATTATGTATTTTGGACAGAATTTCAATTTACAGGGCCATTATGGACATATGTAATATACATATGTCCATAATCTACGTGGACATGCCTTTGATCTGACAAATTTTTGGTATTAAAAGCCATATTAATAACATAGGGATGTCCAGTAATTATAGATAATGCACTTGTATAAGGATATTAAATTTATTATTGCAGATACAAGTGCGCTAATAAACGGATATAATTTTGGGAACAATTTTATTGTAATTATTATACATTTTAATTACACGATTGTATGGTTTATTCATGTTTACTCAATTACTTCAATAATTTAAAATTTGCGGGGCAAAAATGCGCCACGAGTGCAATTTTATCCCAAAAACTGTACAATTTAATTTAGTATCTGCAAAAGAAATGCATCGAGACTAGTTGCATTTTTTTCCCATTAATAAAACTGAACATACATTTACATATCTCTTCCATTCTTCCACATTTCTAACGTCCTTTGTCTCTTTGAACTTAGCATTATCTTTTTCAATCGCTGATCCTTTATACAATATTCAAAGCTATAAGTACGCCAACCATATGTCCAGTGTTGCCTTTGAACTAGAATATGTCAAAGTGGACCCAGCATATACGCACATTATACTGAAGAATATAAGAGGTATTGAAATTCTTTGCAACATTTAATTAAGGTTAAGGAAGCCTAAACGCGAAAGTATAGCAAAATAACTTTCTAAATTAATCGAACCGTTATATCTTGATTAAACAATTCTTAATTTGGTTGAGTGCGCACATATGATTGTGTATTCCTTTACCCCAGTGAATATTCGGTGGTACATGAGGTCCGCTTATTTGGGACCATTAACTTCGTCTCGGACTTAGATGTGTTATATTAGCTGGAAAATTGTTAATTCATAGAGAGATACCGAGTTCAATTTGACCTTCTGCTTCTTGCAGATCCAAAAGAAGGATATCCTTTTTACAAAAGGACTAAAAAAATTACTGACAAGCGAAGCAGGATTTACAAAATCTAGGATTTAGTCTATAGTTAAGTTAAAATAAGTTTAAAAAAAAAAAAAAACATAATTGTAATCGCACATATTTGATTTGTTCATGAATCCATATTAACGAATTCAATTGTGTATATTTCCATCGAAGTTTTGTGAGCCACCTGATACCTGTGCATCAGCATTAGATTTATACTTAGTATCTATTCCCTTTGTTGGTGTTTAAAGGAGTATGAATAAGGTTGCGAAGGAAAGGGTTGTTGGTTAAGGTTTTGATTGGGGATGATTACATTAGCAACGGCAGAGGGCTGGAATAGACTTTGCCGGCCCAATAATCTGAATATCTTTGGATCTCTATTCTTGATATTCATTTATTTTCTGTTTGTCGTATAGTAATACGATTTTCCGATATGTCTTAACACATTTGTGGTATAACATTTGTAGTCTTGAAGTTTTGTTCTTGCATTGCAATAAAATTCATATATTGCCTCAGTATGTTTTAGGAAACTGCGTTTCCACTTTTCAACGTGTGCAATAAGCTATTTATAGCTCTCAAAAGACTAAATTTCAATATATTCTTGTAGCTATCTTTGATATTGATAGACACGATGATAAAGATGTATAAATTTTGGTACGGCTTCGCAAAAATAGATGAGTGATTTTTGTATTTGAATATGTAAAATTATTCCACCATGGATAGGCACAAGGACAGACGATGGACGGCCATACCATCACACAGCCATCCTTGACCAATGGTGGATGGGATGACAATACACGCACTTTTGTTTACATTAGACAACACTGTACTCGTGTAATGGATCACTTATCTCATGAGACAAATTGATCCAATTAATCGCATTCTAATATATGAAATTTATTACTTCATCAAGGCCATACCGAAGGGAATTCTTAATTGGATTACATAAAAGAACGAATTCGCTATGCTAATACTGCCAGAATCAAAACAACGAATGGTTTTGTTTATTTTGCCATTTAACGTTTGACGTTGGCGTCATGTAAACACTTTTTTCAAAGAGCTAACTTTGATTACACTAGGATTTTATATATTTAAATTTGAATTTGACAATGAGGATTTGAAATAAATAACTTGATCACATATACAAATGAGTTGTTATAGGAGTTGAAAAAATATATGAAGTATCTATTTTTTCTATCTAGATAGACACGAAAGAAAGCAATAAACTAGATTAGTTGTAAAAGTTAAAGTAGTATGAATAAGTGGACATAGATCGGACCATATAAGTCAAACAAAAGTTTCTTTTTGATAATACTTTTCATTATATTTCATCTCTGACAGAATTGTAGCATTTTGTATCGTTTTTCTTGATATAATCAGTGGCGGTTCCTTATGCATTATTTTTTCTAAAAGAGAAAGCTTGCGCCGCGAACATACCTAACACTATAGAATATATATCGTTGTTTATGTTATTCTGGGCTACGATTCTTTAGCGTCCTAACAGAGAAGCCTAGTAAAAAGTAAAATAGATATAGATATATTTGCATTGTTCTGTGTAGTTACGTATGTACGATCTTGCCACGTGTTTCTCCAAGAATATATTTAATAGAAATAATTTAATAAAAATGAAGTGTTAGTTCTTTATTGAAAATAGAGTTTTGTAGACTTTCTCTTGTGGACAAAATAAAAATTAAAGAATTAGGTGGGCCATTGCCTGATTTAAACTTATCGCAAACTTGTGCAAGGAGTGCTCAAAATTGGACATTTACACGGCGTTTTACAAGAGACATTTACAAAAAAAATTATAACACAGCTGAAGGACAGATTCTCATATCGTAGCCATCTACAAGCCGCTGAGTTATTTAACACGAAATCGATGCCAACATTTTCTAAACAATTTCCAGTGGACCTTTTGGAAACCGTGTGTCATGATGCATATCCATTTTTGAATAAAACCAGATTAAAAACAGAATTAGAAGTCATTTACTGGCGTACGGATTTTTATCAAATAATTGGAGCCACAAATTTTCTTTCGTTATTGCTACAAAATAATCTCAGTGAAACTTTCCCGGAAACTATAAAAATATTTAAAATTATTTTAACAACCCCGATGACCACTGCTGAATCAGAAGGTTGTTTTACAACACTTAAAAAATCAAAACTGTTTTGCGAAATGCTATGGGTAATGATCGATTAAACGCGTTGGCGATGATGTGTATTGATAAAAATGTGGTGCGAGATATTTACAATTTTAACGAAAAAGTGTTGGAAAAGTTTATATCAATGAAAGATAGAAGAGTGGAATTCACTTTCAAGAAATGATTTGAATTTAATCATTTTGCATCCATTTTAGGTAAGATTTCTCACTATTATGTTATTTTTTAAGAAATGCGCCCCCCCAGACTAAAATGGCACGAGCCGCCACTGGATATAATGTCCAACTTGCGACTGTCTTAAACATATCTATGGATTTCGATCAGAAGAAACTTTCATTTTCCAATAAGAAATGTGTCAAATAGTAGTCGAAACTTATATCCTAATATTTCTTCTCTAGTTTCATTTGATATTAAACTACAATTCTCTTAAGTTTCGAGAACTATCCGATGCTGTATCTCAACACCAAAGAGTCATCTAGTGGACACTTTGTATAGAATTGGAAACGCGTTCTTGAATCGAAGTGGGTGTTGGTAATGATGGATCACCGCACAATAAAATGTGCGGAAAAACACTTTGTCCGTTTCGATTGCTTATTATATTTTTTTGTGTCGGTAGCACACACACACACACACACACACATTGGTTGAAGATTGCACTATATTCGTATATAGACAGAAATGTAAGCAGAAGATTTTAAAGCCAAAATCAGATATTTTTGACACAATATATAAAAATGCAGTTTCTTAATTGAAAAAGAAATTTATTTTGAACATTTAGAATTTTTATGTTACTTAGCAAAATTGAGTAATTTCTATCTGTATAATGTTTAGAAAATAAAACAAAAGTTTATATATAAAAAAAATGCTTAAGTGTTAACTTAAGACAACTCTGCATAAAATGGGATCAATGGTAATTGATACTGCCGTCACTATAGATATCTTAACCGAAATAGGATACGTCCATCTGGACAAGAAAAAAAGGACCCATACTCGTATATAAAATTCATGTCTGGACATAACATAAAAACAAGATGATTTTCGCTTCCAGACTTCAATTTTCCCTGGAATAACTCTTATTCGTATAATATTTGATTTTTCTATTACGCTGCTGTAATTAACTAAAGTTTTATAAAAGCAAAATTGCTCATTAGTAAAATGAAGGCAAAAAATTAATTGAAATATTTTAAGTTGCAGCTTGAAGACGATATAGTCGATAAGTTTAGAATAAACTTTTAACGTAGCCCTTTTATTTTACAAGATTTTCTTTAACGAGAAATAATAAAATAACTAAAACAGTCGAAAGTTGAAGGAGTGAAGATTTTACAGGGTGTTTTAATTTTGATATATAGTTGAATTGGCCCTCAATCATAAAGAAAAGTATGAACTTCTATGGTTCTTAATATGATCATTATTGAATAAATTCGTAATTACTAGTTCGAAAAAAAAGAGTTCATACAATCTATAATGATTCGTACAAATCGTAATAATATTTCTAGAATATCTAATACGATACAAATATGTCCCATTGCTTTTAGAATATCATCGAATAATAACTAATTACAATAATCTAAACTTCTCTATATCTTTCATATATCTCTTAAGAATTTCACATCGAATTCGAGACATGTCATGTAATATGGCATATGAAATTATTGGATCGGGTTCACCGTGTTGTAATTTCTTAGCGAATAATAGAAAGGGACAGGCAAATCAAATGTAAAATGTACTAACGTAGTCTCTTCTTCGATAACGAACAGAAATTGTAGCTCAAACAGAAATTGATCACATTGTATTGGTTAAAATCAGTGGAAAAAAAAACAGAGCAAAAAAATGAAGGCGCACATCCGCTTGACGGTATATATACAGGATGATTGAAAACAATATTCGTTTGATTATCTAATTTTAAGTAGATTTGTGCTTTAACATTTGTTTAGATGGTTCTAATATATATTAATTACTTTATCGAATTTTAACTAAATAAATAATTCAACATACTCTTCGTGATTTAAGTTTATTGTTTCATTATAAATTTGTCCGAATTATGCTTCATTCTGTATACGAATTTGTCGGTAAAACACACACGAAGAGTTCGGCGGCTCTTTTTAAAATTTGATTTAGCAGATTGCGCACCTAATATATGTCAAGTGTCAGCCTTGTACGGGTTCATCATTCCCAGTATATTCCTTATCCACATTCCCTTTTCTTCCCTGACTCCTCTCCAGCTTATCAATAAGACTACCCACTGAATATATACTGAGATTTACTAAGATGGATGCAAAATTATTGAGCACACTGAAGAAATAAAAACGTTCACAAACTGTAAATGTTTTTTATGTGCAATAAATAAACATAAAAAATAAGGTTTTTGTTACTGTTATACAGAACTACATTGACAATTAAAAAGTTACAAATTAATTATCGATAACTAATGCTGAATATTAATCTCTTCGTCTTTCCAGTGTATTCTCACATCGCTTTTGTCCTCCTCCTTACTACTGATCATTTTCCATTTCGTCTTCCTTCATCCCGTCAGTTATATTAAAATTTAAAGTAAATATTTCACTGGAATTGCCCGAAGCTGCTTACCGTTAGACTAATAAACGGAAGGAGTTGTAATATAATATATACCGAGGATATCGAGCGGTACAACATAATACAGTGTGATTGATAAAATAATTTTGATTGCTCGATTTGTCAATAGCTAATATACTTCGTATTGATGTATATCGAAACGAAATTATTAAAAAGGACGGGGAAAAATGAGTTTTAAAAAGTGATTGATATATTACCACCTGTTTTCATTTTCTTTCTCGATTAACAATCTTTAACTAGTCTAATCATCTTCCTAAAGTGAAAATTGTTTTATGAATTTTTTTAAAAACTCGGAATATTTAAGGCCCTAGAGTACCATTACGGGTACTCAGATTTGAAATCTCCACGGGGGGGTATAACGTCTTTGAAAGGTGAAGTTTCGCAGCAGAGAACAAGCATCATTCAGTTGTACGGTAGATAAGGACATTAGACCTATACACCCTTAGAAGACGATTTTACCTATTTGATTGGTGGTATATCTATAACCTCATGCAAATTTCTTTGTAATATTATATACCTACGGATTTAAAGTTTTTATTGCATTTCAAATTGGATATATGTAAAGTATGTGACAATGAATTTTATCTCATATTAGATGGAACTGACTAAATATCTAAGGTTTTGATACGGATATGGGAGTCGTTAGCGAAGAATTTTTTAAACTTATTATTACAGTAAATGGTTCCAATCCATTATATTTTTAGGTTTTACACTTTCGTAAACCGGTTTACTTTAGAAACCTCTCTATGGATAAATTTATCTTAATAAAAAATGATCTATGTTTAGCAGCAATTTTTGAACTAATTAAATGTTTCTACCAAAAACGACAAGCTTAGGGGCAATTTAACATCTATAAACTGCAATCATAAGAAATTTGAAAAAAATCGATCCAAAAATGAAGGCGTAATTTGTAGAATAAATGACACTATTTTTCTTATGGCATATAAAAGTGCTCTATCCCCTTAAAAAAAGCCTATGTTTAGCAGCAATTTTTGTACGAATTAAATCTTTTTTCCAAAAACAAAAGCTTACGGGCAATTTAACATCTATAAACTGCAATCACAAGAAATTTGAAAAAAATCAATCCAAAAATGAAGGAGTAATTTGTAGAATAAATGACACTATTTTTCTTATGGCATATAAAAGTGCTCTATCCCCTTAAAAAAAAGCCTATGTTTAGCAGCAATTTTTGAACGAATTAAATCTTTTTTCCAAAAACAAAAGCTTACGGGCAATTTAACATCTATAAACTGCAATCACAAGAAATTTGAAAAAAATCAATCCAAAAATGAAGGAGTAATTTGTAGAATAAATGACACTATTTTTCTTATGGCATATAAAAGTGCTCTATCCCCTTAAAAAAAAGGCTAGGTTTAGCAGCAATTTTTGAAGTAATTAAATCTTTTTTCCAAAAACGACAAGCTTAGAGGCAATTTAACATCTATAAACTGCAATCACGAGAAATTTGAAAAAAATCGATCCAAAAATGAAGGAGTAATTTGTAGAATAAATGACACTATTTTTCTTATAGCATATAAAAGTGCTCTACCCCCTTAAAAAAAAGCCTATGTTTAGCAGCAATTTTATAACTAATTAAATCTTTTTTCCAAAAACAAAAGCTTACGGGCAATTTAACATCTATAAACTGCAATCACAAGAAATTTAAAAAAAATCGATCCAAAAAATCAAGGAATAATTTGTAAAATAAATGACACTATTTTTCTTATAGCATATAAAAGTGCTCTATCCCCTTAAAAAAAACCCTATGTTTAGCAGCAATTTTTGAAGTAATTAAATCTTTTTTCCAAAAACGACAAGCTTAGAGGCAATTTAAAATCTATAAACTGCAATCACGAGAAATTTGAAAAAAATCGATCCAAAAATTAAGGCGTAATTTGTAGAATAAATGACACTATTTTTCTTATGGCATATAAAAGTGCTCTATCCCCTTAAAAAAAAGCCTAGGTTTAGCAACAATTTTTGAACTAATTAAATCATTTTTCAAAAACGAAAAGCTTAGAGGCAATCTAACATCTATAAACTGCAATGACAAGAAATTTGAAAAAAATCAAGGAATAATTTGTAAAATAAATGACACTATTTTTCTTATAGCATATAAAAGTGCTCTACCCCCTTAAAAAAAGGCTATGTTTAGCAACAATTTTTGAAGTAATTAAATCTTTTTTCGAAAACGACAAGCTTAGAGGCAATTTAACATCTATAAACTACAATCACAAGAAATTTGAAAAAAATTGATCCAAAAATGAAGGAGTAATTTGTAGATTAAATGACACTATTTTTCTTATAGCATATAAAAGTGCTCTATCCCCTAAAAAAAAGGCCTATGTTTAGCAGCAATTTTATAACTAATTAATTTTTTTTTCTAAAAACAAAAGCTTACGGGCAATTTAACATCTATAAACTGCAATCACGCGAAATTTGAAAAAAATCGATCCAAAAATGAAGTAGTAATTTGTAGAATAAATGACACTATTTTTCTTATGGCATATAAAGGTAAAATTGTACGCAATCTAAGTTGAGAAATGTACAAACTGAGCTTATGGCTAAATTTTAATACTCGGACCTTACATGGGATAGTTATTTTCTACCTGCAGATAAATTTATAGTTGAAGTAACATTACAGAGAAGTACGAGTATAAGTTTTTTTTAAACAAAGTGGCTCTCAAAGTGGGTGTAAACTAAATAAAGTTGTTAAATGTATCGGTACGTTGCGCTAGCGTACATAACAAAAATAATCTAATTTATTCCGCGTTTTACGGATTAATTACCACATAGATTTTTACAAAATTTTATATTTAGGACCATATTACACATAGAATAAGCTCTTAGAATTTTGAATTTCGATAAATTTATCTCAATAAAAAATGTATTAGGTTTAGCAGCAATTTTTGTTCTAATTAAAACTTTTCTCTAAAAACGACAAGCTTAGGAACAATTTAACATCTATTAACTGTTACTATAAGAAATTTGAAAAAAATCGATCCAAAAATGAAGGAGTAATTTGCAGAATAAATAACAATGTTTTTCTTATGGCATATAAAGGTGCTCCATCCCCTTAAGAGCTAGAGGAACACTTCGAAATCGAATCTAGCATTCAACCGAAAATTTATATAGAGTAATATATTTACTTTTCTAACGGAATATTTAGAAATTTCTGGAGGTTATTCATCCATTCTAGTAACTTGTATCTTCTACAAATTTTAATCCTTACCCACCTATTTCACTTTCTATTTTTTTTTAAGAATCGAACGCACGCGTCCTATTAAATATTTATTTTCAAATGCACTTAACATATCTAAACAACATCTTAACATCTCTTCGAATACTAAAGGTCGCCACATTTTCCACCGTACCATATTCTTTTATATTCGAATTATTACGAGCTATAAATTGGACACAATATATCGACCATCAGCTGGGCTCCCACGCGACTGAACGAGTGCAAATCATGGTTTACATAAAAGACAAAGAAGATATTGCAGTTGCTAGCGGTATAAGAGTACCGGTAGCAGCCAGAAACAACACACGAACAGCTATTGCTGCTCTCTCGTCGGTTCTCGCGAGATTCTAATACAAACCAGCCTCTAATATATAAACCGTGATCAATATTCAAAGCAGGTATTCTTCGGGGAATATTACAATACACCTACTACAAGCTAGTGAAATATATACGGGGTGTATTTCTTGGTAGGGCAAAGATACAGTACAGAAACAAATTTCTCATCAAAAAGATTTTTTTTTCTTTGCGTTTGCTGCCTGAAGTAATATACTAAAAATGTTTTTTTATGGAATTGGTAAATGTATTTATCATTCGAGAAGTTTCTCTCTATCTTCTACCAGCGTTGAATTTGCTTTAATTTTTTACTAAATTTTTATATATACTTTTTTGTACGATATCGTTCATTAGGTCATAAATTAATGGCTTTAGGGCCCAATATAACACAAAATTTTTATCTCCCAACAAAAAAGACGGTACATTTTAAACCTTTATAATAAAATTCAAACCCCCGGTACATTGACATGTGTATTCAAACCTACGTACACTTACTGTAATTTCCCCATGTTGCACGACCGTGTTGGTACATTCTTTTCCCTAAGTACAATACACGGGTGCTTCTTGCTGCTTTTGCATACATCCTACCGCTCGCTGGGTTTAACATCTCTATCCTTCCCGGTCCTTCCCTTTGTTAGTAACAGGATAAATACACTACATCTCTTTTTAAACTGCGTACCGTTAGACTAAACTATGATATATAAAACAGACATTACAAATTGCAATTTGAATGAAGATATATCACAAGCATTACAAATTATTTTTAAAGTAACTCGTTATTAATAACATTGGGTGTTTTGTCTTAGTGGTTACTTATCATTTTTGATATGTCGAAAAAAAGAAAGGACATATAATATTTGCGATTGAAAAAGCAAGTGTTTGGAATGTTAGAAATTTCGATTGCAACTAGAAATCCAAAAGCGGAATCGATTACGATTTCGCTTTATTACATTTTATTGGGTAAAGATTTCTATTTCCACGAAACTTGGCATTTCTATTTCCACGAAAACTCTCTAGAATTACAGTACCAAAAACTACCGGTTATATAATTGGCTACTCTCCTTCATAACTGTAAAACGTGGAACAATTTTACTAACATGCAAACAATTTGCTATATTTCTAACTAATCGCCCTGTAATCATAACTGCAAAACATATTCCTCGAAACATATCAAGATACTTATCAAAAAAACACAGTCGTTTGTCAACATGTCACTTTCAAATGATAGAATACTGTTTTCTATTTTCATACATTTGTACAATTCGTGGGGATGTTGTTGACCCGAATTTCCCAAAATATTTTCATAAATTCACTAAACTTAAAGTCACCGTATTTGTTATAACTGCGTATTTTAGTTTTATCTAATTTTTTGAATTTCGAAAAGAACGTTACTACAATTTAAGCGGGTCAGACATTTTAATATCATGAAATTTTGGTATATTTTCTCGCCAATTTTGCTTTCATTAATTGTTATCCTCTCACGAATTGCAATATATATTTTTAACATATTACATGAAAAACAGAGGGACGAGGGAGGCGATTTTAGCACTAAGAACAGTAGTAGAAAAAAGAATGAGGGTAGGAAAGGTAACTTGCATAGCTTTTGTAGATTTAGAAAAGGCATTTGATAATGTAGATTGGGACATAATGTTTAGAATTTTAAAAGAAACGGGTATAGATTATAAGGATAGGAGAATAATTTTTAATTTATATAAACACCAAACTGCCTTAGTTAGAATTGAGAGGGAAGAAGAGGTAGCAAAAATAGGGAAGGGAGTTCGGCAGGGATGTACACTTTCACCGTTATTATTTAATCTATATATAGAAGATGCAATAAACAAAGTAAAAGAAGAGTATAGTGTAGGTGTGAATGTACAGGGAGAGAAAATATATATGTTGAGATTCGCCGACGATATAGCTATATTGGAAGAAAGCGAAAAGAATTTAGAAAGGGTATTGAATGGTATGCAAGCAGTATTAACTAGGGATTTTAACATGAAAATAAATATAGGTAAAACTAAAGTGATGAGGTCTGACAAAAAGGAATGCAGTAGAAAAATGAGGATCACAATAGGAGATAATAGAATCGAAGAAGTGTCAGATTTTTGTTATTTAGGCAGTAGAATCACAAAAGATAATCGAAGCAAGGTAGATATAAAGTGTAGGATAGCACAGGGTAGGAAGGCATTCGTAGAAAAAGAACAGATTTTAAGATCAAATATTGACTTGGGTATTAGAAAAAGATTACTGAAGGTATATGTTTGGAGTGTAGCACTGTACGGGTGTGAGGCGTGGACTATAGGAAAGGAAGAGAAGCGTAGATTACAAGCATTCGAAATGTGGTGTTATAGGAGGATGATGAGGATTGGTTGGGAAGATAAAGTAACAAATGAAGCTGTACTAGAGTTAGTAGGGGAGAAGAGAAGTATTTGGAGAGTGTTACAGTGTAGGAGAGACAGATTAGTAGGGCATATTCTTAGGCATGGGGGGATTATGCAATTGATCATAGAAGGTAGAGTGGAGGGAAAGAGAGGGGTAGGTAGGCCTAGATTGGAGTATGTGAGTCAGATAGTTGAAGACGTTGAGATGAATAGCTATAGGGAGATGAAGGGATTAGCTCAGGATAGATCGGCATGGCGTGCTGTTTCCAACCAATCTTTAGGATTGCGGACTCTTTAACTAATTACATGTATTTTTAAGTACATTTAAATGGAATATTTTAGAAGGTCATAAAATTTTGGTACATTTTCTCGCTGATCTTGCTTTGATGTTATCCTCACAATAGATTTTTTTAACAAATTATATGTAGATATTTAGTGATTTGAGGCACGATGGTCATTAGTCAATACATCAATACATGTGCTTAGAATTACAATACAGATTTATTGCGTTAATATACCTTCCAGCGAGCTTTCAAGCTTTCAGTAAGCACATTAATGTATTGCATTGAATTAGTCATACGCTAATTTACATACATGGAGAATTCTCAAGTACAAGTCATATATAAAGTCACCAAATATCGCGAGACAAGCTTTCAAAAAATTTTTTTTTGAGAGCGTAAATTGTATAAACTAATACATCAGGAACTAGAACAAATATTTACTTTATTAATCTTTGCCATATAAAATTATCGTTGTTTTTGATACGCATGTTTTTCAATTGTTGGATTTTTTTTTTCTAAATTGTATTTTCATAAAACTTTTGGCACGAATTTGTTCAATATTCTTTTACGTTCATTGTACTTTTTTATATTTAACCTAGATGCAGATTTAGAATCCACAAATCGTTTCCCATTAGAAAATGTCCCATTCAATCACGTAAAATAAAAATTGAAAATTTAAGCATGTCGATATAAAAATATTTCTTGGTAAATCAATTATAATTTGTTATTGTTTAAGACTAACTGTCGCGATTAATAAGTGTCCAAGTTTAAAAATTACACTGTACAATTAAAAACACTTCTTGTATATGTTCGTTTATAAAATTTAGTGCAAGTTTCCAAATGCACTGTCCCCGCTGTAAAAGAATTCCTATAAAAAATTTCGATCAAAGATCTTTAGTATCTATTTATTTATACTCCTCTGCTATTCAAGTCTCGTTGATCTCTAGGCACGGCCTTTCTTGAACTGTAACAGAATTCCATCGGTGGAGTAGCCCTTGCTTGTTTTCTGCACGTACTGTCCTTGAGGTCATCTATAAGGTTATCCAGCTAGTTTTTCCCCATATGTCTTATAGACACATACGCAACGACATGCCAGATACTAAAACAGCAGAGGAGATGGACAAGCGGAGCCTTTATCATACTGAAGAGAAATGGTAAAGATGTGATAGGGAGAGGCTTGATAAAACTGTCATCACTTCCTAAGGCCGTAATCAATCGTTGTAGAATAATATTACAGATGCTTTTGGAGAGGAAATTCTATAGAGTACAGTTTTGTTTGGTTAACAATTTTAAACATACGAAAAGACAGATTTGTTAGTTCTATTATTGTTTGTGGACATGGAAAAATATTATGAACAATTTGTTAAGTAAATGAGTGGTAACATTTATTAAAATTTACAACGAATCTCTTGATTTAAGACAAACTAATAATAAGCGCACCCTTGAAAAAACTCTCAAATTAATATGTCACGAGAATAAAGTTATCTCTAGTTGTTCGTTTAATAATACGTGGTTTATGAACTTCGTACATCGTATTTTTTGCCAATAATCTTTACTTTCTTGTTCGTAAAGTTATTGTCGGACCGACATCGTAAATATTAATTTCTTCGTGGCAGTCTTCTATTGGCAATTAAAATTACAGAGTTGTCCCTCTGTATTTTTGTGCCATCAAGTAAGCGAATGCACCATACTCTTATAACTATTCCCAAGAAGTATCTTGATACCAAACATTCTGGAAATTAGGAAAGCCCTATCTTAAAATTAACATCCACTGTATGGTGTAGATTGATTTTTCTTAATTATTACTCTAAATTAAATTTTATGTTACTTCAAATTGATCGCACTTATTTTTATAACAAAAATTATATCAATAAGTTTGGAATATTATTTTTCGGTAGTTAGAACTATAAAGCAAACAACAAAATACAATATTTTTTAAAAACTATAAGTATAGTTCTATAAAATATTTTTTTTTATAGAAAGTATGTATACCCCAAAAAAAACTGGAAATATTTTTTTATCATTCTGAAAAGATGTGTAATTAACAGTTGACAGATTTTTTTGTGTTATCAAAATATTTATCTGCGTTAAAAACTGAAAAACATACTTAGACATTTCTCTAATGGTTCAGCAGCATGCTCTTTACTTCTTAATCTTGACTTAAATTGCTTAGCGTTGTTTTCTCAACTGGGGGTTAAGACAGGGATAATTATTTCTAATAACTGTGCTTGTTGTAAATTTAAGTAGTTGCGCTGGCATTGTCAAAACCGCAGAACGGTCGTAAAACTTTATGATTATCCTATGAGTAATGCGCAAAGCATCGCAAAGGATCTATCTATTATATTATTAAAAGGAGTTTGCGTGGCTTTGGTACATTGTGCTAATGACCAAGTCACATGCCAATAAATCGACAAAGATTTTATAACGTAATTTTTATTTCTGTCGTTCCAATGGCCATGTATTCTGCTTAAATGTTAACGTTGTAAGTGTTAATTTTTATGTAGCCCCAATTTCGTTTGGAATAAGGATCACAAATACCGCGAGAGTGATGCTAATTTAGACCGGATTATAGGCACTAACAAAATGCCAAAATAGGCGGCAAATAGACACGAAAAAACTTAAAAAAAAGGCGCTACGAAAGGCATTTATTATTATCAAAACAACTCAAAAAAGGCATGAAAAACAACATTTTTCCTTTTTTGGATCTTGGATTCATCTGAACTGCAAATTTTTTGCATTTTGAATTTATTTTCGCTAACTAAACACAAACTGAAGAAATGACGAGTGAAAATTTTATTTGAAATAACAGTTGTTACAAAATAACCACTACTGGTACTTACGAATACATTAATAACGATTAGGGATTTTTGCATTGTTAATGTAACAATGACACAAACAATTTAGAAAGTTTTTATCATCGAACAAAATAAATGATGGTAAAAAGCAAAATGAATATGAAAAAAAGGCGCGAATGCATGAAAAGTGTCGAAATAGGCGCTAAACTGAAAAATAGTCCAAATTTGATCAAAATCGTCGAAATAGGCAAAAAAAGGCAACTTAAGGCATTTTGCCTAAATTCCGGCCTTGTTAAAAGTTAAATTTCGCTTCTAGATACACTAATAACCATTATGTGTGAAGATTTGCCAATAATTGTGTTCTACACAAAAGTGAATAAAACAAAGTGAATAGGTCTATTAGCTTTCAGCTGAATATGTGGCAAATTTCGGTGGTTCTGTTAATATACTATGATAATTGAAAAGTTCCCCGTACATCCTATCCCAATACAATTACCAGTGATCAACTTTTCACATCTGGTTTCCCTCAGCAGCGTTCAGCATTTTCATCTATAGAAAGTGCAGTATTTTCGATATTCCCTTCTATCTATATCCTAGCTTCGTATACAGAATGTTTCTCTTATCTTGTATTACAGTTTTACTATTAAAATAGTGTAGATATTTGTAGCGACATAATTTCCCTGGACAGTGATATATATTATATCTACTACGATATAACATTAATTTTTTCATTTTAAGAATTTTAAATATTTTGATTTGATCTAATTTTCATTTTTCGAACTTTTGAAATTTTATAAACGTCCTGGAATCTCTGTATAGTTGCCAATAGCTAGCTGATGCAATTTGCTCGTGTCCGAAGCCATTTATAAGTTACAAACGTGCGTCTTGTTTAAACGCAACAAATTAAGTGAAGATGTATATAAATTCAACAACGTACATAGGCCCTTTTTAATATGGAGGACACACCTTTTTGTACATTCACGTGGAGAATATTGTTTACATTTTTGCTAGGATTTGTCATCATAATTAAATTTACCACTCTATAACCTCGTATATCGTCCTTTCTTCTTCTGTGGCGTGTCTCTGTTTTATACCGAAGCATGGGCATTAGACTATAGTCCAGCGAGGACGTAGGCCGAGCTATCCAGCCAGGCTTTTGGTGCTCTCTATATAGTTCAGCACCAACAAATTACATCCTTTTATTGGTATGTGGTCGATGTGAATATAAATACACTCAAATCGTCCTCGCGTATAAACAAAACGTAAAAAATATTTTTTATACAGTGTCGATTTAAAATAGTATCGTATGTATATAAAATAATAGTTAGTTATGAAACTCGGAAATCGATTAGAAGATTGGTTACTAAAATCAATATTTAGAATATCGAAATTAGACGAGGATATTTTACATTTCCAGTATTATTTTGGATTTTCTTATCGTATGAAACTTCTGCAAATCTTGATATTATAAATATTTGATATAATCATGTCATGGATTTAATTTAATATACATCTTAATTTTATTTTTTCTACTTTCTACTATTTATGAGGAGATTGAATCTAGGTTAGCAAACGTTAAAGGACAGGATAATCTAATTGTAATCGGAGATTGGAATGCCGTAGTAGGTAAGGGAAAGGAAGTTTCAATAGTAGGAGAATATGGAATAGGAACACGTAATGATAGAGGGGATAGATTGGTAGAGTTTTGTATTAGGAATAAGCTAGTGGTAGCAAACACGCTTTTTCAGAATCACAAGCGCAGGATATATACGTGGAAAATGCCAGGAGATATAGGGAGGTATCAGATAGATTACATACTGGTTAAAGAGAGGTTTAGGAACCAGATTAAGAATTGTAAGAGTTACCCTGGAGCAGATATTGATAGTGACCATAATTTAGTAGTCCTGGACTCAGAGGTCAAATTCAAGAAATTACAGAAGTCCAAACAGGTCAGAGTAGATGTCGATAGGTTAAAATTAGCTGATGTATGTGAAAAGTACAAGCAGAAAGTAGAAATCATGGCTAATGGAACATCAAGGAGCGACATAGATTGCGAATGGAGGGAAATCAGAAATCGGTTAACTACAGCAGCAAATGAAGTATTAGGCACAAAGAAAAGGGCAGGTAGGAGGGAATGGATCACGGAAGAAATAGTGGAAATGATTGAAGCAAGAAGGAAAATTAAAATTGGAAACACAGAAGCAGGACAGAAAAAATATAAGGAACTAAGGAACTTAATTAATAGGAAATGCAAGCTAGCGAAAGAAGAGTGGATAAAAGGAAATTGTGAGGATATTGAGGAGGATATGAGAAGAGGTAAAGTAGATTTGGGCTACAGGAAAATTAAGTCACATTTTTCTAAAGTAAAACCAAAGGGTAACATTATATGTGATAAGCAGGGTAAGGAACTCACAGAAAATAAGGAAAAAGCTAGAAGATGGAAGGAGTATCTTGAAGATTTATATAAAGGTAGGCAGGACATGGAGGAGCTAGAAAATGTGGAACAGATAGATGAGGATGACTTAGGTCCTAGCATACTTAGGTCAGAGTTTCATAGAGCATTAAATGATTTACGGAATAACAAAGCAGCGGGGATTGATATGATACCAGCCGAATTAATAAAACACGCAGGGGAAAAAATGCAGGAGCGATTATACAGGTTAGTTTGTAAAATATATGAGAAGGGAGAAGTACCACAGGATTTTCAGCGTAGTAGAATAGTAACAATGCGGAAGAAAATAGGAGCTAATTTGTGTGAGAACTATAGGACCATTAGTCTACTATCACATGCATCGAAGATATTGCTAAAGATTATTTATAGGAGATTAGAAAATAAAGTAGAGGAAAGGCTAGGAGAAGATCAGTTTGGTTTTAGGAAAAACATAGGGACGAGGGAGGCGATTCTAGCACTAAGAACGGTAGTAGAAAAAAGAAAGAGGGTAGGAAAGGTAACTTGCATAGCTTTTGTAGATTTAGAAAAGGCATTTGATAATGTAGATTGGGACACAATGTTTAGAATTTTAAAAGAAACGGGTATAGATTATAAGGATAGGAGAATAATTTTTAATTTATATAAACACCAAACTGCCTTAGTTAGAATTGAGGGGGAAGAAGAGGTAGCAAAAATAGGGAAGGGAGTTCGGCAGGGATGTACACTTTCACCGTTATTATTTAATCTATATATAGAAGATGCAATAAACAAAGTAAAAGAAGAGTATAGTGTAGGTGTGAATGTACAGGGAGAGAAAATATATATGTTGAGATTCGCCGACGATATAGCTATATTGGAAGAAAGCGAAAAGAATTTAGAAAGGGTATTGAATGGTATGCAGGCAGTATTGACTAGGGATTTTAACATGAAAATAAATATAGGTAAAACTAAAGTGATGAGGTGTGACAAAAAGGAATGCAGTAGAAAAATGAGGATCACAATAGGAGATAATAGAATCGAAGAAGTGTCAGATTTTTGTTATTTAGGCAGTAGAATCACAAAAGATAATCGAAGCAAGGTAGATATAAAGTGTAGGATAGCACAGGGTAGGAAGGCATTCGTAGAAAAGGAACAGATTTTAAGATCAAATATTGACTTTGGTATTAGAAAAAGATTACTGAAGGTATATGTTTGGAGTGTAGCACTGTACGGGTGTGAGGCGTGGACTATAGGAAAGGAAGAGAAGCGTAGATTACAAGCATTCGAAATGTGGTGTTATAGGAGGATGATGAGGATTGGTTGGGAAGATAAAGTAACAAATGAAGCTGTACTAGAGTTAGTAGGGGAGAAGAGAAGTATTTGGAGAGTGTTACAGCGTAGGAGAGATAGATTAGTAGGGCATATTCTTAGGCATTGGGGGATTATGCAATTGATCATAGAAGGTAGAGTGGAGGGAAAGAGAGGGGTAGGTAGGCCTAGATTGGAGTATGTGAGTCAGATAGTTGAAGACGTTGAGATGAATAGCTATAGGGAGATGAAGGGATTAGCTCAGGATAGATCGGCATGGCGTGCTGTTTCCAACCAATCTTTAGGATTGCGGACTCTTTAACTATCTACTTTCAATTTAAAATATCCCCATACTATCTGTTGCATTGTTCGTTGTAAAATGAATCGAAATTATTAATATAACATTTCAGCATCAAACATCGGGAAAATTCAATTTTTTTTCTAATTCCGTTTTTCAGTAATTTCAATAAAAAAAAAATGAAAATATGTCTTAATCTCGTATGTATAAGCACATTATATATCTCAGCGATCGTTGTTGTAGAGCCGCAATCCACGCAACGTCACGCAATGTGGCTGTGGACTTCAAGTTTCAGACCTCAATGGTCTAGACTTCAGGACGATTGATTGTCCTCTATCGACCGCTATACTGATACAGTTAACTGCGTTGAAAGGACACTGCTGTGACAAAAACGGTCTCATTAAATGTTAGACCCACTTGTCGAAAGAAACGGATCGGTTTTTCACATGTGAACTGAAACCACGGTGTTTCTTAATTTGATATAACCAGCGGGTTAACAATGAATATAATTAAAACAAAGTTTATGGAACGTTGAGGCATTTAAAGTTTGTTATAAAAGGAATTTTCCGCAAAGGTATTATTCATTTCGAACCGAAAGATTATTAGCGTGTTCGAATCCATAAAGAATTATAGTTTTAATTTCTTCTTCTTCAATTACCCGTATATTTTTTGACATTTTTAACTCTAAATTTATATCAATCAGCTTTATGCAGACTAAGAGACTTTCTTGTATACAAACCATCGTGTGGTTCCAAAAGTAATTTGGCCCTTTTAGAGATATTATGAGTATTGATGATAATATCCTTAAAAGAAGAGTATTATGTGGCCAGATTGAACAGGCAAAAAACACAATATTCATTGATATAAGAGCACAAAAAGTACGGCGATAATTTTTTTTTTTAATCGAGCAAATGCGATAAATGTAAGTGATATTTAATAAATTTGGCAAAATGAAACAATACTTAAAGTCACGTTTATTAAAGTATTGGACATACATATTGGACATATTGTTATGAACAAGTTTTAGTGGTGGAAAAGTCAACTAATTATAGATTTTATAAAAATGCAAATTGAATTTTTTTTCAATAATTAAACATAATATTTCTGATTATTTTTCAAGGACTTGTTAATAATTTACATAAAAAATACTTCGATTTATGGTATAACACGTTCTTTAAATAATATTTTGATTTTACATGAACTTTTAATACAAATTTATTAAGTATTACAAACTATAAAAATGATCTCTTCAAACACTTTCACGTTGAAGAAAAAAGCGCCTAATTTTGGAATTTTAAATCTTATCACCCACAATTCGTTTAATATTAATGCATACTCAGTGAGAAAAATCTGTGTAATAAAGTACATTAAAAAGCAGCAAATCCATTATAAATAAATAATTTTTATAACACTCAATTCTTCAGATTAGCTCTTAAATAGTAAAATGATATAAAATTTCATTTTAATCCAACGTAGCAAATAAAAAATATGCTCCGAATTTACAGTAATGTTTGAAATCTAATAAATAAAGTGAATGAGTGATGAAGTTTTTCACAAGAAATTACTTTGGAATATACAGGTAAATAAATGACTATTTATAATGTTTTTTTTAAATCGACATATTCATTTAAGCCATTGCGTTTTATTTAAGGTCCCATGTCAAACAAACGTCCTTGTGTTTTAAAGACACCGATCTAGTTGCCGAAGGAGTTCTCTATCGATAGCACTCTCCTCTTGGTACATGGTTGGCACTGTGCTGATCTGCCACCGGTGCCCAGTTTGTCTCGACGCCCTTTCGCCGTGCCCGACGCCACCGGTTCGTGATCATAAATTATTCAGCCGTCATTGGGTCGCAAAGACGATCAAAAATTATGCTCCTCGCCGCGCAATAGATGAGGAATTTTATGCATATATGTAAGAGGCGGCCGAACGTCATAGATGTTCATTGCCAGAACTGGAGGAACGGGAAGATATCCCGCTTAACATTGGAACTCGTAAAGGGAAATAAAGGTCCGCATTGGTTACAGCGTGCTCAAATTAAACGTTAAATATATGCCGTAAAAGAGATTATTTCAAATAGATTTATCCTGAGCTAAACTTATTGTTAATTTTTTTTAAATTTATTGTTAAAAATCGAAAGAATGTTACTTGGATGGATTGAGATGTTTATTTAATATTTTATCAATTTATTCTCTTATATACACAATATTTATTTTTTACTAATTTACTTAATGATGGTAAATTTTTAATGATTTAAAAATTTTCGCTATATGTTTTTTAATTGTTAATATAATATAAGTCTAGTGTATGTCGACATAGTTGGGCTGGGCAGTGATTTTTCTCTATTAGGTACTTTTATTTTCTAGAATTACGAATTGTTTAAAAAGTTAATATCGCCCTGTACAAAGGATTTTATTTTTCTCTACCTCACCTCCCATAAAAGAAATATTTGCTATAATCTCTCGCTTGAGTATGCATCGTTTCTTTTTGATATTAACTTTGCTGGTCTTCGTTCCGAAGTTCCGCACTTCGATCTTTCCATCTTTCCCCCCATACATTTCCTTCTGAGCTACTAAATATATACATAGATGTGCTTCTTGAACTTGGCCCCCGTACGCTCTTAGTCATGCAAATCTCAATGGGCGTCAAGTGAATGCATTAAATTGCAATTTTATGCATAGATAATTATCTTTCAAATGGATAATAGGACCGTTTTCAAGATTCCCGTGTTGCAGGATTTACTTACTACAGAAATCAGACAGTTTTATGATGATACAGTAGCGACAACCTAAGATTTATTAATGGCATCTATCACGGTGAAATTTAGGGACGATTCGTCAAAATGTAAACAAAAAAACAACTTTATTGTTGAAGTCCATAATTTAAGCTATTTTATAGCGAGAATGTGTGGTTAAAAAATACTTCCTTACAATGTTGATTATGTTGGTTTGCGGTTTTCTCTTAAGCAAATTTTTATGAAATTGATTCGTTGATAAGTGATATTTCTCTTCTTGTTGTAGTTTTTGTATTTTTGGAGTAAAACAGGCGTACTGGCTGTTGTAATTAATTGTTGAAAGTCCATAATTTAAGCTATTTTATAGCGGGAATGTGTGGTTAAATAATACTTCCTTATAATGTTGATTATGTTGGTTTGAGGTTTTCTTTTACGCAAATTTTTATGAAATTGATTCGTTGATACGTGATATTTCTCTTCTTGTTGTAGTTTTTGTATTTTTGGAGTAAAACAGGCGTACTGGCTGTTGTAATTAATTGTTGAAAGTCCATAATATAAGCTATTTTATAGCGAGAATGTGTGGTTAAATAATACTTCCTTATAATGTTGATTATGTTGGTTTGAGGTTTTCTCTTAAGCAAATTTTTATGAAATTGATTCGTTGATAAGTGATATTTCTCTTCTTGTTGTGGTTTTTGTATTTTAGGAGTAAAACAGGCGTACTGGCTGTTGTAATTAATTGTTGAAAGTCCATAATATAAGCTATTTTATAGCGAGAATGTGTGGTTAAAAAATACTTCCTTATAATGTTGATTATGTTGGTTTGCGGTTTTCTCATAAGCAAATTTTTATGAAATTGATTCGTTGATAAGTGATATTTCTCTTCTTGTTGTGGTTTTTGTATTTTTGGAGTAAAACAGGCGTACTGGCTGTTGTAATTAATTGTTGAAAGTCCATAATATAAGCTATTTTATAGCGAGAATGTATGGTTAAATAATACTTCCTTATAATGTTGATTATGTTGGTTTGAGGTTTTCTCTTAAGCAAATTTTTATGAAATTGATTCGTTGATAAGTGATATTTCTCTTCTTGTTGTAGTTTTTGTATTTTTGGAGTAAAACAGGCGTACTGGCTGTTGTAATTAATTGTTGAAAGTCCATAATATAAGCTATTTTATAGCGAGAATGTGTGGTTAAATAATACTTCCTTATAATGTTGATTATGTTGGTTTGAGGTTTTCTCTTAAGCAAATTTTTATGAAATTGATTCGTTGATGAGTGATATTTCTCTTCTTGTTGTAGTTTTTGTATTTTTGGAGTAAAACAGGCGTACTGGCTGTTGTAATTAATTGTTGAAAGTCCATAATATAAGCTATTTTATAGCGAGAATGTGTGGTTAAATAATACTTCCTTATAATGTTGATTATGTTGGTTTGAGGTTTTCTCTTAAGCAAATTTTTATGAAATTGATTCGTTGATAAGTGATATTTCTCTTCTTGTTGTAATTTTTGTATTTTAGGAGTAAAATAGGCGTACTGGGTGTGGTAATTAATTGATGGAAGTGTTGAAATTCAACATTATAAGGAAGTACCAAAAAAAAAACCGTTTTATGAAGAAATTGATAGACCATAGCAAATAGATTTTGACATAGTTCCACTATGATTGTTAGACAAAAATGATAGTATATATTTTGTAAATTTTGAAAATTTTCATTACCCGCAATTTATTATAGGTATAATTTGTTTTTTTTACATGCCAAAGAACTTTTCAAACATTTACAACTCATTATTGCCCAATAAAGTAATATACACTGTTATATTTAACCACTAACTACTGAAATTTAAAAAAAAAAATATTATTTTGTGTTTATAACTTACTAAAAATTTAAATTATTTCTATATTTTGTTTATGGCTGCTCATTCCGGTTACCAAATAATTATAATAATAAGTAACATATTTTTTCCTCTTTACAAAACAAATGTTTTGATAATATAATACAATACAATTTTTAATTTAATTTTTTATATTTAAATAACTTAACCAATAACTTAACCAATTTAAACCAATAATTTCGATCATTTACAAAAATCCCTATCATCTAATCCATATAAGTGAATTATTATATTTCTGCAATTCTATGAATAGAATACAAAAACAAAATTCATAACTATTTATTGCATTTTGTACAAAGATAATTGCTGGTTGTTTATAAAAATACGTATCTGTTTGTCATTGATTATTTATCAGTATACAGTAACGAGTGTAGAGGTGACTGAAGTACACCTGACCACTCTAGACTAGATCGAAAATTTTATCAAGTCGTATGACAGTGTTCGAGAAGAAATAGGCGCGTTAACACCTCCGGTTACCGTATCGAAGAATTCGTTCTCTACCGAAAATTATTACGCGTTTACGTTATGAAAGTGTTTAAGATATATTCCATATTCGTGTAATTTTGCAAGCTGTAGAATCGGTTATTTATTCGTGAACTGCTTGACTTAGTGATGGGCCTTTTAAGAGCTTCCATACAACAATAGATAATTTCGGTTACGTTTTTAAAGACAATCTCATAACCACTATCGCATAAATTGCAAATTGCGGAACGTATTGTTGAAGTAGTGCCGAACGAGTGCATAATTACAGACAAGTTGGTGTAGTTAAGTTTATGAACAGGATTATCGGCCATATTGATATACGCGCATGTGCAAAACTATTAGCATCTGACAAAAAACCATTGACTTTGCACATATCTAATACGGTGTTAATAAAAAAACAATTTGAACTGTTGGGATTTCGGTGCCGAACGGATATGTGCCTAATTTATATTGGTTGAATCACACAACAAATAATAAAGATTGTTCTGAATATAAAATCGACAGTTATTTTGTGGCAAAATTGGAGGACAAGCAACATGGTACAGTGAGAGATACAATCGTATTCTGAAAAGGTCTGATTGATAGTTTTTATCGGTAATCAATTTATGCGTTTTTTTCAGGCATATTAAAGGTTTATAAATAAATCTGTTATTTAATAGGTATTTATAGTTATCAAATAGTTATTCTATATAGCATATGATGCTAATAGAACTTCAAGAGCGAGTTTTAACAGAATATCGGCCAATTGTTTTGGATATTGATAAAGTAGGAAATTTATAATTTTATAAAATGGTTTGAATTCAACTAAAGTTCTCTGGCATAAATATCTAAGCATATTCTGATAATAAGAAACGGGTATAGATTATAAGGATACGAGAATAATTTTTAATTTATATAAACACCAAACTGCCTTAGTTAGAATTGAGGGGGAAGAAGAGGTAGCAAAAATAGGGAAGGGAGTCCGGCAAGGATGTACACTCTCACCGTTATTATTTAATCTATATATAGAAGATGCAATAAACAAAGTAAAAGAAGAGTATAGTGTAGGTGTGAATGTACAGGGAGAGAAAATATATATGCTGAGATTCGCCGACGATATAGCTATATTGGAAGAAAACGAAAAGAATTTAGAAAGGGTATTGAATGGTATGCAGGCAGTATTGACTAGGGATTTTAACATGAAAATAAATATAGGTAAAACTAAAGTGATGAGGTGTGACAAAAAGGAATGCAGTAGAAAAATGAGGATCACAATAGGAGATAATAGAATCGAAGAAGTGTCAGATTTTTGTTATTTAGGCAGTAGAATCACAAAAGATAATCGAAGCAAGGTAGATATAAAGTGTAGGATAGCACAGGGTAGGAAGGCATTCGTAGAAAAAGAACAGATTTTAAGATCAAATATTGACTTGGGTATTAGAAAAAGATTACTGAAGGTATATGTTTGGAGTGTAGCACTGTACGGGTGTGAGGCGTGGACTATAGGAAAGGAAGAGAAGCGTAGATTAGAAGCACTTGAAATGTGGTGTTATAGGAGGATGATGAGGATTGGTTGGGAAGATAAAGTAACAAATGAAGCTGTACTAGAGTTAGTATGGGAGAAGAGAAGTATCTGGAGAGTGTTACAGCGTAGGAGAGACAGATTAGTAGGGCATATTCTTAGGCATGGGGGGATTATGCAATTGATCATAGAAGGTAGAGTGGAGGGAAAGAGAGGGGTAGGTAGGCCTAGATTGGAGTATGTGAGTCAGATAGTTGAAGACGTTGAGATGAATAGTTATAGGGAGATGAAGGGATTAGCTCAGGATAGATCGGCATGGCGTGCTGTTTCCAACCAATCTTTAGGATTGCGGACTCTTTAACTAATTCTGATTAACAATTCAATTCGTTTTTCAAGCTGAAACAAACAAAATGTTGCGCTTTGCTTATAAAAAAAATGTAAATCATCCCTCATTATAATTTTTGCTAATTTATAATAATCCCTAATTTTTGCACACATATAATAAATTGGATTGTTAACACAAACTGAAATTTCAACTTTTCACAAAAATACACATCAATATAGCAGAAGGTTAATTTTAATCACAACTTAAACTTTTTCACTAATAATAACTGAACAATATTTTATACGTATTTATTGATTTTATTCACATTCAGTCTTCTCACGTCAAGATTATTGCTGGAGATTTGTTGTTATCTTCCTTTGAAACGATATCCTGAAGATCTTACGGTACAGTTGTATATATCATATCCGGATAATTCTTCAAATTATATAAAATCCAAAAAAATATCTATTTCCACTAATTATATTACAATATAATCATCTTAATTATAGCAACCATTCAAGCCCATATCCCCGAGCTTCTTTAATCTAAAGATGATATTCCAATACAATTAAGAGCATCATGATCTATAATTGTGATCCGATTATTGTCTTAATTATTGTTAAGACAGTTTATTATTAGCTTCGATTAGTAATACCAATATCATTTTGATTTCAATTCATTTTATCTATCTAGTTTAACGTTGTTGATTATACGGTTGAAATCGATAAATGAATAATTTTTGAATGATGTGTGGTTTTAAGTAGGTTGAGAATTGTGGGCAAAAAAAAAAAAAATTGTCGGGATCTTTTATGACATAAATACGAGTTCTATTTATGTCAATATTAATAATATCAAAATTATATATCCTGACCAATTTATTATAAATTATTATAGAAACTTATATTTAGAGATTTTAGTCGTTTTTATAATTCTGTATATGCACGAGGACTTTTCATATAATTTGATGCAAAATAATTTTAATTAAAGAATAGTTTGTATAATTAATTATACAATATGTAAATGCATTAAACCACTCTAGTTAAAGCCGATGGGGATATATCTGTAGTAGCTTTTACAAGTGCTATTATTAATTAGTCTATGAATGATAGAAAATGAATCGTACTGAACCAAATACCGCTACCTTTTCGCATTTCTCGAATTTGACCATTTTGTCTTCATCAAACAGAAATATCGTTTCTTAAATAATAGCAAACGGAGATACATGATTATTTCTCATCAATACTCTCATATTTTATAGATTGTCTATTTTTTTTAAGCCCCAGGAGGAGCGCATACGTTCCACCGTATCGCGCCACTTCTGCTTCTATATTATTCCTCCAGCTCTTGATACAACAACATACGTGCGCAATAACGCAATACACATGCTTATCATCTATGTATGAGTACGGCCAAATGGCAAATCAAACCGTTCACACAGTACACCGATTATTGGCAATGAATGTTCGTCGGGTAAAACATTGGCACGTTGTAGATTCGGATGTTATCAGCAGTGCGTGTTTAGTTTGATATAGTGACCTGAACGTAACCGGAGATCCGTTGCGCACCGAAATGCTTGCGCGCAAAGAGAATGGTACACAGAGTGGACGTGTACAGGGTGTAGAGGCAGTAGACTTGTTTATCGACAGTTTCATTGTGTTGGATTTGTTGTTATGAGTAGATAATTATTTGTTGGGAAGATCCCCCAAGCCGCCACCTTTTATAATAAGTCTTCTTCATATGTTTACTAACGACAATACAATATGTCACCTACCGGGGTATTGATATTTTGACGTTCTATACGGCAATTTTTTTTTATCGGTTTAGTCTGTCAATTTTCTAGACTTTTCTAGATTCTACACGTCTAAACTATCAATCTTGCACTTGAATGAATCATAACATTCTTCCGCCAATGTGAGAGTACAATTATATAGAATATAACTTAAAAAAATCAAAGCTAGGTAGGGTAAATTATACAGTTATTGGACACTTAATTTACTTTAAAAGCAAGTATTTTTTAAACGAATTAACTTTAGGGAAATGTGACTATACTATTAGAAAGCTTATACATATATTTTATTTATTTTTTTTATTTTTATTTTTCAAATAAGGGTAATATAATACAATTTAATATCACGTAACCTAGTGGTTGTGTGTGATGCAATTTTTTTTGGATATTGTCAAGTTATTTATCATATAATGTGAAATGCTAAACAAATACAATATAACTGACCTACAAATATAGATATACATATATATAACATTATATTCAATTCAATGTTATAATACTGAATTAAAACAAAACTTATATTCGATTATTAACATTTAAGTTATTGACAATTAAACCAAATAAACTAAATATTCAATTTCATTGTATAAAAAGGATTTGATACAATATTAACAATACACTAACTTTAAATGTTCCTCTATTTATATATATATATTTTTTTAAAAAGAATATCTGAACTTTGTAAAACTACATAGTAATTGGACACTTTTATAGTTATTGGACAAGGTTGTTCAAGTATTGGACAGGCAATAGAAAAGTAAATTTATTTGTACAAATAAAATAATTGTACAAATTATGCACAAATTGTTATGAACGCGTTCATCGCTTCCTTATACATATTAAAGAAATCATCAACCTCATCAATGTTATTTACTTCGGCGTCATCGCCTAGAAAATCTTGACATTCAAACTTTTTGGGCTCTTCCATTGAAATCTCTTTTGTTTCTTATTTCACTTTGTGTACCTCCCTTTTCATTTTCTTCAACCATTTCTTCTTCAAATCTTTTGTTTTCTTTTGTGGCTCTATTTTCTACATTGCCATCCTTGTGCTTTTTGATATTTTTGTTTTTTGGGCTATACTTAAAAGACTTAGCGCAAACCGACAAATATACGCTTGTGTTAGTTACATGGATTTTCATACAATTGTTTTTTCATCTTTTTGACATTACAATTCGAACGAAAGTCAGTCACTACTAAATTTGCTTCTACGAGTACTAAACCCTGTATATGTATTATACGTTTGTTTTATGCCACACCACATCGGATGCTGCATACTACACATCTTCATCTCTTTCGCACCCGCATACAGTTCCACTGCTCCTTACATATCCTTGCAGCGCTCCCAACAAGGACACGCGTCACCAGCATTGCTCCTGCTGCTGATGCTGCTGCTGTTGCTGCTGGAGGTGGTGGTGGCGCAGCGGTATTGCCGCCGCCGCCGTACACCATGAAGAGCTCCGAGTGCTAGATTTCAGTATACTGCAGTATACCGTGCGAGTAGAATCGTATCGATTGATACCTCGAGATCAGGCACGGTCATTGCTGCCGGTCGGTCGTGTTGTGGTTATTGGTCCAGTTCATTCCAGCTTCAATAGCCCTCTGTGTATTGCAGATTTTCTATTCTTATAGTTACCGGAAAATCGGATCGGTTATATGTGGACGAGTGATGTTCTTCATCAATTATGACCCACTAGTCTTATTGCACTTGTTGATCTGAAACACCAAATTATATATTGAAAAATTGCAGCCAATTAGTAGATTTTGTAAATGAAAGTCGAACGTCCTAATCGGCCGTGTTGATAATTTGATAGCTTTGTAGTAAACCTCCAACAATTACCTAAAAAATTCCAGTGAAGTGGACATACAAACAGTTAAATAAACAATCTTCTCAACCAACATTCAAAATTTAAAGACGATGTATATATATCCGGATGATGTGCGAATTAATTTGTTATTGGAAAAGTTTTACCCAATTAAAATCGATAAATTATCGCATAATTAAATTTGCATTGGTTACAATAGCTTCCTCAAAGTGTCGTGAGGTTAATGGATTATAACGCAAATAAAACTGCTGCGGTAAAGTCACTACCACCGGGATTATAACAAGCAGTTTTCCGGTGCATGAAGAGGGAAAGTTTTAACACAGAAACAACCGAATTTTGACTATGTATATATATATATATACTCCAGTGAGCGCTTGTTATTTGAGGATGATCTCTGTGTTGCCTGATTGAATTGAACGTTGAACGCTGAGGATAATGAAAGGATTATCATCGAAATCCAGTGGGAAAGGTGGATGCTAAGTGGATGTTATACAGGTGTTAGCGTAACCGTCAATCTGCAGCATCTATAATTGTTCGTCTAATTGTTGATTATAGTACATGTGAATTTGATTATTGTGTACCTCTTCAGTAGGGACTATTGTGCCAGGGACATTGCGGTGATATCTGGAGAGTTGGGATTTATAATTTGCTAGCAAATTCTTATTGGAAAGGTATATTATTATTGTAAATCGATTTTACCAGATATACTATATATATTTTTTGCATAATAATTTAATAGTTTTTTTCATAACATGTTTTCTGCAAATCCATATATTGCAAAAGAATTAAGTGGATCTATTTTCGTAGTAAAGCATGTCTTTTAATTTATTTAGTAAATTAATTTGAAAAATCCGAGCACATTTTCATCTATAATTTTGTTAAGAAACTTTTTCCGTGATTATCTTTTTGCTAAACCAAGTTTTCACATCATCGTTTTGATTTCAATATTTTTTATCTTAATGATTTCGCCATTTCAACATTATTGAAGCTCCCTAAAACATTTCCCTACTGGGTGTTGTTTTCTATAAAACTTCCGACTGGGAAACGAAGTGTGAATATTCACCCAAGAAATGTTTTAATTATTATGCCGGTGTAGCTTTTATTCGTTCGCAAACTTCTCTAGGACATAGAACAAGAAAGTAACCTTTTATCTCGCGTAAAGTAACCCTTGATGTGAGTAAATACATCAATTTAATATCAATTTAGGTGGCGGAAAAACAAGTTTTCCCCATCTACGTTGCAGTGTAAAGTGATATAAAGTGTTATTCTCTATGTACACCCTAGTGCTTGATGCATCAGTGGCGTAAGCAGCAATTTACCATTAACCAGGCTATTTGAACAGTCTGACCGGTTCGTAGAACGTTTAGTGATTTACAAATTGTAAAATAGGGGCTTCATTTAATATAATTTCCGAATATCTGCAAATGTAGCCGGCATTTAAGCGTTTTCGGTTTAGAACTTCATTACATCTTTATTGATTTTACGACGCCACTGCGTTCGGTTCTTCATTGACTACGTTTGCAGCTAAATGCACATACAAATTTGATACAAAGTAGGTGGATACAAGTTTCTGATAAGTTAGCAGAGTCTCCTGCTTTTCCCGGATAAAATACCAGTGAAAATTATACCACGGTAACAGGCGAAGCAAACAGAAGTATAGCTCAAGTGAAAGCGCCAGTAAAGTTGACTAAAGATTTGCCATGATACTTTGGTGTATATACAAATTTAAAGTTCAAAAGCGCTTATTTGATTTGAAACATGCACATACAATTTCATCAATTACTTCATTAATTAATAATACATAATAAAGATAAATTTAAAAAAATAACGTATCTTCATAGTGCAATTTTAGATGAATAACATTTCCGTATTTTTCCACTAAAATCGACGTAATTGTCCGTAATTATATTTCTTGGTTCGTGTCTGTTGATTTGTAAATCGCGCCTTCATTTTCTACTCAATTTTCCAATTTATTTAAACGCTCAAGTATTTGAAATAGTTACATCTACTATCTCAATATCATAACCGCACAAGTATATAGAACGCATAATACGATTTTTTCGTAATTTCAGAGCATTTCCTTTCGTACAAATATTTCCACTGAACGAATGAAAGACATAAAATTGTACCCCTAATAGTATTGCTATGATCATTGAAGGCCCCTCCAATCATAATACGGCCCATTAAATTTAAGCGACCGTTAATCCACGTTTTTTTTTTTCTACGGATGTTCAGAGTTCTTTGGATCAGGTTCACGAATCATCCCTGAATGCATAAGAGATTATAATGAAGAAGTCGATATGTTAGGAAATGGATTGAGGAGTGTATAAGTTCAATGCGGCACGGTTTTAATTAAAGTTCAACTATTGGTATATTTATTTTTCATTTTCGCTATTCATGATTTTATAATCTTTTTTACTTATGTAAAGAATTGTTAAAAGAAACGTAATAGACTAAATCATTCTGGTACAGTAAAATAATCACCGTAGTGTTAATGAAGAAAGCGATTAAATTTATTGTGGGCAAATGCAATTTTATTCACAATCTGCGAACTCTTAAATTTTATTAATCGCTATATTTTTACTTCTTCTATTAGATTGATAATAAAATAAATACCGAGCCTCATTTACTAATAAACAAATACTCATTTACTGATATAATAAGTTCAACAAAAATGATGGTAATATTTTATAGAAAATATATATTTCGAAACAATTAGAAGTATCTTATAAGAATAAGAAGAAGAAATTTATTTTTCCAAAACAAACAATGAGCTTCAACAAAAACAGCTAAAGCCTGACGACGTATCTACAAATTACTTATTAACTAACTCATTTAACCTCCTATTCATATAATTTTTTATTTATGATTAAATATTGTGTTTTGTTATTCCGTAGTAATAACTCTGTTCCAGAAAGTTCTTAAAAATTAAACTAAACTAGACAAAAACAAAAAAAATCGTTTTTTTCATTTAGCACAATGAAAAAAGAGAATTGTTGAACAAAGATTATTACAAATCGTATGTGTAAAAGCAATGATATTAAACAATAGTATTTAAATTTCGATTTAATTTGTCTACCGCCTTATAAGAATAAAAAGAAAATTTTAACTGCACAGAATTTAACTTTCTGTATATATAAATCGCAATGGGTGGTAGTTACAAGAGCTATCATTTAATTAATTTATAACAATATATGGCGCGAATTGTTTATATCTATAACACAATAAATTACACATTGTAATTATTTTATTACGATTTAGTACAAATAGGAATGAATTGAACAAATAATTGGATGTATAGTAAACGCGATTTTCCACCGATAGTTATGGAAAATATATATTTGTGGAGTTGGCATAGTACTTTCTTTTAATTTTAATTTTGAAATTATGTAAATAAAAACTAAAATTAATTTACGTTAATTTATAAAAAAGTAAGAAGTTAATTTATATTTATATCAATCTTTCAATAGGGTAGGCATACAAATTATTGTTATTTATTAATTCAATGATAAACATTTATTCTTTATTTCAGATAATATGCAACAAATTAATTTATAATCTTTAAGCAATTGTTTGTTAAATATTAGGATAATCAGATGTAGTTGTTATTTTGAGTCACCTTATATATATATATATATATATATATATATTGAAATATTTTATGAATATAAGTACTAAAATCTATACAAAATACACTTCAAGAGAATCTTGTTATAAAATATACTCGAAGGTTTCCGTATGCTTTTCGTTCGCAAGTGAACACATATACAAGTATCTATCTCTATTGGAACAAGATACATATAAAATCGAATTTCTGTTAAAAATTTTCTTCTTGAAGAAGCTTTAGAGCTCGTGTAGCTCGCTATACTGCGTTTTGGTTGTATAGAAAGAATAAAGATAAGATCATCGTAAAACGTCGATATGCGACCAACCATGCGTTCCTCTTACGATTCACGAGAATTTTTGTATATTGAAGTAGGTCTGAAAAAGGAACCCATACCCGCAGTAGTCCTTTTCATAAGTTGTGAGATAATATATGTGTTATAACGAACGAGAAGAGCCGAATTGATGTCCAATCGTGGAAGGGTCAATTCCTATCTTATATGCGTTACTTATATGCGTTAAATATTTTCAATCATTTACAAATAGTATATAATACTATTTGACTCAGAGGTCAAATTCAAGAAATTACAGAAGTCTAAACAGGTCAGAGTAGATGTCGATAGGTTAAAATTAGCTGATGTATGTGAAAAGTACAAGCAGAAAGTAGAAATCATGGTTAATGGAACATCTAGGAACGACATAAATTGCGAATGGAGGGAAATCAGAAATGTGTTAACTACAGCAGCAAATGAAGTATTAGGCACAAAGAAAAGGGCAGGTAGGAGGGAATGTATCACGGAAGAAATAGTTGAAATGATAGAAGCAAGAAGGAAAATTAAAATTGGAAACACAGAAGCAGGACAGAAAAAATATAAGGAACTAAGTAACTTAATTAATAGGAAATGCAAGCTAGCGAAAGAAGAGTGGATAAAAGGAAATTGTGAGGATATTGAGGACGATATGAGAAGAGGTAAAGTAGATTTGGGCTACAGGAAAATTAAGTCACATTTTTCTAAAGTAAAACCAAAGGGTAACATTATATGTGATAAGCAGGGTAGGGAACTCACAGAAAATAAGGAAAAAGCTAGAAGATGGAAGGAGTATCTTGAAGATTTATATAAAGGTAGGCAGGACATGGAGGAGCTAGAAAGTGTGGAACAGATAGATGAGGATGACTTAGGTCCTAGCATACTTAGGTCAGAGTTTCATAGAGCATTAAATGATTTACGGAATAACAAAGCAGCGGGGATTGATATGATACCAGCCGAATTAATAAAACACGCAGGGGAAAAAATACAGGAGCGATTATACAGGTTAGTTTGTAAAATATATGAGAAGGGAGAAGTACCACAGGATTTTCAGCGTAGTAGAATAGTAACAATGCCGAAGAAAATAGGAGCTAATTTGTGTGAGAACTATAGGACCATTAGTCTACTATCACATGCATCGAAGATATTGCTAAAGATTATTTATAGGAGATTAGAAAATAAAGTAGAGGAAAGGCTAGGAGAAGATCAGTTTGGTTTTAGGAAAAACAGAGGGACGAGGGAGGCGATTCTAGCACTAAGAACGGTAGTAGAAAAAAGAAAGAGGGTAGGAAAGGTAACTTGCATAGCTTTTGTAGATTTAGAAAAGGCATTTGATAATGTAGATTGGGACATAATGTTTAGAATTTTAAAAGAAACGGGTATAGATTATAAGGATAGGAGAATAATTTTTAATTTATATAAACACCAAACTGCCTTAGTTAGAATTGAGGGGGAAGAAGAGGTAGCAAAAATAGGGAAGGGAGTTAGGCAGGGATGTACACTTTCACCGTTATTATTTAATCTATATATAGAAGATGCAATAAACAAAGTAAAAGAAGAGTATAGTGTAGGTGTGAATGTACAGGGAGAGAAAATATATATGTTGAGATTCGCCGACGATATAGCTATATTGGAAGAAAGCGAAAAGAATTTAGAAAGGGTATTGAATGGTATGCAGGCAGTATTGACTAGGGATTTTAACATGAAAATAAATATAGGTAAAACTAAAGTGATGAGGTGTGACAAAAAGAAATGCAGTAGAAAAATGAGGATCACAATAGGAGATAATAGAATCGAAGAAGTGTCAGATTTTTGTTATTTAGGCAGTAGAATCACAAAAGATAATCGAAGCAAGGTAGATATAAAGTGTAGGATAGCACAGGGTAGGAAGGCAATCGTAGAAAAGGAACAGATTTTAAGATCAAATATTGACTTGGGTATTAGAAAAAGATTACTGAAGGTATATGTTTGGAGTGTAGCACTGTACGGGTGTGAGGCGTGGACTATAGGAAAGGAAGAGAAGCGTAGATTACAAGCATTCGAAATGTGGTGTTATAGGAGGATGATGAGGATTGGTTGGGAAGATAAAGTAACAAATGAAGCTGTACTAGAGTTAGTAGGGGAGAAGAGAAGTATTTGGAGAGTGTTACAGCGTAGGAGAGACAGATTAGTAGGGCATATCCTTAGGCATGGGGGGATTATGCAATTGATCATAGAAGGTAGAGTGGAGGGAAAGAGAGGGGTAGGTAGGCCTAAATTGGAGTATGTGAGTCAGATAGTTGAAGACGTTGAGATGAATAGCTATAGGGAGATGAAGGGATTAGCTCAGGATAGATCGGCATGGCGTGCTGTTTCCAACCAATCTTTAGGATTGCGGACTCTTTAACTAATATAATACTTTCATCGATTATAATATGGTTTAAACGATTTCGCGTGTACATATTGTACATAACTGAAGATTCATAATATATGCGAAACGATAGACCATTCGTATTTTTTTTTCTGCAAAAAGTACCGATCTTGTAGTGAGATTCAATTGTATGTTGTACAGAACAATTATTCTACATCGCATGTAACATCACTGCACTTAAGTTTGTTATGATATTGTATTATGATTACATGAAGATATTCTGCAAATTTATAAAAATAGATATATATCGCTCACCCTTCCGTAGAATATTATCTTTTCTTCGCTAGAGAGCAAAGTAAATATCTAAACATCACGTTTATAATATACACCTATATTTGTTCGGAAGGAAATCCGATGAGTTTTCGAACTACGCGTATTAGTTATGTTTCGCCTTCAAGAGAGAAACTCTTGCGAAACTATTCTCTATAATATATGCAGAGTGGTTCTTTGCGAAATTTTCTATACTACGCTGATAGTTCTTTATTTTCGCAATTAAATTTAAATATTGAAAAGTTGTAGATTTTTGAAAAATGTAGAGTGGCGCAATTCTCGTTTTTAGCTATTTTGAACCACGTGGTTCATCTTTGAACGATATTTTTTCGGTACTTTAATTCGAAAAAAATGCAGAGAATACCCCGTGCAAATTGTACCATAAATATTCAACTCTTTGTAGACGATATAGTCGATATAGCCAACTAACAGCTGACGCAAGGAAACACACACTACCCTGTCCTCTGTTCTTCTTCCTGCTGGAGTAGCGTACGGGTGCATGGACCTAGGGATGACCAAATTATTCTTATATTGTATTAAAGAATTCAAAGTGATAATACTCTATAATAATAGTCAACTAATGCGATATGCTCAATGATAATATTATTGAACTATAATATAATAAAATTGTATATTTTAATTTTTATCAAAGGATTAAGATGATTCATTTTTTCCAATAAACAAATCGTCTGAAGCAGATATTCACTATTAACAAAAATTTGTAGAAAATCTAAGATTTTCATAATTTAATATCATAATTAATATTTTGTTTAAAAAAATTAGTTTTGTTACATCGTCAAATTCGGTGTGCGCCAAATGAAGACTGTTGATAATTTTGAAAAGTTGGTCATCCTTAAATGTGCCCTAGAAAGAGTCGCTTAACAAACGTTATAAGCAGCGCACACAGCAATGGCAAGGCAAGGACCTTTTACATAATTGATAGAATCGGCGAAAAAGAGGACGACTCAGAAGAGCGTCAGGCGCGCGACAGCATCGAGTCTTCGTCTCTCACATGGTCTGTTAGACCATGGGGAGGAAAGAGGAAGAATAAAAAAGTTTACGCACTTCGTGGTGGATATATTTCGAGATTATTTTGCATTATTTGTTTGAGAGGTACCGTACCTTTAAATGGCGAGTAAATGATAAAAAAAAAACAGGCGGATTTGATTCTGACAATGTCCATTCAATAAAATCGAATTGATTTTTTTGAGGAGGATGAAATGGTGTTTAGTATGGTGTATAAGTTATTATAAAAAAACAATTTAATGGCAAAATAATAATTGAAAAGATAATTACGATGTATAGTAAAATTGAGAGGTTGTTGAGAAAAGTATACTTCCTTGTATGAATTTGTTTATTTAAATTAAACTCAAACAACATCAAAGAAAATCAGAAAACATCAGACTCTGGTCCAAAAAGTCCACAATTAAACGTTACTAGAAATTCTAGAAATAGACAACATTAAAAAACATCCTAATTACACATGTCTTAATAACCAACTCTACACTCAAGAAAAACCACTTTTTAAATTCTTAAAATTAAATTAAATTCACCTTCTCATATTTCTTTTACATTCTATAAAGACTTTTACCACTAGATTATATTCTATATTGTACTAATCTAAAAATCCAAAAAAAAACTATTTGAAAAATAATAAAATTGAACTTACAATTTTATTTTATTAATATAGATTATTTCCTAACACCTATGCTTAAAAAGGATACAAAATATTTTAGGTATAATATCACACAAAACATTTTAAAGTCATATATATTTATAATTAAACAAAATCTGTAACCAAAAACCACGTGTTAAAAATAATCTTTTTTTAAAAATAAGTTTGAATGCAATTTTTAATTGTAAAAAACGACACGTCCTATATGTGAATAGCACCTTTATTGTAATATGTATATAAATAATGGAACTAAAGAATCTTATATAATAGATTTAATAACTTGACTTTATTAATTAAGACTATATAAAAAATATATTAAACTGTACAAAATTTTTCTAGATTTTATCCCGAAGATGCTTATACGATAGACAAATTAAATAAACCAAATCATACAAGGAAGTATACTTTTCTCAACAGCTGATATTCGTAGTTTTGTTATAATTTATTTTCAAATTTTAGGGCACTGCTTTTACATTCTCATGCCCCAATTTTAGACAGTCACATAAATGTACTCTTTCATGCCATACCACTCCTTATTCGGGTCGTTGTTTCGCCAATTTCCCTCAAATGAACTTGCGCTTTCTTATCAGGTGCGACGACGATGAACGTCGTATACGTCAACAATGTCTTTCGTTGCATGAAAGACAACGAAACTTTCGACAACGAAATAGAATTTCCAATTTTCTAGATCGCGATAGAATATAATATACAGATGAACTTAGATAATAGTTTTATCGCCATATTCGAGGCTCTATTTTTCTCTTCTCTTCGTTACTAACAATTTATGTTCATCAGCAATTGCTCCGCAGATATACCGGCACTAATCACTTCTTATCATTCCATACATCAACTCACTCTAATGGTAATCTATCCATACGTCGTGCCCTAGTTTTGCTCCTGCAGGATATCTGCATATCCCCTGCAGATCGCGCACTTCGTTATAGTTTGACCTAATTTGCGTGTTTGTGCTAGCGAGTCTCTAAAATCTACCAATTACCAGATCGGTATATCCAGCCAGTATTTGCATTTCATCGACGACATTGTTCTCAATCTATATCACTATTCACTGCTCCTTATGCAAATATCCTTTTCTAGAATAATAGGTAATATTATCCACGGACTCCTATAAATCAGAAGAGTCATTTACATAATATAGTCCAAGTTATTCATTAAACTTATTTCATTCTAGAAATATATTTGTGGTAATTTAATCAAATTGTATTTAGAATAGATTAGTGCAACAAATATATAATTAGGTTCCATTTTATTAAATTCATTTATAGCAATTTTCATTTGGTTTAATACGGTTTTATTCCTGGATTCGCTTGCCATTTTTTTTTTTTTACAAATGAAATTTCAAACCATCAACCAAATATTCCGCTGAGCAAACAATTGAAAAAAAAATTCTATTTCATCTATTTCATAAAACTAGATTATGTTAACAAGCGCTTATTATACGATGCGTATTTCAAAATATAAATTGATATATATCCTTTAATTTCAATACAACCAAATTCGCATTTGGTTGTATTGAAACATTTTTAATTAACAAAAAAGTATAATAGCGTTCGTATTAATTAATTTCTAGTTTATTAAATTATAACATAGTATAGAATATCACCCAAATACCGTAACTTAAAGCATTAAGTAGCTAGATGTACATTTCGAAGGCTATGCCCCCATCTTCAGTAGCACAAGATGAAAACTAAATAAAATACCTCTGTCACGAATCGTATAAATCATTTAAAATAATTTAAATTAATAATTAACGAAACTAACAAGTATAAACAATAAACATTGGTTTTTTAAATTTAAAACGACCAAAAATAAACAAAATAAAAATAAATAAAAAATAAAAATAGTTCTTATTAAATAAATGAAATAGACAAGATGAAATTAACCTGAATCTAAATTCATTAAATTTGATTTAGATTTATGCAGGTATATACTTTCATAATTTAATGAACTAATTTGAATAGGATGACCTGAGTTAGTCAAAAATATGCTCGGCTACAGCACTTTTATGTTTTATTTTTATCTTTTATCTGAAGTGAGCTAAATGCTCCTTAAATCTAGTTTCAATTGGTCTACGTATTTGTCCTACTAGAACAAGATATTTTATAAATACCAGATTTTTTATTCAAATCAATCAAATCCCAAAGATTTCCTATAGTAAATCGGCAAGAACTATTATATGTTACTTTAAAATTTTATTTATTTAAAATACTATTTAAAAAACCACGTGCAATTGTAGGATCAAATGGTAATTTAACAAATTTTGGAGTTGAAATATTACTTTATTCTAAGCTACTAATATCTCTTGTTTTTTTAAAAATTTCTTAATATGTAAGAATTTTATAAGAATAGCCATTTCAGTTATTATTTAATTCAATGTTATATTTATCATTATATAAACGAAAATTTAAAAAATTAAAACCAGCATGTTTAAAATGTTTTTCAAATTAATACATGTTAATATTTAATACTTTTTTATAATTAATCATAATCGTGAACTGGAAGACAACAGCACAATAGGTCGTTGTAGAGAAACGGAGCACCAATTACGAAGAAACGTGTTGAATCGTAACTGCATATACGATTTACAATTTTGCGTTAATTTGTAGTATATAGAAGTGCTGCCCGTAATCTGAAATTTAGCTAGATGTGAATAAAGCGCTTTCTATATAATTTTCTAGAGTCACTAAATATTCTCAGCTCTGCTCTTGCCGAATAGTGATGTTAAACTGTAGGTCACTTTGAGAACACTTAGTTCATTTCAATGTACCGTTCACGAACTATAGGTCGTGAACTACTTAAAAATGAACTAGTTCACGACCTATATGACCAAATACATGCACATACTGAAAATAATCTCTTCTTTTCTCAATATAAAAATATTAAATGGTAAAAAAGTAATAAATTGAAATATTACAATACTTATTTTGAATTAAGAATGAGGAAGAAAAGACAACAATATTTATAATTTATACAAAACATATATATAAAGAAATATAATCTTCTCTAGGTACTCACGATTATTTATATGAAGTTCTAAAATAGTTATTGGTAGTTACTGATGAAAATGTTTACTACTTTACTAACACTTGAAAATTAAATGTACAAACTATAATAAAATGAACTAGATAGAATCGTTTTGTTTTTACATTATAATTTATATTTTCTATTCCGAATCTTCTGTGTTAAAACTTCAAAGCTTTGATTTGATATTAAGTGATTGCATCATTGCACTCAGTATGAAATAGAAGAACTATAAGATTAGATGTTTATTTTTGCATTATTGCAAAAATTTGCAATGGCATAACATATTTAAGAACATATTTAATCTTGCGAATATATCAATTATATTATTCCAAGGTAATATAATTGATAAATTAAATAAATAAAATAAAGGTAACTTGCATAGCTTTTGTAGATTTAGAAAAGGCATTTGATAATGTAGATTGGGACATAATGTTTAGAATTTTAAAAGAAACGGGTATAGATTATAAGGATAGGAGAATAATTTTTAATTTATATAAACACCAAACTGCCTTAGTTAGAATTGAGGGGGAAGAAGAGGTAGCAAAAATAGGGAAGGGAGTTCGGCAGGGATGTACACTCTCACCGTTATTATTTAATCTATATATAGAAGATGCAATAAACAAAGTAAAAGAAGAGTATAGTGTAGGTGTGAATGTACAGGGAGAGAAAATATATATGTTGAGATTCGCCGACGATATAGCTATATTAGAAGAAAGCGAAAAGAATTTAGAAAGGGTATTGAATGGTATACAGGCAGTATTGACTAGGGATTTTAACATGAAAATAAATATAGGTAAAACTAAAGTGATGAGGTGTGACAAAAAGGAATGCAGTAGAAAAATGAAGATCTCAATAGGAGATAATAGAATCGAAGAAGTGTCAGATTTTTGTTATTTAGGCAGTAGAATCACAAAAGATAATCGAAGCAAAGTAGATATAAAGTGTAGGATAGCACAGGGTAGGAAGGCATTCGTAGAAAAAGAACAGATTTTAAGATCAAATATTGACTTGGGTATTAGAAAAAGATTACTGAAGGTATATGTTTGGAGTGTAGCACTGTACGGGTGTGAGGCGTGGACTATAGGAAAGGAAGAGAAGCGTAGATTACAAGCATTAGAAATGTGGTGTTATAGGAGGATGATGAGGATTGGTTGGGAAGATAAAGTAACAAATGAAGCTGTACTAGAGTTAGTAGGGGAGAAGAGAAGTATCTGGAGAGTGTTACAGCGTAGGAGAGACAGATTAGTAGGGCATATTCTTAGGCATGGGGGGATTATGCAATTGATCATAGAAGGTAGAGTGGAGGGAAGGAGAGGGGTAGGTAGGCCTAGATTGGAGTATGTGAGTCAGATAGCTGAAGACGTTGAGATGAATAGCTATAGAGAGATGAAGGGATTAGCTCAGGATAGATCGGCATGGCGTGCTGTTTCCAACCAATCTTTAGGATTGCGGACTGTTTAACTTAATTATTCCAAATGAAATCTGATACCAACATATAAATATTGCATCGAGTTGCCTATTTCGTTCCGTTCACCAACACACTTTATCACTAAATAAATGTTAGTACTGTATATGTAATGTATACTATACTGCATCGTTTACGAGTCGTTGTGATTCAAGACGACGGGTTCAGGACCTAGTACAAGTACATCAATACGTACACTGTGCACCATGTAGTTCATAGTTCACGAATTAGGTCATAATGACCTATATTACGCCCGTCATTTGATTGAACCGTTCAGAGTGAACGGTACGCGAGTGAACTACACATCGCTATTGCCGAATCTCAAGCTGCAATTCAAATAAAATATAAAGCTCGTTAGTGGATATAAATGTTAAAGCTTAATGTGTAGCATTTTCTCTTGTTACAGGACGGAAATTGTATAGTTTGTCTCAAAAATTAGTCATTTCATTAATTGATTTTTATCATTTTTGGGTGTAACCAGAAAAATAGAAAATATTTTTCGATAAAATGTATTCAGCGTTTAAAAAGAATGATAAAAAATTAAAATATCATTCACGTAGGGATTAAATAAATAGCAGTCTGTACATATTTTGTCCATATATGTATGATAAGTCTACTAGAGAATTTGGACCAAACTGTATCAACCGACAGAAAAAGATTGAATGTGCACAGACTTTATATAATACTGATGATAACTAACGAACACACCCACACATAATATAATTTCAAACGAGTGTTTTTTTTTCTTTCTTTTTTATGTGTATATTCGGGATGTGTACAGTTTTGCATATAAATATAGCAATTGAGTCTACAGGCGAAATATATCATGGTGTTGCCTAATACAGGATGCTAAAATTATATTTTGTTTTTAGTTAAATCTGTTTAGAAAAATTCAAATTGTTGTTGTTATATTCAACCCTGCGACAATGATTGGGATATTATATTGCTTATTTTTGTTGATAATTAGATTGCTAAATTATTACCGAATTACTGAAATTAGTAAATCAATAATTAAAATGAAAAGAAATTAGTAATCTATAAAGTACCGCTTGATATTGTTTGATAAAATCGTGCTATAAATTATTTTAATTTTTTTTACATACATATTATGAAGGTATCGCAACAGTATTATAAGAATAAATGAAAGGGTATTTTTCCATCAGTGCTCTATTCGAAATTTCTTTGATATTCTGTATAATATACGTTACGCATGCCTCTAGCGGAAAATGTATTCTATTATTTAGTTGCTTTGTAGTTTTCCACATATGATATACGGGCGTACATAATATGGTTTTATCATCTCTTTGAGTTTTCTCTTGAAATTACATTAAAATAAGCCGTGCATATTGTTTTCCTATTTGATGTACATACGTATTATATTATGCAACATATATTGCGATACTATCATACTAGTTCTTCGTATTGCGTGCACAAAATTACACCAATGTAGAATTTTTATGTTTCAAATAAAAATAAGCTTAATATTTTAATTAATATGTCAGTCAATATAATTAATACTTGTATCTGTGTGCAAACGTAACTCAAACTATAATATATGAAATATATAATTTGATATATATAGAAAAGCTACAAATATGGACTTTTCTAGGAACTCCCGAAGATTTGATTGATTTCACTAAAAAAATCTGGTATTTATGAAATATCTTGTTCTAGTTGTCCTAAAGTATATATAGACGACAAACACGTAGACCAATTGAAACTAGATTTAAGAAACATTTAGCTCATTTCAGATTACATAGAACAGATAAAAGTGCTGTAGCCGAGCATATTTTTGACGAACTCCTATTCAAATTAGTTCAGTTAAATTACATAACAGTGTTTTATGTAATTTAATTTTCAATATTTATTTAATAAAAGATTCAGGCCCAATTTCACGTTGTCTATTTAATTTATTTAATACGAACTATTTGTAAATTTATTTTTATTTTATTTTTGGTTATTTTAGGTAAGATTTATAGGTCATATTATATGTCATTTTTCAAATAATCAAACTATAATATTAATATTTTATTTACAATTAAAAAAAACATTTTTATTGAATATATATATTTTTTCGGGGATAATTTATATTTATTTCGGCTCTTGATACTTTGTTTACTCACCATTAGAAGGCAATCACCATCAAATGCAGACTTCTTTTTTCATGCAATCTATCATAATTTCTCCGGATATAAATTCGACTCACCCATACCTGGACGCACAACACAAGACACAACGTTCTTCGTGATATATAGGGTGCGTGATTGTTACTTAAAAAATATTTGCGAAACATTTTTGTCCAATTTTCGTTCTCAATTACAAATTATTGGTACCTAATTGGTTTTTATTACATACCTTATTGGTATCTTGGCTTCAATAGACATATTAGTGGTAATTTCGATGAAGACATATTTTTTTAGTTTCGGTTTTTAACTTATTTAATAAAATCAAATAAAATTTTATATGTTACATTGGTTAATTATGTAATACATTTTCAGTATGGTATTGAATAGGTTCAAATTCCTGCCTAATATGGTATTATAACCAACATTTTTCTAAGAAATTATATCTTGTATTTGTAACGATTTTCTTTATTTGCAACACGAACAGTTATATAATTATTATATGATTAAATCGTTAGGAAACGTACGTAAATGTTTCACTCTGTATAACTCAGCAAACGTCAAAAGCTATAACCATAACTCTGTTTATAGTTTTTCAATGCCATGTTGTGGTACAGAATATGGCAATGTTATCGTTGAAAAAAATTTTCCTCAGTAAAAAAAAATTAATTCCGGTAATTAAATAAGAATGCCATTGAAACCTATCAAATAAAAATTATAAGAGATACAGGTCAATATGTCCTGCGCTTAAAATCCATAAACTGTATCTAACTTTGCTCCTCATTCTTTGTGCGTTCCGTCTTGCGCAAAAAATTGATCAGTGGTCTTTTGAGTGTGTAGTTGCAGCAAATTTCCTTCAACAACGGCATTCTAAAGCCTATAATAATGATACTTTCTAAAGACCGGCATATTTTCTCCCGTTTTGAGGTGTACGCGTATATGTGAACGTGGACAAAATTTTCCACATGATCCTCTTCCAATTTCCGCGAAGTGTAAAATCGATTTGAAAAGCAATTTTACGACTTAACTGGGAATTGTGAAATTTCCTATTATTTTAACAACAAAGCGATCTTTTGAACAAAGCTTTCCAGGTAATGGGAGATTTGTATTTACTGAGGGGATACAAAATACAAATTACCTCAAGAGAATCAATATTTAGAAAATATAGTCTTAATATGATATTTGTCATTTTTTCATCAATATTCGGCATTCCTTATTCGGGTGCCGCTATTAGAGACGCTTTCGTTGCTTTTATGTGCTTTTGTTAATATATTTGAAAATGGGACATTTCGTCCCAACCCAATCAATTTCTTCTGGCCCTCGGCGACTATTTAATTTCTTTCTGTTTCACTACATTGAGATGCTACAAAATCATATCGAATAACTAATTATAATTAGGTTATATAAATTAAATCATAAAAAATTCAAGTACTGAAGAATCGCTAGGATGTAAAATAGATTTAAAAAAATATCCAAATCGAAACCAAGAAAAAAATATATATACCTAAAAATTTATGAAATTAATACATCGAATATTCAGCGACGAAATATTCTACACCACACCCACATATTCGAAATAACCATCCTGCCGAGGTCTTTTCAGTTCGAAACGTTCGGTGATATCACGCAATTTTTTTTGTATAACGATCACGTAAACAAACATAATGGTAACCGATAAAATCATTTCAGTTATCTGTTCACCACTCAGAAATATTTCGTCGAAATGATTGAAGCTGATATATGTTTTCTGAATTTATCTGTAGAACGAAATTGTTCGCTTATTTCCATTAATTAGTCATGTGGTAATTTTGAGGAAAGAAATGGAAATTTAAAAAACGTTGTGAATTTTTCGCACGAATTAAAGGTGCTAATTATTTCATTACAAATAGAACGTGATTCACTTAGTCAGCTAAGTTTTTCTTTAGTTTTTTCTTAACCTGATTGAAGCAAAATAGTCCAGTAGGTTACTTTAAATTGTTTCTTCTCTATAGTTAGTTTTTTTGAACTTTCATATAATTTTAAAAACAATACATCTACAACATCAAACGTACAATAAATGTTAAAATTGTATTATATTATAAAGGTTTTATGTAATAAATATTTTTTTACTTCAAATGAATATAATTTTTAGTCGAATATATTTCATCATTTGCAATTATTAAAACTGTTGTGGAAATAATAGAGAAATTCATTTTTTTAATGTACCCAAAAGTAAGGGTTCGTCTACAAAGGACACCAATTTATTTCCGATGAATTATAATTATTCTGTAGTTAATTAAGGCTAAGACTGGTGGTCTGACTGCTCGTAAAGGAGCGAATAGTAAATTGCCTCTTGCTGAGCAATACAGTGTTGTATTTTGCGAAGAAATATGGCAGTATTACCAAAATTAACGAATAAATGCAAATGTGTTATTCAATGATTAAATGATGAAATTGGTACATAATAATAACCCAATCATTGGTATTTTTAGGTTGCCAAAATCGTTAAAAAAAAACTATATGTCAATAATCGAATGAACCATAATGAAGCGAAATTGGAAAAGCTGAAAATTAGATTGTATGGAAGATAATTGATATTTTTTGACGTTATTCCTCGAGGGTACGTTTATTATTTCAAAAGTATTTTCTCTGAGTGCGTTGCTGTTATAAAGCGTTTTTCGACGAGCGGAAAAACTAGCTCGTAAATGCGTGTAAAGGGAACGGAATAAAATGCGAATAATTACGAATTTTATATCTGTAATTAGTCAGCGTTTTTGTGTCGACTTTAAATCCAGCAACGAACGTGCCATTCTATATACCTACATTCTCATTACGAACGCATACAGCGCCCCCAACTTGTTTATGCTAAAATGTGCAACTTTTTGTCCAGGACTATATATACCAGAGGGTTAATTAAATATGTTTGAGGACGATTCGTTATATTGTCCTATCTCAACAACGACGAAAAAATCAGCTGTAGATGTACCAAATATAGACTATTTACAAAATGAGCCAGCACAGCTTCATGTACGACAAATCCAAAGCCATTTTATTTCTCAAAAACACAGTAATCTGTCATAAACACAGAATGCGTGTTATAATTTTAATTAATAGTTACAAAATCAATTTGCTGTTAAACTTGAATATATTATTAATAATTTCTTAAGGCGCTACGTTTACGTTGGGTTCAGATGAAATAAAAACGGAATATACTTTTACGTGCATTTACGTAAAAAAGCTTTATAATAAATGCGATGAAAATTATATTGTAAAATAATTATACATAAGCTGTGGATATTATTTTTACTACCTGTTTGCAGCCAGGAATAATGTAAAAACGGTCTATTGTTATTTTAGTAATAATTAAAAAACGCCTCTAATCCATAATTTAATAAATGAATAGAAGCTTAAACAAAAAGAAAATACGACGTTGGATAAAATAATACGTACTATATATTTTGGTAAAATCACAAAAATTAGTGATAAAACAAAATTAGGTACATCATACTAGTCAGGGAATATTTTTTATATCTGTGTATTTTTTTAAAAATTTGTTGAATATTATTTAAATTTTTCGAATTAACATTGATTGAATATAACCATAAATATACAATATAAATACCTATACAAATGTATAATAACTGTGCGTTTGATTATTATTTAATACCAATTGACTTAGTAAAAATATATAAATGCCTAATCCTATAAATTGAGATTTAAGTCGACCGGCATTGCTGGTATTTTAATTTTGATATTTTAATTTTGTACTCTAGTCAACATATCTTCACCTAGTGATTTAATAAGAATAAGAATAATTTATTGGTGATACGTGAATAGAAGCAAGAAGGAAAATTAAAATTGGAAACACAGAAGCAGGACAGAAAAAATATAAGGAACTAAGGAACCTAATTAATAGGAAATGCAAGCTAGCGAAAGAAGAGTGGATAAAAGGAAATTGTGAGGATATTGAGGAGGATATGAGAAGAGGTAAAGTAGATTTGGGCTACAGGAAAATCAAGTCACATTTTTCTAAAGTAAAACCAAATGGTAACATAATATGTGATAAGCAGGGTAAGGAACTCACAGAAAATAAGGAAAAAGCTAGAAGATGGAAGGAGTATCTTGAAGATTTATATAAAGGTAGGCAGGACATGGAGGAGCTAGAAAATGTGGAACAGATAGATGAGGATGACTTAGGTCCTAGCATACTTAGGTCAGAGTTTCATAGAGCATTAAATGATTTACGGAATAACAAAGCAGCGGGGATTGATATGATACCAGCCGAATTAATAAAACACGCAGGGGAAAAAATGCAGGAGCGATTATACAGGTTAGTTTGTAAAATATATGAGAAGGGAGAAGTACCACAGGATTTTCAGCGTAGTAGAATAGTAACAATGCCGAAGAAAATAGGAGCTAATTTGTGTGAGAACTATAGGACCATTAGTCTACTATCACATGCATCGAAGATATTGCTAAAGATTATTTATAGGAGATTAGAAAATAAAGTAGAGGGAAGGCTAGGAGAAGAACAGTTTGGTTTTAGGAAAAACAGAGGGACGAGGGAGGCGATTTTAGCACTAAGAACAGTAGTAGAAAAAAGAATGAGGGTAGGAAAGGTAACTTGCATAGCTTTTGTAGATTTAGAAAAGGCATTTGATAATGTAGATTGGGACATAATGTTTAGAATTTTAAAAGAAACGGGTATAGATTATAAGGATAGGAGAATAATTTTTAATTTATATATACACCAAACTGCCTTAGTTAAAATTGAGGGGGAAGAAGAGGTAACAAAAATAGGGAAGGGAGTTCGGCAGGGATGTACACTTTCACCGATATTATTTAATCTATATATAGAAGATGCAATAAACAAAGTAAAAGAAGAGTATAGTGTAGGTGTGAATGTACAGGGAGAGAAAATATATATGTTGAGATTCGCCGACGATATAGCTATATTGGAAGAAAGCGAAAAGAATTTAGAAAGGGTATTGAATGGTATGCAGGCAGTATTGACTAGGGATTTTAACATGAAAATAAATATAGGTAAAACTAAAGTGATGAGGTGTGACAAAAATGAATGCAGTAGAAAAATGAGGATCACAATAGGAGATAATAGAATCGAAGAAGTGTCAGATTTTTGTTATTTAGGCAGTAGAATCACAAAAGATAATCGAAGCAAGGTAGATATAAAGTGTAGGATAGCACAGGGTATGAAGGCATTCGTAGAAAAGGAACAGATTTTAAGATCAAATATTGACTTTGGTATTAGAAAAAGATTACTGAAGGTATATGTTTGGAGTGTAGCACTGTACGGGTGTGAGGCGTGGACTATAGGAAAGGAAGAGAAGCGTAGATTACAAGCATTCGAAATGTGGTGTTATAGGAGGATGATGAGGATTGGTTGGGAAGATAAAGTAACAAATGAAGCTGTACTAGAGTTAGTAGGGGAGAAGAGAAGTATTTGGAGAGTGTTACAGCGTAGGAGAGACAGATTAGTAGGGCATATCCTTAGGCATGGGGGGATTATGCAATTGATCATAGAAGGTAGAGTGGAGGGAAAGAGAGGGGTAGGTAGGCCTAAATTGGAGTATGTGAGTCAGATAGTTGAGGACGTTGAGATGAATAGCTATAGGGAGATGAAGGGATTAGCTCAGGATAGATCGGCATGGCGTGTTGTTTCCAACCAATCTTTAGGATTGCGGACTCTTTAACTAACGTGAACTACATTTTCACAAGTCAACACTTGTGTAAAATACATATATCATTCCGTAATTGTTATTTACAATATCAGTGTTGTAAAGATTCATATTACGTAATATTCATATTACATAATATGAATTTACAACTCGAATATTGTACGAAATTTTATCTACTTTCGTAAGTAATCCGAAAATTATAAAAAAATTGACAACAGTTGTCAAAATAAATTTTAAAATGATGTTATGTCCTAAACAAAAATGATACCTGCTGTTATAAGGATTTAAGTTTTCTAAGTAGTCTTGAATTGTTTTTTGTTTCTGAGTTGTCTTCGTTACTGTTAAACATGTCAGATTTATAGCAAAAGTTTGCAAAAAAAGTACTTTTTGAAAATGTCTGATTCTGAAGAAAGTTTACCCTCGGAAGTAGAGGAAGCTGCAAATGGAGCAATTTCAAGTCTAATTCCCGCAAAATCAAAGTTACGATATGAACTTGAATACCAGAAATTTGAAAAATGGTGTGATTCAAAATGAATAAACCAAGTGTCGGAAAAAAATTTGTTGGCCGAAAAACAACAATCACAAAAGCCGTCAACGCTTTGGACGCACTATTCCATGTTAAGAACCATGATTTCCGTAAGGAAAAAATCAAGATATAAGCAAATTTATGCAGCTAGTTGCTTTTCTCAAGAGAAGTTCAGACGGATACAGATAGCAAAAAAGTTTAGCATTTTTTCTAAAGAAGAAGAATGTAAGTTTTTGGGCACAGCAGAGGATGAATTGTTTTTGCTTATGAAAGTTGTCATGATCGTTGGCATTTTTTTGGGGCTTGTCGACGAGACGAACTTACGAAGTTAATGTTAGATCACATTGAAGACAAGGTATCATATGTTAAAATCGTGATCCCATCTACAAAAACGAAAATCGTACGAGAATATATAGTTACCGAGGGAAACATGCCAGATATTAACTACTTAACCATTTTTCGAAAATGTGCTGAGCTTCGTCCTCCTTGTGCTACTCACAGGCGTTCTTTTTGTCTTCTATAAGCAAGGAAAATGTAGCTCGCAGCCTGTTGGGATCAATACCTTTGGAAATATACCAAAATTAATTGCAAAGCAGTTGGGCTTGAAGAGACCCGAAAAATATACGGGGCACTGTTTTTGCAGGTCCTCTGCTTCCATGCTGGTAGATGATGGGGCGGGTATGCAAATGCTTAAGCATCACGGAGGGTGGAAATCCTCTGCTACAGCAGTGGGGTATGTTGAGAGTTCTTTAGAAAATAAGAAAGAAATAGCAAACAAGATTATGGGTTCCAAAAAAACCATGACGGTTCAAAACGCCAACCTGAATAACTCAGTGATGTCCACCTCTGTTCTGCAAATTTCAAATTGCAAAAAATGTGTTATAAATGTATATAATAAATAATTTTAAAATGTTACACTATTAATCAAAAACTCATTACAGCACTAGTGCTATAATGGTCATCATTACAAAACTTGTTTTTAAACTGTAATATTTACTTTACTGAATGAAAGTAGATAAAACAAATTAAGGGGTCTGAGTATAATTAAGGGGTCTGAATACAATCAAATGAAATTTACATCTAATCAAAACAGTTTGTATCAATTCTCAATCAATCATATCCCCAATTTAACGAACATACAATAAACCCCGTTATTAACATTATATCTACAACCGTTTCCATGCCGTAAATTCAGAATTACTTCCCACACTGGTAATGTTCCAACTCGCACATATAATGAATACAGGATTATTGCTGTTGGAAGCTAATAGGCATGCGAATCCTGCAGAAGCTGTCACATTCCTACGTTGTCAGTTGTCACTTGTATAGTAGTAATAGAGGTTATATATGGTGACGAACGTCAGGCACGAAACGAGTGTTTGCAGGTATCATGTTTACCGACATTGTTATAGCTCGTTGTTACTACCGTGCATAACGTGAATATAAAGCTCATAAACACTAAACCCTCTAATTTAATTGGATTTCGCGCAATATGACAAATTTATATTCTATAGATTATTGGTAATCCTTGCTGATGCTCAGTATTGACAAATGTATTTGATTTTGCCAATATAATTTGGTTTTATTTGGCTTTTTGTTACTAGCTGCATGTAATTGGGAATTTATTTTAAATCTCGTATTTATAGTATAAAATATCACCCAAATACCGTAACTTAAAGCTGTAAGTATACAACGTTTTTTTCTAAGTGGCGGACCAGTATCGTCCACTACTGCGCATAAAGGTTGCACTTATACGCACACATATACTTATATACACAAGGTACTCAGCCACACCTAGTTTTTCTATTGACAATACACAAGCGTACCCACAGCACTATTCAATGTGCCATACGACTGACGTCATACTGTTTTCAATAGCACTGCTCTGTACTGTATTGGTTAAGCCATTATACAGATCTTGATTCATGATGCGTGAATTTCTGTCACTTTCCTGCCACTGTCAATAAAACGGTGCATAGCTAGATGTACATTTCGAAGGCTATGCCCCCATCTTCAGTAGCACAACATAAAGACTAAATATGCTTATTAAAAATTTAATTAACCGCTTTAATAATGTTATATTCTGGTTTCTTAACAACCTTATTAATTAATTTTTAATTTAATTCAATTTGGCGTAAGCGACCATTTCTAATGCAATTTTTAATTTGTTGCTGTTACTTTCGTTAATTGTTAATTTGTATTGTTTTAAAAGGTCATATTCTATTTGTAATTTGATACTAATTTATTGAGCGGATCTTTTTTAATTTCTTGAGCAGGTCCTTTACAAATGAGAATATCACATCTAATTATAGATACTCCATATAAAATTTATTTCTTAATTATTTATTTGTTTGTTTACACTTTGCTGGTGTTACAAAATGTTACAGATGTGTATTGTCATTTGTCAATATTAATATACAATAAAATAATAAAGTACGATATTATTAAGTACACATTATTACATTTACTTACAAAACATAAAGTATTAAAAATATTACAAATTTGATTTCGAAAAATTTTGGCCACATTTTGACAAATTAATATATATATGGAAAAGTTGAAATTTATATTTGTTATTATAATTATAATATACCGACTTATCCTTTATTAAAAACTGAATTCTTCCTTGCTACGATAAGGTAAATTATTGCGCCTTGTGTTATTATACGGGTAACTGAATCGAATTATTGGCTTTTCAGCTTAATTCAGTCCAGCTTCAATTCGGGAAAATTTGGTGATTTATGCAAATCACACAACCCGCGCATCTGGACAGCAATCCAACAGTGCGGTACAATTATTGATTGATATTGGATCGAAAGATTTCGAAACATGTTTTCAGAGACATAACACTAAATTTCTATTGGTAGCAGCGTATATATAAGTAATTTTTTATATCTTGGCGGACCTAATTCATCCTCTACTGCGCATAAGGGTTGAGCTACCAGTACCACTGTTACCATATACGAATAAAAAAACTTCAGTACAAAGTGCTCAAATTGTAAACTGCATAGCAAAATTCAGATTGAGAATATTTAATGTGGCTTCGATTAAAGTCCACTATTTAGTAAAAAGTTTCCAGTTATTTATTATTTGTTTTGATCAATTATGCTAATATAATACTCGCTGTATTTGTTGGCTGTCGATATGACAACATCGCAGTAATTTTGACCACACCCTCAAATGACAAAAATGCAGTGGCGAGCATCTCTTCACGAGCATAACGTTTCGGGGTATTGAAGCGACCAAACTAGTCTTAATTTGTAATGGGCAGTTGAAGGGACGGGCCTGCCACTTAAAAAAAAATAGCCTATAAGAGAAAGGACATTTTTTTTAAGTATTATGAATATTTGTATACAATTCCGATAAAGCAATGGCTAAGTTAGTTTGGATCCATTTACGCTTCCTAATTACCGTAACAATATTTTTGTAACATCTTAAGATCCACTAGTCAAGTGGACGAAATAAATTGCACAGGCATTTCAATGAAAATTTCGCGCAATGTTCACTATGTGGTATTTGGCGTGTATCAGTCGCCGTAATTTATACATCTGACTGTTTGTAACCATGCAGATATATCCAACAGCGGCGTTTGCGTTTCGGGAAAAATTGCTTGCGGCAAAGTTCTGCCGCCGCCGCCGCCGCCGCCGTTCCAATGATCAATGCTGCGGCAATGTGCGCAGAGTTGTTTGTAGATTTTCTTTCGTGTTTGTTTTGCCGCTGGTATACTGCAAAACCGACCGAATCTCCTTTTAATTACCATAATTTATCGAGAAAAAGAAATTGGGTAAATATTTTTCCATTTGATTATCTGGCCGTTATATAAATAATCTATACAAAAGTAAAAGAGTTGCCAAAAGACCATTCGAATGTTTTTTTTTTGTGCAAATAAAAGACCACAATGCACATGATTTATTCCATATACAGAATTTTCTTTTTTTAACAAATATATGTAATTTTCTATAGGGTGAATTTTGGATTTGACACATCTGCTTCTAATACGCATTTATTGCTTTATTGCATTTTGTGAGCTACGAAATGCAAATCAATTAAAAATAATAATAAGGGTAGCGATTTATTCCATTATTACTATTTATTTATTTCATTCGCACTCGTTGGTTTAATGCTATTTACATCTTCAATTCTTCTCATGCTGTAATTAACGCAATCACTCACCTTGCATCATATCAAAATCTGCAATATATCTCTACATAACTCAATTTACCTTCGTAACATATATAGTTACTTTAATTTATATTACCTTTAACGCTTTGGTTCAAGCAGTAACTAGAAATTACCGCTCTGTTTGTCATTCCTTGATTCCATTATTAAATTTTCTAATCACATTTCACATTGAACATCTTAATTCATCAGGTTGAACATGCAATTGCAATTATGTGACTTCATTTCCGAACTATATAACATATAACCCAAATATATAAATATGGGTTGAAACCGACCCAATAAATTCAAATCAAAGACGTATGTATTTTATCTAGTTTTTAATTGATTAGTTTAATTTTTTTATATATATAAAATATACCACTATCTACTATCACATGCATCGAAGATATTGCTAAAGATTATTTATAGGAGATTAGAAAATAAAGTAGAGGAAAGGCTAGGAGAAGATCAGTTTGGTTTTAGGAAAAACAGAGGGACGAGGGAGGCGATTTTAGCACTAAGAACAGTAGTAGAAAAAAGAATGAGGGTAGGAAAGGTAACTTGCATAGCTTTTGTAGATTTAGAAAAGGCATTTGATAATGTAGATTGGGACATAATGTTTAGAATTTTAAAACAAACGGGTATAGATTATAAGGATAGGAGAATAATTTTTAATTTATATAAACACCAAACTGCCTTAGTTAGAATTGAGGGGGAAGAAGAGGTAGCAAAAATAGGGAAGGGAGTTCGGCAGGGATGTACACTTTCACCGTTATTATTTAATCTATATATAGAAGATGCAATAAACAAAGTAGTAGAAGAGTATAGTGTAGGTGTGAAGGTACAGGGAGAGAAAATATATATGTTGAGATTCGCCGACGATATAGCTATATTGGAAGAAAGCGAAAAGAATTTAGAAAGGGTATTGAATGGTATGCAGGCAGTATTGACTAGGGATTTTAACATGAAAATAAATATAGGTAAAACTAAAGTGATGAGGTGTGACAAAAAGGAATGCAGTAGAAAAATGAGGATCACAATAGGAGATAATAGAATCGAAGAAGTGTCAGATTTTTGTTATTTAGGCAGTAGAATCACAAAAGATAATCGAAGCAAGGTAGATATAAAGTGTAGGATAGCACAGGGTAGGAAGGCATTCGTAGAAAAGGAACAGATTTTAAGATCAAATATTGACTTGGGTATTAGAAAAAGATTACTGAAGGTATATGTTTGGAGTGTAGCACTGTACGGGTGTGAGGCGTGGACTATAGGAAAGGAAGAGAAGCGTAGATTACAAGCATTCGAAATGTGGTGTTATAGGAGGATGATGAGGATTGGTTGGGAAGATAAAGTAACAAATGAAGCTGTACTAGAGTTAGTAGGGGAGAAGAGAAGTATTTGGAGAGTGTTACAGCGTAGGAGAGACAGATTAGTAGGGCATATCCTTAGGCATGGGGGGATTATGCAATTGATCATAGAAGGTAGAGTGGAGGGAAAGAGAGGGGTAGGTGGGCCTAGATTGGAGTATGTGAGTCAGATAGTTGAAGACGTTGAGATGAATAGCTATAGGGAGATGAACGGATTAGCTCAGGATAGATCGGCATGGCGTGCTGTTTCCAACCAATCTTTAGGATTGCGGACTCTTTAACTAACTAACCACTAAAAATACGTTTTTGCTTTTGAATGATATTAGCATTCTGAAAAACAGACATTCTCTTTTACAAATTGTAATCGTCCAATTACTTAGGCGTTGGTTTAACGATTCTTCGTTGGGTATATTATGTAACATAATCTTTGCAATTTGATGTGTTATAAGATTCAATTGACGTGGAGTGTATAATGTTCATAGATGTGTAAATATATCGACATGCACATATAAACTAATAAGCGTAAATTAAGCACTTGAAAATTATCCTTCTAATTGGAAATGTGTTGGATGTGTCAAATATTAAGAGGAAAACATCGATTTTCCACTATCACAGAAATTCGCAGTCTTAAATTACAGGATTGTTGGAGCAGAAATAAAGCACGAAAATAGAATTTTATTTTCTAAGTGAGTATTTAAAAATAGATGATATAATGTTCGTTTAAATTCTTCTTTTTGCCATGATTGATTTGCACAATTTCTTCGTGTTTAAGATTGTAAATAAGTCGTTCTTCAAATTTTAAATCAATTTTTAAGGATTTAGTGTCGCGAAATGTTGAACAATGTATTTATTTTTTGTGCGCCATCAACGTTTCAAATTTCGCATAACAGTTTTCTCGACTATGACTAACCATCACGCTCCACCACCTCCACCGGGTGCATCATTAATTTTTTACCTTCCCAGAATCATTATTTTCGCTCACCACTCGATAAGAACAAAAAGAAAGCTTGTAATCGCACATAGCAATATTATATCCGGACGCCTACTCAAATTCACTCCATCATATACATCCTATATCTAATGTAAAGTCTACCATATACGTTTATAATTGTCGTATACATTTTTATTACCGAATATGATTTGTATATTTAACGACTTCCGATTCTTTGTTTGTTTTTGCCTCAATTTGGTTTACCAAACAAAATGATCTGAACTACAAATTCGCAATGTTTAAGCAAATGCGAATTGTACGTCGTTCGAAACCGTGTGTGCCAAGCCTTAACACTTGCTTTCGGCTCTTCTTCCCATAATGCTGATGTTCCGATACCTCCCTGATGAGATGGTGGGAATTTACCCGCTGCTCCTCGTCTCTCTTTGCCCATCAGCGGCGCTTCGACGGTCCCCAAAGTAAATTAATGTTTTAGCGGTGGAAATCAATACCGAAGGGTTGGATATTATCGCACGGTATGCGGTATACCGTGCGGTATTAACGCGACGTAATGGATAGATGAATTGGAGGCTGCAGGATGTAATACCATCCTTTACATCAGTGGTGGGGAACAGATAGTGTGTGAGGCATGGGCAGGGAATCTTGCAAACGGGAATTTAGATCGCATGTGTTTAAGGAGTCAGCTGTAAAGTGTCATATGAAATGAACTAACCATTTACTTCGCGATAACGGAAGTTTTAATGCAATTGGAAGAGGAGGCATTTATTGAAAAAAAATATATGCGTGAGACTCTCGCGCGGTAGAAATGAAACTTCTTAGCTCCTAGGAAAAGTTGATTTTATGCATTGCTTTTTTCCATTTGTTAACGATTTGATTTTGATTGATTTTGATTGACACTCTGATCATCAAAGAAAGCATTATTAACTGTAATTTCGTACAGTCTATAAAGTAGAGTTTGGATTAAATATTGTAGCCATATTTTTATAGTTCTTTTATATGGGACACACTGTACCTAGTGGATTATTGAAAAATTGTTTACCAAATTCGCGATGAGCAGGTTGAAAGAATGTAAATTTTGTATATGATGCACTAGTGGGTGCATTTCTATTTGTCGATATATTTTGTACGGCGACACATATACCATATTTTTATAGTTCCTTTTCTCACCAAACCAATTAAATCACTCGATCTGTGTATTTTTCTTCTTTTTATGTGGATATTAATACAATGATCATCATCAATGTCTCTTGGCAAATAATTCACCATCGTATTCACAGATATTGGAACATTAATAATTTGTCCATAAATCCCCTGTTGACCATGTACATGTCGTAAACGTCGAATTTGCATAAATGGAATTCTGGGTGAAATTAACCTCTCTGACACTAAATCTAATTTTGGTAGATGACCAGTTAATTCTGAGTAGACAAAACCATTTGACTTCGATAACATTGGAATGGTATTCCGAGTGATAGCATTTCGGCATGAATTTCACGCTGTCACATCTTCAATAATAATGGCTGGAAACGCAATATGTAAAAGTTGCTCCTGCTTAGGATCAACAGGTTTCACATCGTTCTTAAACCATATTCGATCACATATGGTACACACTGTATCTAGCGAATTATTGAAAAATTGTTTATCAAATTCGCGATGAGCAGGTTGAAAAAATGTTAATTTTGTGTGTGATGCACTAGTGGGTGCATTCCTATTTGTCGATGGCTCGCTCAGCTGTATCAGATTCATTTCGTTGATCTCTCACACCGCGTGTATCTTCACGTGCCTGAATCAGTAGCATTCAAATTCTCTATACCACTCACTGTGGACTCACTTAACGACGGTATCGATTCATCCAGTGTATTTGAGGTAGTTGGAAGGTTATGTTGTCCATCGTGTTTCTTTAACGCCCTTTACCTGGCTCGATACTCTCTACTTCTTTCCAAGGTACCTGTTGGCACTTTTCTTGGTGGTTTATTTGCTTTCTTCCGTTCTCTAAAGGCTCGCACTCTATCTGTACTTGTCTTTTTCTCCATTTAACTTTTCACACAATGGAAATTGTTAGCTAAAAGATTAAGCTGTGTTTGTGTAATATATAATAAAATACGCAAGCGCCTACTGGTTGCCTTATGCCACGTATACACATAGTACACGCGGCGCATGCGCATAGCATGTTTCACTTTTCGTAACGGAAGCGTTTCATTTTTCGTGACGTTCAGGTCAATTCGCCCTACCGCACCTATAGAAGTTTCACTTCAAAAAAATATTGTAAATTCAGGAAGTTTTAAGTAAACTCCGTATTTTATGAAACAATTTATAAAATTACAAGTCCCTTTAATTGCAAGATCCTTCAATTTATTACGCTTGTGCGTCATAATTCGTGCGCTACTGATTGATGATAATTTCATCTGATTGAGCGCTTGAACGGGTAAAATATGGTGGGTACACAACCGGATTTTAATATAAGAGCGTGCAAGAATAATCCACGTCAACATGTTGCTAAACACCTGAAACACCTGTAGTGACTGTGGTAGCGATAAAGCATCAAATTACGTGATGCTACAGAAAAAGAATGTATCTGGAAAAATCTCACTCGTGGCATATGTACCGTATTTAAAAGCACTTACGTATTGTAATCATCCCTGGCTGGCTATATATAGGGTGCGCAATATTCGATATTCGTATTGATTTTGGACTTGGTCGAATCAAAGTTGTGCCTATTTAATGATTTTCTAAAAATACACTAAAATGAATTATCAATTAACAACAAATCATTGTATTTAAAACAAAATAGCTGGATGTACATTTCGAAGGCTATGCCCCCATCTTTATTTTATACCCCATAAATTCATTAAATGTGATTTAGATTTATGCATGTATATACTTTCTTGAGCATTTAACTCGGAATAATTCAAAACACTTTTAAGCAATTTAAGTGAACTAATTTGAATAGGATGACCTGAGTTAGTCAAAAATATGCTCGGCTACAGCACTTTTATCTTTTCTATTTAATCTGAAATTCTTAAATCTAGTTTCAATTGGTCTACGTGTTTGTCCTTTAGGACAAACTAGAACAAGATATTTCATGAATACTCGATTTTTTATTGAAATCAATCAAATCTTTGGGATTTCCTAGAAAATTAGCAAGACTATTATATGTAACTTTAAAATTATATTTATTTAAAATACTATTTAAAAAACCACGTGCAATTATAGGATCAAATGTTAATTTAACAAATTTAGGAGTTGAATTATTCTTTTGTTCTAAACTACTAATTTTCTTAAATCTCTTGTTCTTTTAAATTTTCTTAATATATAATTTTATAAAAATACCCATTTATACTGCTATATTTAATTCAATGTTATATTTATCATTAGATACAGGAAAATTTAATAAAAAATCCTTTTATATTTTTTATATAGAAATATTCACTGTCCATATATCTTAAATGATATATAAATTGGTTATTATAATAAATTATCCTGTATGTCGATAGCAGAAAAAATAATATGCTGGTGATGAAGTATTCACCAGATCCGTGATGATTTAGGCCGATTTAAAAATACGGATTTGCGCTGTTGAAAGTATTGAAAAGCTTCCTAAACCCCCATCAGTGTAAAAGAAATTTGTATATTCATTGCACCGGCGTGCATTGAATTGTAGAAAGAGAGCTTAATTGCAGAATTTGACAGCAAATAGTAACATATCGAATATTTTTAAAAAACCACTAATGTTCCAATCAAATCCATATGAAGCATTGAATTTGCACAGATCGATTAAAAATCTGATAAAATGGTAAAGCTCATTGAATTTATAGTGCTTGAAAAATGAAACAAACGACAAGATTTGGTGATAAATATGTGCTTTATATCAAAAGATTGATTTCTAGTTACTAGTGCCTTTTTATCGTTTGTATACTTAATTTTGATTTTTTTGCTTTGCACAAGTTATTTAGAAGACATTCTATTGTATTAAATTTCGGGGTGTTTATACCCTAGTGAATCTGAAGTACAAAATTTATTAAATCTGAAATCTTTTAGTAAATATCAACAAATTTTAATGCGCGCCTCGGCAAGTCTTGCAAGCATCGATAAATCTTGATACATCTTAGCGAATATTTCTAAATATTTTATTATTTCATAAGAATTTCAGTTTATAACGGCACGAAACAGAACCCCAAATACGATAAAACCTTATGTTAAAATTCGTCCATATGTTCACTATTCCCACCTGCAACAATGCCTGATAAAGCTTACGGGAGACTCAATGATTGAGCTTTATATATAAATAAGGGCATTGTGCTTCTATGTTGTTAAATATCCACACTACCGTTAAATGATGTAACATCATATCTTGCTTGTTGTCGTGTTGTGTTCGTGTGTTGTATAGTAGGATGTTTATATAGTGCCAGTACATCTAATTTAAACACAACGATCTCAACATTGTTGATCACACGAGATATTGGATATTCAACATGTCAACTATAAAATAGGTGATATGGTGACAATGGAATATTTACGGTTTTGTTATTTTCATTTGTTTGTTTATATGCGTTTTATGAAATGATTGATAGAATTTTATTTCATGGATATAATTCTGTAAATAATTTTGTTGCGGGTTAACAGATTGGTAGATGTCTTATGAAAACTGTAAATTTTAAAATATCATGCATTTTATATTTTTATATGACACGAGGATTTAGAAATTATAAATCGTTTTGTTTGGTGAAGATTATTTTAGAATCTACAGCTTACTGATATTTCAGTTGAAAATATTTTTATATGTAGTTCCCATGGTAGAATTTTTATTGTATAGAATATGACCCAAATCATTAAGTAGCTAGATATACATTTCGAAGGCGATGCCCCCATCTTCAGTAGCACAAGATAAAAATTAAATAAAACCACCTCTGTCACGAATCGTGATTGATATACATCTGATTAATAAAAAGTCAATGTGACAAGCCAATTCAATCTATGACATATATAATGTGACCTATAAATTTTTTAAACACTAAGAAATACGATAAACAACGTAAATAATTAACAAAACTAAAGAGGGATAGTCAAACCATAAATAAAAAATAACCAACATAAAAATTAGATTTTATTAAATAAATTTAATGTACAACATTAAATTGGGCCTCAATCTGAATTCATTAGATTTATGCATGTAGAGGTGTGTTTAAAAAGTAGTGAGACTGTTTCCTCAAAATAGTTCCCATGTGAGGCCACACAGAAGAGAACCCACTGCTCATAGCAGTGTTGGAAGTCGTTAAGTGGGATCGAACGAAGTTAGTCCGTCACGGTTTTCTGAATGACGTTTATTAGTGACAAAATGATTTCCTTGAGTTGAATTTTCAACTTGGGAAAAGGAAAAAAATCACAGGGTGATAGATCAGGTGAGTAGGGGGGCAGAGGAACCACTGAAATTCCTTTTTGTGTCAAAAATTGCCTAATAGAGAGTGCTGTGTGACAAGGTGCGTTGTCATGATGCAACATCCAACTTTCAGAAATGCTTGGTCTGACTCGAAGAACTCTTTTCCTTAGTCTCTCGAGAACTTCGCGGTAAAACTGCTGATTGATAGTTTGCCCCGGGGGCACAAACTCCTTATGAGCAATCCCCTGACTGTCGAAGAAGCAAATGAGCATTGTTTTAATCTTGGATTTGCTCATCCGTGCTTTCTTCGGACGTGGTGAGTCGGGGGTGTGCCACTCCTGACTTTGGCGTTTTGTTTCAGGGTTGTATTCAAGTACCCGGGATTACTCATCTGTGATCACGTTTTTTAGAAAATCTTTGTTAGTTTCAATGTTCTGCAGAAGATCTGAAAACACAGCTATCCGATGTTGTTTTTGCTCAGGTGTCAGGATTTTGGGAACCATCTTCGAACACACCTTTCGCATGCCCAAATCCTGGGTTAACATGTCGTAGACAGTGACAATGTTCAAATTCAATTCACTGCTGATCATTTGTCGATCAGACATCACAAAAACTCGCACTTTTTCCAAATTTTCATCGGTTTTTGAACTGCGCGGTCGTCCTTTCCGATTTTCATCATTAACGTTTTCACGTCCCTCTAAAAAGGCCTTGTGCCACCTAAAAACTTGAGCTTTCGATAAGACCTGCTCCCCATACGCTAGCGTCAATTTTTGAAAAGTTTCCGTTGCGGTTTCGGCAAGTTTGACACAAAACTTGATCGCATAACGTTGCTCCAGTTTTGTTACGTCCATTTCCATGACACACTTAAAACACTTAGCTGCACAAGAACACGTGGTAAAAAAAGTGCAGTAGCAGTGGGTAGTTGAGACTTGTACTGGAGGTAGATCAAATGTTTATCTAAATGGCGGGAAGATTTGCAATGTTGCCAAATCACGCACTGTGCATGCGTTCTCACTACTTTTTAAACTTACCTCTATATACTTTCATAAGCATTTAACTCGAAGTAATACAAAACACTTTTAAGCAATTTAAGTGAACTAATGTGAATAGGATGACCTGAGTTAGTCAAAAATATGCTCAGCTACAGCACTTGTTTCTATTTATTCGTAAATGAGCTATTTCATATTTATTATATTTTTGGAATGAGCGTGTTTGATGATGTTTAAATTTGCAAGTAGCTTTACGGTACGATCAATAAATTTTATACCATAAGGAAACTGAAAATTGATAAAAGTTTTGTTTGGGAAAATTTTACAATTTCGAAGATCTGTTTATGATATTGTCCAATATCAATAATTTAGTGTATGCCGGCGTTTTCGATGAAAAATGAATATTTCGGAATACACATTTATTAAATTCTAACAAATTGCTGTTGGAAACATTTTTACATGGACTCTCTTAAAACTTTTCTTTTTTCAAATTAAATACTTTGGCTTTCATATAAATATAATGTGATTATCCATACACCATTTTATAATACCAAATGTTTGTATTAAATTCACTCTAGGTATAATAAAGCAAAACAAGAGCAACATAATTTCAGTTCTCTTTCATAGCCAACAGGAATAAACTCATTCCAGAGAGATGATAATAGAAGTAAGATGATAATAGATGATATATATATATTTACCTGCCCTTGTTGTGTTAAACAATGATCCTTTTGTTTCCATAACTGATAGGTATTAAACTATAGGATGTATGCATGTGTGAGAATATTAAGCATACACGTGATATAATTTAGCAAAACCCTTTATTATCTGCTAAAACTAGTCTCAACAAATTTTTTGTAGTAACAATTACTCTACACCAGTATATCGGTTTTTAGATTGAGTTTTTTAATTTAAACATGCTTTGATATTCACGCTATTTTTGTGGCAGTCCACAATTTTCGATTCAATATTTTTGTTTTGTTCGGGACATGATTATTTTTTCAATACATTCCAGTAAACGAAAATTCATCATATATATGGCGATAAAGAATATTGGAAATAATAATTACATTTTGATATAAAAACAATGGATATGCCAAATATCTAGTGGAAACCGAATTCGGTTTTTTACAGTATCCTAAATATGTTGTGGATATTACTCGAAGGTACGAAGTAACCTAATTTGGTTATGTCATCGCTATCCCAACAATCAGTATATGAATAAACTTGCTGCTGCCACGTGGCGATTTTAGAATAAATGGTTTCATCAAGGGACCATTAAATACACCGCTTCGATTGTGAAAGCCCCGGACTGTAGAGTATTGTTTGGATTAAGTGTTTTTCCCAATTTTTTGTTATATGCTCAATATGTACGCAATATTTAAATGATTGAAATTTCAAACAAACGTGTGCTTTAGATTACCTCTATAATGTCCAGATTTATTGGTTTAATTTTCTTTATTTGCATTCAGTGTATTATCGACTCAATAATATGATACAATTTAAACATTATTAATTTACAAATTAAATTTAGTCCAATAATAACGAGCTTTATCATATTATCTTTTATTTGTTCAATATTTTTCAATATACTCTTCTGAATCAGTTAATTCCAACTCCATATATATCCTAATGAAGCTAAAATAAACTTCACTGTTGGAAATTTCCGTAATTGGAAACATAAATTCACGCATAATATTTACAGATTATTCTAATTTTGTTCTGCATGAGATAATTCACTGTGACCTGATGACGATAATAAATCTGTCATTATCGTATATTCCATTATACGTTGCCAAATTGGCAGTTAATTATACAATATTGATAAATTAAAAGCGTTGTAAATATTCGTTAGGTAAATGCATTCGTTTTTTATGCTAGCGTTTAGTTACTCAATTTAATAATGTGCCATCTTAATATATCTTTCATTATTGTATTATTTTCAATTGAAAATGTAATTCGCGCACAATGTATTCGTTTGAATCCAATCAATCAGATGCCCATTCAACAGTAATCCGAATTCTACGTGACCTAATTACAACTACCGAGTTTAGAACATAATCCATATTTCACTTCAAATCTATACGAATACAGCCTACATAACTGCAAATAGTATACATATATAGCGCTCCCAAACACACGGTATAATTGATTGTTATTAAATCGAATGAACTGCTGCAGGACGAGATGGCCGTGACTATAGGTCCCGTGCCGACCGCTCACCTCCTCACCCAGAAACTGTAATTGGCTGTATTAATAATATTCATTTGTCACGCTGTTAACGAACTTAATTACCATCACCAGCGGCGATCAGTCATACATGGTGGCATAATAGTTTATTTGGGTGTGCATAATGCAGTGGCGGTTTCTTGCGAGGCGCGCCCCCCCTGAACATTAGTAGATATATAATTGTATTGTGATATTTTAACTCGGCATACATTTCCTAGAAGATAAAGCTTGCGTCGCGATAGCACTCAACACAACGTTCGTTGTGGCGGTGTGTAAGGCAAGTATGAGTTAAATGTATATGCAGTCATCCTATCTATTGCAAGCGGTAGAGTGAGAGCGACCATATGCAGTATGTCTTCTGTTTCTTTGGTTCGCGTATCGTATGCGCAGCAAATAAACAAACTAGCGGCCCGGGTTGCAATGGCAACGTGCCGTCACGCTGCTAAGAATATACAGCTAAGAATATATCGTTGGCTTAATCTATTCCGGGCCGTAACTCTTTCGCGTCCCAACAGAGAAGCCTAGTCTAGTAGTATACAGAAAAATGGATATAGAATAGCCAGATAAGACAGTTGCATTGTTCTGTATATTAAGACAGTTCATTGTTTCTCCAAGAATATATTTAATACAAATAATTTAATAAAAATCAATAGTGTTAGTTGTTTATTGAAATTTATTGAAAATTCTCTTGTGGACAAAGTAACAATTAAAGGATTAGGTAGGCCATTGCCTGATTTAAATTGATCACAAACTTGTGCAAGGAGTGTTTATATCAATGAAAGATAGCAAGAGAGGAATACCACTTTCAATAAATGATTGAATTTAATCATTTCGCTTTCTCGATTGAAAAGTCCCTCGATTGAAATATCAAGAGCCGCCACTGGCACAATGCAATATTGCATATGGGCTATGCCCAATGTGGTACTGATTTGGGCATGTGATGGTGAATAATGCCTTGATCGAGGATACATGCCACAGTATGCTATAGGCCTAACTTGCATTCAGGTATTAAATAAATGATTGATGGATAGTTAAGATATTTACATAGTGAATTTGAATTAAAATTAACATTTTAATCGATTTTCGAACGAAAATAGCGACCTTGTGTCAATTTAGTGGTAGAATTACGTTTTCCTTTTGAAACTTTTGTCAAATAACACGTCTACAATTCATTGCGAAGGACACATGCCATCATAAAAAGCGACGTATTATGGCCATTTAGAATATTCCTTATATTTCGGGGGAAGTTCGCGGCAATTTTGCGAAATTATTACTTTAAATCGGACTGCATGCCTCATGGCGTACGTGAAATAGATGGCTGCCCAATAAAGCTGACATATTCTCTCTGAATACATACCATTTATTCATCTTTTAACGCCATAAAACTAGATAAATATACATAGAGTGAATAGTATAAAAAGATGCCATTTATTTTCAGGGTTCAGGCGTTATAGGTATTTTGGGATATTCACAACATGAAATATTGTATATAGTGGATTTTCATGATGGTAAAAGATGATTTGTATTAGGAAGCCATTTTCAAATATATGTTAAAAAAGCCAAATTTTTCTAAAATCGAGTTGTTTGTCAAATTATATGTTAGATATATTTAGGAAATATATTTTGGTGATTTACTAAAATAAATATTATACTGATTTTCAGCGTAGTAGAATAGTAACAATGCCGAAGAAAATAGGAGCTAATTTGTGTGAGAACTATAGGACCATTAGTCTACTATCACATGCATCGAAGATATTGCTAAAGATTATTTATAGGAGATTAGAAAATAAAGTAGAGGAAAGGCTAGGAGAAGATCAGTTTGGTTTTAGGAAAAACAGAGGGACGAGGGAGGCGATTCTAGCACTAAGAACGGTAGTAGAAAAAAGAAAGAGGGTAAGAAAGGTAACTTGCATAGCTTTTGTAGATTTAGAAAAGACATTTGATAATGTAGATTGGGACATAATGTTTAGAATTTTAAAAGAAACGGGTATAGATTATAAGGATAGGAGAATAATTTTTAGTTTATATAAACACCAAACTGCCTTAGTTAGAATTGAGGGGGAAGAAGAGGTAGCAAAAATAGGGAAGGGAGTTCGGCAGGGATGTACACTTTCACCGTTATTATTTAATCTATATATAGAAGATGCAATAAACAAAGTAAAAGAAGAGTATAGTGTAGGTGTGAATGTACAGGGAGAGAAAATATATATGTTGAGATTCGCCGACGATATAGCTATATTGGAAGAAAGCGAAAAGAATTTAGAAAGGGTATTGAATGGTATGCAGGCAGTATTGACTAGGGATTTTAACATGAAAATAAATATAGGTAAAACTAAAGTGATGAGGTGTGACAAAAAGGAATGCAGTAGAAAAATGAGGATCACAATAGGAGATAATAGAATCGAAGAAGTGTCAGATTTTTGTTATTTAGGCAGTAGAATCACAAAAGATAATCGAAGCAAGGTAGATATAAAGTGTAGGATAGCACAGGGTAGGAAGGCATTCGTAGAAAAAGAACAGATTTTAAGATCAAATATTGACTTGGGTATTAGAAAAAGATTACTGAAGGTATATGTTTGGAGTGTAGCACTGTACGGGTGTGAGGCGTGGACTATAGGAAAGGAAGAGAAGCGTAGATTACAAGCATTCGAAATGTGGTGTTATAGGAGGATGATGAGGATTGGTTGGGAAGATAAAGTAACAAATGAAGCTGTACTAGAGTTAGTAGGGGAGAAGAGAAGTATTTGGAGAGTGTTACAGCGTAGGAGAGACAGATTAGTAGGGCATATTCTTAGGCATGGGGGGATTATGCAATTGATCATAGAAGGTAGAGTGGAGGGAAAGAGAGGGGTAGGTAGGCCTAGATTGGAGTATGTGAGTCAGATAGTTGAAGACGTTGAGATGAATAGCTATAGGGAGATGAAGGGATTAGCTCAGGATAGATCGGCATGGCGTGCTGTTTCCAACCAATCTTTAGGATTGCGGTCTCTTTAACTAACTAACTGGACTAAAAGCACATTTAGTGCAAATAAGATGTGGAAACTACAAATACCATTTCACAATTGAAGGGGTTAGAATAGAAAGGGTATAAGTACTTTTTTTTTAAATTTTGAGATAAGTGTAGTTTCTGAACATTAATATACCCATTTTTTAGTGGAGAAAAGGTTCAAGTGATTTTTCATACTACGAGTGGCTATTTATCGTCGAGTAGAAATATGAAGTAACTTACATCACTAATGAACTAAGAATAGAAAGGGTACAAGTGAGCTTATATCCTTTCTATTCGAACAAATATATTGTTTTTATTGAGAGCTTGTTGCATGTAATTCTCGTATAAAACCGGTAAAATCAAAAGTTCGTGTTATTCGTGTTAAATAAAGAACTCTTATCTATTAATATGGAAAGTGACGAAGGTAAGTTTTTATTTTATTATTATTATTCGCGACATGACAAAAGAATGTTTTTTCTTTTCTTTTCTACATCTGAACAGTTTGATTCACGATCCAAAAAATACTGTGATAAAAAGAGCTTAAAATTTAACAGTATTATCCACTTTAAATATACGTAAAAATCAGAAGTTTATTCTTTTGAATTTATATGTATATTAGATAATGGTTTTCCATTTTCCAAATGTATTATTGCTCCTACAGCTGGTCGACCGCCAACAAAATTGAATATGTTTTTTTCTAAGTTGTCAAATAACAGCGCCTTAAAAAATTCTCAAGAAATATGGAGTAATCTGCAAACATTATTGGACTATGTGCCACCGAAATTTCACAAATTTTACACAGACATTTTACAAAAAGAAGAAAATTACAGTAGACGAAAACATCATTCCTACGGCTTCTACATTTAACACTGAAACTCAAGACTTAGGACTCAGGACTCGGTTGTTGAAGAGGATATATTAATAGATTCGGATTATGAAATTTACCTTGTAAAATTACATTTTTTTTCTAAATAAAACTGTTTTTGATATTTTGGCTCTATTTATTTTCAATGTATGTCGCATTGATATGGAATAGTAAAGGTATAAGTGCAATATATATTTTTTAATTTGTACATAATCATTTATGATGTTTGGATAAGTTTTATACATATTATATAGAAATATTAGCCTTTTCAGACGCTATATGGTATGTGTAAAAATATTTTTTATTGCCTATTTCAATAATTAATAAAGTCCAGTCAACTTTCATGTTAATTATCTAAAAACTATAAAAATGTTAATTATACCCTTTCTATTCTAAACCCCTATAATTGTACAAGGTTTTATGTGTTTATTAAATTTATCGTATTCTTCTCCGGCACTTAAACTAGAGAACTACAACTTTCTATTTTTTAGAACGTATTTTGATAGTTTTCGATTTATCAGATTTCTGAGATCTTTCGCACCCTCTATTTAACCTTTTCCGATATATTTATGTTCTCCGCAAGGTCTTCAGTATAACTTACCTTGTGAAGAATTGTAACCTAATAGCCGGTATCTATTACCCAACATCCTTCCTTCCGTGCTGCCTGAATGTCCTTTATATAGCGTCAATGCACTTGCGCAAATAATATCGTAATATCTAGAATATCGTAATTCAATAGTTGAAGAAATTACAAGTTTGTAATGCCTTTATTGGTTTCTATTTCATTTTGTGTTCTTAAATCAGATATCTGTACTTTTTTTACTAATGCATTTGCTCAAATAAAAAACAACAAGCATAATAAGAACTGACGACAGCCATTATATATATATTTTTATTACCGTAGCCTTTTTAGAAGATGGAGATTTTATTCATGGATATTTTTTTCCATATATTATACCAAATTGGATAGCCAAATGTCTTAAACATAACTTTCCAATCGTAATAAAAACATTTTAGTCTAAATATGAAAGTTGTTAAAGAATCTTATTTGAAATAAAAAAGCTATATTATATATATCATCAAAATTATTTCTAAATCATATTTTTTTTTGTTTTCAGGTAATACTGCCGTTCTTTAGAAATCAGTACATACAAATAGTAATTCAAACGGTAAGCTTTTAAAACTACATTTCAATGTTAAATCGATTTCTAAATGTATTGTTAGTTTTTAGTGTGCACTACTAACAAAATATATCTCGAAATTTTATTCGTATTTACTCATCGCATAAATGAAAAATTCGATGTTTCATTGCACAATTTTTATACATCGACAACAAAACGAGTAAATTTATTTATACGCAAGAGAAGTGCGTTGATATTAAATTCTCTTGAAAATAAGATAACTTTTCTGCTACTATATTTGCATTTTTGTAATGTAATTTAGAACGTCGTACTTTTTAACAAGCATGTTTCACATTACTCTGAATGAAACTTATTAAATCTTGGATATGCAAGAGACATGTTTTGCATGAAGGATATACATGGCCAACGAACTATTTACTCGAGTTCTGTTGCCGCTGAGTGGTGCGAACGAAGAGAATTTTAGCCTCAAGAATTTTAAAATGATAATTTTAGAGTGTTTCGTTCGTAATAAATACGCGTAAAAGCGCTAACGTATCAATAAATACATCTCTGTGACAATGTGTAGGCCTAAATGTCTGTAAAAAAAATTTATGGTAACTTAGAGCCTAGTCTAAAAATAGGACTATTCCAGAAACCTTGGTTTAAGCTCTAGAAATATGATAAAAAAAATGTTTTTGACACCAGGTTTTTAGAGTACTTGCCTCACGTTTAACTTGCATTGGTGCCTGTGCAGTTTGAAAATTTAATATTGCGATCTTAGAAAAGTTTCCTACACGGCCACCAGCTTAAAATGCAATATAAGCTTATGATCTTTAACACAAGGCTTCTTCAAATTATATTTTACTGTGTGTATGTATATATATAGTTCGTTAAAGTATTTAATTCTGTGTGAATTTTATATACAAGGCGCTATAAATTTGCATACCATCTTATTTTTCAAATTATAAGTATTAAATTAATATTCTCCTTCCTGCCTAATACCGTACATTATACTTAATAAAATGATAGAGAAACTCTTGTGCGCTAATAAATTTATTATTTTTTGTTTCTACTGTCATTTAGTAATAATGAGAATTTCTCATATTAATGAAGTAATATAGCCTCATATATACAGTGTGTATTTTAAATATTTTATTACTAATAGGACTTCCGCTTAAATTACAGTTATAGACATTATAAAGTTACATACGTCTGAAATTATTTGCAGTTCTTGTTAAACTGTTATTTTTACTTTTACTCGATACAACTGGAATTCAGTTTCTGTCGAATGCGTCAGAATTTTTTATTTACCCACTCGGGGATTACCTAGAGATGAATATATGGCATTACGTTAAAAACTCCTCACAGAAGAAATTACATTACATTTTACGAAACTAATAAACACAATTCATACCTGGCAGAAAACAACTTCAGACCAAGAGTTTCCGACATTAAATATGTGGTAATATTTTATTTTTATCTGCGGTACGGCACATCTTTGCTTTGGCAAACTTATCTACTGAAATGTGAAATAAATAAATGATGAAATTCTTTCTCCTTTCTCCGGGGGATATTTGTTTATTCGTTGAAGATTCACTGCTCACATTTGATCGTAAATGGTGAATATTTGATCATATTTCGTTGTGGTGCAATTGTGATGTTTAAATTCCAAAATTTGTTTAGGTCCTGTAAATTTTATATATTGTCAAATATATATAGACCTTATAATTATTAGAAAGGTTAGTTAAAGAGTCCGCAATCCTAAAGATTGGTTGGAAACAGCACGCCATGCCGATCTATCCTGAGCTAATCCCTTCATCTCCCTATAGCTATTCATCTCAACGTCTTCAACTATCTGACTCACATACTCCAATCTAGGCCTACCTACCCCTCTCTTTCCCTCCACTCTACCTTCTATGATCAATTGCATAATCCCCCCATGCCTAAGAATATGCCCTACTAATCTGTCTCTCCTACGCTGTAATACTCTCCAGAAACTTCTCTTCTCCCCTACTAACTCTAGTACAGCTTCATTTGTTACTTTATCTTCCCAACCAATCCTCATCATCCTCCTGTAACACCACATTTCAAGTGCTTCTAATCTACGCTTCTCTTCCTTTCCTATAGTCCACGCCTCACACCCGTACAGTGCTACACTCCAAACATATACCTTCAGTAATCTTTTTCTAATACCCAAGTCAATATTTGATCTTAAAATCTGTTCTTTTTCTACGAATGCCTTCCTACCCTGTGCTATCCTACACTTTATATCTACCTTGCTTCGATTATCTTTTGTGATTCTACTGCCTAAATAACAAAAATCTGACACTTCTTCGATTCTATTATCTCCTATTGTGATCCTCATTTTTCTACTGCATTCCTTTTTGTCACACCTCATCACTTTAGTTTTACCTATATTTATTTTCATGTTAAAATCCCTAGTCAATACTGCCTGCATACCATTCAATACCCTTTCTAAATTCTTTTTGCTTTCTTCCAATATAGCTATATCGTCGGCGAATCTCAGCATATATATTTTCTCTCCCTGTACATTCACACCTACACTATACTATTCTTTTACTTTGTTTATTGCATCTTCTATATATAGATTAAATAATAACGGTGAGTGTGTACATCCCTGCCGAACTCCCTTCTCTATTTTTGCTACCTCTTCTTCCCCCTCAATTCTAACTAAGGCAGTTTGGTGTTTATATAGATTAAAAATTATTCTCCTATCCTTATAATCTATACCCGTTTCTTTTAAAATTCTAAACATTATGTCCCAATCTACATTATCAAATGCCTTTTCTAAATGTACAAAAGCTATGCAAGTTACCTTACCTCTTTCTTTTTTCTACTACCGTTCTTAGTGCTAGAATCGCCTCTCTCGTCCCTCTGTTTTTCCTAAAACCAAACTGATCTTCTCCTAGCCTTTCCTCTACTTTATTTTCTAATCTCCTATAAATAATCTTTAACAATATCTTCGATGCATGTGATAGTAGGCTAATGGTCCTATAGTTCTCACACAAATTAGCTCCTATTTTCTTCGGCATTGTTACTATTCTACTACGCTGAAAATCCTGTGGTACTTCTCCCTTCTCATATATTTTACAAACTAACCTGTATAATCGCTCCTGCATTTTTCCCCTGCGTGTTTTATTAATTCGGCTGGTATCATATCAATCCCCGCTGCTTTGTTATTCCGTAAATCATTTAATGCTCTATGAAACTCTGACCTAAGTATGCTAGGACCTAAGTCATCCTCATCTATCTGTTCCACACTTTCTAGCTCCTCCATGTCCTGCCTACCTTTATATAAATCTTCAAGATACTCCTTCCATCTTCTAGCTTTTTCCTTATTTTCCGTGAGTTCCTTACCCTGCTTATCACATATTATGTTACCCTTTGGTTTTACTTTAGAAAAATGTGACTTAATTTTCCTGTAGCCCAAATCTACTTTACCTCTTCTCATATCCTCCTCAATATCCTCACAATTTCCTTTTATCCACTCTTCTTTCGCTAGCTTGCATTTCTTATTAATTAAGTTCCTTAGTTCCTTATATTTTTTCTGTCCTGCTTCTATGTTTTCAATTTTAATTTTTCTTCTTGCTTCTATCATTTCAACTATTTCTTCCGTGATCCATTCCCTCCTACCATTCCTATCCATTCCTCCTAGAAAGGTGTTACTATTAAAATTCCTCTAGAAAGCTAATGAATTACAATAAAACTTGTTACTTAAGGAGTTTATTTATATAATGATCGTTTAACCATCATATCGTTTAGCATAATAATATTCCCTTAAAGGATAAGATTACAGCTCTCACTGAATTCTTCACGCAATGAAAAGTGTGAATGTGTGAAAAGTGAAATGGAGAAAAAGACAGGTACAAACAGAGTGCGAGCCTTTAGAGAACGGAAGAAAGCGAATAAACCGCCAAGAAAAGTGCCAACAAGTACCTTAGTAAGAAGTAGAGAGTATCGAGCCAGGCAAAGGGCGTTAAAGAAACACGATGGACAACATAACCTTCCAACGACCTCAAATATACTGGATGAATCGATACCGTCGTTAAGTGTGGACGCAGTGAGTGGTATAGAGAATTTGAATGCCACTGATTCAGGCACGTGAAGATACATGTAGTGTGAGAGATCAACGAAATGAATCTGATACAGCTGAGCGAGCCATTGACACATAGAAATGCACCCACTAGTGCATCATACACAAAATTTACATTCATTCAATCTGCTCATCGCGAATTTGATAAATAATTTTTCAATAATCCGCTAGGTACAGTGTGTTCCATATAAAATAACTATAAAAATATGGCTACAATATTTATTCCAAACTCCTCTTTATAGACTGTAGGACATTACAGTTAATAATGCTTTCTTTGATGATCAGAGTGTCAATCAAAATCAATCAAAATCAAATCGTCAACAAATGGAAAAAAAAAGCAATCAACTTTTCCTAGGAGCTAAGAAGTTTCACTTCTACCCCGCGAGAGTCTCACGCATGTTTTTTTAAAGATTATTTGGGTTTTTAATGTAACAGATGTATGCTTGTAACGTGGGCCTTTTTTATATGGACATATTATTCACTTTGGAAAAGTTTTCTTATATCGACGCGCGTAATATATCGAAAAATACGTTGTACCGTTGTACATATATAATATCATAGCTTCGACACGATATATAGTCCTGTAACTTTTCCCCTAATATATCGTGTAATAAAAAAAAAAGTTAGTGAACCGCATCGTCCCATATACCGATTGTTCCGTTTCGTTAACGCGAATTGAATTTGTACACTGCGATTCTAAAAATATTATCATGAAAAATTATGTTTTTTTAACATTGCAATTTAAAATAGTTTTTATTTTTAATATGTATCCTCAAGAATTAAAATTTGATGATAATAATAATGCGTGAGCATTGAAGCTTAAACAACTTAAATCTGCGAATATAAATATAATAAACGATTGATATGTTAAATAAATAAATAAAAAGACGTTAAATAAATAAAATAAATACAATCTTAATGAATTAGTGAAATGCATTTTTTCTGCATATGCGATTAAAACAATATAAATTTATATTTCGATACATTTTGCAAAATAATAATTTAAATATTTATATTTAATCAATTTATCGGATTATAAAATTCATATTAAGACCAGACTGAATGAAATCTTCATTGAAATCTATAAATTATTATAAATAGTTTGTTTATTGATCATTTACGCTGCGATATTATTTTGCCTTTGTTGGTTCTCTTTGTATATGTAATGCAATATTTTGAAAGAAGCGCTAGTGATATATCAAAGAAACATATATAATATGTGCTAGTTCTTGGTATAACTGTAGCTCTGTATATATACTACCATCTATGGCATTTTGGCTTTTATAAAATTGAATTCTCCACCTCTAGTTTCCGAAACGAAACCGTCTATCCAATATATATTTGGCACTTTGATTACATTGCAAAAAAAGGGACATAAAACGCTTCTCTCTTCGCTGCTGGTTCTTTAGCTCGGGCGGACCGTAAGTGCCGTCGATTTCTGCACAGTTTTTACACTAATTTGATAAGGAAATTTAACAGATATAAGAATATTTTTCACTCTCAAAAAATATAGGAAAGCTAACGATTTCTATATGGAAAAATATATCAATCGTTAAAATAAAAGGAAACTTCAAAAAATACTTCTATCAATTTAACAATTTGACCATTGTACATTTACAATGATGATTAATTAATTCTTCGCATTTCTTTTAACGTATATTTTACTGACGGAATTTTTTTAACGAAACATCTAATATTTGGTCTTTTTTTATTTGGTACGATAGAAAATGTCAAAGATATAACAAATCTCTTGACTCATTGTATTATCATTTAATTTATTTCGCCGAGTTACCTCGTAACCAAATTTTCGTTACAAGCCGAATCTGTCCAGATAAAAACAAGTCTCTCCTGTAATTACTCCATAAATGAATTATTTTCAATTAAAAAGTGAATGGAATAGAAATGTACAAAGGAAAATATTATATAGTAAACGTATTATGTCATTTTGTTATGCGAAAATGAAATTTTATTTCTAATTTACAAATAAGAAGATCGGACTAAGTAATATTGTTAAAACTTTTTATAGTAAGTTGATATAAAATTATGCTTAAATATAATATGATTTATTGTCGAAGCATTTATCAGATTTGCAAATATCGAATGAATTTGCATCGTAGATAAATCAGGATCAGATAAATATTGTTAAATATACAAGAAATAAAGTTAATTTCACGATTTTTATTAATAATTCTGGCATAGATCAACAGGCATTGTGATTAATAATTAAACGATTTACCGTAAATTAATGAAAAAGTTCAGTAATAAGATATTGTCTGTAAACTTCAGCAATAGCATGTAAAGTTTTAACAATGTATGTTAATTAAACGGACGAATAGAGACCAAATAACTTTTTGAAACATTAATTTGAAACATTTTGTATATTTTTTTAATTCACATTTATTTACAATTTGTATAAATAATAACAATAAGTAAATCATAATGACATAATATCATAATCATATATAATCTTAAACTAGCTTAAATTATTTATAAATTAGGGATTATGTATAATTGAAATAATTAAAATCTAGTGGCTAAATCTATTGGCTTAAAGTTTCTCAGTCTGCGTCGATGGATTGAGTTTAGCAGAAGAGTTACAAGTCGATTTGGATGTGCCTTTATCCTTGTGCTTTATTTAGTTTCATAGTTACTGATTTATAGCTTCACGCTAAGAATTCCAAGATCATTACGTATTTGTTCAGTTGAGACAAACCATAGAGCGTTTACTATGCCTCTTAAGATCTTGGACTGAAATCTTTCCAAGATCTCAATATTGGAGTTTGATGCTGAACCCCAAAGCTGAATGCCATATGTCTATATTGGCTTCAATATAGATTTATAGATTAAGATTTTATTATCTAGTGACAGTTTTGAATTTCTGCCTAGGTCAGTATATTTTATAAACTTTTAGATTCATTTGTGTTATCTTTGTCCAAATGTGTTTCTTCCAGGTTAATCAGCGATCTAGGTTCATACCAAGATATTTAACACATTCCACTTTAGGTATTGGTTTATTGTTTAATGTTGCCGGTGGGCATTTTTCATTTCGGAGCGTGAACGTCACATGTGCCGATTTTGCATCATTAGCTCGTATTTTCCACTTCTTAAACCAGTGATGAATTTTGTTTAGATTTATTTGCAGATGTATATATCCGAGGCTACTCTCGGATTTGTATGAGAGGCTAAGACTGCCGTATCATCTGCAAAAGTTGCCGTTGTAAATGCATTCATTGTAGGTAGATCAGCGGTATAAATAAGATAAAGAATTGGGCCCATGACGCTACCTTGCGGCACCCCGGATTTGATCGGAAGTAGGTCTGCATACTCTTCATCATTTTGACTTGGAAATGTCGATCGCTTAAATATGTCTTCAGCATTAGGTACAGATCGTAAGGGATATTTTTTAAAATTTGTATAATAGACCTGTATGCCAGATTTTGTCGAATGCTTGGGTTACATCGAGGAAAATGGCAGAGCAGTATTTTTTTATCTTCTAGGTCTCTGTTTATTTTATTGGTTATACGATGTACTTGATCTATCATAGCATGCTCCTCTCTAAAACCAAACTGGTGGTCTGGAATAAGTTTCTTCTCATTTAGAATAGGCTTTAGTCGCATAAGAAGCAATTTTTCGAATACCTATGATATTATATATGTACAACAATTACAACATTCAGATAAAATTGCAAATAATTCAGAATCCAGACAGGCAATCTGTTATAAAAATGCTGCGGATAGATAGATAAGTAATTTTTTTTTTCATTTATCTTCCGTTAGCAATTCATACAAGAAAACTGATGGTTGCATAATATATCTATTTTGTACACCGCTCCGCGTCCAACAACAAATACATTCTCGTTTATTCTTTGTGCGTGCTAACTCAATTTGCAGTATTTTGACGGATGAGAACGTAGCGGTTTTTAAATCGCTTTAGTTCGGTGCGCCCCCCAGAAATATGACGGCTACAAGATAGATACAAATCTCAGACAAGTGTACCGCTTGTTATTCATATGGTACAGCAATAATCTGAATAATTGCTAAAACAAGGTTCGGAATCACCCTTCAATATATTATACGCTATAACTCAAATAGCTTCACATCACCCTCTGAAATCTGTATTGGTAATAAATTATCTAATGTTACATGCAACATCATTTTTCATTTACGAAAAAATACTTGAATCGCGACCGATTTGAGGACCTTATTCTACCTTACCAGATTAAAAAATGTTTGCCACAAATAAATTCCTGTAAACAAAGTAGCATTTTAAGAAATTATATTTTACATAATTACTTAATTCAAAATATTTATAATCTCGTCTTACAACTTCTTTTGACAATTGTCTTTGACAATCTCCTATTTAAATTCAGTCTTGCTTTTGAAGAACTTTTTAACATTCCACGATTTTTTGATGGATTCGGATTTATGAATTCTTGTTTTTATGTGTAAAATATGTGTTAAACAGGAAATGCTTCAGATATATTTTATCCTCAACTATACGTAGAAACGAATTTTACGAAATGTTTTCTGGAATTGTATACGGTTTACTCAACAGTCGCTCCACCGTTCCAAACGAAATAAAACAATCTTCCAATTCAATCCTAGAAAAATTGTAAACCTTTCGGATATGCGGACAATAGACAAAATCATAAATGTCTATATTCTAAAGTATTCACTATTCAGAATTTTTCATAACATTGAGTTTTTCAAATTAAGCGCCAAATAAAATTTTATATGATATCTATAAATAGCTGCTCCATTTCTGAAGTTTGCATTGATGTTCGTAACCTAATTTCAATTATGCTCGGCAAAATTCTTACACAATTTAAAATTGGGCCTATCGACAGGATTTTATTAAAATACTTTCCAGTTTTATCTTCGGCCAACCTGATAATCTTCCTTTCCGCCTTAAGAAAGTTTGTGGTGGTCTAGCACTGCAAAAATTACAGTTTGGACCTCTTTTTCCGCACATAATGCTCCTACCTTATATATCTTTTAGCAGAGGTATCACACTATATTGATTTTTCTTGATTCTTTTTTAATGTCTTACTTTTTACCGTATATTTAATTATTTTATCAAATTGTTGTTCTTGTTTATTAATTTGATGTTACTGCACATTCACTTCATATTTAAGGATTCATACAAGGACTTTTGCTATATTTTTGTACTAATTTAAAACACAACAGATGTTATATAAATATTTATTCCATTGAATTTTAATATGTGTAAACTTTATTGTAATCAAATATAGTTATAAATAGAATTATACTTGTTTTATAAAAATTCATATGAAACACTACCGTAGAGATTTTTTATAGATATTGATATGGTTATTATATGGTTATAGTTACGCTTCAAATTTTTTTAAAAATTTGATGGTATTAAATTGTATATAAGAAAACAATTATGCAAAAATAAAAGAATTCGTGAACTAAAAATCCAGAAATTGGAGAAATCTTTGAATTCTTTCATTAATAAATGTTCAAGTTATTCTGTCAATTTTTCCCATTTACAATTGTAACAAATTTACAGTATATATTCCACGATCCTTTTAGAAAAATCGCAGAATTTTTGAAGTTTTCGACTGCTGTTCTGTTAACTTGAGAATAGCAGCGTCGCTACGCCCAATTTCGAGCGCAGTCGCGCTTGAAAATTGAACCGCTGAAAACTTTTGATTTGTTTACGAGTTACTTTCAACCAATTACATCCGACCATTGTTTGATATGTCTAGATATCCACCCTTTCGCCCTGTCGCTCAATTTCCACCCACAAATATTTGGTTATGAAGTTCTAAAATGAAAAATTAAAAGCATCACTTCCCAGATGCTTTTCTCTGCTGTTTAATTCACTTTATACAAATGTTTTTGATTATTAATTATGTTTACTAACTATATAATATTTCAATATATTTTTAGTTTTATTCTAATATATTCAGCTATTAATTGAATAAGTTTTCTTATAAAGTATATATTTTTTTTTCTGCGCGTTTTAATACGTTCGATTCTAATCATTTTAGATAAAAGTATTACATAGTTAATTTGGAATTTCTCTATTATACCATTAACTATTAGGATATAGTACTATTAGCTTTATCTATAGCTATTTGAGTCTTCCAGCTGTACATATGCGAAGCAGTTCTCTTGAAATTACAAGAACATAATGTAGACTGAAGCCTCCGCGGAGTATTGCCGCTAATGGTGCGGCCGTTACTGCCGCCACCGATAAATTAATTAAATATATGCGTGGAGGGAAATCGACGAAGCACCAAACGCAAGAGCTCCTCTTCTAGATAGAAATAAACTATCTATCTTATATCTAGATTTTCTCCCTGAAGGAGTGCGTACTAAAGTTGATGTTGTGCAGATCTGTAGACTATAATAATATTTCTTCATCTTCATTTGATACATTTTATCCAATATTCTAAAATAATAATTTGTTTCAATCGTATTGTCAACGTGGAGCTATATCATAGGTTAAAGACAAGACTCCACATCGATCTGTCTTGAGCAATTTCTATGCGCATTCAATCCATACAAGCGTATACAATCGCACAACACGTAATATAATGATACAATGAACTGAGCCAAACTTCAGCTGAGCCTTTATATAGGTTGCATTATGCCACGGTTTACACAACTAGATAAGATTCCCAATTTCGCTTGGGTAATTGCTAGAGTGATTTAGAAACTCATCCTGCTATATAAAGGACTACAACGGTAGCTTAATTTCGACATATTCTATATGAGATCTGGTGATATTGGTTGTGCTTCCTATTCTCTATACGAGGTGTGTTTAAAAAGTAATGAGACTGTTTCAATAAAACTCTTTATTTATTTTATATTTACAATTCAACCTTATCATCTTCAAAATAGTTCCCTTCTGAGGCCACACAGCGTCGAAGACGTTGCACCCACTGCTCATAGCAGTATTGGAAGTCGTTAAGTGGGATTGAACGAGCGTTGGTTCGTCACGGTTTTCTGAATGACGTTTATAGTGCCAAAATGATGTCCCTTGAGTTGAATTTTCAACTTGGGAAAAGGAAGAAGTCACAGGGTGATAGATCAGATGAGTAGGGGGGCTGAGGAACCACTGAAATTCCTTTTTGTGTCAAAAATTGTCTAATAGAGAGTGCTGTGTGACAAGGTGCGTTGTCATGATGCAACATCCAATTTTCAGAAATGCTTGGTCTGACTCGAAGAACTCTTTTCCTTAGTCTCTCGAGAACTTCGCGGTAAAACTGCTGATTGATAGTTTGCCCCGGGGGCATAAACTCCTTATGAACAATCCCCTGACTGTCGAAGAAGCAAATGAGCATTGTTTTAATCTTGGATTTGCTCATCCGTGCTTTCTTCGGACGTGGTGAGTCGGGGGTATGCCACTCCTGACATTGGTGTTTCGTTTCAGGGTCGTATTCAAGTACCCAGGATTCGTCACCTGTAATCACGTTTTTTAGAAAATCTTTGTTAGTTTCAATGTTCTGCGGAAGATCTGAACACACAGCTATCCGATGTTGTTTTTGCTCAGGTGTCAGGATTTTGGGAACCATCTTCGATCACACCTTTCGCATGCCCATATCCTGGGTTAACATGTCGTAGATAGTGGCAACGTTCAAATTCAATTCACTGCTGATCATTCTGACAGTCATTCGTCGATCTGACATGACAAAAACTCGCACTTCTTCCAAATTTTCGTCGGTTTTTAAACTACGCGGTCGTCCTTTCCGATTTTCATCATTAACGTTTTCACGTCCCTCTAAAAAGGCCTTGTGCCACCTAAAAACTTGAGCTTTCGTAAGACCTGCTCCCCATACGCAAGCGTCAATTTTTGAAAAGTTTCCGTTGCGGTTTCGGCAAATTTGACACAAAACTTGATCGCATAACGTTGCTCCAATTTTGTTACGTCCATTTCCGTGACACACTTAAAAAACTAGCTTCACAAGAACACGTAGTAAAAAAAGTGCAGTAGCAGTGGGTAATTGAGACTTGTACTGGAGGTAGATGAAATGTTTATCTAAATGGTTAACTGGTGGGAATACTTGCAATGTTGCCAAATCACGCACTGTGCATACGTTCTCACTACTTTTTAAACTTACCTCATATATTGTCCATTTGTGGCTTCTTGCGTATGACATGTAATATAGACATCGAACAATTGCTCCTCCATCAATACTGAAGAATATGTATTATTAAACTATCCATTAATTGCCTTTGATAAGATTGTGCACGAGTGTAATTAAAATTGGGTGTTGTAATGGACAGGCACATGGAAGTAGTATACAGGATGATCAAATTTTCGGAACACACTCGCCAGATTTGTTTGTTGGTTACATGCAAAATTTAGTTTGCAATTTTTTACAAATCTGGCGATTTGTTTGTTGGCTACAAGTAAAATTTAATTTGCTATTTTTTTCTGTTTTCGTTATATACTCTTCCTTTATTCAAAAAGCTTAAGTTTTTATATCGTTAGTTAAATTATGAATGTGAATAGATTTTCCCAAGTGCAGCTTTTGCGTACTGCACATAATTCCATGTTTCTCTTCCATTGGTTATTGATGTTAACATATTTCGACAAAGATTACACGCGTATCATGTTTGTCATGACACTTTAATATTCAGGGAATGGCAATAAGGGAGTAAGGTAATGGAGTATGTAAAAAGAGCCATCTTGAATTTCGCAAACGTGGCAACGTAAAGCAAAATATGTAGGGATGGCAACAAAATATCAATGTTTTAAAAATCGCAAATATATCTATCGAAAATGTCGATATTTTGTCAAAGATTAGTTTTTCTCAGTGGTCAAAAATATTAGAATTTATAGTGTGATGGATAATTTGAATATTGTACTTTTATAATTTCAACATTTAAAAAGAAAGAATTTCATTAGGGGTTCAAATCATAACGCGTAGTAATATTTTAAAAAGTAATTGGAGTATATGAGAAAAATTACAGACAGATTATTATTTTTAAGTATACTACTCGATTTGTTTAAATACACGCCGATTTAAGCCATAAAAAATTCAGCGTGCAATTAAAAATCAATACAAATTTTTTATAATATCTAATATTATTAAATTGTAACATCGATAATTCATTAACTCACCTTTAATATCAGAAACTTTATCACTCACACAATTCCCTTGTAAAATATGACAAACTTATAACAAACTCTTCTATATACGAGTACTTATTTTTGGTGGCGATAAATTGATGTCGTCCAAACAATAATTTTATTACACTGATCAAATAGTGATCTTTGGCCAACCCTAAGTTCAAGTGGTTCATGCAGGAGTAAACAACAAGTATATATACTCTTCAGATATATGGAACACTGTCTTAATTTATATCTTACGAATGTTGACTAAAATACAATTCGAAAATAATTTCCCTTACTACACAGCATACAGGATGATATATGTATTCTTTTTTATTATCTAATTCATTTTTTTCTGATATATCTTGTTATACAATTAGAATTTTAGATCTCTATTAATTGTTAAATATTTTTCATGAAAAAATAAATAAATAAAATGTATTATATATTTTTTAATATTCCCTGTATAATCATTCTGGATTTTGCATCATTTATGTTCGCTTTTGAAATAATTGCACATTGTGTAAGGATATCAAAATGCTAGGTAATAGAAAAATACTTAACTTTGCAATCAAAATAATTCTGGCAAGAAATTTGAAATGTATCGTTAAAAGAGATCTTTAGTGTATTATTTCACAATATTATAAATAATAATATGCGAGAATAATATCTAGGTATCCGTAAATATGAATAATAATAATAAAAAAATAATAATAAGGGTGATTATGTTGTAATATAATATTCGATGTTTCAACAAGAAAATCGTGTACGTTTTTAAAGATGGATTTGTATTTTTATATTCTTCAAAGTATTTAATAAGTATTTTTATATTCTTCAAACTACAGATTAATTCCATGCACTTTACCAAGGTACAGTTATTTTCTTTTTATTACTATTTTATCTATCCGACGAAAAGTTTCCAATTGAGTTTTCACGCGCAAACTGCATCTGCAATATGATGTTCCGAACGATGTAGCAAAACTAAATTTCCACTTCAAATCAATACTACATTGCTCTATATACAGCTGCGAAAGTTTCCATATACAATAGCCGGTCAATTTTCAATAAAACACGGATTTGCGGAGGAAAAACTATTTCAACTATTGTGTACCCTGTCCATCTGTTATAGCACCAAACAAAATCAAATCTGATATTACGTTCTTATATTACAATTTTATTGTGCATCTTTTGGAACTTTCAATCATCTGAAAATAATTGCGAGGGATATTTAACAAATATTAATTTCAATTTTGTTAGTTAGTTAAAGAGTCCGCAATCCTAAAGATTGGTTAGAAACAGCACGCCATGCCGATCTATCCTGAGCTAATCCCTTCATCTCCCTATAGCTATTCATCTCAACGTCTTCAACTATCTGACTCACATACTCCAATCTAGGCCTACCTACCCCTCTCTTTCCCTCCACTCTACCTTCTATGATCAATTGCATAATCCCCCCATGCCTAAGAATATGCCCTACTAATCTGTCTCTCCTACGCTGTAACACTCTCCAAATACATCTCTTCTCCCCTACTAACTCTAGTACAGCTTCATTTGTTACTTTATCTTCCCAACCAATCCTCATCATCCTCCTATAACACCACATTTCAAGTGCTTCTAATCTACGCTTCTCTTCCTTTCCTATAGTCCACGCCTCACACCCGTACAGTGCTACACTCCAAACATATACCTTCAGTAATCTTTTTCTAATACCCAAGTCAATATTTGATCTTAAAATCTGTTCTTTTTCTACGAATGCCTTCCTACCCTGTGCTATCCTACACTTTATATCTACCTTGCTTCGATTATCTTTTGTGATTCTACTGCCTAAATAACAAAAATCTGACACTTCTTCGATTCTATTATCTCCTATTGTGATCCTCATTTTTCTGCTGCATTCCTTTTTGTCACACCTCATCACTTTAGTTTTACCTATATTTATTTTCATGTTAAAATCCCTAGTCAATACTGCCTGCATACCATTCAATACCCTTTCTAAATTCTTTTCGCTTTCTTCCAATATAGCTATATCGTCGGCGAATCTCAACATATATATTATCTCTCCCTGTACATTCACACCTACACTATACTCTTCTTTTACTTTGTTTATTGCATCTTCTATATATAGATTAAATAATAACGGTGAAAGTGTACATCCCTGCCGAACTCCTTTCCCTATTTTTGCTACCTCTTCTTCCCCCTCAATTCTAACTAAGGCAGTTTGGTGTTTATATAAATTAAAAATTATTCTCCTATCCTTATAATCTATACCCGTTTCTTTTAAAATTCTAAACATTATGTCCCAATCTACATTATCAAATGCCTTTTCTAAATCTACAAAAGCTATGCAAGTTACCTTTCCTACCCTCATTCTTTTTTCTACTACTGTTCTTAGTGCTAAAATCGCCTCCCTCGTCCCTCTGTTTTTCCTAAAACCAAACTGATCTTCTCCTAGCCTTTCCTCTACTTTATTTTCTAATCTCCTATAAATAATCTTTAGCAATATCTTCGATGCATGTGATAATAGACTAATGGTCCTATAGTTCTCACACAAATTAGCTCCTATTTTCTTCGGCATTGTTACTATTCTACTACGCTGAAAATCCTGTGGTACTTCTCCCTTCTCATATATTTTACAAACTAACCTGTATAATCGCTCCTGCATTTTTTCCCCTGCGTGTTTTATTAATTCGGCTGGTATCATATCAATCCCCGCTGCTTTGTTATTCCGTAAATCATTTAATGCTCTATGAAACTCTGACCTAAGTATGCTAGGACCTAAGTCATCCTCATCTATCTGTTCCACACTTTCTAGCTCCTCCATGTCCTGCCTACCTTTATATAAATCTTCAAGATACTCCTTCCATCTTCTAGCTTTTTCCTTATTTTCTGTGAGTTCCTTACCCTGCTTATCACATATAATGTTACCCTTTAATTTTGATGCTGTGCAAATCGATGATTTGTAATCAAATGCAATTTCTGTTCTATTCGTCGTCTATTTAATCCTTTAGTTGAATTTAAGTCAAGAATTCGCATTGGTACGCATATTTTCATTAATGGAAAATATTTTTCGTTTTCATTAAATTTTATTACCGCCTATGATGGAATTTTGCACACGTGTTAAATGTATATTTCTTATTTTTCTTTACGATATAATATCTATTAAAAATGGATTTTTTTTTGCATTTCTGGTTACATTTACTAATTAATATCGTAATTTCATTTCTTTCGTTCGAAATCCTTGAAGTATTCTTTATTCTTTAATCTCTAAACCGTCCCGCGACAAATATAAATATATAAAACTTTCTTATATATATAAAATATTCATGGAAAAGTTTTTGTATTGTGCTGCAGAGGATTTGTTGCAACTAGTACGTGGAGGCGTCGATAGAATTCTTCAAGCTCGTGTCACATAATGATAATGGTAATAATTTACCAAAGCTGCGAAAGTCAGTTTCGCAACTCTGCCTTCTTCACGGAAACTTTTCCTTGCATACAGTAGAACAGACATATCAGGATATCAAGATATCAGGACAGTATTCAAAACCATGCGCAATATTACCATAGGATATGTGTAAATTACATTCTTCCTTTCCAAAAAATCATTGAATTTCTAACAGCATTTTTATTTCCGAAATTGCATCGTACTCAGATTTAAGCAAATTTACATTTTTGAAAATGTCTGAAACCATCGTGTGATATCTGATGCCAGGCCTGGTCAGTTTCTGTTGCGCGTATATTGATACTTATTCTTGAAGATTTCGCGGGAAAAATTCGATGCGGGTAATAAATCAAGTTGCTGTGAATGCGGAGAATAAACTGCTTTGTAAAAGAGATACTTTGTTGCGACCAGTTGACAGTATCGTGCTATTATTTTTATCTTTTATTATATGTATATCGTAGTTGAAAATTTGCATGAATTTCAAAAAGCATCGTAACGAATAAACTTTTTATTTACCAGCTCACGTGTCGACACTATATGCAATATATTCATAAAGCAAAACTGAATTACATTAGCAAATAGATAAATAATTCTCGAGGAATTTTAAAATAAATAAAGTATACTGTTCAGACGATTGGGAAATTTGAGATTTTTAAATCTTTAGATTTTATAAATATAAAAAGATTTTCTTCCAATTATTAATGAATAAAAGGATAAGATTTATAAATTGGGAAGAGGTACATGCTTTTGCCTAGCAGAATTTTAATTCCGGTTATTTTGGCTCAAATTAATTCCTTTAAATGATTCAAATTGTAAATGAGCATATCGAATTAAATGCTGTTGAAGATTCATACACAAAAATCGAGTTATTTCATTTTAGCCAATTTAAAAAAAAAAAAATGCGATACACGATTTTCCAATTTTTGCTTATGGTTACAGCTGTGCATTATATAATTGGGTATACATAATTAATATATTAACTAACTAATAATAATTTAAATTTCCTTCGCACCAAACAATCTTTGAGACCCAAAGTAGCCACTATTACTATAAATAATAAATATTATATAGTGCTGCAGATTCCGCCGCTATATTTCAGTAATTACTTCAATTGGACGTTGCTCCTTGTGCTACTAGGAAGGACATTTAGTCCTTGAGGTCCATGTGTTGATGACAGACAACGTGGATCCTGTTTGTCATCGAAATGTGATACGCACCATGAAACAAACTCTCTGGTAAAGCACGCGTTGAAAACACTTTGTGTTTAAGTGCCGTTTTATTGCAATTGTGCGGCAGTTGGTTTGTTTAGATCTTATTTTAAGGTCTGTACATTGTGTTTTATCCCATCCATCGTGGGGTAAATTCTCTCCAGGGAGGCAGCAGACAGGCAGAAGTGTGTCCATAACCATAAAAATGAGTATGAATGGTCATCTTATGTCTTCATGCTTCATGGGACAACTTCTCAACCATTAGAATACTTATAATAGAGTCTTTCTCCACCTTCAAGAAAAAAATTAAAATTACAACTGTTTACAACGAAAAAACGGCCTTAATACTTATATCAAACAAATTTTCGTTGATACAGTTACAATTGTTTTCTGCGGCAAATTAATTGCTGTTTCATATTTATCTTGTTCGCAATTAGCTTTAGTTGAATTTAGCCAAATTATATATCACATTTAATATTTGCTCTTCCTGTATACCAGTAGTGTCATCTTCCTCCTTTTCACTCGGGTGAAATTCTGGAATCCGGTGCGCTATTTTGCCGAGTCTTTCGTTGTTAGTTGTGGATGCAGACGTATTTGCAACAACGCCATGTTTCAAATGAAATATGAAATACGCAATGCCGCTGCAAAACAATCAAGAGCTACAAATAATCCGCGCGAAAGTCGAAACTCAAACAATTACGTCGCTCCTGCTCACAATATTCATGATTGTGTCTGCAGATATATGCGTTGCCTAAGCGTCCTCTGGAAGTAAGCCAGGAGCGGACTTTTCATTCGCTAACTATTATGTTACAGAATATTATATGCTGTAGTTTTCGATAATGAATCTTGATTGCATCTTTGAAATCCTATTCAAATTAAACAATCAAATTGTTCTTGTGAAAGCAATTTAATTTTTCTTCCATTGATATTCTTATTTAATACATTCATCTTATGAGACGTCTAGTCGTGCTAAGATGCCAATGTAAAAAATTAAACTTGTAAGAATAAATTCCACGTCGAGTCTATGAAGAATATTCCAGATACATTCGTAATCTTCCCATCATATTCAATTGATGAGGAAATTATTCATTTCTACTTGTACTTTTGCATTTGGTTATGTAAAACATGGCTATTCTTTTGACTGTTTATTTAGAACAAGAGATATCAGAAATATTAGTACATTAGAACAAATTCAACTCCAAAATTTGTTAAATTACCATTTGATCCTGTAATTGCACGTGGTTTTTTAAATAGTAATTTAAATAAATATAATATTAAAGTAACATATAATAGTCTTGCTAATTTTCTAAGAAATCCCAAAGATTTGATTGATTTCAATAAAAAAATCTGGTATTTATAAAATATCTTGTTCTAGTTGTCCTAAAGTATATACGAGGTAAGTTTAAAAAGTAGTGAGAACGCATGCACAGTGCATGATTTGGCAACATTGCAAGTTTTCCCGCCAGTTAACCATTAGATAAACATTTCATCTACCTCCAGTACAAGTCTCAACTACCCACTGCTACTGCACTTTTTTTACTACGTGTTCTTGTGAAGCTAGTTTTTTAAGTGTGTCACAGAAATGGACGTAACAAAATTGGAGCAACGTTATGCGATCAAGTTTTATGTCAAACTTGCCGAAACCGCAACGGAAACTTTTCAAAAATTGACGCTAGCGTATGGGGAGCAGGTCTTATCGAAGGTTCAAGTTTTTAGGTGGCACAAGGCCTTTTTAGAGGGACGTGAAAACGTTAATGATGAAAATCGGAAAGGACGACCGCGCAGTTCAAAAACCGACGAAAATTTGAAAAAAGCGCAATTTTTTATGATGTCAGATCGACGAATGACTGTCAGAATGATCAGCAGTGAATCGAATTTGAACATTGCCACTGTCTATGACATGTTCAACCAGGATTTTGGCATGCGAAAGGTGTGTTCGAATATGGTTCCCAAAATCCTGATACCTGAGTAAAAACAACATCGGAGAGCTGTGTGTTCAGATCTTCTGCAGAACATCGAAACTAACAAAGATTTTCTAAGAAACGTGATCACAGGTGACGAATCCTGGGTACTTGAATACGACCCTGAAACGAAACGCCAAAGTCAGGAGTGGCACACCCCCGACTCACCACGTCCGAAGAAAGCATGGATGAGCAAATCCAAGATTAAAACAATGCTCATTTGCTTTTTCGACAGTCAGGGGATTGTTTATAAGGAGTTTGTACCCTCGGGGCAAACTATCAATCAGCAGTTTTTCCCGCGAAGTTCTCGAGAGACTAAGGAAAAGAGTTCTTCGAGTCAGACCAAGCATATCTGAAAGTTGGATGTTGCATCATGACAACGCACCTTGTAACACAGCACTCTCTATTAGGCAATTTTTGACACAAAAAGGAATTTCAGTGGTTCCTCAGCCCCCGTACTGACCTGTTCTATCACCCTGTGACGTCTTCCTTTTTCCCAAGTTGAAAATTCAACTCAAGGGCATCATTTTGGCACCATAAACGTCATTCAGAAAACCATGACGGACCAACGCTCGTTCGATCCCACTTAACGACTTCCAACACTGCTATGAGCAGTGGGTGCAACGTCTCCGACGCTATGTGGCCTCAGAAGGGAACTATTTTGAAGGTGTTAAGGTTGAATTGTAAATATAAATTAAATAAAGAGTTTTATTGAAATAGTCTCATTACTTTTTAAACACACCTCGTATATTGGACAAACACGTAGACCAATTGAAACTAAATTTAAGGTTTCAGAATAAATAGAAAAGACAAAAGTGCTGTAGCCGAGCATATTTTTAACTAACTCAGGTCATCCCGATCCAAATTAGTTCACTTAAATTACTTAAAAGTGTTTTGACTTATTCCGAGTTAAAAATGCTTATGAAAGTATATACATGCAAAAATCAAAATAAAATTTGATGAATTTAGATTCAGGCCCAATTTCATCTTGTCTTCTGCCCTGACAGCGGTAGTCGAACCGTGTATTTAAATTTTTTGCAACAATATTTGGATTACGCACCCCTCGACGTTTATTTCCAAAGTGATTATTAACTGGCACTGTTCGTTAGGTTGCGTACCACGCGCCTGTATGTGCGCCTGTAAGACTTTCCACTTGTTTGAGTCTTGAAAACCGAGAGACCTCATCAAGCACACCGAATTGAGTAGGCTATAGGGTACAGCACGAACCGTGGCAAAACCCTAGTTGCAGCACCGAGCTGTGGCTGTGTAGTAAGCCTCTTAAGCAAACAAGAGGCTTACAACATCAGCTCTCTCACCCTGTTAGTTAATACAGAATGTAACCATTGACGTCCAATTCAAAGACAATGAGAATTAAAACTTTTAGTAGAAAGACTATTCGATATAACTGAACCTTGAATTGTATTTATTTTTGAAAGGGTTTTTATTGCTAACTAATCCATTTCGATCTTACAAGATGTATTTCATGCTTTCATACATTTTTCTTGTCACTACAATATCTTCACAATTTTTTCTTTTCAATGTCCTAGAAAATTTATATATTACATAAAAATACTTCCAGCTTATTGAAAAAAACTAGAGGAACTTTTCCGAGATTTCAATGTTATAATATGTCAAAACCCCTCTAGCCGTGCATATTTTCTTACATCTTGCAAAACGTACTTCTCTCAATATCTTAACATTTTGTTAAGTACGCCATTGTGCAAGAGATTCTGCTATTCCTTTGGATGACGTTGGTCCGCTTTCGAAGCAAGTATTTTCCAGCATATATATCGACTCCAACTGGCTATTCTTAGCGTATCTTTGGAATAAATTAGGGGAAGGATGCTTCTTTCCGCTTCATTGAAAAATATTAAACTGCCAACTTAAAATGTATTCAAATAAGAAATACCCGATTTCGGAAATTGCAATGTTACCAATAATCGTATTATATGAAGATAAGTGAATATTCTTATTAGTGAATTCAGTAATTAATTACTATTTTACTTCATACAACTATAAATATATATATATGTACAATTTAGATTAAATGTAATGTTTAATTTAAATTTTTTAAGTCACTTCAAGTCTGCCAGTCCATCGATAATGAAAAAATACCTAGTTTGAGATTTAACCGCTGGTGAAATATCATGTGAAAATGTACTAGTTTACATTTACTTAACAAACATTGCTTACCATCAGTAGTTCACCTGCTGATCCTATGCCATCAGGGATTACCTGAGTTGTAACAAATTGGGAATACTGCTCATGTTCTGCTCCCAATGCAAGAGCTACGGTTCCATCGCTATTCCTTGCTCTGGTATACTATAATTGGATTGAAATGCTATAGACAAGATGCTTTTGCACGAATTGCTAAACGAAATTGTATGTTTTTTTTTTAACGACGAATAGATTTTTTTATGGTCGTTCTTAAAATAAAATATGCATCGTCGTCTAAATTATTACTATATATTTTATATTGCTTTAAATTATAATATTCTATGATCTATGTTTTTAAATATCACCCGAATTTGGGTGATTTTCTATACTATTATTTAACACCGTAGTAATAATTTTTAAAATATGTTTTTTTTTTGTAAAATATGGTCGCTTACTTAATAGAAATTTTGCAAACAAATTTGTTTCCGTAGAAATTGTTCCAAAACTAAATTATTGTTTTCGCTTGTATAGGTTTTTATAATTCTTCGGATATTGTCTCTGGTAGACGCCTCTGGTAGAAATTTAAACCGAGAGTTTGATTAAAATTTATACATCAGTTCTACTAATGAGTAGGATGTAATTTGATTTGTGTACATTTTATAAAATGTTATAGAATATGTCAAAAAGATCAGTGGATATAAAATTGCATAAATTTTCTTTTGCTTTATGTGTAGAATGCAGTAGATCTAAGAAGGTAAATTCCTATAAATATGGGGTCAGGTAGAAGAAACCGAAAATGTGTATGGTCAAATTCCTACAAACTCCTGTTGTCCATCGCCTTCCTCTTGCACGAAGCACTTATTTCTTGCACATGTAACTTTATTTCCTCATGGGGTGATCATGCAACAATAAAATGCAGGCTTCTGCATTCTAAATTTCTGTACTTTCACCAACTGGGTCATTGTTAATTGGGTAATTGTCACGATCGTAAAATATATGGGAACCTATATCTATGTCTTCTTCTTCACTGTTTTATTTCAATTGGAAATATTTCTTTTGAATATCAGTAACGTGTGATTAATGAGCTTATTTTCTTGGAGACCGAACCTTATAGGAATTTACATGTACCTTTGTATGAATTTAGCCATCATTAACTCGACTACCTGAGAATTATAGGAATATGTATACACCCCAGTAGATTGATTGTAAGAGAAATATAAAATAATATTTCTGTTTGTTTGGCGCAGAACATAAATATAAAATACTTAAAAATCGATAGTTTCGGAATCCGCAATTAAATTTATTCCAATAAAACTGAATAGCTTAAGACTTTCAAATTTTACACCAAATTTTCAAATTTTGAGTTTTTTTCTATGAGGTCAGTCTCTTCAAGGATCTATCTACCTGTGAAATTATTATAATTTTTGACGGGTTTTTAAAAACCGCCAAAAATAAAATACATAACAAATTATCACGATTGGATATATAAAATTCATAATAATACCTTAAAGTACCCACGTATTTAACAATATCCTTTGATACAAAAGTAGAATATCAAGTTTTTTCGTGTTTTACTTTTGAAATTGCCTTACCACAAATCATAGTTTATTGCACCACGCTTAGTTGTTTGGTGATATTTAAACCAAAGAAATAATGCAGTAATCTTTATTTACATCCTGGAATATTATATCTCTCGTTCATTACATACTATATACTATCTTCTAAACTAACAAGCTAACATTTTGCTATACTTATCAAATATGTAACATCGACCACTGAAAGTCAAATAATAAATCCACCATATATACAGAGTGCTGTAAAAATCTGTGCAATACTAAGGACTTAACTAATGAAATACCAATGTTGATATGACTATAAAATATAGTCTACTAAAAAAGGTACGATTGTTAAATATATTTCTACCAGTCCCTTAATATCCCCAAATTGTTTTCTATTCATAGACTTGTTCGTTTTTGGTAAAACAGTAGCTTTATCGCTTATCTCAATCCCATTCTATCTCAGTTTCTTTCGTTTTGATACTATACTATTGTCTTTTTTCAATTGTTAGGATGGTTCACGCTATGTATAGATTATTATCACCAATATATTGTTATCTGGCGGGAAGTATAGTTTGGATCCGAAGGCAATGTTATGCATTATCGTATAGTATCGTTGAGAATCCTGTGGGTCCATATGCTGCTGCAGGACCAAACAGGACACTAGATCAATGCAGCTAGCGCATCCGTGCTGTTCAAATGCTCCAGTCAAAACCCTAATTCGGACAATCGTCCCAATTCGGAACACTGAAAATTAGTTTTCAACACAAACGTGTTTAAGTTGATTTTTAATTTTTGAAACGGACAAAGCATATTCTAAAATAATCGGAACTAGTTTATCAGAACGGAAATATTTTATGGTAGTGAACTAATATATTTGTTGTTACCGAATTAGAATAATATCTTCATCGGTGAAGAATAAAATATTTGATGACATATAAGTCTTTGAATTATTATTTTTTAAGCCATTGCTTGATCACATCGTTAAAACCTCACCAAACTTTTTCTTTTGACTTTGCATAAGTTGATAAATGCAAAATTAGTTTTCATACGTTTTAAGCATTTAAAGGAACATTTAGGGTTTTAATCATTTTTTAAACATTTTTCGTGAATTATCTAAATTCCGGTTTTGAATCTAATATATACATGCAAGGATATTATGGACTTTGGCCAACGATCGGTTGGACGCGTCACCAAGTTAAATAATTTAGCATTTGGCAGAGGGGGAAATGAGCTTGCTTTCATTTATATATATGTCTAAAATATCGTGTTTGGGATGGTTTATATTTATTGCTCTTTTGAACAAAATGCAACACGCTACCAACAAAGATAAATTCGATATTTATTTTTGTAACTAAAACAAGAATACCACTTATAATTAAACAAAATATTTTGTTATCAAAAATTATACAACAGAAGCTTTTTCAATGTTATATAACCACTTTTCTATTATAGTTTAATTTATTTAAGTTACATAATTTATACACTTCTTTATGTTAGGATAATTTATGAATAATTTCGACTTGGTTGACTTTAACGAGAAGAGATTATGCTAGAGTTAGCATTTAATCAAAACGAGGTGTAGGTATAGAATATCACCCTAAATACCGTAACTTAAAGCATTAAGTAGCTGGATGCGCATTTCGTAAGAGGCGTAAGTGTCAATACTATCTATATTTATATATTCTTGCGCGTATAAACTGCAATGGGTTGCAATTACTCTGAATTAATTCACACTTTTGCAATCACTATCACAAGAAGATTATTAAATATTTGTTAAGAGCACATATTTATTCATCCTCAGTCTGTTGTCATAAGATATGGTTCAAGTTTCTCACATTTTAACCATTTTTTTTTGTCTGCTGCTTTTTATTTATTAATCAACTCATCATCTCACTTCTGCATATTTCATCGTAGCGATGGCAAACTGTAGTCACTTTGAGGACCTAGTTCGTAGTTCGTAGTTCATTTCAATGTATCGTTCACGAACTATAGGTCGTGAACTACTAACATCTTTTTAAAATGAACTAGTTCACGACCTATATGAAATACATGCACATACTGAAAATAATCTCTTTTTTTTCAATATAAAAATATTGAATGGTAAAAAATAAATAAATTGAAATATTACAATACGTATTTTGAATTAAGAATGAGGAAGAAAAGGCAACAATGTTTATAATCTATACAAAACATATATATAAGGAAATATAATCTTCTCTAGGTACTCACGATTATTTATATGAAGTTCTAAAATACTTATTGGTAGTTACTGATGAAAATGTTTACTACTTTACTAACACTTGAACATTAAATGTACAAACTATAATAAAATGAACTAGATAGAATCGTTTTGTTTGGCGTTATAATTTATATTTTCTATTCGGAATCTTCTTTGTTCAAACTTCAAAACTTTGATTTGATATTAAGTGATTGCATTGCACGCAGTATGAAATAGATGAACTATAAGATTTAGGTGTTTATTTTTGCATTACTGCAAAAATTTGCTATAGCATGACATATTTAAGAACATATTTAATGTTGCGAATATATTAATTATATTATATCAAATGAAATCTGATACCAACATATAAATATTGCATCGAGTTTCCTATTTCGTTCCGTTCACCAACACTCTTTATCACTAAATAAATGTTAGTACTATATATGTAATGTATACTATACTGCATCGTTTACGAACCGTTGTGATTCATGAACGGTTTAGTAGACGACGGGTTCAGGACCTAGTACAAGTACATCAATACGTACACCGTGCACCATGTTCACGAACTAGGTCATAGTGACCTATAGGTCGTTGCAAAACATCGTCACAGTACGCCCGTCATTTGATTGAACCGTTCAGAGTGAACGGCACGTGAGTGAACTACACATCGCTATTTCACAGTGTTCCGGATTTGCTGATTTCGTAGAGTTGCGGAGCTTTAACTCTTATTCTACCTTTGGAAAACATCTATAGCTAACCCCAAGAGTCCTGCTGGTGTAACACTGAAGCAGATTCACAGCCAAAGCGATCCATTTGGGAAGTGGCTGTGCACTGCACACATCTGTAATCTGTGTACACTCCGTTGTAGTGATATGATGCAATTTATTTATAAAGATAAATGCATTTTTCAAACGTAATGATTCCACACTTAACCATATCCGACATAAAGCAAAGATTCACTATTTACTAGCCAACAGCACCATTTATTTTCTGCACCGCTTGGACGCATATATAGTTGGATCTCTACTATTTTTCGCTGGTCGAGTACATTTTGCTATTGTGGGTTGTATAAGATTTCTAGTTGCTTGATGAATCGAACAATTTATAATATTTAATGGCAGAAAAATATTGTGCAACACATTTATCTTGAGAAATGTATTTCTTGTTTTTTGTTGAAATTAAATTAATGAAAAATATTTTCAAATAAAATCTGCCTGGAAAGCAAGTACCTCTTCTAAACATAATCAATCCGTACTAAGCCTCCCAATATGCCAATAACTACGAGGTGTGTTTAAAAAATAATGAGACTGTTTCAATATAACTCTTTATTTCTTTTATATTTACAATTCAACCTTATCACCTTCAAAATAGTTCCCTTCTGAGGTCACACAGCGTCGGAGACGTTGCACCCACTGCTCATAGCAGTGCTGGAAGTCGTTAAGTGGGATCGAACGAAGTTGGTCCGTCACGGTTTTCTGAATGACGTTTATAGTGCCAAAATGATGTACCTTTAGTTGAATTTTCAACTTGGGAAAAAGGAAGAAGTCACAGGGTGATAGATCAGGTGAGTAGGGGGGCTGAGGAACCACTGAAATTCCTTTTTGTGTCAAGAATTGCCTAATAGAGAGTGCTGTGTGACAAGGTGCGTTGTCATGATGCAAAATCCAACTTTCAGAAATGCTTGGTCTGACTCGAAGAACACTTTCCCTTAATCTCTCGAGAACTTCGCGGTAAAACTGCTGATTGACAGTTTGCCTCGGGGGCACAAGCTCCTTATAAACAATCCCCTGACTGTCGAAAAAGCAAATGAGCATTGTTTTAATCTTGGATTTGCTCATCCATGCTTTCTTCGGACGTGGTGAGTCGGGGGTGTGCCACTCCTGACTTTGGTGTTTCGTTTCAGGGTCGTATTCAAGTACCCAGGATTCGTCACCTGTGATCACGTTTTTTAGAAAATCTTTGTTAGTTTCAATGTTCTGCAGAAGATCTGAACACACAGCGCTCCGATGTTGTTTTTGCTCAGGTATCAGGATTTTTGGAACCATCTTCGCACACACTTTTCGCATGCCAAAATTCTGAGTTAACATGTCGTAGACAGTGGCAATGTTCAAATGCAATTCACTGCTGATCATGCTGACAGTCGTCATTCGTCGATCAGACATCACAAAAACTCGCACTTTTTTTTCAAATTTTCGTCGGTTTTTGAACTGCGCGGTCGTCCTTTCCGATTTTCATCATTAACGTTTTCACGTTCCTCTAAAAAGACCTGGTGCCACCTAAAAACTTGAGCTTTCGATAACACCTGCTCCCCATACGCTAGCGTCAATTTTTGAAAAGTTTCGGTTGCGGTTTCGGCAAGTTTGACACAAAACTTGATCGCATAACGTTGCTCCAATTTTGTTATGTCCATTTCCGCGACACACTTAAAAAACTAGCTGCACAAGAACACGTGGTAAAAAAAGTGCAGTAGCAGTGGGTAGTTGAGACTTGTACTGGAGGTAGATCAAATGTTTATCTAAATGGTTAACTGGCGGAAAAACTTGCAATGTTGCCAAATCACGCACTGTACATGCGTTCTCACTACTTTTTAAACTTACCTCGTATATGGTTAAACCATCCATTCCGTGCTTCTACTCAACTGCCATTCTTGCAGCCCCACCGTCACCGTCGTACCGCCTCTGCGGCCTGATTGATGTAATTACCGCTCATAAATAAGACGACAGAAGAGAAAATGCCGCCCCCGTCTCTTAGCCGAGTCCGCTGCCCCCCCCCCGTTAGAGAATTGAACCTGGAACGCGGTGAAGGATAGGTACGCTAAACAGAAGAGAACGTATATGGGTAGTAACAGTGGTCTTGAAAATTTTATAATTTACATATATGCTCTTTCTTTATTTTGACGGTCTCTGAGTTGGTGCTATAATCAGCCAGTAGTTGGAGTCGGTATTGATTGTAAAATATTTCTGCTTCGGCCGAACATCTTTGGAATATTTTCGCTCATACTTTCTTTTTTTTTTACAAATTTATACTTTGTAATAATATGTTGGGCGGTGCTAGGGTTCAATTAATACCTCACCCCGATTTTTTCACATGGCTTTAATGTAGATCAATGTACAATGCCTGTAAGGGTCTTGCCCGAAGAACTAATTGATTCTTTGTGCCTTGCAACATTTTTGCAGTCCCTCCGCCTCTATAAAGTGAGCGCAATGTCCAAGCAAATGCCAAATGTGATGTAGTAAAAAAGCGGGCTCTTCTGTTCGTATTCGGAACGATAGAAATGGATACGAGTGCTAGGGAACATTGTTTTCTGGTACGGCAAGGCACACAGCACAGCGTCCGGATAGAATTAGATCGAAATAATTGCCAGTGTTAGTTATTGCAGGACGTTATTCAAGGCTCGGTGCCAGAGTGCCGTCGCTTAGGCGTTGAAGGGGTGGAACGACCGCTTATAGAACGTCTTGAGAAATTAGAGCGGTTACGATATTATTAAAGGAATGTTGTGTATCAATCTTCTAATTCTATAACATTCTAGAGCTGTTCGATGGTGGTCTTGCGCTATAAGGATATTTAATTATAATCAAACATCCTGGTAGACTCAAGAATCAAAAAGCAATATGTAGAAAAATAATATCATATAAAAGAAATTAAATGTTTAGTCATGTTGTAACAGAACACCACCAATCATATCACCCAAATACCGTAACTTAAAGCTGTAAGTAGCTAGATGTACATTTCGAAGGCTATACCCCCATCTTCAGTAGCACAAGATGAAAACTAAATATACTGGTATTAGTGATTGCTATACAATTAAATAAATAAGTCAACATGACAGAAGTATTTAAAAAATGGCATATAATAGAGTCTATTAACACCTTAGTAGAGTTATATGACTCAATGCTTTAAGAAGAAACGTCGTAGTTGAGAACTATCGCCGCAATGCTATGCGTGTATTTATTTCCGCTACCGTTACGGCCTTATTGTATACCGCTAACGAGACGCTATGTGCGCAACGACACAACCCATTCGTCCTCATCGTTACGCTCGCGCTCTAAAGACATCTTGTTCAATGTTGAAAGTATGTCGCGTGCTGATTTGCTTCGTTCATGTTCTGTCACCGCCATGGAAGCATTTCTGAGTACTTCTTGTCTTGTGTTTCCCACTATGATAGAAATATACCGTGTTAGTAATAATTCTTCTTTCAGAAAAATAGTTAACTACGTTTTCTTTGATTGTTGAACCGCAAATCGCGCTAATAAATTCTCCCTAATAACAATTTTGCTGTATTTTATTGTTCCACGATATCTCAAAATTTGAAAATCGTTCAAACTTTATCTACGACCGCTTTGTATAAATTTCTAGTTCGCAAATCCATATCGTGTAATTTTTATAGATTTGTTTTTATTGGATCATCCGGTATGCGAGAATAATTCCATTTTTAAATCCTGAAAAATCTGCACGATTTTTCTATCACTCCAAAGTTGATACTTCATCATAAAGAATATATATCAGCGCTTTTGACTTCAAAGAAAACGCCTGCATTGGCAAAATATATTTTATATAAAGGTATGAAGTATTGCATGCACAGGATCATTCAAAACTTATTGCTTTCAATCGATCAATTCGGCATTATTTCGCGTACCTTTATGTAGTTTTAATTAGTATTAGAGCAAAAATTATGGTTGAGTAAATGATAGCAAATGGACAGATCTGATAAATTAAAATTACCACTCGAGTTGTCTTAATATGGTTTATATTCATAAAAAGCTGCCTGATTTCTTATATTACCCTGTATCATATAATTTTGTCCTTGCATAGCAAAAGTGAAAGGGAAAGCAACGTTCTTTAAATATTTAATTCTTTTTTGATTGAAAACGACGAGCTGACTTGCTTTACATGGCGGTATACTATTAAGACTCTTCGAGGGAACACTCTAGGGTTGATTTACCATTCACATATCCAACCAAGTTGTATATAAGTAAACTATAATAATACAATATAGGTACACTAATCTTCTTTTTCGTGGTGACTAATAACATGCCTATAAAATGAAGAATGAAACATGGACGCGAAAAAATGTACATATTCCAAAGCAGAAAAATATTCAGGGATAATATTTTATATAATCTCAATTGAAAGAATTGACAGATTACTAAATAGAGTTGATATGGTCCATATCCTCCATGAGGAGGATATGAGAAGAGGTAAAGTAGATTTGGGCTACAGGAAAATTAAGTCACATTTTTCTAAAGTAAAACCAAAGGGTAACATTATATGTGATAAGCAGGGTAAGGAACTCACAGAAAATAAGGAAAAAGCTAGAAGATGGAAGGAGTATCTTGAAGATTTATATAAAGGTAGGCAGGACATGGAGGAGCTAGAAAGTGTGGAACAGATAGATGAGGATGACTTAGGTCCTAGCATACTTAGGTCAGAGTTTCATAGAGCATTAAATGATTTACGGAATAACAAAGCAGCGGGGATTGATATGATACCAGCCGAATTAATAAAACACGCAGGGGAAAAAATGCAGGAGCGATTATACAGGTTAGTTTGTAAAATATATGAGAAGGGAGAAGTACCACAGGATTTTCAGCGTAGTAGAATAGTAACAATGCCGAAGAAAATAGGAGCTAATTTGTGTGAGAACTATAGGACCATTAGTCTACTATCACATGCATCGAAGATATTGCTAAAGATTATTTATAGGAGATTAGAAAATAAAGTAGAGGAAAGGCTAGGAGAAGATCAGTTTGGTTTTAGGAAAAACGGAGGGACGAGGGAGGCGATTTTAGCACTAAGAACAGTAGTAGAAAAAAGAATGAGGGTAGGAAAGGTAACTTGCATAGCTTTTGTAGATTTAGAAAAGGCATTTGATAATGTAGATTGGGACATAATGTTTAGAATTTTAAAAGAAACGGGTATAGATTATAAGGATAGGAGAATAATTTTTAATTTATATAAACACCAAACTGCCTTAGTTAGAATTGAGGGGGAAGAAGAGGTAGCAAAAATAGGGAAGGGAGTTCGGCAGGGATGTACACTTTAACCGTTATTATTTAATCTATATATAGAAGATGCAATAAACAAAGTAAAAGAAGAGTATAGTGTAGGTGTGAATGTACAGTGGAGAAAATATATATGTTGAGATTCGCCGACGATATAGCTATATTGGAAGAAAGCGAAAAGAATTTAGAAAGGGTATTGAATGGTATGCAGGCAGTATTGACTAGGGATTTTAACATGAAAATAAATATAGGTAAAACTAAAGTGATGAGGTGTGACAAAAAGGAATGCAGTAGAAAAATGAGGAGCACAATAGGAGATAATAGAATCGAAGAAGTGTCAGATTTTTGTTATTTAGGCAGTAGAATCACAAAAGATAATCGAAGCAAGGTAGATATAAAGTGTAGGATAGCACAGGGTAGGAAGGCATTCGTAGAAAAGGAACAGATTTTAAGATCAAATATTGACTTGGGTATTAGAAAAAGATTACTGAAGGTATATGTTTGGAGTGTAGCACTGTACGGGTGTGAGGCGTGGACTATAGGAAAGGAAGAGAAGCGTAGATTACAAGCATTCGAAATGTGGTGTTATAGGAGGATGATGAGGATTGGTTGGGAAGATAAAGTAACAAATGAAGATGTACTAGAGTTAGTAGGGGAGAAGAGAAGTATTTGGAGAGTGTTACAGCGTAGGAGAGACAGATTAGTAGGGCATATCCTTAGGCATGGGGGGATTATGCAATTGATCATAGAAGGTAGAGTGGAGGGAAAGAGAGGGGTAGGTAGGCCTAAATTGGAGTATGTGAGTCAGATAGTTGAAGACGTTGAGATGAATAGCTATAGGGAGATGAAGGGATTAGCTCAGGATAGATCGGCATGGCGTGCTGTTTCCAACCAATCTTTAGGATTGCGGACTCTTTAACTAACTAATGGTCCATATCTTAATCATTACTAATTATTTTTCAATAACTCAATATTTGATTTTTAAAAACTTTACAATATAATTTGATGACGTTAAATATCCTTGTATAATAACGGCTAAACTTTACAGCTTGTGAAATTTATTACTACGCAATGATGATTATTGAAACCATGCTATTATTTTACGTGCAATAAATTGAGTTGTCAATTAAATTACATGATTAATAGCTAATAAACTGTATTATTGCGGACAAATTTGAGTCATATTAGTTTGCAATTTATTTTGCCCATTATAAATTCTAAACATGTTTTTTTCTGCATAATTTAGAAAGAATTTTTTTGGCTTATGGATTTTTCTTATTATTTTCGTAAGGATATTTTTCAACATTTTAATAGTAGTGTGATATCCTGAATATCTAGCGTTTTTTTAAATCTTCAAATCAATATAACATTTAAATTATATTCGATATGTTTTTCTATTAGAGATTATTCAAAATTGTTAATCATATTTACTTATCTGGAATTAAACAAAATTCAGAATAAATACATTGTATTATATTTAGAATGTGTCTTCTATTGCCCGATGCTTTATATCATTCTTTTGCAACATTCGCAGTTTGTTAGGAATGATTGCAGTTGTCATACTGTTTCTATATACATCGTGATCAAATATAAACCTAATCGTAAAGATATTCACAAATGGCACTGCATATTTTATGAAGGATGTGAAAGTAATCTCTTTTATTAAAAAATATTTATCATAAAAAATTGTTTACTAAGGGTTTTTAAAATATACAAAAGTGGCAATGAAAATTAATATTTCTGTAGTATATATTTTGTATTCTTGAAACAGAAAAATAAAACTATTCTATATATTTAAAAATGTATTGATGAAAAGGTTCAAAAGTTTGTTATCTCTTGAATATTTGCAATTATGTTTAAGTTTTACATCTTTGTACGATATTATTTCATATAACGCAATTTCTTTTGAACACCTGGTTTCATATGTACCTTCTTAAGCCATATAAGGAAATGGTAACGAATCAAAGAGGACGTCAATCGGATTTACCATTGATCTCTTTCTTCCCCGCGATCGCATGACTACCGTAAAGATATTTCAGTGGGCGAAAAGAAATAGATGTCAATGCAAGACAGTTTCCAAGAATTTATGTGCACATGTCTACAGTCAATGTACAAGCAAAAACATTCTGAAATGAAGAAAAAGTAACGTACATTTGTGCAACGTTTTAATTATACTCTTCAAAGCAATTGTTTTTATATCCAGTGCATCGAAGCTTTGGAAGTTAGATATTTATTCCACTTATTCGTCTTGATTTCTATATCTTCGTAACGTCATCATTTAGCGATTTAATAAAGCTTTCGTCTCAAATTGAATATCTTCTCCTCGTCTTCTCCGAATCTATTTCCGTATGATTTTGTGGAAAGGCGTTAGGAGCTGTCACCTTGCTACTGACAGCCGCACTTCCTCTACAACTAATTCAGTGAGAGCAAAGCTTCCAGCATATGAATTAATAATGTATTTTGAAATATAATACACGGTCTTTTTACGCATGTATGTTGGTATATGAATGAAAATTCTAGGACCTAGCCATTGCTTCAGGAAAAATACTTCTCTAGCCTAAGCACTGAAATTCTTCACAAAATATATTTGTTGTGTGAAGCATGTATGAAAATTTTGTACACAATCGAATTTTTCAAGGATAACAGTGGCGGTAGAAGAAAAACAAATAAGAAAGTAACAACTTTAGCTCCGGCTCTTCGTTCACATCCACGTTTACTTTAGTGTTGGTGACTTACTGTTTGCTTTCTGAACAACGATTTAATTTTTCGACACGAAATAAAAATATTTAGTATTTTTCATTTGACACTGTAATCAACGAACCTGTTGGGCAATAATATATAATTTTGTAATATATAAATATTGCTTTTGAAGAAACTTCTTAACTTCTTCCCTTTTCTTTTTATGTAGATATAAAAAAAAAAACGAATGTAGATATAAAAATATATACTAAAGCGTTGATTTATTTATTTAAATTTTTATAATACAATTTATTTTTGAATTTTATTCGAAATGTAATGAATTGAATTCGTAAAAACTTGATGATTTAAAAAATGATTATAAATCATTGGGAATGCACACAATTAAATGTCTGCCAAAATTACTTGCGTTCTAAAGTGCATTATTTATCATGAATAATGCACCCTTCCCTATCACATCCACACTGCACGCTATTCTTATTAACTCGATCCTGCAACTAATTTCAACCCTGTTCCTCCCTTTATTTTCCGTCAGATCAGCGGCAGTTCTCACCTTGTACCACTGCTATAGCAACCGATACAGAAGAACTTCTCCGCGTATATATTGCCATTGTCTCAACAAACACAATTGTACCCCTGCTTCCTTATGCCTTATGGCAACTAGACTGTCCCTGGGGACATAGATGTCTCCCCTAGATCGCAGTGTCTGTTTATAAGCCTCTTGCTTCCTGTATGTTATAAAATATAGACCCACGTATTTCTTACTAGCCTGAGTTTATGCCTGCACTTAAAATAACGTACGTTCATATTTATATAAGATAATAAAATCATCTAATTTCGTCAAGTTTATAACGTAATGTAGATTTGTAAACACAACAAGAAATAATTAATTACCTATATACAGGGTTGGGCAGTTCTAACGAATCGGAATCTCCTGCCCAAACTAATTCAAATAGAAATGCGAAAAATTGCACTCTTATATAGAATTACGAGTTGCACACTCTAAAATTAATTTTAAGTATACAGGATGAACCATGAAAACACAATTAAAACTGGTCTTATTTTTTTAAATAGAATACTATATATATTTTAATCCCCTTACATAGCAGACATTGAAGTACTTAAGAACACGTAAATTGTAATTTGTTAGAATGCGGCGTTGCCAAGATATTAGCAATTTTATAAAAAATTGGTTCATTGCAAGCCCCATTTCAAAAAATCATAACATACTTAGGTAGCGAATTTAAGTAGCACAGTTTTAAATCTGAGTAACCACTAATATGGTATTATTTTTTCTAAATCGGTTTTTTCCTGAAACATACAGGCATATGTAAGAGTCATGTTCAATTAGGGCATTTTCCTTGAAAGGTAAGTCCGATTTTTTAAATGGAACACCCCATATATTGTTATTCTTAAAGATAATTGGATTATAATAGAACCATTTTCATTAAATATGTCCTGTACCTAAAACTAGTAGTTTCTGAGATATTGATATATTTTTGAAAAATGCAGCATCCAAACAAACAATTCAATTAAAATTAATATAAATCTTTAAAGTTTGCCATGGAAGATAATGTCAACTGTAATATTTGTGATTCGACAAATTTTACAAATTCATCCGTAAAAAGAATTCTATTTAGAAATGCTGGCTGATTAGCCAATCTTTTCTAACAGGCGTTCGCAAAATTCAACCCTTCTTCCGAAATAGGTTTCTTGTAGATCCTGTTGCAGTTTCACCTTATATAGATGGTATTCATATTCCTTCAATATTCTTCCAACAGTACGTCGGGAAATAGTTTCCTCTTTCTCTACTTCCGTAGAAGAGACTTGGGGATTTTCAAGCACAGACTGAAGTACTTTTATTTTATTTTCTTCCGTTCTTACAGTTTTATGTTTTTCGTGTGTTGCATTTTTAACAAATCCAGTCGTTGTGAAAGTATTTAATAAATGTTAAAATCTAGTTGCATTTGGATGTCTTCTATTTGGAAAATTTGCTTTGTATATTTTACTGGCCAATCGAGGGTTCTTGTAGCACTCCCCTAAACACGCAATCACGTCGATCTTCTCTTGCAAAGAGTATGCCATATATTTATGCTATTTAATGTTGAGCAGGTTTAAGTAAAATTTAATTGTCCAATCACAAATATTACAGTTGACATTATCTTCCATGGCAATCTTAAAGATTTATATTAATTTTAATTCAATTGTTTGTTTGGATGCTGCATTTTTCAAAAATATGTCAATATATGAGAAACTAATAGTTTTACGATAGGAGATATTTAATAAAAATAGTTCTATTATAATCGTATTATTTTTCAGAATAATAATATATGGGGTGTTCCATTTAAAAAATCGGATTTACCTTTCAAGGAAAATGCCCTAATTGAACATGACTCTTACATATGCCTGTATGTTTCAGGAAAAAAAACCGATTTACAAAAAATAATACCATGTTAATGGTTACACAGATTTAAAACGGTGCTACTTAAATTCGCTACCTAAGTAAGTTATGATTTTTTGAAATTGGGCTTGCAATGAACCAATTTTTTACAAAATTGATAATATCATGGCAATGCTGCATTCTAACAAATTACGTGTTCATAAGTCTTGAATGTCTGCTATGAAATGGGATTAATATATATATAGTATTCCATTTAAAAAAATAAGATCAGTTTTAATTGTGCTTTCATGGTTCATCCTGTATACTTGAAATTAATTTTATAGTATGCAACTCGTAATTCTATATCAGATTGCAATTTTTCGCATTTCTATTTGAATTAGTTTGGGCAGGGGATTCCGATTCGTTAGAACTGCCCAACCCTGTATACGTTCTGTGGTGAGACATGTTTAATATAAAATTATTTTCTAGAAAATTAGTATACAAAAAAGGTAGACTAGATTTCTAAATGTTATTTTAATTAGTAAAAGCTAGACGGTATGTGTATCAAATATTTTTTAAAATATTGAAACCGTTAAGATGCTTCTACCATACTAATAATTTTTAAACGGCATTTTGATCGATTGAATTTTGTTAGGGATATATAATTTGCACGTAGCTTTTGAATCTTCCACTTTTGGAACTCCTGTATATTGTGCAAACCACGTATCTTCATATTTCTAAACGCAAATCACTTTCCCAATTAGACACGCTACAATTTACAACAAATCGCGCGCTTCACTTTTCATTTGCGCTCCTTCGAAGAATTTAAAATAAATTCTAGCCTTTTAGTACTTGCGCTCCTTTCTTCTCATTTATTTATATGCCGCAATTCATACAGCGAAATCTCCGCAGTCATTTGGTACGTTCTTTAGTTTTCGCTCATGTCGTGGTTACGAAAGAGGACACGCCGAAGAGAATCTACTTGCATTTCGGTCACGTGCTGCTGTGTATCGGTGGTTTGCAATTCGGGCGGCAATAGAAGGGCGACCGCGGCGAAGGAAGAAGCTTCACCCTTCCTTTGTATCATATCTCATATATTCTATGGGAAAACTCTTAACGAACGACCGCTTAAATATTTATAGCATCGACGAACGTAAACAATCTGTGTGTACGTTCTGGGTATTCGTTTATGTTGAAGGTGAAATAAAGCTTATAATATGACAGTCGAATTACATTAGGCGAATGATTATTTGTCGGTAGTAGATATATTATACATATATATCTGTCGAGGAATCGAAAAATCTATGCAATATTGCATGCGTTTGGTTAGCTTCGAAAGAATACGATCGTTTCGAGACCTACCCAAATTGTACCCAGAAATATTATAGCATAAAGTACTGGTAAATTGTTTCCAACTGGCGAACGTTTTAAATTGTTTCCAACAACCTATAAGATATGCCTTAGACGATGTTTACATGTGAACGCTTTTGAAGTTGTGCTTACTGCAGGGCTGTAAGACGAGTGCGCATACCCTTGCAGCCGCGGACGTTCGCCAGTTGTGAACAAATTTACTTATAGCTAGGTTGTGAGTTGGGGTTACGCATCTCTTTGGGAGGTGCCATTGATAAAGCGTTGTCATTACAGCATAAGTGTATTGCGTATCTATATCTGCTCCAGGCAGAAAAGGAGATTAATATTTCATGCTCGGTGACGGTATGTCGTAATTAGTGCCTTCGTTGTATGGTGGAATTAGGAGAGAAGGAGGAAGAAGATAAGGAAAACCAGGCAGGCTGTGGAGGAAATAATGTAGTGACTCTGGAGGTACAGCTCGTTCTTTTTAAATTGGCGGAGAATGATAGAAGTATACGTATCATAAATCAAAACTGGCATAATGGCTTGACCAATACAGTACAGAGCAGTGCTATTCGAAACACGCTACGCTTCTGTTTTCTCCAAAGAATAAGTAGGTGTGTCTAGTGCTTCCTAAGAAATGCAATGTTGACAAATCACCACGCACAGTTATAACAACCATTTTATGCAATTAGAATGAATTCTTTGAAATTAATACAAAAGTTATACTAGAATATAAGAAATGTTGATAAATACTTATCATATTTATGTCATAATTAATTTGTACGATAGCTATAAAATAGTGATAAATTTAAATTCATAGACCTAGAGTATTTTTTGTTGTCTGGCACCACTGGTACTGTATAACCCCGATAAGCACAACCCTATGCGCAGACGACTACCAAAATTCTCCGCCAATAAAAAAAAAATGAGCTGTAGTTGAGTAGAAAACTAATAGAATACCAGAGAATACCAAAAATTCTTTTTCAGTACCTTCTAAGGCTATTATATATTATCTATAGTTAAAAATATATACGTTGCTGGTAGTCGTGAATCGAATTTATCTAATCAATACAAAATATTTAAAAAATTGGTTTTATACATTTACTGTCAAAGATCCGATAAAGTATATTAACAGAATAGTATCACCCAAATACCGTAACTTAAAGCACTAAGTAGCTAGATGCGCATTTCGAAGGATATGCCCAGAAATATTAGTAGTTTAGAACCAAGTAATAATTCAACTCCAAAATTTGTTAAATTACCATTTGATCCGTGGTTTAGATAGTATTTTAAATAAATATAATTTTAAAGTAACATATAATAGTCTTGCTAATTTTCTAGGAAATCCCAAAAATTTGATTGATTTCCATTAAAAAATGGGTATTTATGAAATATCTTGTTCTAGTTTGTCCTAAAGGACAAACACGTAGACCAATTGAAACTAGATTTATTTAGCTCATTCCAGATTAAATAGAAAAGATAAAAGTGCTGTAGCCGAGTATATTTTTGACTAACTCAGGTCATCCCGATCCAAATTAGTTCACTTAAATTATTTAAAAGTGTTTTGAATTATTCCAAATATCTCCAATATTTCCACCTCCTCATTTTTAAACGAATGTTCTAATTTTACATTTTTCTTTTGTTTTAGGTTCGTGCATATATCGAGCAAATATTATTCAACAAACTCTTCAGTTTATTGACTATGAAACGGATAGAAAGGTATGTTCCATAAAATATAACATGAATTTTTATTTACCAATATTCTGCAAAGATTTTGCAAAGATTTTCAGATATGCAAATCGAAATTTTATTAATCATTTTACATCTGCGTGTATCAATTAGATTTTTAGATAAAACCATATCAAATGCATATACAAAATACAAAAATCGTGAAAATATTTCGCGTTTCCCGTTGCTTTATAAATGCTATATAGTACCAAATGATATGATTTCTTTGCGAGGTCACATGGTATAATATTACGAGTAGGAAATATGCATGTTTACCTTTGAGCAATAAATAGAGTATTTTCGGAACGTAGAACCACGTGATGCTTTTATTGGATTTAATATCAATGTAGAGATTCCTGGAAAATACATTCCTACTAAATAGAACCAGGAAAATATATATGCATGTACATAACGCAGTCTAGTATATACTGGGTGTCCCCAATTCGCGTATCAACATCTAAGTGTTGCTTATAAGAAATTTCGTTAATTTTGTTATTTCATCCATTTTTTGTTCTGTTCAGCGATTTGTGCAGATTTATTATATAAAAATTATGAGTAGTTTATATTGTACTTAATGAAACATTTTTTCATTGTACATCTTGGACGCAATTTATGCTTTTAACGTAATGACTTTAAATGTTTGACATACACCGCGTATATATTAAACGCACGCCGCGGGCTTTTGTGATTTCAAAACTTCCGAGCTGAAAATTAATACGGAACCAATGTATTTTATACTTTGTATATATCCAATGCTAGCGATATCGAACGATTTCATAATACACCGAAATTGTACCAAATACGGATTAAAATACCCCCAACAATTTTGTCCGGTATGTTATGTGATATTGTTGTAAATTCTATATTAGATCAATGAAAATTGTAATGAAATAACCTTTGTAATTTAACACATGCGATATTTGAGTGATTTCGTTTGATTTCTATAATGTATGAGATATACCATCACACTATATTTTGGCCCATAGAAAATTATTATTGATGAAAATGAGTTGTTTATCAAGTTTAAGTCATACGTTAGTAATTTGTTCCTAGTCAAAATATTTGCATAGGCTTATGAAGGTCCTACTGTATATAACGCAAAAAGTAGTTTCTAACAATTTCTTGTAATTAGTTGCAAAAAACTGCAATGCTTTTAGTTCCAATTATCTTTTCTTCGTAGTGAGTTACATAATCTATTAATCAAAAATATTCCCTGTACTTTTTCGAAAAGAAAGCTACTTTTACAAATTAGGAAATGGAAAGAACAGCGTGACCTGGAGAAACTAATTTCCTTAAGTATTCCTTTTTAATATGCTTCCTTTGCGCGAGTTTTGGCCTTGTTACGAATGTTATAAGAATCTTCTACTGGAAAGGATTTGCTTTTCTACTGTTTAAAAAACAGTCGTTTTACTCTTAGAGTCAAACTTTAAGTTTTATAATTGTAAGTCAGTAATTAATTGATTGCTAGAAAATAAAGTAGAGGAAAGGCTAGGAGAAGATCAGTTTGGTTTTAGGAAAAACAGAGGGACGAGGGAGGCGATTCTAGCACTAAGAACGGTAGTAGAAAAAAGAAAGAGGGTAGGAAAGGTAACTTGCATAGCTTTTGTAGATTTAGAAAAGGCATTTGATAATGTAGATTGGGACATAATGTTTAGAATTTTAAAAGAAACGGGTATAGATTATAAGGATAGGAGAATAATTTTTAATTTATATAAACACCAAACTGCCTTAGTTAGAATTGAGGGGGAAGAAGAGGTAGCAAAAATAGGGAAGGGAGTTCGGCAGGGATGTACACTTTCACCGTTATTATTTAATCTATATATAGAAGATACAATAAACAAAGTAAAAGAAGAGTATAGTGTAGGTGTGAATGTACAGGGAGAGAAAATATATATGTTGAGATTCGCCGACGATATAGCTATATTGGAAGAAAGCGAAAAGAATTTAGAAAGGGTATTGAATGGTATGCAGGCAGTATTGACTAGGGATTTTAACATGAAAATAAATATAGGTAAAACTAAAGTGATGAGGTGGGGCAAAAAGGAATGCAGTAGAAAAATGAGGATCACAATAGGAGATAATAGAATCGAAGAAGTGTCAGATTTTTGTTATTTAGGCAGTAGAATCACAAAAGATAATCGAAGCAAGGTAGATATAAAGTGTAGGATAGCACAGGGTAGGAAGGCATTCGTAGAAAAAGAACAGATTTTAAGATCAAATATTGACTTGGGTATTCGAAAAAGATTACTGAAGGTATATGTTTGGAGTGTAGCACTGTACGAGTGTGAGGCGTGGACTATAGGAAAGGAAGAGAAGCGTAGATTACAAGCATTCGAAATGTGGTGTTATAGGAGGATGATGAGGATTGGTTGGGAAGATAAAGTAACAAATGAAGCTGTACTAGAGTTAGTAGGGGAGAAGAGAAGTATTTGGAGAGTGTTACAGCGTAGGAGGGACAGATTAGTAGGGCATATTCTTAGGCATGGGGGATTATGCAATTGATCATAGAAGGTAGAGTGGAGGGAAAGAGAGGGGTAGGTAGGCCTAGATTGGAGTATGTGAGTCAGATAGTTGAAGACGTTGAGATGAATAGCTATAGGGAGATGAAGGGATTAGCTCAGGATAGATCGGCATGGCGTGCTGTTTCCAACCAATCTTTAGGATTGCGGACTCTTTAACTAACTAATTAATTGATTAATTGACAAAAGCTACATGTACAACTATGTAATAAGTATCCAGAAAAATGTAAGGTAAGTTAACGCTTTATTTGGGTCAAAAATCATTAAATGATATTTGACAAAAATATTTGAACTTACTAAAACATGAAAAAATATCAAATCGTTACGATTAGATATAAAATGTTAGTGAATGTCTTTTATATAAGATTTTTCAAAATAATATATTTTTGATGATAGTAAATATATTAATATTTATTCAAAACGAGAAAGCTTCCGTGATAACTTTTCGTCCTTTTATATTTTCAGATCCTTTTTATTTTTTTATAGTGCCGGGTCTCTACTAACTGCTAATGATTTAGAGTAGCTTGTTAAGGTGTATAAATCTGAGATGCTGCTTAAGATACTGTGCTAGGTTCCTGTTTCCTTCCTTCTGCAACACAAACACATAGGCTCACATATTAATACAGAATTGTATCGAGAGAAGTTTACATATATTTTTCAACGAAATAAAATTGATTAGACTTGTTTGCTTTTCTCTAAGATCATTAGTTTAAAGCAAATTATGAAATTTTTATTAAATCGTTCAACTAAAAAATACTCCTATTTTGTTTGGAAGCTCCAAGAAGCCCTACAATTAAAATTAGTAATAAAACTGTACAAAATATCCGCTACCGTAAGGAATTGTCACAGTTTCAATAAATTGATACACTTTTCTTTATATCTTTATATATAATTACTTAGAGTCTTAAAATGGAATTTTAATATATATTTTTCTATTAAGCAATATTAGAAGCAGTAGAAATTACATGATATTTGAACGAAGACAATTTCTGTTTACTGCATCTGGTGCTTTCAAAATTTTGTTCCGTTACTGTTTGTTCTTCAGCGTTCTAGTGTAGACGAAGCATCTTAGCGTATCTTAGGTTAGTTTACCGGGCGGCTTCCGGTGCGGCTGTCTCGCACCGGATATGAATTAGCGGCTTTTGTTTTCCCAGCACTCCAGCGCCACCAACCGAAAACCCAACGAAACACATCACGCTATAACCACGAGCAATATAATAAACGAGCGTATAAATAAATGCTCTAAATCACAAATTCTTCAACAATCATTATAGTTTTGAGCTGAGCTACCAGATTTTTCTTTGCCCTTTGAACATGATCTGTAGCGGAATTTAAGAATTACAAAATGATAAAAAATTCAATTTTTGGTGGTTTTTGATACTCAATTTTTGATATTCAATCATATCTTGTAATATTGTACATCCCAATACATCAGACATTTTTCCAATGTTATTGTTCCGTTAATTGAAGCCCATTACACTCTTCCTTCTCCGTCTTTGATTCATACACTATCAACACAGGACGTTCTCCTACAGTGCCTATATTATCTACGTACTATCCAGAGCTTTCCCTCGACTCTACGTCGTTTGTTCTTCAGTTCAGCAAAAGCCAGTGTTGTTCTTATTGTTGTTGTCTCAACGCTTAACAGATAATGTCTGCCCATCTTCCGGCAGGATGTAGCATCTTGATTAATCAGGTATTTGCCCTTGTATTGAATGTATTTGCCCTCGAGACCGTTAGAGATGTTTGTCACAATGCCGGAAAATGCGGATTAAACACTTGAAAGTCACAAAAAGCGGAACATATATTTCATATATTTTTTTAACGAATATTTAACTAATAATTTTACATTCAATAGAACCAAGCTTTGTATTCGATACACATTCATTGTAACTTACTTCATCTTTGATTGCACATTTTTGTCAACTTTCTGATTATTAAAAATAAAAGCGAGCCCAAAAATTGACACAATAGCGAAATAATGACGTGTTATTATAAAGTCTAGAAATATATTATAAAATTGAATCGAATATAACATATGTTATGTATGTCCTTCCATTGTTTATTATTTATATCCTTGAAATTTGACGATATTATATGACCAGCGACTTTTTAAAAATTTGAATGGACTTTTTACAAGTAATTCTGGCTGATGAAATATTGTCAAACAGCTTGCTAGAAGAACAATCAATTATCTGCGATAAAACGCACAAAAACATCACTGAAGAGAACGTGGGATAGAAACGAGTTCACTCCCTCGTTACCGGTCGAGCATTGTCTGTCCTGCAGCATTCAGATGTTTGCGCCAGCTGCATAGACGCAGAGTCTCCATTGAAAATGCAACTCATATTAAGCATAAAGTTAAGAAAATAGATGACAGGAAGAAAGACGTGCTAGTGAATGAGAATGAGAAATATTGCATTAGTAATACTGTACAGGTTGTGCGTCAGTTTTGAATATTTATTATATTAAAAAGTAACTGCAATTTAGGAATTGGACGTTTTTGTAAATTACCGATTCATTACAACATGCCTTTGAATTTAAACTTCATTAATCACTGGACGTATTGATGAACTTTCGATGGATTTTGAAGAATTTTGTTATCAAGGATATGCCACAACGTGTGGTATTAAATACCATTAAATTGAACAAATTAAATATGTTCATTCTGCCCGAATACTGTTGCTTATAAGTATCTGATTTCATATCTGGCAGGTTTCCTATTTTTGAAATCCGTTTTATTATTGTTGCCATCGTTATAGAAAATTCAATTTTCTAAAGTTTTCAACGTATTTACGTCACATCTCTAATAGTAGATATAATATTATTGCAACGGAGAAATTTGCGCCACTATTTGTCTTGGAAAAGCTATCCCGCGTTCCATTGTTTTCGGTCATCATCTATTTAGTTTTCCACTACTATAATCTTAATGTGATTCGCACTGCAAATTGCGCTTGTGTTTTAAGCCTTTTGGCAGCCACCAAACCAGAAGTACCATATAATGGTACTCTCCCGACATGTATTTACATTAGTGAATTCGTCTGGGCTGGGGATTCTCGCAGCAAGTCTCTTTATATAGGAGGATACCCAAAGCTATATCTGTGCTCGTAGTCTGTTGGCGGAGTGAATGAAAACAATTATGCCCGCTCCTCGACACGGAATAGGTGGAGTAATTATTTAATTATTACATTATTCCGGCTGGGACTTGTCTTCGCTGAAGACGCAGTCGTCTTCTTGGTAAGCGAGTAGATCGGTATGCGCTCTACGTCACCATTATCCTTCCCGTCCAGGATTTACCCCCGGCGCCAAAGTATACACAGGATAATCCATTATCTTATTATTAATTACTCGCCGCTGCGCTTTGTAGTGAAAGAATAAAGGTTTTTCAGTTCGTATTGTTACCGGTGGGAAAAGTCACCTTTTCCACTGGCAACAGGGAATTATTATTCTACGTCTTGGTTAGTGTGAAATCTATTAACACGGTGGGTAATAAAAACAATTACGATTAAGTCATTTTGTATTGCGAATTGACGTAAAAATAGATACGTAAAATAGAATTATTTTACGAAACTTTAATCACACCAAAACAGATTTTTTTAATTAATTTAATCATATTAATATTGCAATTTAAAAAATTATCACTACGGTGTTAAATAATAGTATAGAATATCAACCAAATATCGTAACGCAAAGCATTAAGTAGCTAGAAGTACATTTCGTAAGCTATCTTCAGTAGCACAAGATAAAAACTAAATAAAATACTTGTGTCACGAATCGTGATTGTTATACTATTAAATTCATAAGTCAACAAGACAGAAGTACTTCAAGTACTTCGTGGCAGAGGTATATTACTTAGTTTTTATCTTGTGCTAGTGAAGATGGGGGCATAGCCTTCGAAATGCGCATCTAGCTACTTAAGTTACGGTATTTGGGTGATATTCTATACTATAATATATTTCAATTTCAAATCATTCGATTTAAAATTATACAACGTTGATATATGCATAAATATATAATTTAAAAAAGATTCGTGTTAACATTCGCTATTGCGGTTTGCGTAGCCAATTAATAATACACGAGGAATTTTGAGATTATCACACGTCTTCTACACTAATTACTGTTAGTAAACGACAATACAATTTCTAGACGTATAAATTCATTTTAGCATTTCTGTATCAAGTCTTTGTATGTCTGTTTGGTATGGACTAGCCGACAAAATCAGCTCCTATAAATATTCAGACCAACAAACAATGATCCAATTGTCTTAGTTTCGCTGTATAAAGTTCGGTATTAGTGTGGGACAGGTGGAACTACATCAAGAACAACTGTTTAGTCGCCTGGACTCTGAACGAGACAAGTTAAACTAGAAACTTCAGTTTACTATTCGAATACACGCTCAGTAAATTCAATAAAACACCTACCGAATTTCGAAGGAATTCTTAACAGGGAATTGAAGGAGAGAATCGATAAGCAACTGTTATTTACTGCGTTAAAGGTTGTTGATGATTCTTCTTCGACAAATATTTATTATTTTATAGGATCGTTTATGCCGAAAAGATACAATCGTAATTTCGCGTCCGTAAATTGCACAAAATAGGTAATCTTCTTGTGTTTATGTTTGCAAAATATAAAACTGCAGCGGATATTTCATTGGACCGTGTACAGATAAATATTATTGTGAGCTACTACAGCTTTGTCGCCGATAATAATAGCAGTAACAGTACAAATAACGAAATAAGATATATCTGCGATTTTTGACGACAATAGCTATAAAAGAAAATGATAAAATCGTATACAGGGAAGGATGTAGTTCTATAATCAAAATACAAGTAAAAATATTTTCTCTCGTCAAATATGTTAGTTTTATATAGTCCGGGCATATTTTATATTTTAGCACTAAGAAGAACAGTAGTAGAAAAAAGAATGAGGGTAGGAAAGCTAACTTGCATAGCTTTTGTAGATTTAGAAAAGGCATTTGATAATGTAGATTGGGACATAATGTTTAGAATTTTAAAAGAAACGGGTATAGATTATAAGGATAGGTGAATAATTTTTAATTTATATAAACACCAAACTGCCTTAGTTAGAATTGAGGGGGAAGAAGAGGTAGCAAAAATAGGGAAGGGAGTTCGGCAGGGATGTACACTTTCACCGTTATTATTTAATCTATATATAGAAGATGCAATAAACAAAGTAAAAGAAGAGTATAGTGTAGGTGTGAATGTACAGGGAGAGAAAATATATATGTTGAGATTCGCCGACGATATAGCTATATTGGAAGAAATCGAAAAGAATTTAGAAAGGGTATTGAATGGTATGCAGGCAGTATAGACTAGGGATTTTAACATGAAAATAAATATAGGTAAAACTAAAGTGATGAGGTGTGACAAAAAGGAATGCAGTAGAAAAATGAGGATCACAATAGGAGATAATAGAATCGAAGAAGTGTCAGATTTTTGTTATTTAGGCAGTAGAATCACAAAAGATAATCGAAGCAAGGTAGATATAAAGTGTAGGATAGCACAGGGTAGGAAGGCATTCGTAGAAAAGGAACAGATTTTAAGATCAAATATTGACTTGGGTATTAGAAAAAGATTACTGAAGGTATATGTTTGGAGTGTAGCACTGTACGGGTGTGAGGCGTGGACTATAGGAAAGGAAGAGAAGCGTAGATTACAAGCATTCGAAATGTGGTGTTATAGGAGGATGATGAGGATTGGTTGGGAAGATAAAGTAACAAATGAAGATGTACTAGAGTTAGTAGGGGAGAAGAGAAGTATTTGGAGAGTGTTACAGCGTAGGAGAGACAGATTAGTAGGGCATATCCTTAGGCATGGGGGGATTATGCAATTGATCATAGAAGGTTGAGTGGAGGGAAAGAGAGGGGTAGGTAGGCCTAAATTGGAGTATGTGAGTCAGATAGTTGAAGACGTTGAGATGAATAGCTATAGGGAGATGAAGGGATTAGCTCAGGATAGATCGGCATGGCGTGCTGTTTCCAACCAATCTTTAGGATTGCGGACTCTTTAACTAACTAGTCCGGGCTAAGTAAATTTTCTGCCTTTTTGCTGCGTTCGACAATCCATAAAAATTGAAGCAATATTCCTTAAAACCTGTGCTCCTTGACTATAAATTTACATTCCTATTCGTCGTTCATTTTCATTTAATTTCTTCCATTTCTATTACGTACTTTGTCGTTTAGTATCCAGTTTATTTATGGAAACTTACATTTGGTGTCGACTGTTTTTTTACTTGATGTCTAGTAGCCACGATATAGTAAAACTAGGAGATTAAACTACGCCCAGTTAGTTGCCTTACTATCTTACTATGTAGTAAAGAGACGACGCCGTCTACTGGTAGTTTGGATGTGCTGAAGCGGTGAGAGCCGCTTTTTCTATTTGGGCCGCTTCCTTTGGGGCTTCCTTGGAGTAGGTCCTGTATATAGAATGCTGCTAGATCGTGAAATTGCTACTATGTTAATCAAATAAACGCTGCGGAGAGTGACAAAACACAACTGAAAATCAAGTTGGAGAAAAGTTATAGGCGAATCACAAATACTGTTCAAACACATACTACTTAAAATATAATTTACAAAAGTTTGTAAATCCAAATTCAATAATTTCCAAAGATATTTGCTATTTTTAATACCGTGGTACAAATATTCACATATCCTCATAAATAGTTTATATAATAACACATTTATTTCGTTATTTCGTCATATATTCGAGCTCAAGTAACCACCCTCCATTGATAGCTAGCTGCTGGATGCTGAAGGTGTATCTTTTTAGTTGAATATATGTATATAAAATCGTGTATCTACGTAACCCATAAATAAAACATCGCCCCGTCGACATTTCAATTTGAAAGTAGTCCTTGCATCTCGTATCTTCCTCGATCCTTGGCTTGGTCATATAGTCTATGTTCATTGCATCCAAGCACGGGTTAGTACCATATGCATCGATGGGACCTCCATAGCAGACGGTCGTTTAATGTCTTTTATGGACATATGTGGTAACGGTTGATGCTTGTCGTAGTTCCCGGGTTATATAATCAGGATGCAACCGTTATATTGACATTGACATGTCGTTTGATGTTGTAGAATTTTAATCATTTTTGTCTCGTCAATCTGAGTATATATAATAGAAGATTAAATAAAATTTCATATATATTCCAAAACGTAACATCACGTTAAATCCTTCACGTTTTATAGTATTTACTAGAGTAAGCACATCTTGTGAAAAAAATGAATGCTCGTTCGCACGATACTTATGGAACCTTAATTTATGTGAGATGTTTTATCATATTCCAGGATTAATAGTGGAACTTTTGATCTGTAAACAAAGTAATGCAAATTTCCGAGCAGTTCCGATTATTTTGAAGATAATTTAGACTTCTGAACAAACACATTTGCTTCGCTAATGATCCTCTGGATATATACCTATATAGATATACTGAGTGGCTCAGTAAAATAGCAATTCCACCTCAAGCCAAAGGGATAAACACGTTTCGACCGATCCTGGACCACCTTTACTATTGAACAGTACCGTGCATCGCTTAGCTTATTTGTTTCTATAGCTTAAAATGGTAAATCCAGTTTGCAGAACATTCCGGGTCGATATAGAATCTTGGTGCGGGAGAAACTTTTCGCTCGCTGGGAATACGCGACCAGTTCAGGAATATCATTGTTTCCCTGGTGAAAACTTTGCCCCAAGATCCTATTTGTCGATGCTGTATATACCACAGTAAATACAGTCTGTCTCATACATACTGGATCACCTTGTGAACTCCTCAGAAGTCGTTTGCTACGAAAGATTTTGCTCAGAGGAGTCGAGGAAGCGTTAATTCACCAATTAGATAACAGGACGTTATACTTGAACTATTTATATATATATTATTCATACAAAATGTTGTTAAAAAGTATTTTAATGTTATAATATTGAGATTACAATATTTCTAACTATCAATAAGTCTAAACAGGTCAGAGTAGATGTCGATAGGTTAAAATTAGCTGATGTATGTGAAAAGCACAAGCAGAAAGTAGAAATCATGGCTAATGGAACATCTAGGAACGACATAGATTGCGAATGGAGGGAAATCAGAAATGGGTTAACTACAGCAGCAAATGAAGTATTAAGCACAAAGAAAAGGGCAGGTAGGAGGGAATGGATCACGGAAGAAATAGTTGAAATAATAGAAGCAAGAAGGAAAATTAAAATTGGAAACACAGAAGCAGGACAGAAAAAATATAAGGAACTAAGGAACTTAATTAATAGGAAATGCAAGCTAGCGAAAGAAGAGTGGATAAAAGGAAATTGTGAGGATATTGAGGAGGATATGAGAAGAGGTAAAGTAGATTTGGGCTACAGGAAAATTAAGTCAAATTTTTCTAAAGTAAAACCAAAAGGTAACATTATATGTGATAAGCAGGGTAAGGAACTCACAGAAAATAAGGAAAAAGCTAGAAGATGGAAGGAGTATCTTGAAGATTTATATAAAGGTAGGCAGGACATGGAGGAGCTAGAAAGTGTGGAACAGATAGATGAGGATGACTTAGGTCCTAGCATACTTAGGTCAGAGTTTCATAGAGCATTAAATGATTTACGGAATAACAAAGCAGCGGGGATTGATATGATACCAGCCGAATTAATAAAACACGCAGGGGAAAAAATGCAGGAGCGATTATACAGGTTAGTTTGTAAAATATATGAGAAGGGAGAAGTACCACAGGATTTTCAGCGTAGTAGAATAGTAACAATGCCGAAGAAAATAGGAGCTAATTTGTGTGAGAACTATAGGACCATTAGTCTACTATCACATGCATCGAAGATATTGCTAAAGATTATTTATAGGAGATTAGAAAATAAAGTAGAGGAAAGGCTAGGAGAAGATCAGTTTGGTTTTAGGAAAAACAGAGGGACGAGGGAGGCGATTTTAGCACTAAGAACAGTAGTAGAAAAAAGAATGAGGGTAGGAAAGGTAACTTGCATAGCTTTTGTAGATTTAGAAAAGGCATTTGATAATGTAGATTGGGACATAATGTTTAGAATTTTAAAAGAAACGGGTATAGATTATAAGGATAGGAGAATAATTTTTAATTTATATAAACACCAAACTGCCTTAGTTAGAATTGAGGGGGAAGAAGAGGTAGCAAAAATAGGGAAGGGAGTTCGGCAGGGATGTACACTTTCACCGTTATTATTTAATCTATATATAGAAGATGCAATAAACAAAGTAAAAGAAGAGTATAGTGTAGGTGTGAATGTACAGGGAGAGAAAATATATATGTTGAGATTCGCCGACGATATAGCTATATTGGAAGAAAGCGAAAAGAATTTAGAAAGGGTATTGAATGGTATGCAGGCAGTATTGACTAGGGATTTTAACATGAAAATAAATATAGGTAAAACTAAAGTGATGAGGTGTGACAAAAAGGAATGCAGTAGAAAAATAAGGATCACAATAGGAGATAATAGAATCGAAGAAGTGTCAGATTTTTGTTATTTAGGCAGTAGAATCACAAAAGATAATCGAAGCAAGGTAGATATAAAGTGTAGGATAGCACAGGGTAGGAAGGCATTCGTAGAAAAGGAACAAATTTTAAGATCAAATATTGACTTGGGTATTATAAAAAGATTACTGAAGGTATATGTTTGGAGTGTAGCACTGTACGGGTGTGAGGCGTGGACTATAGGAAAGGAAGAGAAGCGTAGATTACAAGCATTCGAAATGTGGTGTTATAGGAGGATGATGAGGATTGGTTGGGAAGATAAAGTAACAAATGAAGCTGTACTAGAGTTAGTAGGGGAGAAGAGAAGTATTTGGAGAGTGTTAGAGCGTAGGAGAGACAGATTAGTAGGGCATATCCTTAGGCATGGGGGGATTATGCAATTGATCATAGAAGGTAGAGTGGAGGGAAAGAGAGGGGTAGGTAGGCCTAGATTGGAGTATGTGAGTCAGATAGTTGAAGACGTTGAGATGAATAGCTATAGGGAGATGAAGGGATTAGCTCAGGATAGATCGGCATGGCGTGCTGTTTCCAACCAATCTTTAGGATTGCGGACTCTTTAACTTTAACTAATCAACAAGTTTACGTTTAGTTAAGTAATTCTTTATATTGAAATAACTAACTTTTCAATATTTCATAAAGCTATTATATATTCTATTATATATAGAGATTTAATTTTTTGTATGATACTTTACGAGACTATTATGCTATCAAATACATGGACCAAATTGAAATAGGACGTCACGAAGTTACTGCAAAATGGTATTATATTCAAAGTCAATTATCTTTTAATTACATAGAGATAATAGCATTTTTTCTATGTATTACCAAGTGGAAAGGACCAATTTGATTTCGGTTCAAATTTAATTTATTTCATACAAATAGTTTGATTTTGGCATGGGATAATATTAACATACACGCTTAAAATGAGTATTGGTTGCCTCCATTCAAATTGCCATTCAAACGTTAGTTTTTCCAATTCATATGCTTTCTTAGACTCCCTAATTACCTTCTAATTATTATATCATAGACCTCTACCCAGCCTCTAAGGTCATTAATTTCGTATTATACTTCTATGGATATCTTCACCTACTTATAGCGTATATAGACAACAATGGGATCCTTGACTGGCCTATAGCTTTCTCAATTCGTCCTTCTTGCTGCATCAACTGTCTGTAAATGCTCCTTTCATCTTCCCTTTGCCCAAAACTAATATCATCCCCTATTGTGATTGATCACACGGGAATGAAAGGTATATTATATTATACATATACGGGGTGAACAATTAATAAATATTCACCATTGAAATCGAAATTTCAGATATGATTTCAGTAAGTCAATTTATGACAAGTCAAATCGTTTTTTAAATGTTTACTCCACAATTAAACGTTAGCAAAACAATCATTAAACAATCAACGTTAGCAAAAAAGGATAATTATATGGGAATTGATACACATTAAATAAGCTGTGTATATATGTACGAATTGTGAAGGACAGAGCGTAAAGATTTCCCAATCTGGAACGTTCATTGTCTGTTTAGTTCGACATGGAATCCTTCAGCCCCTGTCCCTGTAGTCCATGTGCTCTTGTTCAAGCCTCTGGTGAAGCACCTGAGATATAATGACACCATATAGAACACAAAATTCATCTGGATAAATAGCAGCAAATGATAATGCAGATCGCAATATAATAAATCATGTGGTATATTTAAAATGGATTTCATTTAATAAAATATGGTAATTTTTACTCAACTTTTTGAACGTGGTAGATAACGAAAAGTACGTAAAATATTATTTCTTTACAATTATGTTTGCTAGAGATTTTTTTTGCCCAGGATTAAACATACACTCTCTATGTTAATAATGAAATGCAATTCTAAACATTGGCGTGCAAATATGAATTCCTAGAAATAATTCTTGCGAGTTAATTTCGTTTTTCCGTCAACATACTCCACCAATGGCAGAATTTCAAATATTTTCATTTAACGCTTTTCTTCCTTAGTATACATGGCCGATATAATCCCATCTCCATATGATAACGTTATGCGAGAGCTTTTGATAGCTCAGACATCGTTGGCATTTTGCCGTATGACTTCTAGGAAGAATATGCGCTTTGTTCAATATCTCAATGGCATAGTTAAATAGGAATTTCATGCCATGGAGGCTCTGAAAGCCTGCCTCACGATACTATACATATAAATAGTTTCAAGATCATCCCAGAATTTCTAAGTATATATTGTTTGGGAAAACGTTTGTTAAGTGAGGTCTTTCACCTATATTACCATTCACGTTTTATGAATTTTATAAGGGTAGATTTGAAAGAAACTAAGGCATTTAATGATTCATCCATTTGGATGCAGTAAAAAATTTTTTGTCGGAAAACTTATTGACATCCTTTTTGAGCCTAAAATATCTCAAACTTCTTCTATTTCTAATCAAACCGGCGCAGTCTACAAATATCTCTACAATGGCATCTCCGAAAGCACAAGAACTAACTTAACGTTCCCAGATTCGCAGACTGACCACTGGATCGCTTTTCCATCAAGTTGCGGCTCTCCAAACGCATTGTGTCCAAACTTGACTGATTTAAGTTAACCGCTTGTGGAGTGGTGATATTTTCGTGTAATGTTATCTCTACCGTGTAATAGCTTTACATACTTCGCTTTGTAAATGCGAAGCATTTTCTTTGTCTTTAAACAGCCTTGCTAAGAAAATATTGGATTGTACAGTCTTAGGAATCGTAAATTGTCGTGACAATTGCAACATAGAAGGTAAAATTTAAATGATTGGAACTTTGACTAGTATATTACGTAAAGAGTATCAACTAATCATTTTGATCGATATATAATAAAAGTGATATTCCTTTCACTTTATTTTATCAAATCTCATCATAAACAATTTATATATTGCTTGATTTGAAAGAATCGTATACCCATTTCTTCATATCGTGTTCGCTTGATATTTATATATCGACACAAAAATCATTTCTCGATCATCAATGAGTCAATTCAGAATAAAACGCGCCTTAATTTTATGTCATAAATCATTGATTCAGCCTGGGGAGTGAAACATATACTCTTTGGGAATCTGTTTATAGAATATCTCTGCAACTAGTACTCCTTATTTTAATTCTTCTTTTGTCAAATGTTGCTTTACATTCGCCTTGCCATCGTTAAAAATATATATAGAAATGATATTATGGCTTAGATAAACTTTGTTATATAGCATTCTGAATTGTTGCAAAAGGGGATAAATTCACTTTTAGATACCGACTTGTCTTGCGTTCATCAATATTATCTGTTAGCGTGAGTCGTAACAAATTGCGAAACGATGTTAGCAATAGAATGTGCATTACTCCACTTCCTTTATATATATAAAACATGTATAAATATCACAGAACAGATATATACAATAGGAAAGCGATATTGATGCTCTTTCAAATGGTAGCGAGGAATTCGTTTGGCGATATATTGAAAATAAACTTATTTCATCCAGGCGGGCTTTCAATCTGTAATCAATAGTTGGTCGGTTAACGCTTATTAATAAATATTTTAGAATTTAGAATGTGCTTTGCTAAAGTGTTTGCTAACAAATTCATTTCTGTATTTTTGAAGTGAAACTTTTATAGGCGCGGTAGGGCAAATTGGCCTGAACGTCACGAAAAGTGAAACGCTTCTCTTTCTCCGACTCCAACCGGCAGTTGAAAGGAACGAGAGGGAGAATCGTTTCTATTCTCCGTCGCATACATCATAGACACGCTACGCGCATGCGCCGTGTGTGCTGTGGGTATACGTAGCATAAGGCAACCAGTAGACGCTTGCGCATTTTATTATATATTACACAAACACAGCTTAATCTTTTAGCTAACAATTTCCATGGTGTGAAAAGTGAAATAGAGAAAAATACAAGTACAGACAGAGTGCGAGCCTTTAGAGAACGGAAGAAAGCGAATAAACCGCCAAGAAAAGTGCCAACAAGTACCTTGGAAAGAAGTAAAGAGTATCAAGCCGGGCAAACGGCGTTAAAAAAACACGGTGGACAACATAACCTTCCAACCACCTCAAATGCACTGGATGAATCGATACCGTCGTTAAGTGAGGATACAGTGAGTGGTATAGAGAATTTGAATGCCACTGATTCAGGCACGTGAAGATACACGCGGTGTGAGAGATCAACGAAATGAATCTGATACAGCTGAGCGAGGCATCGACAAATAGAAATGCACCCACTAGTGCATCATACACAAAATTTACGTTCTTTCAACCTGCTCATCGCGAATTTGATAAACAATTGATCAATAATCCGCTAGGTACAGTGTGTTCCATATAAAAGAACTGTAAAAATATGGCTACAATATTTAATCCAAACTCCTCTTTATAAACTGTACGACATTAGTGTTAATAATGCTTTCTTTGATGATCAGAGTGTCGAATCAGAATCAAAATCAAATCGTTAACAAATGGAAAAAGCAATAAACTTTTCCTAGGAGCTAAGAAGTTTCAATTCTACCGCGCGGGAGTCTCACGCATGTTTTTTTTTTATAAAAGGACCCCTTAATTATATATGGAAAGAAGAAAATGATGTGTGTATTTTTCATACGTCGTATATTATAAAATTAGAAATAGAAAGTGGTGTAGAAGAAAAGGATGTTACTATGCAGTGCTAATTTTAATTAGTCAGGGGTGTATTTAAACAGATTTTCGTATGTTTTGTAATAATTCCTTAATTTTCGTGGGATAATTCTTTCGAACAGATCAAATTGTATCAATTTGCATTTTTTTGAATATTCGATTTGACTGCACATCTGGCAACATGAAATTAGAAAACGGGGATTTGGATAGATTTGTCTAGTAGATGGCGAGATAGAAGTCGACTTCCGGTTCAGCACTATAGTTCGCTTCGATTGCAAATAGTACAAGTTTTAATTTGAAAAGTTGGAAGCTTCTCCAAACCTTATTTATACTCTACTTCATATATAGGTATATCGAAATACATGCACGTATAAACGGACATGAAAATCTTCTTACATATTATACCAGTTTCGCAGAAATTTGTATATAATAAAAGCCAAAATAAATTCGTTAATTATTTAAAATTTTATTATAAATTTAAGGCAATTTACAATAACTTAAATTTAATAAGTAATATGCTTTAACACCCTATTCAAGTTTCTCTAAATTTATCAAAATTAGTATTAACCATACATACGTTGTAGATTTTCTTGTATTGCGAGAGGATCAAATATGAAATGATTAAGAAACAGATTGTTTAATTAATCTGCTGTCGAGAAGCGATCTGGCAGATAAAGTAGGACAAGAAGAGGAAATCTAAATAACTAAACAGGGCCCTAAATTCTATATGTCCTAATCAGATTCGAAAATTGTCTGGGAGTTATTTATGTGCAATTCAAAGTTGTGCTAAATCAAGTTTACTCGATTCGCGAGCAACTTTATAGAGGCAGATAAAGACGTTTATTTGAGCCCCTTTAATATGCGCCGTTTTCCGCCGAGTTTATTATCAATTTAACTAGAGAAAAGTCTATACTGGTTGACAATTTTGTATATAAAATATAAGTATATTTACGTAAAATTACGTTTTTCTTATTTCATATTTGCACACTCACAATACAATCGTATGGACGAGTTTATCATTCGTAGAGAAGACTTCATTGATAATAATGGTCGCAAGATAATGTGAGGCTGATTAATAAACATGTGGCTATAAAAAGCTATAAAAAGAATTCATGTCTTAAAAATTTCATTTTTGCACAAATTGTTTTATGTGTTACGTACAAAATAGATGATTGCTCATATTAATTGCTATAGTATAGTGTATGAAAGTTGGCACATGGTATATAATTTGCTGTTACGCGGTATCGTTCTTTTACGGTTGTTGTAATTGAAAGCTATTCAACGAATTAATAACCAGATAATTGCTATGGAATTATTGCGAAAGACATGATAAAATAATCGTTCAAATTTTTACTCTCTAGAGCTAGAGCAAAAACAATTCTTATAAAATATGAGGATTATAAATAATAGTTGGTATTCCAATTATAAAATTTTAATATAAATAAATATTTAAGCAAAATGCCTTTATTGGACTGTCACTTACTAGTAAAGAAAAATAAATTTTACATATCGACCTGCATAAAAATCACTTTTCTGCACTTTTTGACGAACGAAATTAATTTGTCATCGTTTTTTGCCGCTATTTTTAACATTGGGCCATTGAACACTATTTTTTCCACTTGGACGAAATCAATAATTTATCTTAATCACTCTGCCAGAATTTCCACCAGATATTTTATTTCCAGACTGATTCCACAAGGATGCATCCTCTATAATAATTCACGAGATTAACCTATTGTAGCTAAATAAACTTTTAAAAGTTTTGATATAAATTGCGGTAAAGTTGATTTATAATAGCGGGGCGGTTGAACCGCATCGGCGTGGTGAGGCTGATGCGAGGCTTCATGGAATACTTACCGCCCTCGAGCCAAGCAGCCGAGCAAGCAAATGCCTCCTAGATTTATACATGTGAGATGGATGATTCTGCAGGAATGGAGCAGGGTGATTTGATATTTCGAGAAGAGATCGATTTGTTGCAAGCTGAAATAAAACGGTATAAAACAGCAAACCTGTTTAGAGAACACGACATATACAAATATTTTGATATTTATAAAAGCTTCCCTCTGAAGAGTTAATGTGCTTGAAGAATGCGATTCGTAAAACGGGGAGGAATTCTTTAATCTTGTAATACCGAGGAAATAGACACAGGCAGAGAGCTATGGAGATCAACCAACAATCCACAATTTAATAATGATGAATCAAAAATTGCTACAAAATCGAATTTTATAGACAAATTAATTGATTGGATTGTCTAGCAAATGTAGATGGCGATTTAATCAACAAAATTTGCTCATAAAACATATATGTAAGTTTGATGAAAGATTCTATAATCCTTCGTTTGAAATGTGAAGTAAAAAGGATTGTAATAAAAGTCAATTGAATGATAGAAAGTGAAAAATGAATCCTCATTCAATGGAGATATTATCGTGTATAAAATATGCCATGTTTCTTGTGAAAAAATAATCTGGCAAATCGCAATCTTAACACATATAATTTATTACGTTCATTTGGACTTTGTGACCTAAATTTTTTGTCTCAATTCTTTCAAACGCTTTCACAATAAATTTGTGAAATTATATAATGAACTAACGTTTATAATCACCTCGCTATATACATATAATTCACTCTTGCACGTATATACTGGGGTAGTGTTGCGGTTTTGGAGGGCTGTTGGAGTTCAGGGGGTGTCCCGGGAACTGCTGAAGCTCTCTTCTGCACTCGGCTAGTGACGGCGGGATTAAAAGCGGCAAGAGCAAACATATTTCGTTTCGCTTGAAGGCCGCTACCGTTAATCGTGGATTACAGGTTACAGGGAACATATCTTTGGGCTCTAATGCATAATATACATCCATGTGTCGTTTATATTGTTGTGTGCATAGCGTATACGAACCCTTATATTATGCAGTCATCAATTTATAAAAAAATCTAAATTAGGAAGTATAAACCTATAAAAGCCTCGTTTAAATGATTTTGGCCAAAAATATTAGACAAAATTATATCAAATGCCACAATTACGTCCTTATTTTCGTTTGAACCTTATACGATGTCCCCCAACATATAAAAATCATGCATTTTCAGCGAAAACTTCTTTTCGATCTGGTCGTCATTTGATATTATAACATTCTTCGAGTTATCTAACTTTAATTTGTAAATGGTTTGTGCGGGTTTCTGCTGTGATCTTCACTTTTACAGTTGCCTTTACATCATCTAACACAACATAAAGTCTATTATTTTAGTCTATTTTTTTTTTAGAAGGTATATACCTTTGGAAATTTTTTAATTTTTTTAGAAGATGGTATATACCTTTGGAAATTTAATTTTTTTTTAGAAGAACCTTTGAAATATTGCGATTTTTTGGCGATTTTGGTCAAAGTTTAACAAATGCTGCCCAGAACAATGCAAAATGACTATAAATCGTCTTAAAACTATATTTGACTGATTTCCGGTTCAAACGGAAAAAGTTGAAATTATCGTCGAAAAAAGTGAAAAACAGGTGTATATATACCTTTGAAATATTCCGATTTTTTTGGCGATTTTGGTCAAAGTTTAACAAGTGCTGCTCAAAACAATGCAAAATGGCTATAAATCGTCTTAAAACTATATTTTACTGATTTCCGGTTCAAATAGAAAAAGTTGAAATTATCGTAGAAAAAAGTGAAAAAGTCGTGTATATATACCTTTCAACTATTCCGATTTTTTTGGCGAATTTGGTCAAAGTTTAACAAGTGCTGCCCAAAACAATGCAAAATGGCTATAAATCGTCTTAAAACTATATTTTACTGATTTCTGGTTCAAATGGAAAAAGTTGAAATTATCGTCGAAAAAAGTGAAAAAGAAGTGTATATATACCTTTGAAATATTCCGATTTTTTTGGCGAATTTGGTCAAAGTTTAACAAGTGCTGCCCAAAACAATGCAAAATGGCTATAAATCGTCTTAAAACTATATTTTACTGATTTCTGGTTCAAATGGAAAAAGTTGAAATTATCGTCGAAAAAAGTGAAAAAGAAGTGTATATATACCTTTGAAATATTCCGATTTTTTTGGCGAATTTGGTCAAAGTTTAACAATTGCTGCCCAAAACAATGCAAAATGGCTATAAATCGTCTTAAAACTATATTTTACTGGTTTCCGGTTCAAACGGAAAAAGTTGAAATTATCGTCGAAAAAAGTGAAAAAGTCGTGTATATATACCTTTGAAATATTCCGATTTTTTTGGCGATTTTGGTCAAAGTTTAACAAGTGCTGCCCAAAACAATGCAAAATGGCTATAAATCGTCTTAAAACTATATTTTACTGATTTCTGGTTCAAATGGAAAAAGTTGAAATTATCGTCGAAAAAAGTGAAAAAGAAGTGTATATATACCTTTGAAATATTCCGATTTTTTTGGCGAATTTGGTCAAAGTTTAACAATTGCTGCCCAAAACAATGCAAAATGGCTATAAATCGTCTTAAAACTATATTTTACTGGTTTCCGGTTCAAATGGAAAAAGTTGAAATTATCGTCGAAAAAAGTGAAAAAGAGGTGTATATATACCTTTGAAATATTCCGATTTTTTTGGCGATTTTGGTCAAATTTTAACAAGTGCTGCCCAAAACAATGCAAAATGGCTATAAATCGTCTTAAAACTATATTTTACTGATTTCCGGTTCAAACGGAAAAAGTTGAAATTTTCGTCGAAAAAAGTGAAAAAGTCGTGTATATATACCTTTGAAATATTCCGATTTTTTTGGCGATTTTGGTCAAATTTTAACAAGTGCTGCCCAAAACAATGCAAAATGGCTATAAATCGTCTTAAAACTATATTTGACTGATTTCCGGTTCAAACGGAAAAAGTTGAAATTTTCGTCGAAAAAAGTGAAAAAGTCGTGTATATATACCTTTGAAATATTCCGATTTTTTTGGCGATTTTGGTCAAAGTTTAACAAGTGCTGCCCAAAACAATGCAAAATGGCTATAAATCGTCTTAAAACTATATTTTACTGATTTCTGGTTCAAATGGAAAAAGTTGAAATTATCGTCGAAAAAAGTGAAAAAGAAGTGTATATATACCTTTGAAATATTCCGATTTTTTTGGCGAATTTGGTCAAAGTTTAACAATTGCTGCCCAAAACAATGCAAAATGGCTATAAATCGTCTTAAAACTATATTTTACTGGTTTCCGGTTCAAACGGAAAAAGTTGAAATTATCGTCGAAAAAAGTGAAAAAGTCGTGTATATATACCTTTGAAATATTCCGATTTTTTTGGCGATTTTGGTCAAAGTTTAACAAGTGCTGCCCAAAACAATGCAAAATGGCTATAAATCGTCTTAAAACTATATTTTACTGATTTCTGGTTCAAATGGAAAAAGTTGAAATTATCGTCGAAAAAAGTGAAAAAGAAGTGTATATATACCTTTGAAATATTCCGATTTTTTTGGCGAATTTGGTCAAAGTTTAACAATTGCTGCCCAAAACAATGCAAAATGGCTATAAATCGTCTTAAAACTATATTTTACTGGTTTCCGGTTCAAATGGAAAAAGTTGAAATTATCGTCGAAAAAAGTGAAAAAGAGGTGTATATATACCTTTGAAATATTCCGATTTTTTTGGCGATTTTGGTCAAATTTTAACAAGTGCTGCCCAAAACAATGCAAAATGGCTATAAATCGTCTTAAAACTATATTTTACTGGTTTCCGGTTCAAACGGAAAAAGTTGAAATTATCGTCGAAAAAAGTGAAAAAGTCGTGTATATATACCTTTGAAATATTCCGATTTTTTTGGCGATTTTGGTCAAAGTTTAACAAGTGCTGCCCAAAACAATGCAAAATGGCTATAAATCGTCTTAAAACTATATTTTACTGATTTCTGGTTCAAATGGAAAAAGTTGAAATTATCGTCGAAAAAAGTGAAAAAGAAGTGTATATATACCTTTGAAATATTCCGATTTTTTTGGCGAATTTGGTCAAAGTTTAACAATTGCTGCCCAAAACAATGCAAAATGGCTATAAATCGTCTTAAAACTATATTTTACTGGTTTCCGGTTCAAATGGAAAAAGTTGAAATTATCGTCGAAAAAAGTGAAAAAGAGGTGTATATATACCTTTGAAATATTCCGATTTTTTTGGCGATTTTGGTCAAATTTTAACAAGTGCTGCCCAAAACAATGCAAAATGGCTATAAATCGTCTTAAAACTATATTTTACTGATTTCCGGTTCAAACGGAAAAAGTTGAAATTTTCGTCGAAAAAAGTGAAAAAGTCGTGTATATATACCTTTGAAATATTCCGATTTTTTTGGCGATTTTGGTCAAATTTTAACAAGTGCTGCCCAAAACAATGCAAAATGGCTATAAATCGTCTTAAAACTATATTTTACTGATTTCCGGTTCAAACGGAAAAAGTTGAAATTTTCGTCGAAAAAAGTGAAAAAGTCGTGTATATATACCTTTGAAATATTCCGATTTTTTTGGCGATTTTGGTCAAATTTTAACAAGTGCTGCCCAAAACAATGCAAAATGGCTATAAATCGTCTTAAAACTATATTTGACTGATTTCCGGTTCAAATAGAAAAAGTTGAAATTATCGTCGAAAAAAGTGAAAAAGAGGTGTATATATACCTTTGAAATATTCCGATTTTTTTGGCGATTTTGGTCAAAGTTTAACAAGTGCTGCCCAAAACAATGCAAAATGGCTATAAATCGTCTTAAAACTATATTTTACTGATTTCCGGTTCAAACGGAAAAAGTTGAAATTATCGTCGAAAAAAGTGAAAAAGTCGTGTATATATACCTTTGAAATATTCCGATTTTTTTGGCGATTTTGGTCAAATTTTAACAAGTGCTGCCCAAAACAATGCAAAATGGCTATAAATCGTCTTAAAACTATATTTTACTGGTTTCCGGTTCAAATGGAAAAAGTTGAAATTATCGTCGAAAAAAGTGAAAAAGTCGTGTATATATACCTTTGAAATATTCCGATTTTTTTGGCGATTTTGGTCAAATTTTAACAAGTGCTGCCCAAAACAATGCAAAATGGCTATAAATCGTCTTAAAACTATATTTTACTGATTTCCGGTTCAAACGGAAAAAGTTGAAATTATCGTCGAAAAAGGTGAAAAAGTCGTGTATATATACCTTTGAAATATTCCGATTTTTTTGGCGATTTTGGTCAAATTTTAACAAGTGCTGCCCAAAACAATGCAAAATGGCTATAAATCGTCTTAAAACTATATTTTACTGGTTTCCGGTTCAAATGGAAAAAGTTGAAATTATCGTCGAAAAAAGTGAAAAAGTCGTGTATATATACTTTTGAAATATTCCGATTTTTTTGGCGAATTTGGTCAAAGTTTAACAAGTGCTGCCCAAAACAATGCAAAATGGCTATAAATCGTCTTAAAACTCTATTTTACTGATTTCCGGTTCAAACGTATATAATCCGAAAGTTCGTGTTGTTTACGAACATCTTCACATTTGGGGTGGGAATATATGTGGTGGTTTTCTGTATGTATCTGTCTTGCCGCTTCTAGAACACATAATTAAAACTTACTTCGCATATTTAGATTTGGAGGCAAGGAAAAGATGTAACTCAAGGTAGTATCTTGTGCACGGTTTCCCAAACAAAAAATTCATAAGCACTTTTCTGACTGTAATCTAATTACTACATACCGAACTTTTAACATTTGTTCATAAATAATTAACGATGTATAACCGAATGATGATGAATCAGCTGTATTACCGTAAAAACCCACGTATAAGATACCACTTTTTTTTTGGAATTTTCGAGGTTAAAACTTAGAGGTATCTTATACGCGGATACAAGCAATTCAAAATCTGGAAACACTTGCAAAAGATGTAAAATGTGATGTTTGAAACATGTTACACACTTTATTTTGATTAATACATTTCATCAACAATAGGCTCCATTTCTTCAGGCATATCATCCGCATAGATTAAATCGTCATCATAATTCATTTCGTTCTCTAATCCCATATTGTTCCCAAAAACGATATCTTCTTCAGTTCCATCCAAATCATTGGAAATGCAGCATTTTTTTAATGCTTTTTTGATAACATCCACGGATATCTCATCCCAATTCATTGTCAGTAGAAATTAGACAAATTCAATTTGCAGGACAACCTTCTACAGTAATTGTTTTGCTAAAAATTTCGCTTTTTGAAACTATGACCTTGACAATTGATATTTACTGGGGGTATCTAACGCGAGTAATGGTTTTTCTGGTCAAAAGCTTTCAAAAAGTAGGGGGTATCTTATGCGCGGGGGGTACCTTAACGTGGGTTTTACGGTACTACTTTTAAATTACAAAATGCCTTGGTCTTATTTAGATTTGGAGGCAAGGAAAAGATGTAACTCAAGGTAGTATCTTGTGCACGGTTTCCCAAACAAAAAATTCAACAGCACTTTTCTGACTGTAATTTAATTACTACATACCGAAATTTTACCATTTGTTAATAAATAATTAACGATGTATAAGCCAATGATTATAAATCAGCTGTATTACTACTTTTGAATTACAAAATGTCTTGGTCTGTTATTTATACATGATTTTTTTTATAGACCAAACAAATATACTTCTATGTAGTATTTTTAAAGGACCTTAAACTAATAATATGTCTCAGTTTTGATACCACTGGTCTAAGGCAGAACATATTATAGCTATAGTGGAAACAGAAATTAAGTTGTAGATGCGAAACATATTCTTTGTTTTAAAGTTAGGAAGTTGATGACAGTTCCTTTGAAATATAGAACATTTTGAAATAAAGATGTTTGCAACATGATGTTTATAACTTTATAATGATCGTGAAATATCTCGCTTGATTGAAATCTTAGTTTATAGTGGACTAAAATAGTAGATTTGCTAAAATTGTAAAATATTTGTTTAATTCATTTTAAAAAGTATTTTATTAATATATGTACAAAAATATATTACATATTTCCTTGTAATTAACTGCAACTTTATTATTAATATAGAATGCGGAATGCAGAGACCACCAAATGACCAAATGATTACATAAATATAATTTTCGGACGAATTTCCAAAAATATCGCTTAGTTAATATTGCTTATAAATATATCCAGAGGTACAGCCTACGCTTATAATTTCCAACTACAATGTGTACATTTTCATTTTCATTAAAATTAAAACAAGTAAAATATGCCCGAGTTCACAATATCACCACGCACAGTAACTAATTCCAGGTTAGGTAAAATCACTCATCCTAAGAATAACTTTCCTTCGAATCTGGTAACAATGCTCCATCCGATGCGACCGCACGCTGTCCGCAAAGCATTTATAACGGGCCCAAAACTGCCCTCTAAAATACATTCCAACGCTCCTGCGGGACGAAAGTAATAACTCACCAAAAGCGAATACATTCTCTGAAGCTAGTGGCTGTCCAGATGCAGGATTAGGTTGCGCATTAACATTAAAATAACATCAAAGTCCTCCATATTATGTATACTTTCAGAATACCGTTTCAGGTTTTTGTTCTTAATTCGCCTCGACTGAAAATGTCTTTTGCCTCCGCATCTTTCTCTGTACTTTTGCATAAACAGGGTTAAAGCACAAAACCAGCTTACAGAGAAACTTTCCGCCAAACTGCCCATTCGGAAATAATTTCCCTACGACGTATACGTCATAATACTAATTGCCCGAACTTCGGGCATCACGTCATGGTATGTTGTTTGATCCGTTGTCAAGTATTCCATCATTATAGATCGCCATGAGCCATAAGCACAACGTCCAGACTGATTATGGACTAACTGTTCAAAGGGTGTTGGTAGTTGAAAATGTAAATTATGACCAAATAAAAAGCACCATAAGTTCATTAATTTATTTTCAATAAATAACAATTCATATTTTGTAATATTTTCTTGTATGGTTCGAACAATTCACAGTCTCTATTGCAATAGTTAAAGCTGTAGTTTAAAGGTCATATTTAATTTTTAATTGATCGTGGGTTTCATAAGGATTTACCTACATATTTGCAGTATTAGTAAATATATTTGTGTTGGTTGGATGGATGGATGTTTGAAAGGATGGTTGAAACATTATGGGGATAAAAGTAGTTTGAAGTATGATGAAGAGGACTTTGTTGAGCATATGTGGAGGTGTTTGTTTTGTTAGTGAGTAGAAGTTATTCTGAAATGTTTATTTTATTCTTAAAGAAAAAATGGAAACCAAATTGAATATCTTCATAATTGAATTAATCTTTATGCTAGTTACTGTCGTGGTTTTAATTTGAACTAAATAAGTTATTTTTGACATATTTACGAGGTGTGTTTAAAAAGTAATGAGACTGTTTCAATAAAACTCTTTATATATTTTATATTAACAAGTCAACCTTATCACTTTCACAATAGTTCCCTTCTGAGGCCACACAGCGTCGGAGACGTTGCACCCACTGCTCATAGCAGTGTTGGAAGTCGTTAAGTGAGATCGAACGAAGTTGGTCCGACACGGTTTTCTGAATGACGTTTATAGTGCCAAAATGATGTCCCTTGAGTTGAATTCTCAACTTGGGAAAAAGGAAGAAGTCATAGGGTGATAGATCAGGTGAGTAGCGGGGCTGAGGAACCACTGAAATTCCTTTTTGTGTCAAAAATTGCCTAATAGAGAGTGCTGTGTGACAAGGTGCGTTGTCATGATGCAACATCCAACTTTCAGAAATGCTTGGTCTGACTCGAAGAACTCTTTGCCTTAGACTCTCGAGAAATTCGCGGTAATACTGCTGATTGATAGTTTGCTCCAGGGCCACAAACTCCTTATGAACAATCCACTGACTGTCGAAAAAGCAAATGAGCTTTGTTTTAATCTTGGATTTGCTCATCTGTGCTTTCTTCGGACGTGGCGAGTCGGAGGTGTACCACTCCTGACTTTGGCGTTTCGTTTCAGGGTTGTATTCAAGTACCAAGGATTCGTCACCTGTGATCACTTTTTTTAGAAAATCTTTGTTAGTTTCAATGTTCTGCAGAAGATCTGAACACATAGCTATTCGATGTTGTTTTTGCTCAGGTGTCAGGATTTTGGGAACCATCTTCGAACATACCTTCCGCATGCCCATATCCTGGGTTAACATGTCGTAGACAGTGGCAATGTTCAAATTCAATTCACTGCTGATCATTCTGTCAGTTATTCGTCGATCTGACATCACAAAAACTCGCACTTTCTCCAAATTTTCGTCGGTTTTTGAACTGCGCGGTCGTCCTTTCCGATTTTCATCATTAACTTTTTCACGTCCCTCTAAAAAGGCCTTGTGCCACCTAAAAACTTGAGCTTTCGATAAGACCTACTCCCCATACGCTAGCGTCAATTTTTGAAAAGTTTCCGTTGCGGTTTCGGCAAGTTTGATACAAAACTTGATCGCATAACGTTGCTCCAGTTTTGTTACGTCCATTTCCGTGACACACTTAAAAAACTAGCTTCACAAGAACACGTAGTAAAAAAAGTGTAGTAGCAGTGGGTAGTTGAGACTTGTACTGGAGGTAGATCAAATGTTTATTTAAATGGTTAACTGGCGGGAAAACTTGCAATGTTGCCAAATCACGCACTGTGCATGCGTTCTCTCTACTTTTTAAACTTACCTCGTATTTTATTAATATTGATAAAAAAATCTTGCAAATGTTTAGTTTCTTCTCATAATGCCAAATATCAATCATATGTACTGTAACATTTCCGATTTTTATAATTCAAATACCTTTCCTTCTCTATATCTTGAGAACAACGAATCCATCTTACTTAAAACTTCTTTTAATCTTCCCAGCATTTTTTATATCTTTTTCTACTTAAGAAAAAGTCGCGCCTCTTCTTTTAAACTGCAAATCTCATATACTAAATACCATACTCTACGAAGAATACCTTCATCACCTTTTCCTTTCCTCTATATTCTCATGGCGGTGGTCTAATCAAGTAACCAGCAACCTCTGTTGACACAGTAGCTATGTCTTTGCGTCAAGAGGGTGGGATCCTCTTGAGGTCGCCGCCACTGGATCCGTAATCAATCATACCAAAGTATATCTATCTCGTCGTTGCACGAGAAACATCTAACGGTGAGACAAGCAGAATATATAGACTCTATTCCACCGGTTTCTGTTGGTTATATGACGTGTCAAAGACCAAACACATCAACTAAAAAGCAAGCAGCAGGAGCAATATTGTAACTGGTTGAGTGATAGTGCAGTGGGCCAACAGTGTGATGGTAATGTTTCAATTTGGATCTGTAAAACAATATGAAATGCAGAAAACACGAAATATTTAAATTGATGCACATACCAACTTTATTAATATGCAATTGTTTTAGTTGCATATGACATAATCAAAGGTATGTAAAAATCGTATTTTGGTTGAGAGCAAACCGGTGTAAGTAATATTTTCTTCACTTCTTTCATCGGCAAGTCGACACCACGGTGACGCTACTCCTCTCTCCACTCTTTAAAAATTCAGCTTCCAATTTATCACGATTAAAAGCGCGGGCGAGCTTTTGCAAGCAGCCATAGTTGGTTTCTAAAAGACGACCATTCAACACACTATATCTCTACAGTGGCGTCTCGTCTATTAATCAACATTATATTATACTTTCCTTTTGCTTCTGCTGATTTGCGCCCGCCACCTTGTACTCCCGAAATTATTATTTCTCGCTGTTAGAGTGTGGAAAAAGTGCAAAGGGTGATTTACATAATATTTAAAATGCAGATGGTTCATAGAATATTCAAAAGCCTTAATATTGTAAGGATGGGATGTACTGATACACTAACAATTAATTCCATAAAAAATCGAAATAGGATGTTTGTAGGTTCATAAATTCATGAAACTGATGATTCAATTGTTTTGGCTTTAATTCCAAACTTTGTTGACAATTTATGCGATAATATGTATCTTCTTCCCAATAATACTTAGTTCATTAATTCATTCCTTTCCGTATTTTTCTTAATAGTATAAAACACTACGTTCATTGATTTTTAGTTTGTTTCCCATGTACATATTATTTATTTTCGTAGTATAGTAGATTTATATTCCCATCTTTTTCGCTGTACTCCTAAGAAAAGTGTAAAGTGGAAGATAATTCCGTTCGACGCAAAGAGCGGCTTTTCGACACATTTTTTCATAACACGAAAAGAATAAATTCATTAGTGCCATTATTAGGTCGAAGTATACTGCTGCGTAAAAAATGTATCCGCAGTACATACAGGATAACTCTGAATTACAACTTGATTTTCGCTTGAAGAAATTTAGTACGATGAAGCATACTACTACAATTTCTTATTGTTTAATTTTTCATTTCATTTGGATATTCATGAGGAGTTAATTTTGTTAATTTCGGCGGCTTGGCTTATAAACTCAGTTCCTGCTTGTTTCGAATTTCATTTCATTTGGTACCCTGTATGCGGTCCAGTAATGGCCTTGCTACACTATAACACAACCTGGTACATTTGGCAATATGGCGTTCGGGCCTTATCCGTTAATGTGTTAATCGTTGCGGGATATTAGTTAGATGAGCAACAGCGGCTACATGCTTACTGGGACCAAACTTTCTCTTCTCCCAAGGAACAGTACCAAACAAACCAACACTTGCTTGTTACATCACTATACTATTAGTAGGTCACATGGGTTACATGTAGATACATAGGCAACACTGCATTCACCACTGTTATGACTTGGGCATCGTTGTTCTAGGGCTAAGTGGTCAGGTCGGATAGAAAGACGCTCCAGGCATGTGTTTAAGTTTAGTTGGATAACTTTTCAAATTGATGGTATATGTGAGCACTTGACAAATGCATATATTTTATAAATAAAAGGCCATTTTTAATTGCCTTGTTCATTATGTCCAGCTGGGGTTCAATGCAGAATAACGTGGAGAGATAATCTTGATGAGTGGGATTCAAAGAAATTTGAAGACTATGTTTCAAGGATTCAAATGTTGGTACAAAGGGAAGACTAGGAATTTTGTTCGGATATTGTGTCGCTTACGTACCACTCACTGTTTAAGCCCTAGTGAAAATAAAAATAAAGGAAGATCTCAATTGTTATTGTGGTAGTATAGAACATGTGATATTATCGTGTGTTCAATATGATAATAAAAGAAGAGGAATGTTTAATAAGATTGGTTGAATTTCCTCTGAATTTAAGGTCCATTTTGGTTTCAAATCGTGTCAATGTTTATAAGATTTTATTCAAATTCATAGTGAAGAGTGGAATAGAGGTGTAAGATTTATAAGACTATATAAATTTTAGGTGTGGATGTGGGTGTGAATGAGATTCCTCAAGTTTTAACCTTCAGTATATTCTACCTTCCTTTCCATGAGCTACCTTTTTACTGCCATGGTTAGTTCTTTGTCTGGAGGATTTGTTTCCTATGTCTAATTCCATATAGTTTTTAAGATGAATGGAATATTGAGCTAATGAAATTTTTCGAAAGCCAAAGTGCAATTAAAAAAAAAATTATGTCTAGCTGGCATCTGGTAGTAAAAACAACATTCTTCTAAAGCATACGTTTTTATTAACCTCATACAGCATGATTCGGCTAAAGTTAATTACCTGTGGACTTTCTGTCAACTTTCCTAAGAATATGTTAGGAACAGGACCTTTAGCTATAAGGAAAGCCCCTACGATCCTGTAGATCCTACGGGCTATGGCTTATATATATATAGAACGTTTTCGCATATACTCATGGAGGGAAATCTTGTGATGTTTAACATACCAGAAGTAGTCTATGTTTACTTCGATCATAGTGTATATATTATCAAAACCGTTCATGCAAATTGTTGCAAAGATAACATTACGGCGTTTATTATTAAATCTCCTCGCTAATGTTTAGTATATAAATATGTACTTTGTAGTGTGAAAGAGTGAACCCCACTTTCAACTAGAAGAATAAGTTAAAGACATGCGTAAAAGAGGTAGAATACTGGGAATCTATTAAAAAATGCAGGAATAATCTCAATAATCTTAGAACCTTTTGGTGTAGGTTGATATAGATTATTGAAGGCGTTTTACCAATTCCAAAGAATGGATGCCCAACTACAATTAGATAGATCCCATTCAATTAGATATGATTCAAAGTTTACATGCATTTCCAGAAAGTTTCAATAATCATATAAAAAATATATATCATACAACAATTCCTAGTATGAGTTTTAGTTAATTGTATGTTTATCGGCATTGGGATTAAAAAATACACGCAACCACGAATTATGGATATATATATGTCCAGTGTTTGCCATAAACCTATATCCCTTTATTAAAAATTGACGAAGATCTACAGAGATGTATTTCTGAATGTTTCTCTAGGCGAGAATATCCCAATCACTATTTGGTAGTGGTACTAAATTTTATTTAGTAACTTTTAGTTAGATGGAGACCATTTATTCTGAATATAATAGAAAAAAATTAATTGCTTTGCATTATGATTACAGTTGTTATAAAATCAACTAAAAAACAATCGCCCAACGTGGGGCTCGAACCCACGACCCTGAGATTAAGAGTCTCATGCTCTACCGACTGAGCTAGCCGGGCCGGTGTTAGATATAGCCGTTGCTGGAATTTTCTGGTCGTCTCAAAATTTACATATCCCTATGTCCTCCAAATGTATTCCACAATTTTACTTGTACATCGGTAGAGCACATATTTTAAAAATAGCCGCACAAATGCTATGAATAGATGATAAAGTCTGCTGACCCTTGACTTGTTTTCAAATAGACTACATGAAAATATTATATACATTTCTTTATCATAAAAAAACATGAATGAAGAAATCTCGATCATTTTAGTTCTCCCGTATTTCGCGTATTGTATAATTTATGCACTATGTTTTAAGATATAGCCAATTTATTAAAAAAAATTCTCTCAATTAATTCGTTTTAAATATTAGCGATACTCTTTTTTATTGCAGGTAAGAAAATGGATAGAAAATATGAAGTGCGAATTATATGATGGTAAGTGCAACAAATTCAAATAAATTAAATTGAAGAAAATAAGTTGTATTAAGTACATTTGACAATTAACAGTCTTGCCATCAATGACTCCTTTTCACTCGTATGCAAGAAATCTTCGTATGCAGAGCTTTCGCTATCGCTGTATTTCACTACAGATAAACGTCCGTTAAAATGAACAAAATAGTTCATTTAGAACAAAAAGAGTGCCATTAAATTTCCATTTAATTAACCAATAAAGCATCGGTTGATATTTCCATAGCCTGAATTGCTAAAAACCTATTCCTGCCCTCTTTTACCTATATACCTATACCTTCGTAGCCTAGTTTTGGAGTGAACAGCATCTCGAAGGAACCATTTGCCATTCCTGCATCGCTTCTCGGTACGTTCTGAGGTAAACCCAATAAATTACAGTTTAGTGTCAACAGCGTCACTAACGAAATGCCCCCAGCCGCCTATGCCGGCACGAAACATCGCCATCTATGTATGTGCTGTGGTACTATATCCGCCTCCATAGCCGCCAGCTCGATATATAAAAATTGCATTAGACTTAACGCATTGCCGCACAGTTCACACCGTGGACCAAAGCCCGGGTCATTTATAACATTTGCGGAGAACGAGATGAGTGGTGAGACGTTGCTGATGTGGTCTGTATAGGTTAGGTTTGGTAGCATTGAGTAGAGCATATATCATGGTTGAATGGAAGCAACGCATCAAATGAAGCAAAGGTCCCGAAGGAAAAAAAGTGGCAGCTTCATTTTAAAGGGGATTCGGAGAAATTTCCAATCGTAGCAGATGAATGTAGTGTAATTGCCGAATTGTAATGTATATTTGCAGTGGCGGCTCGTGCCATTTCAATCTGGGGGGGCGCATTTCTTAAAAAATGATATAATAGTGAGAAATCTTACCTAAAATGGATGCAAAATGATTAAATTCAATCATTTCTTGAAAGTGAATTACACTCTTCTATCTTTCATTGATATAAACTTTTCCAAAACTTTTTCGTTAAAATTGTAAATATCTCACACCACATTTTTATTAATACACATCATCACCGACGCGTTTAAACGATCATTACCCATAGTATTTCGCAAGTTCTTTTAAGTGTTGAAAAATAACGCTCTGATTCAGCAGTGGTCATCGGGGTTGTTAAAATAATTTTAAGTATTTTTATAGTTTCCGGGAAAGTTTCACTGAGATTATTTTGTAGCAATAATGAAAGAAAATTTGTGGCTCCAATTATTTGAAAAAATCCGGACGCGAGTAAATGATTTCTAATTCTATTTTTAATCTGGTTCTATTCAAAAATGGATATGCATGACACACGGTTTCCAAAAGGTCCACTGGAAACTGTTTAGAAAATGTTGGCATCGATTTCGTGTTAAATAACTCAGCGGCTTGTAGATGGCTACGATATGAGAATCTGTCTTTCATCTGTGTTATAATTTTTTTTGTAAATGTCTCTTGTCCGGTTTTGTGCACTCCTTGCACAAGTTTGCAATAAATTTAAATCAGGCAATGGCCTATCTAATTCTTTAATTTTTACTTTGTCCACAAGAGAAAGTTTACAAAACTCTATTTTCAATAAAGAACTAACACTATTCATTTTTATTAAATTGTTTCTATTAATGGAGAAACACCTGGCAAAATCGAACATACGTACATATCGTACATACACAGAACAAATGCTACTGTCTTATCTGGCGATTCTATATCAATTTATATACATATATACTAGACTACTCTGTTCTCTGAACTGTGACTGTGGTTCTATGGCTGTTCGGCACTAAAGTATCGTGGAATCCAATATTTTAAAACAACGATATATTCTTAGCTTTGAGGCAGCGTGACATCACGTTGCTATCACTCATCCTATGCCGCTGGAATGTGTATTACATTAGTCGATATTTGCGACAAGCGAACCGAAGAAACAGAAGACATACTGCATACGGTCGCTCTCACTCTAGCGCTTGCAATAGAGTGAGATGAGTGCTAATGCAACCTAACTGAATCCTCCTGCATATTTGATTTGACACTACGTATTATGTATTGAAAATATTCATATACCGATAATGATAACTTTACCATTGAGCAATTTTCTAATTAGCAAATATATTTTTCGTAAATATTCCTTGATAAGTAAATAGAATTCTTAATCTTAAAAACATGGCTTTCTTTATGTTAAATCATCGCAATTCTTAAAATTTTCGCTATACACAGAATTTCTTGTTGCACGTCCTAGTACGGTTTGGTAGATGAACGGACTATATTTTGCAGTGCTGAAACGGTACAACTTTACCACCGTAACGATACCGGCACACACATGCCAATAGAAAAATTACTGCTCATAAATTCAGGAATTTGATACTAGATACGCATAAATCCTCCATTGTTATTGTGCAATGCACAGTGATGCCATGTTGTTATTTTTTTAACTCTTGAAACAAGTCTCCAAAAGAATTTATAAAAAAAATGTTTGTTAAAATCATTAATATACATAATGATGATCGTATCTTATGATCCTACGGGCTCTTTTAGCGAATTATTAATACAAATATATAATTTTGCACTAATATACTATTTAATATACAGTTCATAAGTATGTACAGATTTATCGTAAGATATATTTCAAATTTCTTATTGCCTGGCAAACTAATCCTTGAAAATGCAACAACTCGTTTGCGGAAGGATGTGCATGTGTACGATTACACGCGTTGCAGGACGATAAAAAAATACAATTCCTCACTAGTTAATATAATTATGTAACTACTGGGTCAATGTTGGCCTAGTAGCGACCCGGGGCATCAAAAACTGTGAATTTATCGACGATGGCTGTTTCTATGTAAAGATGAAATGGTGTTTGGGCGTTAACAGCAACGCCTTCGGATATTTATGATAGCAGCAATATTTTTTCGCATGTCTTACATTGTATCGATGCTGTAATGTTGGGGGCTGCAATATAAATTTTCAAATTTATATAGTCGATGATGTAGATATTAGCCAAATATCATTTGCAAATTAAATTTGAACCATTTATTTACAATAAAAATTCTAGGATAACTGTATGGATGACCATTCGGATCGTAAGAAACATGTAATCAAATCAATCAAATCAATCAAACAAATCAAAACGTAAATTGATATTTTAAGAATAAATGATTATTACAGAGGGACGAGAGAGGCGATTCTAACACTAAGAACGGTAGTAGAAAAAAGAAAGAGGGTAGGAAAGGTAACTTGCATAGCTTTTGTAGATTTAGAAAAGGCATTTGATAATGTAGATTGGGACATAATGTTTAGAATTTTAAAAGAAACGGGTATAGATTATAAGGATAGGAGAATAATTTTTAATTTATATAAACACCAAACTGCCTTAGTTAGAATTGAGGGGGAAGAAGAGGTAGCAAAAATAGGGAAGGGAGTTCGGCAGGGATGTACACTCACCGTTATTATTTAATCTATATATAGAAGATGCAATAAACAAAGTAAAAGAAGAGTATAGTGTAGGTGTGAATGTACAGGGAGAGAAAATATATATGTTGAGTTTCGCCGACGATATAGCTATATTGGAAGAAAGCGAAAAGAATTTAGAAAGGGTATTGAATGGTATGCAGGCAGTATTGACTAGGGATTTTAACATGAAAATAAATATAGGTAAAACTAAAGTGATGAGGTGTGACAAAAAGGAATGCAGTAGAAAAATGAGGATCACAATAGGAGATAATAGAATCGAAGAAGTGTCAGATTTTTGTTATTTAGGCAGTAGAATCACAAAAGATAATCGAAGCAAGGTAGATATAAAGTGTAGGATAGCACAGGGTAGGAAGGCATTCGTAGAAAAAGAACAGATTTTAAGATCAAATATTGACTTGGGTATTAGAAAAAGATTACTGAAGGTATATGTTTGGAGTGTAGCACTGTACGGGTGTGAGGCGTGGACTATAGGAAAGGAAGAGAAGCGTAGATTACAAGCATTCGAAATGTGGTGTTATAGGAGGATGATGAGGATTGGTTGGGAAGATAAAGTAACAAATGAAGCTGTACTAGAGTTAGTAGGGGAGAAGAGAAGTATCTGGAGAGTGTTACAGCGTAGGAGAGACAGATTAGTAGGGCATATTCTTAGGCATGGGGGGATTATGCAATTGATCATAGAAGGTAGAGTGGGGGGAAAGAGAGGGGTAGGTAGGCTTAGATTGGATTATGTGAGTCAGATAGTTAAAGACGTTGAGATGAATAGCTATAGGGAGATGAAGGGATTAGCTCAGGATAGATCGGCATGGCGTGCTGTTTCCAACCAATCTTTAGGATTGCGGACTCTTTAACTAACTAAATTATTATTCTGTATACACCGATTTATTTCGAACGTTGAAATTTACACAAATATTTTCCACTCGTTTATCTATAATATCAATAAACCTCGAATGAATTTTTGCTTTTTACATTTCTAAGTTGTCAGGTTGATAGTATTCTCTATATTAAAATCGTGCAAGTAATATATCAAAATCATCCTGGTGCATCATTCAGCATAGATCACTTAGAAGCAATACGTTGATGTAGGTAGATGCAATCACCTTTTAAGTTCTACTTTAGACTACTTCTCGTAAAATTTAAAGCAGATAACAAAACACCTCTTTCAATCTATGGTCAGATAACAGCACTAAGGCCGCTTCCTTCGATATCCACACTTCTCTTCATATTACTCGATTAGAGATGCACATTTGTTCGTTCATTTATAAAATGCAGTTGGATCGAATCATACAATTTAAAATTAAATACAGATTTCTAGCCAGTTAATGCAGAAAGCAATTTTAAGTTGATCAATGTGGTTGCTACTAGTTTTACTATTTACTTTTTAATTAAATCTTCGTGTTCGTGATCACAATTTAGAAATTGTAACGAAGACTCGTGGATTGTGGCATTAAAGCCAGATTATTTCTTTGCTGGCAACTATCTTGCTTGATATGGAATTTTGTTTCAAATGAAGTACTTCAAAATGTCCCATCTCGCATCAACCAATCGTATGTAAAACAATAGCGGTATTCGGTAAATCCGTTGTTCTGAAGCGGTACGATGGTGGCCCATTGCATAGCACACTTCGATCGGAAATTTATGGGCGCACTTTACACATACATACTGACGTCGGTGTGGGGCAATTGACCGCCGAGTAATATAAACACCGAAACTAGTGCGGCAATTTTAGTCCTTCGATATTCAACATCTAAGTTTTTTAATTGATCCGTTACAAAGAGGGTATGAGAAATGTTTGCACCACAATGACATTTATTTATTTTTCGCACTTTGAATCGCGTTACATCACCTTTTGAATTAATGATTCGATCAGGTATGGATAAAACAATATTTTGAATATAATCTAACGGAATTTCAGGACCACTTTTCTTGAATTTCGTTCCACAATTCGGTCACATACAAAAACACCGAAGAGGAGCGTGAAGCCGTTCCCTAATCTTATTCATGCCGCTTTAGGATACGAGATACTGTGAGATGATTAATTTTCATGTCTCGTGCGATCGGTCTCATCGATTGTCCTCTGGAATGGCGGCCAATAATTTCACCTCGCTAAGGTACAAGACGTTTTGCCATTTTTCACACGTTTTACGACTTCAGTATTCAAAATCAGCTAGTTTATGTTGAACAGCTGATACGTTAGTTTTCAATACGCCAAATTTTATATGATTGGGTGCAATTGAGTGCCAAATTACACTGTGGTGCAAACATTTCTCGTCGCATCTGTAGAATAATAGGCCGTCTTCTATTTTTCGACAATTGTGATAATAAGCCAATATGGCAGCGAAAATCGTGCATGCGGACAATTGCCCTAGATCATACTGACACAACAAACCACTACACCACGAGCTTTCGGCGTTCAGCGTTCGGCGGTATTTTGACTCGAAACTTACTATAGAGTAAGCGATTGTCTTTATGGACGAATAGATAACATACCACCAATTTATATTGTATAAAATAGAGATGTACTTACGACTACTAGCCAGAGGAATTTGAAACGAATAATATCGTTCCTATTGTGCGGTATTTCTATACTATATAAGATACCGGAATATATTAGAGAGAAGCCTTAAATTGTTCTTTGGTAGTATGATATAGATGTAACGGATAATACTTTAATACTAATAATAAATCCATTTATTGGCATATGCTAGATTATAAAAGTACAGCCAAAAGGAATGCCATCAAATAATAAGCTTTATAAGATATATAATCAGTGGCGGCTCGTGCCATTTCAATCGGGAGGGGCGCATTTCTTAAAAAATAACATAATAGTGAGAAATCTTACCTAAAATGGATGCAAAATGATTAAATTCAATTATTTCTTGAAAGTGAATTCCACTCTTCTATCTTTCATTGATATAAACTTTTCCAAAACTTTTTCGTTAAATTGTAAATATCTCGCACCACATTTTTATTAATACACATCATCGCCAACGCGATGGCCACGATATGAGAATCTGTCATTCATCTGTGTTATAATATTTTTTGTAAATGTCTCTTGTAAATGTCCGGTTTTGAGCACTCCTTACACAAGTTTGCGATAAATTTAAATCAGGTAATGGGCCTACCTAATTCTTTAATTTTTACTTTGTCCACAACGGAGAAAGTCTACAAAAGCATATTTTCAATAAAGAACCGACACTATTCATTTTTATTAAATTATTTCTATTAAATATATTCTTGGAGAAACACGTGGCAAAATCGTACATACACAGAACAAATGATACTGTCTAATCTGACTATTCTATATCAATTTATATACATATATATTCTTTTTGAATTTCTCTAAGCCGTTAAAGAAGCGCGACATCCAATAGATCGGTCGCCTGCACTCTATGATACACTCATCTCATTGTATATGTACTGTATATATGTATTTAACTTGTACTGGCAATGGATAGCCGCTGGGAATCTGTGACATATATTAGACAATGAAGCAAGTTTCGAACCGAAGAAATAGAAGATATACGACATACGGTCGTTCTCACCGATTGCTTGCGATAGAATGAGATGAGTGCATATGCATTTAACCTGTACTGTGTGGCTGGGTATATGCATTTGACTGGTATTTGCTAGCTGCCATATCGTGTGAGTCATGAGTGTTAGGTATGTTCGCAGCAATTATATATGTACGGTGATGCGCTCAATGTTCAGGAGGGGCGCGCGGCCCTGCGGCCTACATAAGGAACCGCTAGTGTATATAACCCCTGCTCTTCCTGGCTACTTTATATTAGATCAAGAAATTAAAAAACTGTAGATTTAATATTCCATTTTATGTATAGTGATTTTAACTCTCAAAACCGTATCTATTGTGTCTATAAAATCGTCCACACGACACGCACATATAAGTTCAAGAAAAATATACGCTATTTTTAAGTAGCAGCATTAAAATTAAAATTCCTTACAGAATTTAAACATAAAAAATATAACTCCGCAGTGGCTAAATTAATTGCCCTGTCCTTTTGAGCTAATAAAAACCTTCCTGTACCAAATATAACACTACCTACCAATTACCATAAACATCTTTCTTCCAGAGCATATTCTTGCGCCAGCTTATCCCGGAATATTCGGATTGTTCCCTACATCCCTTATACCTACCCGCCCAATATGTGGCATGTATCACCTTATCGACATAATATAAAACCCTGCCGATCTGGGTGGTTTTAGCCGCCACAGCAGACGATATGATGCTGCAATTTACGAGCATGATGAATGAACATCGGCCAATAAATTCCCTTTACCCTGGCTAGAATGGAACCAACTGAAGCTGGCGAAGAAATGCTTATAACAAGCCGGTCGATATATACCGATACTCACCCATGGTATATACCTTATAGTGTAAGAAACTTCTTTGGAAGATCCGTTTTGATTGAGAAGCGAACCATTTTTGAAATACTTCTGTCATGTTGACTTATTTATTTAATTGTATATCAATCACGATTCGTGACAGAGGTATTTTATTTAGTTTTTATCTTGTGCTACTGAAGATGGGGGCATAGCCTTCGAAATGTACATCTAGCTACTTAATGCTTTGATTTGCGGTATTTTGGTGATATTCTATACTAATACTGGTTTGTAAACGATCTAATTTGATCATTTAATCGGTTTTAGAGTGACTCAAAATATTATCAGACACAAACTTATAACTTACGAAACATTGAGGTGCTATATTCAATAGATTTAACTTACTAAATCTGGACTAAAAATTCATACTAGATTGTATTGGCTGCAAAACAAAGGATTAACTTCACTTCGCTACATCTGCATATACATATGACACTATAAGATAAGAAAAGGGAGGTTTCTCTGCAATGTATATATGTTGAGGATTTTATTGCTTATTTATACGTATGGATAATAATATGGGTCAGGCAATATGCTCAACCGAGTTCGGGATTACTTTTATGTAAATGCGAAAACTGCAAGCAAATAGACATAAAGGCACATACACACAGTCAAAGACTAGTTGAATGGTTTGTGCAAGAGATGTACGTTAGAATATATCGATATTATGTCAAATTATAAGTAAGATCAAATAATAGCGATTTATTTTAAAATTTCTTTCTTTTATAATTAACCATTCATAATATAAATAATATAATCGAAGCAAGGTAGATATAAAGTGTAGGATAGCACAGGGTAGGAAGGCATTCGTAGAAAAAGAACAGATTTTAAGATCAAATATTGACTTGGGTATTAGAAAAAGATTAGAAAGATATACTGAAGGTATATGTTTGGAGTGTAGCACGGTACGGGTGTGAGGCGTGGACTATAGGAAAGGAAGAGAAGCGTAGATTAGAAGCACTTGAAATGTGGTGTTATAGGAGGATGATGAGGATTGGTTGGGAAGATAAAGTAACAAATGAAGCTGTACTAGAGTTAGTAGGGGAGAAGAGAAGTATCTGGAGAGTGTTACAGCGTAGGAGAGACAGATTAGTAGGGCATATTCTTAGGCATGGGGGGATTATGCAACTGATCATAGAAGGTAGAGTGGAGGGAAAGAGAGGGGTAGGTAGGCCTAGATTGGAGTATGTGAGTCAGATAGTTGAAGACGTTGAGATGAATGGCTATAGGGAGATGAAGGGATTAGCTCAGGATAGATCGGCATGGCGTGCTGTTTCCAACCAATCTTTAGGATTGCGGACTCTTTAACTAACTAATATAAATAATAATGTGTGTTTTTTATGAATTTCCACTTTTGATACTCTAGAACACGAAACTATTTTGTACCACCAAAATATTAATTATATAATTAACCATAGCTCCTAAAAGATAAATATATCTTTAATAAAATTTACATTGATTGTGGACTTGCAATTACAACGTAGTATAGCAACAGGGGTGTGATATTTGTCTGGTTGTTATGCTACTGAAGATGGGAGCTTAGCTTACGAAATGCGCATCGAGTTGTCGGTTACAGTGTCATTATATTGATATTTCATTCAATATTAAAGATTTTTTTCTTATCGATTACATGTGAAAAAGTCGTTTTACCTTTTTTAATTGTATATAGGTATATATTTTCCAGAATGCAGTTATTCAAATTTTATTATATATTTACGAAAAGGGACGTGATTTGCTGCTTGAAAGCTAGATTCAGCTTCAAAGATTGTTTTCAATGTAGCGAATCCAACGCCGCGATTACAATCTATTAAATTTTAATTTTTCGTTGCGGACAGGAAAAGAAAAATATATTAATTTTGTATATACGAGTGTATATATGTACCTAATTGGCCTTGAAAATGCAAATAGTTCGATTTATTATATCAATAGACATCACTATTTATTTCCGAATTAAAGAATAGCCATATTCAGTGGTGGCTCGTGCCATTTCAATGTGGGAGGGCGCATTTCATAAAAAATAACATAATAGTGAGAAATCTTACCTAAAATTGATGCAAAATGATTAAATTCAATCATTTCTTGAAAGTGAATTCCACTCTTCTTTATTTCATTGATATAAACTTTTCCAAAACTTTTTCGTTGAAATTGTAAATATCTCGCACCACATTTTTATTAATACACATCATCGCCAACGCGTTTAAACGATCATTACCCATAGCATTTCACAAAAAAGTCTTGATTCTTTTAAGTTTTGATAAACAACGCTCTGATTCAGCAGTGGTCATCGGGGTTGTTAAAATAATTTTAAGTATTTTTATAGTTTCCGGGAAAGTTTCACTCGGATTATTTTATAGCAATAACGAAAGAAAATTTGTGGCTCCAATTATTTGATAAAAATCCGGACGCGAGTAAATGACTTCTAATTCTGTTTTTAATCTGGTTTTATTCAAAAATTGATATGCATGACACACGGCTTCCAAAAGATCCACTGGAAATTGTTTAGAAAATGTTGGCATCGATTTCGTGTTAAATAACTCAGCGGGTTTTAGATGGCCACGATATGAGAATCTGTCCTTCATCTGTGTTATAATTTTTTTTGTAAATGTCTCTTGTAAAACACCGTGCAAATGTCCGGTGTTGAGCACTCCTTGCACAAGTTTGCGATAAATTTAAATCAGGCAATGGCCTAATTAATTCTTTAATTTTTACTTTGTCCGCCAGAGAAAGTCTACAAAACTCTATTTTCAATAAAGAACTAACACTATTCATTTTTATTAAATTATTTCTATTAAATATATTCTTGGAGAAACACGTGGCAAAATCGTACATACGTAACTCACAGAACAATGCCACTATATCTATATCCATTTTACTATTTACTAGGCTTCTCTGTTAGGACGCTAAAGAATCGTAGCCCAGAATAGCATAAACAACGATATATATTCTCGCTGTACAAGCAGCATGACTTCACGTTGCTATGAATCATCCAAAGCTGCTGGAATGTTGCACACTAGTCGTAATATAGTACAAGCGGACCGAAGCAATAGAGAAGACATACTGCAGACGGTCGCTCTCACCTATTACTTACAATAGAGTGAGATGAGTGCATATGCTTTTAACCTGTACTGTGTGGCTGGGTATATGCATTTGACTGGTATTTGCTAGCTGCCATATCGTGTGAGTCATGAGTGTTAGGTATGTTCGCAGCAATTATATATGTACGGTGATGCGCTCAATGTTCAGGAGGGGCGCGCGGCCCTGCAGCCTGCATAAGGAACCGCCACTGACCATATTTATGGATAAAGTAAATTGAAAATGTTATGGATACCGAATAATATTCGAAACGTCGGGAGAATAGGAACGGTAACACATGTTTTGTTTTTTACAATTTATTCGTGCCGTTTTTATCAGGACGTTTTATCTAATAATTTGTTAATTAATTTAAATGTTGGGCCATCAAAATTTATCTTACGTTTTTCACGTATCATTATATTATATATAAGTTTTTTTCGTGTGGAAATCTAAGACTTTTTATTTCACTTATTTTAAATTGGAAATTATATGAGGTTTTACTATTTTTATATAGGAGCAATGTTAGCCAGACTAATAAGATATATCAAAAGTGCCTTTATAAGACCTTAGGCGGAAAATTATCAAATATTTATATAAAAATGTTTGCACATCACTGATCAATACACGATGTAAAATGTACCCACTTAGATAAATATTTAATGCAAAACCGCATGAGAAGAATGTTTTTCTTATACCCGACAACTGCAAAATATAAATTGAGATACCTTAGATTTTTATTTACAACAACATAAAATATGCATTTATTAATATCCGAGGAAATTGGGAAGTTATTCAGATAAAAATATCTTCTTCCCAGTTATAAGGTTCTAAGGTAATAAAATAACAATAATACAAGATTTTATATTTAAAAAATAGAATCAAAACAATACTTTCTTTTAGATCTTACGAAATACTTGATAGGTACAACTTAAATTTCCCAAAACTACTTAATCCATAGAATCAAATTTTAATTTTCGTTTAATTTATTCTCATTCGATCGACAATTCTAAAAACATATCTTACATAAACTAAATTTGATGAATGTTAGAAAAAAGTGCCTATCTTTGAAATGACTGGCCAGAAATTCTATAAACATCTAGTTTAAATTAATTTGATATTCGATAAAATTCCATTCGGGGACATTATAATTTTATTGCTGGATCAACTAAGCTTCGGTGGCGCCATCCATATAAAATGTCCATCAAATCCTCATCCAGGATTTTAGTGAGACGATAGGAGGTTCCCTTTAATGAAAATATTATGTAAATTCAGTAATTATCTTGTAGTAAAATATTAATTTACACATATAAAAGTTGGTAAGATCATTGCATACGTGAAATTAAGCCTCGCAATATCTCTAATTTTGTACTTTAAAAAATTCTTAATATATATTACTAACCCGAATGGAGTTAAATTGAACAAATTAAGAGTTCAATAAAATGAGGGATTTTTTAAATATATCGTAGATATGAATATCAAGTTCAAGTAAAGATGTTATAAGGAACAAAACTGCACGTTATATTATCCTTGATTTTTCGATGGTACATTAAGAAATTTCATAAAAAACTTAAGCACATTTTCTAAACAATGTAGTATATAAAATTGACATAATTATATCATCCCAGATCTTCTCAAGTCCTAGCCCAAATATCAATTCCATATCCTACCTTTAGTCCCTGAATATAAAACATTCACAACAAACAGCAAGCGTAATATTGAGTCCATAACGAGCTTTGGCACTGACACTAACCCAGTTTGTAGGCGTGAAAATTCGGTTTAAAGTACGCCAACAATGTCATGTAGCGTCCCCAACCTCCACAAGGTGCATTGTATGCGTACACTGACGTTGTATGTGGTGGCACGTGTTGTTTCGAATGAATCTCACAGAAGGTCTAAACGAATTATATCGCAAGGACGATGGTAATACGAACAGACGGAGAATGATGACGTGGGGAATATTGGTTGGATTAGTACAGGCGAAATGACACGTATATGGAAATGGAAGCAAAGAGACGGATGATGATGATTAGGTCGTAATCATAACGCACTGATTTATGCCGGACAAGGGATGAATTAATGGCACGTTTTTCTGTGATGATAAAAAAAAAAATACCGTAGGGAACATTCTATTGAACTGCGTGGGTGTGATTATTAATCACCCTCTGCAAATAAATGTACATTAATTTGCTAACCCGTTTAATATAATAGAAACGATAAATTCAATTGAATCTTCACATCATTGTAGAAATTTTAAATTGACAAATTTTGGCCATCATTTAAAAATTACTAAAGAAATATATCTAGCAGTGGCAGTTCCTTGCGCAGGACGCAGGGTCGCGCGCCCCTCCTGAACATTGAGCGCATCATCGTACATAAATGATAAAGCATGCGCCCCGATAACAATCAATACAACACGGTGTGGCGTTCGTTGTGGTATCCATTGCAAGTCACAGTATAGATGCTGTATCTGTCTTGTATCTATCATTCGCATGGTATAGATATATCGCTAATTTGGTGCCGCTGCGTGTTCAGCGTCACCCAGTACAGGTTAAATGAATATACGCTCATCTCACTCTATTGCAAGCAATCGGTGAGAGCGACTGTATGCCAAATATCTTCTATTTCTTCGGTTTGAACCTTGCTTCATCGTCTAATATATGTCACAGATTCCCAGCGGCTATCCATTGCCAGTACAAGTTAAATACAGTACATATACAATGAGATGAGTGAATCATAGAGTGCAGGCGACCGATCAATTGGATGTCGCGCTTCTTTAACGGCTTAGAGAAGTTCAAAGAGAATATATATGTATATAAATTGATATAAAATAGCCAGATTAGACAGTATCATTTGTTCTGTGTATGTACGATTTTGCCACGTGTTTCTCCAAGAATATATTTAATAGAAATAATTTAATAAAAATGAATAGTGTTGGTTCTTTATTGAAAATAGGGTTTTGTAGACTTTCTCCCTTGTGGACAAAGTAAAAATTAAAGAATTAGGTAGGCCATTGCCTGATTTAAATTTATCGCAAACTTGTGCAAGGAGTGGTCAAAACCGGACATTTACAAGAGACATTTACAAAAAAAATTATTACACAGATGAAGGACAGATTTTCATATCGTGGCCACCTACAAGCCGCTGAGTTATTTAATACGAAATCGATGCCAACATTTTCTAAACAATTTCCAGTGGACCTTTTGGAAACCGTGTGTCATGGATATCAATTTTTGAATAAAACGAGATTAAAAACAGAATTAGAAGTCATTTACTCGCGTCCGGATTTTTTTCGAATAATTGGAGCCACAAATTTTCTTTCATTATTGCTACAAAATAATATCAGTGAAACTTTCCCGGAAACTATAAAAATACTTAAAATTATTTTAACAACCCCGATGACCACTGCTGAATCACAGCGTTGTTTTTCAACACTTAAAAGAATCAAGACTTTTTGCGAAATGCTATGGGTAATGATCATTTAAACGCGTTGGCGATGATGTGTATTAATAAAAATGTGGTGTGAGATATTTACAATTTTAACGAAAAAGTTTTGAAAAAGTTTATATCAATGAAAGGTAGAAGAGTGGAATTCACTTTCAAGAAATGATTGAATTTAATCATTTTGCATCTATTTTAGGTAAGATTTCTCACTATTAAGTTATTTTTTAAGAAATGCGCCCCCCCCCCCCCAGATTGAAACGGCACGAGCCGCCACTGATATCTAGGCACAATTTCAATAAAATACTTTGAAGGCAACAACAAGGAAAAAATGCACATTTCCTGCAAGTCATATTATAACTAACATAAAGAAGTCTTAACAGGAAATTTGCGTATCCTTTCCAGCGGCAAGTAATAACCGTACATAACAGTTCATAATACAGGGTGTCCTATAAAGTATGATATACTTGTCACTTTTTCTTTTCTAATCTGCTTCTTGCAATATGCTTAAATCTTACTATAAAATAAACATGTACTACATTTTTCTACAAATTAAATTGTGATTTATCCATACGATAAAGCGGCGTTGGTAATAATTTAAAACAGTATAACACCAAAGTCGTTATGACTGTCTTTCACATATTGCGCTTTCAAAAGAGAGTAGAATTGTGCAATTAGATAGTAGAGAATATCACTCAAATACCGTAACTTAAAGCATTAAGTAGCTAGATGTACAGTTCGAAGGTTATGCCCCCATCTTCAGTAGCACATGTTAAAAACTAAATAAAATACCTCTGTCACGAATCGTGATTGATATACAATTAAATAAATAAGTTAATATGACACAAGCATTTCAAAAATGCCATATAATATGACATATAAATCTTTTAAAACAATATAAATTAATAATTAACGAAACTAACAATAAATATTGGTTTGTCAAACCTAAAATAACCAATAGATAATAAAATAAATTTATTATTAATTTAAATAGACAAGATGAAATTGGGCCTGAATCTAAATTTATTAAATTTGATTTAGATTTATGCATGTATATACTTTCTTAATCATTTAACTTGGAATAATCCAAAACACTTTTAAGTCATTTAAGTGAACTAATTTGAATAGGATGACCTGAGTTAGTTAAAAATATGCTCGGCCACAGCACTTTTACCTTTTCTATTTAATCTGGAATGAGCTAAATGCTCCGTAGTAAATCTAGTTTCAATTGGTCTACGTGTTTGTTTTCTATATATACTTTAGGACAAATAGAACAGGATATTAAAAAAAAAACTGATTTTTTATTAAAATCAATCAAATCTTTGGGATTTCCTAGAAAATTAGCAAGACTATTAAAACTATTATATGTAATAAACTATTGGTTGAATAAATCCTTACAGGTTTTTTTTTATATTATGTAAATTTTCGACTAGTTTCGGCTTTTGGCCATCATCTGGTAAAAAAAGTGTCAGATATTACTTTAAGGACAACATGAAACAGAAAAAGCGTAGTTTTTATAAAATCTTCGTTGCAAAATCAGGAGATAATATAAACTAATCAAGTTATCCAAATGTTAATACGAAGCACTAATTACAATTGTATTGATAATCGTTGAAAAAAAGTTGTGTGTTGATCAAATGTACTGTGACATCTTACCTCATCAGAATATTTCTAATCGTAACCGGAAGCGTGAAGAGATGACGGCAGAGCGAAGCTGCTCCTCCAGTTCGGTTACGGGATAAACGGGAACAATAAGTATATACTATATACGGGTACAGTGCCATGTAATACAAAGAGCTACGCCAAAGCACCGTGAGTTCAAGGAGCAGATATTGAGGGTAACTGCGGAGTTTTGGGGTGGGTGTTGGGGCGTGCCACAAGAGAGTAATTGAATTCTCGCACTGTGTATATAAGAGAAGAAGGTTCATATGATGGATTTTAAAATATCTCTGAAGATATACTTGCAGATGCTATTCATATATCGATAATATCGCAATTTTCAATTGACAATTCATTTACTTTTCAATATGCGAGTAGAAAATTTCTTTATCCGACTGATTTTCTACATAAGTTTTAAATTATTTTTCTAAACTCTACTTTACAATCTCCTTTAATTTTCTCCGTAATCGTAATAAACAAATAAAAAATAGTTAATACCACCAAAATAATTGCATAATTTCAAAATGTTTGAGTTGTGATTTTCATTTCATAATAATTATGATTCGCGTTGTAGTTATTGTTAAAATTTGGTACAATGTTTCTATAAATAGGTCTCCCTTGTATATTTTAGGTAAGCTATTAGGATCTTACCCCTAGGGTTAGCTTGAACTAGGATACCTTCTGAAGGAACAGGAAGCGGACCTAAAATAGCAGTAATATGTTCCGTTTAATAAACATGGCGCAAACACAATATATAGAGAATAAGCGCTACTCTATTTATGTTGATTATATTAGCGGAAGTTTATACAGGGTACCACAGTAATCTTATACGAGTCGTTGGAATTTTTTTAATTGAAATCGTTTCATGTTGTTGCAAAAATCGTGTATTTTTTAATTATTTGTTGCACGCTTGAAAAAGATTTTTTCCTATATTCCTGACTATCAAATTTTAGACTATCAAAATCACCCCTGTATTCTATAATATTTTTTCATTCAAATAGATTTTATTTAAAATATGCTGAGGGTGAAGTAGAAATCCCAGAAACAAGAATTTGTAATTTGTCCTCTGTATTAAATACATAATAATAGGATAACGTGTAAACCTCGTCGGCATTCAAGTGGAAAATATTTTTGAAAATACAATTTTCAGGTGGATGGTGCCCTCTTGTGCCAAGTATATGTGCAACTGTAAACGGGCGAATACAAAACAAACCCTCGCACACAAAGGGGTCGTGTTAATTATATCCTTTTAACATAATTTCATTGTGCGCACAAAATACCACAAGTATATGTTTATTTCTGTGGAAATGCTTCTAAAGCCTGCTCCAAAAACAGTTTAAGCTTTCAAATTAAACCACAAAACATATTTTTTTATATATTTGATTTATTCAATTATATTAGGGTGATAAATATTTGTATGCACAAATCGTCTTGCACTTTGTTTTGTCTTGATTTTTTGCGATTCTTATTTCATTCCTTTAATAAAACAATGAATTATCTTCTAATGGTTACCTGCGAACTTTCTTTAAACTAATTTTAAACTAATTCGACACATAATATTTTACAGATACTTTAATTATGGATGTAAACTTATTTTATATGATGGACTTTAGAATATCATTACATTTTGAAATGGTACATAACAATGTTCGTATTACCGGTTCCCTTTTGTTCTAATTAATTATTTTGTATTTACCTGTATAGTTTAATTAAACGCTAATTTGGCAACTAGCGTAAACTATGTGAATAAATGCAGACACATACCTTCGCTGTTATAATTTGATATAAATATTTTTTATTTCATATAAATCGAAGATATTGTTAAAGATTATTTATAGATTAGAAAATAAAGTAGAAGAAAGGCTAGGAGAAGATCAGTTTGGTTTTAGGAAAAACAGAGGGACGAGGGAGGCGATTCTAGCACTAAGAACGGTAGTAGAAAAAAGAAAGAGGGTAGGAAAGGTAACTTGCATAGCTTTTGTAGATTTAGAAAAGGCATTTGATAATGTAGATAGGGATATAATGTTTACAATTTTAAAAGAAACGGGTATAGATTATAAGGATTAGTTAGAGAGTCCGCAATCCTAAAGATTGGTTGGAAACAGCACGCCATGCCGATCTATCCTGAGCTAATCCCTTCATCTCCCTATAGCTATTCATCTCAACGTCTTCAACTATCTGACTCACATACTCCAATCTAGGCCTACCTACCCCTCTCTTTCCCTCCACTCTACCTTCTATGATCAATTGCATAATCCCCCCATGCCTAAGAATATGCCCTACTAATCTGTCTCTCCTACGTTGTAACACTCTCCAAATACTTCTCTTCTCCCCTACTAACTCTAGTACAGCTTCATTTGTTACTTTATCTTCCCAACCAATCCTCATCATCCTCCTATAACACCACATTTCAAGTGCTTCTAATCTACGCTTCTCTTCCTTTCCTATAGTCCACGCCTCACACCCGTACAGTGCTACACTCCAAACATATACCTTCAGTAATCTTTTTCTAATACCCAAGTCAATATTTGATGTTAAAATCTGTTCTTTTTCTACGAATGCCTTCCTACCCTGTGCTATCCTACACTTTATATCTACCTTGCTTCGATTATCTTTTGTGATTCTACTGCCTAAATAACAAAAATCTGACACTTCTTCGATTCTATTATCTCCTATTGTGATCCTCATTTTTCTACTGCATTCCTTTTTGTCACACCTCATCACTTTGGTTTTACCTATATTTATTTTCATGTTAAAATCCCTAGTCAATACTGCCTGCATACCATTCAATACCCTTTCTAATTTCTTTTCGCTTTCTTCCAATATAGCTATATCGTCGGCGAATCTCAGCATATATATTTTCTCTCCCTGTACATTCACATCTACACTATACTCTTCTTTTACTTTGTTTATTGCATCTTCTATATATAGATTAAATAATAATATTTTTTTATTTTAGATTATAAGGATAGGAGAATAATTTTTAATTTATATAAACACCAAACTGCCTTAGTTAGAATTGAGGGGGAAGAAGAGGTAGCAAAAATAGGGAAGGGAGTTCGGCAGGGATGTACACTTTCACCGTTATTATTTAATCTATATATAGAAGATGCAATAAACAAAGTAAAAGAAGAGTATAGTGTAGGTGTGAATGTACAGGGAGAGAAAATATATATGTTGAGATTCGCCGACGATATAGCTATATTGGAAGAAAGCGAAAAGAATTTAGAAAGGGTATTGAATGGTATGCAGGCAGTATTGACTAGGGATCTTAACATGAAAATAAATATAGGTAAAACTAAAGTGATGAGGTGTGACAAAAAGGAATGCAGTAGAAAAATGAGGATCACAATAGGAGATAATAGAATCGAAGAAGTGTCAGATTTTTGTTATTTAGGCAGTAGAATCACAAAAGATAATCGAAGCAAGGTAGACATAAAGTGTAGGTAAGCACAGGGTAGGAAGGCATTGGTAGAAAAAGAACAGATTTTAAGATCAAATATTGACTTGGGTATTAGAAAAAGATTACTGAAGGTATATGTTTGGAGTGTAGCACTGTACGGGTGTGAGGCGTGGACTATAGGAAAGGAAGAGAAGCGTAGATTACAAGCATTCGAAATGTGGTGTTATAGGAGGATGATGAGGATTGGTTGGGAAGATAAAGTAACAAATGAAGCTGTACTAGAGTTAGTAGGGGAGAAGAGAAGTATTTGGAGAGTGTTACAGCGTAGGAGAGACAGATTAGTAGGGCATATTCTTAGGCATGGGGGGATTATGCAATTGATCATAGAAGGTAGAGTGGAGGGAAAGAGAGGGGTAGGTAGGCCTAGATTGGAGTATGTGAGTCAGATAGTTGAAGACGTTGAGATGAATAGCTATAGGGAGATGAAGGGATTAGCTCAGGATAGATCGGCATGGCGTGCTGTTTCCAACCAATCTTTAGGATTGCGGACTCTTTAACTAACTAAAGATTTGTATTGCTTAATATAAATCATATAATATTGACTAATTTTTATCCCATTACCAGGAATGATATTCTATAAAATGTATAAAATGCAATTATAATAATTCTATTTTTCGTAATCACTTTTTTTTTTAACTTGCTACGCAATGGAAGAAAGTTTTGAAACATACATTTTCTGCGTTAGAGGATTTGCGTGCTAATTTACGAATTTTATATTTTAATCCTTAATCAGCTTATCTGACATTAAATCTTGTAATATTCATATAAGGATAAGTAAAAGACTTACGCCCGTTTTCATAATAACTCCTTTAAAGGCATCACGTAAAGTTACTTTAACACTTTTAAGGCACTTTAAAGTGAATGCTTTTCATAATGATGGTTCTTAGTTGCTTTACTAAAAGGCACTATTTTTGCGATTGGTTAAACTGTACCCAAAGTGATATGTTCACTGTGATGAATTATTTTAAGCAAAAATTGGAAAATTTAAAAAACAAGGATCATTTGAAGCTGTAGATACACGAAAAAGAAATGTTATTTTTTTTGCAAATGAAGCTGAAAATAGAAAATCATTTCTTACTGGAGAATAATGAAAATACATGATTCATAACAATGTCTGTTTATTTTATTTAAAGTTGTGTTGGATTTAGACAGACCATTTTAGCTGGGGAATGCGATTTGTAGAGGGGCAGTTAAAGATGTAAGAATAGACAAGAGTAGGGGGGGTAGGTAGGTAGAAAGGCTTTTCGGAGTATAATCGGTAAAAGTCCAAAAGTGTAGGGTATAAAGACGGACACAATAGTTATAGAGAAGACGGGTCATTCTGGCAAGTGTTGGTTGAGGTTTAGTGTTGGGAATGATAAATAAATGAATAAGATATAAGGATAAGATAAGTAAGAGGAATTTACGCTAAAGGCCGACAAAGGACAAATAGATTCGAATATTAAGAAGAAAGTAGGTATTAACAATAATACATATTGAAATATGGGCAAATTACGACATGATGAATGTACAGGGTATTACACTGGAGGTAAATGGCGATTTGGAAATATTCATTATCATTAATGAAAAATTAAAACATCTGAACAGCGACTTGATCTGAACTCGATTTGTATCAGGAAGTTGACAAATACGTACAAATTTGGTGGTAGAAGTACAATGATAGGTTATGTTGCGTTAAAGTATCCTTTAACCGGTTAAGGACCGAGTTATTCTAGAAAATTCTGTCAAAAAATCCCAAGTATTTTTTTTATTGACTTTGATATATTTCAACATGCTTAAAATGAAAATGTGATGGTAAAAATTTTATAATTAAAACAAAAAACACATTCCAAAATTTTCGAGAATCCTTCAACCAAGTTAACTCGTTTCTGGTAAAAAGGGTCATTTTGGCGAAAGAAAATAATTATTTTAGCTAAATGAGGTTAGGACTTTATTCAGCTGTGTGATAAATACGGACACATGGTACAATACAAAGAGGTACGTTATAATCTTTACAATAGTATCTAACCTCTCTGCGTACTTTCTTTCGATGGTCGTGTCAGTCTTATGCGCACAGCAAACGCATTGCCTTGTCCGATTTTGTTTCTTCGAAGTTGCAGGAACGGAATTGTGGAAAATGTCGCCCAGTAAGTCGTTGCCAAATTGCTTGGTCTTCCGGTTCTTGGAGCACCGGAAGTATCGTGATATTGCTCAATCATCAATAATCAATAAAAAAAAAAGCTGCAATACAGTCACTTTATTATAAAGTGACTTTAAAGTGTTAAAGTCGTATTATGAAATACCTAGTCATACTTAAAGCTGTAAAGATTCACTAAAGTCGATTATGAAAACGGGCGTTAGACTTCAATTAATATCTACTTCATCTTCTTAAAAGAAGAAATATTTTAGTAGGATTTTTTATATTTCGGTAATAATGATTTTGAACGCGTTTAAAAATATAATACGAACTTTGAAACAAAATATAAAAGCAAATAATAAAATTTTGTATCGTTATGGTGCTTACGATTGTTGGTTATATCGGTCAATTTTAAGCTCTGATTTTTGGGGGGCAATTTTCATATGTAGTCCAATTATACATTTTTTTTTTAACATTCTGATGCAAATTAAATCGAAGCTATACATCTTTTTTTTTTTAAGTGGCGGGCCAGTAACATCCACTACTGCGCATAAGGGCTGCACTTATACAAATACATATACTTATATACACAAGGTACTCAGCCACACCTAGTTTTTCTATTGACAATACACAAGCGTACCCACAGCACAGATTCAATATGCCGTACGACTGACGCCATACTATTTTGAATAGCACTGCTCTGTACTGTATTGGTCAAGCCATTATACTTGATTTATTGAAACTTGTGTCATTTTGCGCCACTTTCAATAAAACGTTGTATATATAGCGGTATAAACCGTTTTAAGTCACTTTTATATTTTTCACGTCGAAATATAATGAGTATATTTTCTAGATGAGTAGTATTTAAAAAGTATACAGTCCTTTGATCAGCTTGAAAAAATAAGCAACGAATTTCAGTGATTGAAGAAATAAAATGTTATTTTTCTAATATCGGTTTGATTCAAATGCGTATATAAGATTGAAGATTGCAATATATTAAAGAAATCAATAAGGAAATATTGTTTAAAACTGTTTTCCTTCCATCTGGCATACCTTTAAAGCATCGGATATAATACGATACGCAAACACACAACATATAATACGTGCATTACCCAAATCGCTCTATTACAATTTAATACCCAATCTTGTTGTCGCCCCCCGACATAACTATAATATTCCGTACAGCATAATAACCAAGAATAATTTATGCAAAGCGAGGGGACGCCCATATTTGGTATCTAATTCCCTTTTCTCTGCCCATGCGTACGACTATTTCGCACTCAAATAAATGATCAGATTTACAATTGCAGTATATCCACGTGATTTTATTGGATTATTGGATATAGGGCTTAATTTGACCGCACAGTTCGACCAAATGATTCCATTATTTTGATTAAGTCAAAGAATTTAAAGTTTTCAAGAACTTGGAAAAACGGTCTTAGATTAACCATTAAGGAGAATATACTTAAACATCTTGCGTATAATAAAATGATACATTTGGTAAAGACTTGTGTCCTTATAATACAAAAAGGTGTATTTAGGGATGTACAATAAATAATATATATAACTAAAATTTGACTGATTTCGCGACTTTTCAAAATAAACCACTTTCCGAAAGCAAAATTCTAAATATAATACGAAATGAGGAGTATATTAAAAAATAAACCGATTTAACAAAATACGCTAGTAAATATAAATTATTTTACTCATGCCAATAATCATAACAAATATTTACAATAATCATATATCCATGAACCAAATATATATATGCACAACATAGATAAGTATTTATTGCTTAATTTTCTACAATTTTGCAACCATATTTGTAAAAGTTAGTTAGTTAAAGATTCCGCAATCCTAAAGATTGGTTGGAAACAGCACGCCATGCCGATCTATCCTGAGCTAATCCCTTCATCTCCCTATAGCTATTCATCTCAACGTCTTCAACTATCTGACTCACATACTCCAATCTAGGCCTACCTACCCCTCTCTTTCCCTCCACTCTACCTTCTATGATCAATTGCATAATCCCCCCATGCCTAAGAATATGCCCTACTAATCTGTCTCTCCTACGCTGTAACACTCTCCAGATACTTCTCTTCTCCCCTACTAACTCTAGTACAGCTTCATTTGTTACTTTATCTTCCCAACCAATCCTCATCATCCTCCTATAACACCACATTTCAAGTGCTTCTAATCTACGCTTCTCTTCCTTTCCTATAGTCCACGCCTCACACCCGTACAGTGCTACACTCCAAACATATACCTTCAGTAATCTTTTTCTAATACCCAAGTCAATATTTGATCTTAAAATCTGTTCTTTTTCTACGAATGCCTTCCTACCCTATGCTATCCTACATTTTATATCTACCTTGCTTCGATTATCTTTTGTGATTCTACTGCCTAAATAACAAAAATCTGACACTTCTTCGATTCTATTATCTCCTATTGAGATCCTCATTTTTCTACTGCATTCCTTTTTGTCACACCTCATCACTTTAGTTTTACCTATATTTATTTTCATGTTAAAATCCCTAGTCAATACTGCCTGCATACCATTCAATACCCTTTCTAAATTCTTTTCGCTTTCTTCCAATATAGCTATATCGTCGGCGAATCTCAACATATATATTTTCTCTCCCTGTACATTCACACCTACACTATACTCTTCTTTTACTTTGTTTATTGCATCTTCTATATATAGATTAAATAATAACGGTGAGAGTGTACATCCCTGCCGAACTCCCTTCCCTATTTTTGCTACCTCTTCTTCCCCCTCAATTCTAACTAAGGCAGTTTGGTGTTTATATAAATTAAAAATTATTCTCCTATCCTTATAATCTATACCCGTTTCTTTTAAAATTCTAAACATTATGTCCCAATCTACATTATCAAATGCCTTTTCTAAGTCTACAAAAGCTATGCAAGTTACCTTTCCTACCCTCTTTCTTTTTTCTACTACCGTTCTTAGTGCTAGAATCGCCTCTCTCGTCCCTCTGTTTTTCCTAAAACCAAACTGATCTTCTCCTAGCCTTTCCTCTACTTTATTTTCTAATCTCCTATAAATAATCTTTAACAATATCTTCGATGCATAAAAGTAAAAATTGTAAAAGTATAAACTTATAAAATTAAAGTCATATTACACTTATTAAAATCATCTACCGCATAAAACGCATTCTTTATAAGAAAATGAGACAGTTTTATCTTTAACATATTCTTTGAGAGATATACATATATCTGTAATAAGATAATATACTTGAGTATATCAATATTTCTACCAACCGAACAAAACTATGAAAATTTTACCTTACTGCTTTTTATGTTCCTCCATATGATAATGTCACCGTTGCGTCAACTGCGTGTCCTTTTGGCATGTATGTATCTAACAATAATGATATTTATGTATGCAAGTAGCGACAGAAACGTGGTTGCAGACCAAATGTTAAGACATTGTAATTAATGCATTATAATGGATCAGTAACGATTGCGAACACTTCTGTTGGTGATGGTGCATGAGGATCTCTGCTGGACCAGTTTGAGTGATGATAGAATTAGCAGTAATCTAATATATGTTATACGGGAAGAGAGAAATAGGATAAATGATCCTTTGTTATACTAAGTAAATTGTAGTCCAGTATACTTGTTGATAACAAAATGTAGGAGATAGTAGTTTTTATTATTTGCTCTTAGTAAAGTTGTGGAGAACATTTAAATATATCTTGAATAAATGATCAGGTTCATTCTTCTTTTAAAATCTCTTTAAAATCTATTGAAATTCGTCGTGTTCTCATCAAAAGCTTAAATTTGTTGACAAATTCCGTCTAAAAGGTAGACTAAAAATCAATGATTCTCAAAATAATTTCGATCTGTAGTGAAATGTTTTCTTAGATGTTTGATCGTTTTTTTTTTTGTAAAAAATAGTAGCCCGCATCACAATGTAACGAATTATTCACAATATTTCTTAGCAAATGTCTTCTATGAACCCGTTTATCATTTAAAATAGTTTACACATAAATATATTTAATTTTTTATCAAATTATATATCTTCAATTTATAGTATTTCGTATAGGCTATTTTTTCTAAACCGCCCCTTCTACTGCGCATTACAAATTAAGACTAGTTCATGCATAAGACCAATGATAACAAAAAAAAATGAAAATATACTGGCCGCTTCAACACCCCGAAACCGTATGCTCGCCACTGCATTTTTGTCATTTGGAGGTGTGGTCAAAATTGCTGCAATGTTGTCATATCGACAGCCTACAAATACAGAGAGTATTATATTAGCATAATTGATCAAAACAAATAATAAATAACTGAAAACTTTTTACTAAATAGTGGACTTTAATCGAAGCCACATTAAATATTCTCAATCTGAATTTTGCTATGCAGTTTATAATTTGTGCACTTTGTACTGAAGTTTTTTTATTCATATATGGCAACAATGGTATTGGAAGCTCAACCCTTATGCGCAGTAGAGGATGAATTAGGTCCGCCAACATATAAAAAATGACTTATACGTTAGATTTAAGATTTCTAGAAAACAACAATTTAATTATTGCTTAGGCTCATCGCCATTTTTGGCTTGTCCCTTTAAGTTTTTATTTTCATTATTAGTCGCCATAAACACGCAAATATTTGCGACCAGAGCAAGCTTATCACACAGCATATTCCATTTCGGGATGGCTTATCAATTTGCTCATTATTTAAACATTGCATTTTTTATTACTGTCGTATAATGCTCTTCTACGCGACTGCATATATCTGAAAGTTAAGGGCACACCAAATGGTGTGTAAATAATTTTACTACGTCATAAACAGGAACCAATCACATTGAAGGCACTATTCTCCTCTGCTTTCATCAGCGAAGAAGTCACAAGGCTCGGACAAAGTATAAATTGATGCGTTGGATATCTAGCTGAAGGTTCATTTATGTAGCCCATATATAAATAATTTCATTTTCGATATTAACCATTTTCAGTGGTCATGTTTAATTAACAATCGGACATTGATAATGAAGATTTTAACGTCTCATTGTCCTTATCGTAAATTGTAATAGTTTCGCGTAAGGAACGAAGGTCGGTCATATTATTTTACATTATTAATATAAATATGTTTGACGATGGTTTATCATTGATTTTTTAATCGTAATTTATATTTAAATTGATCCACGTCAAATGTGAACGAAAAAAACGCTTCATTAACTTTTAAGAACATCTCAAAAGAAAGTAATTAGAAAAACAAACGCACTTCTTTCTAAAAGTGATTATATTACTTTTACCGCTTGTGTCGAATAATTACGGTGTATTATGAAGGAAGATAAAATCACAGATAAATATTATATGAAGTGAACGCGAGATGTTGAAACGAACGAGTGTTTTCCATTTGCATTGTTCCCAGAAGCTCATTCTCTTAAGATATTAGGAAACAATACAATCGCATTAAATATGCAGTGTTATGGAACCACAAGAAATTGCATCAATGTGCGTTACCAAATTTACTTACGAGGACTTTTTCCGATTACGTTATTTATTTAGTGGAGTCAAATATGATCCAACAATGATAACCAAATCAAAACGTAATTTATATAATTTTTATTTAGATATTCATAAAATCTATTATTTGTTTTGTGGAATAATATTTATACAATAATTGTTCCTTTCGTCATTTTTTACTTTTATATCCGTATAAAATCTTTTTACGGCATAACATTTAAAGTTAACTTTATAAAACGCAGATTACAGCGCTACATATCGACGAAGCAAATGTCAGTTTAAACACGTTCCAGATATAAATTACCTGGATTACCAGGAATTTTCCAGTTATAGATAGCACTTGGAGAAATTATCAGCTCATGGAAAAGAAGCACATGCTGATTTATCCAAAACTCTCTTACAATGAAATTTATGTCCGTTTTTTTTTTTTAGTAATAGCAAGTTTTAAAGATGTCTTTACCGCAGCAAAAATGCATTTTTTAATTTTTATTATATCTTCCCCTGTTCTAATATTAATATTACAAGACAAAAGTTTCTCATTCAGCTAGTTACTTATAACATAATATTCTTTTATTACACTTTACAACTTTTTGCAAATAATTCCTCGAGAATTTTCAGTGTGAATATTTAAAGTAAACACAATCGTCCTCTGTGCCTCCTTAAGACTTTCCACTATATAAAACTCAATGTAAAAGTGTAATTCCTTTTATATTAGATCGGTATATATTTTTATAAAATGCTATTGTACTAGGCTATTATCCTGTACGTGTTTATTTTGTATTTAAACTTTTAATATAAGAAATACTGTTAATTACAACAATCTTATTTACGCATTATAATTTAAAGAATTTTTTTCTAAATGAATTAGATTTTTATGAAAAATATATGCTGATTGGACAATGTCATTCATAATGCTAACAACAATGGAAAATTTTCATTTAAAGTACAATTTTATTAACAAAAATAAATAAAAAAGGGTTTAAAATATCTTTTTTTTTTACAAACTTTAGTCTATTACATTGCAGTTTATCTCGGCATTATTTTATATATGTATAAAACGAATGTGTAATTAAAGTTACATTCTTTGGTGAAAATTTTAAATTGTAATTTTTGGTTAACGTTGCTGTGCCATGGTTGTCGGTACTGAAGAGTCGTGGTTAGTGAAGTGAACCTCTTCACTGTGAAGAGACTCCTGCGTACTTGAATCGATTAAATAATTCACGGCCCTATTCTAAATCAAATACGCGCTTTTGTTGTTAATGGTGTGAACGATATATTTGTATATTTATAAAAATAATTAACTAAAGCAAATACAAAAGTGCTCTACAAATATAATGTACGGCACTTTCAATATAAATGAATATGTGAATATTTTCTCCATTTTCCAATTTTACAGTTTAATAGTTTTGACGCTAATATTTATTTGTATATTTTTATACCAATTACGAAAAAAGGTTGAAAGAATGTAAATTTTGTGTATGATGCACTAGTGGGTGCATTTCTATTTGTCGATGGCTCGCTCAGCTGTATCCGATTCATTTCGTTGATCTTTCACACCGCGTGTATCTTCACGTGTAGACTTCAGTGGCATTCAAATTCTCTATACCACTCACTTAACGACGGTATCGATTCATCCAGTGTATTTGAGGTCGTTGGAAGGTTATGTTGTCCATCGTGTTTCTTTAACGCCATTTGCCTGGCTCGATACTCTCTACTTCTATCCAAGGTACTTGTTGGCACTTTTCTTGGTGGTTTATTCGTTTTCTTCCGTTCTCTAAAGGCTCGCACTCTGTCTGTACTTGTCTTTTTCTCCATTTCACTTTTCACACAATGGACATTGTTAGCTAAAAGATTAAGCTGTATTTGTGTAATATATAATAAAATACGCAAGCGTCTACTGGTTACCTTATGCTACGTACACACGCGGCGCATGCGTGTAGCGTGTTTTACTTTACGTGACGTCAAGGCCAATTTGCCCTACCGTGCCTATAGAAGTTTCACTTCAAAAAAATCGTCTAACCCTCTTTTCCATAACAAAAATGTGCAAATATAAATTACACAATCGCTATTTAGTAGTATTATATATATATATATTAACTCCGTGTCTGAGTTTGATGTTACAATCGCCGCACCCTGTATATGCCTATTAATTTAAATATTTAATCCGGTCAATTTTTTGCAAAAATATATGTTAACTAATAGTTTAAAATATTCGCAATTGTTACAAGACTACTATTTTGTAATAAATTAAAAAAATTGAAGAATTGTAAATAAACTTTGATTTAATCTATAGTCAATATGACAAATACAACATATGTCCACATTTTGTAGCTTTTCTTAAATTTGTAAATTAACTTGCAGTATAATTCTAAAGCTACAATATTTCTAATACTCGCTATCTTTAATTACAACATTTTACTCTTTATATGCATCTACCTATCAACATGCCTCTAGTTCTTGATCGCACTCTACAAAGAATATAGTATACAGTGGCGGTTCCTTATGCAGGCCGTAGGGCCGCGCGCCCCTCCTGAACATTGAGCGCATCACCGTACATAAAAGATAAAGCTTGCGCCGCGATAACAATCAACACAACGTTCGTTGTGGCGTTCGTTGTGGTATCCGTTGCAAGTCACAGCAGCGACCGATGCTGTATATATCTGTATCTATCGTTCGCATGGTATATATATATTGCTACTATACTAACTATACGAATTATATATATACTAACGTACTGGGTGCCGCTGCGTGATCAGCGCCACCCAGTACAGGTTAAATGAATATACACTCATCTCACTCTATTGCAAGCAATCGGTGAGAGCGACCGTATGCCGTATGTGTCCTATTTCTTCGGTTCGATCATTGCTTCATTGTCTAATATATGTCACAGATTCCCAGCGGCTATCCATTGCCAGTACAGTTAAATACATATATACAGTACATATACAATGAGATGAGTGTATCATAGAGTGCAGGCGACCGATCTATTGGATGTCGCGCTTCTTTAACGGCTTAGAGAAGTTCAAAGAGAAGAGAGAGTAGTATATATATATATACAAAGAGTATATATATGTGTATATAAATTGATATAGAATAGCCAGATTAGACAGTATCATTTGTTCTGTGTATGTATGATATGTACGTATGTACGATTTTGCCACTTGTTTCTCCAAGAATATATTTAATAGAAATAATTTAATAAAAATGAATAGTGTTAGTTCTTTATTGAAAATAGAGTTTTGTAGACTTTCTCTTGTGGACAAAGCACAAATTAAAGAATTAGGTAGGCCATTGCCTGATTTAAATTGATCGCAAACTTGTGCAAGGAGTGCACAAAACCGGACAAGAGACATTTACAAAAAAAATTATAACACAGATGAAAGACAGATTCTCATAACGTGGCCATCTACAAGCCGCTGAGTTATTTAACACGAAATCGATGCCAACATTTTCTAAACAACTTCCAGTGGACCTTTTGGAAACCGTGTGTCATGCATATCCATTTTTGAATACAACCAGATTAAAAAGAGATTTAGAAATCATTTACTCGCGTCCGGATTTTTATCAAATAATTGGAGCCACAAATTTTCTTTCATTATTACTACAAAATAATCTCAGTGAAACTTTCCCGGAAACTATAAAAATACTTCAAATTATTTTAACAACCCCGATGACCACTGCTGAATCAGAGCGTTATTTTTCAACACTTAAAAGAACTTGCGAAATGCTATGGGTAATGATCGTTTAAACGCGTTGGCGATGATGTGTGTTAATAAAAATGTGGTGCGAGATATTTACAATTTTAACGAAAAAGTTTTGGAAACGTTTATATCAATGAAAGATAAAATAGCGCAATACCACTTTCAAGAAATGATTGAATTTAGTCATTTAGCATCCATTTTAGGTAAGATTTCTCACTATTATGTTATTTCTTAAGAAATGCGCCCCCCAGATTGAAATGGCACGAGCCGCCACTGATAGTATATTGCAATTAGAATCATATCAGTTGGCGTGCATAACTATATACGTACATACAAAGTTGGAAACGTATTATCTACGGCGATTATTGCTCCGTTCTTATTACCAGTTGGGCAATTAATCAAACAATAAAATAACTACTGGACTCTATACACGGTGATCCTACTTTATATCGTTGATTATCATTTATGGCAACAACCATAAGACATGAAATGGATTAAATTTCTTAAAGGTCGGGATATGTTTACATTTATTTATGTACGTTTATCAAATTATAAAATCTTGCAGATGGTATTTTTATAATGCTAGTTTTAATAAGCGTGACATCGTAATGAGCAGAATTCCAACGCTGCCACCCTGTATATTAGACGAGCGAAAACTGCAAACATTTTTATTACACATTTAATTCTTGTAATAAATTACTTTTACCAAGTATCTCTGGTAGGGACCCCAATGGATGTTTTTATATCTCTTGTTCTCTGTTGAAGATACAGATCACCGTATATAACTGAAGTATAATCAGTGGCACAAACATTCTGGCAAACGCCAGAAATAATTATGATACACATAAAAAATTGGCCGTATTGTATTTTACGCATGTATTCATTCGATGTTCCAGTTAAAATGATTAACACTGCGCATTTCGGTATATTTTGACATCGCTCATACCATATGTCATGGTGTAAATATAACTGTCAAAGCTGCCAAATATTTACGATAGGTTGATGTTTATAGTGTTTGTAGATGGCGATAGACTATGAAACAGCGTTAACGCGTGGCGTATTTTACGATTCATGCTTCCTCTGCAGTGCAATTCGCATCAAAAACTGTATATATCGTCAGCCCAATGAACCGTGCAGTTGGATCCCATATGATAGATCACTTTCGCTCAATAAATCCCGCCACGCACCCTCCAAATAATTTTTGCATTGTTTGCTTCCGGTATACACACTATCCATGCTACGAGATATTGATGTATCGCTGCTTCCATTGCAATGGAAAAAGAAACAAACCGGTTTTCACGAAAAATTTGCCCTGTTACAGTTTTAGAAATATATATAAACTGCTATGAGATCTTGCTATAATAAACTTGCTATCGTTTCAAGACAACTCCACCTTGTCTCTAAATATATTGTATATATTTTTGCAAAATTATATTGCACCCTCTTTTAGCGTTTGTTTTTCAAAATTTTTAAATAATTTTTACTATTATGTGTGGTATTTTCGAATATGTTAAAAATGCTTCTTCGTATTATTTATTATATCCGTCATTTGCCTGCCAAGATATGCAAGAAACAATATTTCCATTTAAGGATATGATTCTGTTCTACAGTTGCAATATTGTACGAAGAGGCGCTGTTGACGCTTAGAGAATGTAGACTTGAAAATTGGATGTTAGTGGTGCGTTTCAAAGCTATGTTTGAACAGTGTTGCCTGAATTCTAATCAAATTCAAAATCTTATCATTTATTTGTATATATCGCTATTATTATATTTGTTAAGTTGCAATCAATTGAAACTACATAGACGTTTCTTCTTATATAGATTTCGGTTAATAATAATTTTGTCATTTTTCTGACGGTATATATAATTCCTAATCTGTTCAAAAGACTTAAATCTTAGAAATGTCAAATTAAATTTTAGATTACTCCTTTTTGAAATATGTAACTGCTTGTCGTTAGTGAACATTAATAACTGATCAAATTACGAATTTTTCGTCAACTCTCCCACTATTTGGTGCATCTTGGCATCACTGGCGAACTTACACATCACTCCCAGTATCACATTCCTACGTACAAACGGTACCAAACAAACGAAACAGCCCTATACAAAGTCCCATATAGTAGACAAGGAGTACTGCTCCTGCTGCTCCGGTTGTCATATATTGATCGGGATATAGTCGGGGCACAATGTACATTAGAGTAGAGTATGTTGCGGGATGCTGTGCGATGGTGCTGCCACACCGCCATCAGCGGCCGGTGGAAGAAGTGCGGTTATAATATACGCCCTACACCCTATAGCATTTTTTAAAAATAATTTCGATCTGCGCGTACATTTTTCCATTACATTTTTTGCAAATTGAATATTGATTTGTTTATTAGATAATTCATTTAAATTTCGAACGTTGATACATCGTAGAATGGATTGACTTAAGATACATATTCTCAGACATGGAGTTGAAGAAGGCAAAATAGAGAGAAAGACTACGGTTGAATGTACAAAAATAAAATTATTTCATCTGCCCCGCATTTATTAATTAATGTAAAGACATGCCTCTTTTTACCTTAATTGTGAAGGATTTATGCGAAAACTTACGTGAATTTTCCGTACTAATTTAAAACGTAAATAGTAACGATGCTGTAATAGCTTAGGGAAAATTTGAGAAATACTTAAGTAAATCAAATATTGCAATAATTCCTTTTTATAATATATTTTAATGTTTATTAATCTAATGCTTTTCTATTTTATGAGTTGTTTTCTTCCGTAATATATTTCTGAAATAAACATTTCTATAATTATGTACATAGCTATGTTTTTCAGTTTATCCAGCAGTTTGGTAAAAAATTGAAATACGTTCGTGTTATTTATACAGACTCCCTGGCGAATAAATCAACAAATAGGATATGTACACATACGTTATTAAATTCGATTTTTGTCCTTATTGTTAAGACGTCTAGACGAAAACAATTTTACTTTAACTGATGAGAAACTTCAGTCCAAATCTGAATCTACCGAGAATTAATCAATGCTCGCTCAATGAGTCTCTATAGTTCATTGAGCAATTGAAATACCTAAAATTATTCTGTACTTACATGTTTATGCATTATTTTTTTTAAATAATCACGAAAGTACAGCTCGTTTTTTTTTTAATTGGCGGAGAATGACAGAAGTATACGCAATATAAATCAAAACCGGCATAATGTCTTAACCAATTATGCTACGCTTCTGTCTTCTTCAAAGAACAAGTAGGTGTGTCTAGTGCAGAAAGTGTGCGTCCTAAGAAATGCAACGTTGACAAATCACCACGCACAGTTATAACCATTTTATGCAATTCGAATGAATTCTTGGAAATGAATACAAAAGTTATACTAGAATATAAGAAATGTTGATAAATACTTATTATATTTATGTCATAATTAATTTATACGATAGCTATAAAATAGTGACAAATTTAAATTCTTAGATAGACCTAGAGTACTTTTTGTTGTCTGGCACCACTGGTATTGTATAACCCCGATGAGTACAACCCTATGCGCAGACGACTACCAAAATTCATCGCCAATTAAAAAAAAAATGAGCTGTATATATAGAGGCTTTAATAAAGTTATAAGTTAGTACTCGCTAGAAGTTTATTATTTAATATACTAGTTAGTTAAAGAGTCCGCAATCCTAAAGATTGGTTGGAAACAGCACGCCATGCCGATCTATCCTGAGCTAATCCCTTCATCTCCCTATAGCTATTCATCTCAACGTCTTCAACTATCTGACTCACATACTCCAATCTAGGCCTACCTACCCCTCTCTTTCCCTCCACTCTACCTTCTATGATCAATTGCATAATCCCCCCATGCCTAAGAATATGCCCTACTAATCTGTCTCTCCTACGCTGTAACACTCTCCAGATACTTCTCTTCTCCCCTACTAACTCTAGTACAGCTTCATTTGTTACTTTATCTTCCCAACCAATCCTCATCATCCTCCTATAACACCACATTTCAAGTGCTTCTAATCTACGCTTCTCTTCCTTTCCTATAGTCCACGCCTCACACCCGTACAGTGCTACACTCCAAACATATACATTCAGTAATCTTTTTCTAATACCCAAGTCAATATTTGATCTTAAAATCTGTTCTTTTTCTACGAATGCCTTCCTACCCTGTGCTATCCTACACTTTATATCTACCTTGCTTCGATTATCTTTTGTGATTCTACTGCCTAAATAACAAAAATCTGACACTTCTTCGATTCTATTATCTCCTATTGTGATCCTCATTTTTCTACTGCATTCCTTTTTGTCACACCTCATCACTTTAGTTTTACCTATATTTATTTTCATGTTAAAATCCCTAGTCAATACTGCCTGCATACCAATCAATACCCTTTCTAAATTCTTTTCGCTTTCTTCCAATATAGCTATATCGTCGGCGAATCTCAGCATATATATTTTCTCTCCCTGTACATTCACACCTACACTATACTCTTCTTTTACTTTGTTTATTGCATCTTCTATATATAGATTAAATAATAACGGTGAAAGTGTACATCCCTGCCGAACTCCCTTCCCTATTTTTGCTACCTCTTCTTCCCCCTCAATTCTAACTAAGGCAGTTTGGTGTTTATATAAATTAAAAATTATTCTCCTATCCTTATAATCTATACCCGTTTCTTTTAAAATTCTAAACATTATGTCCCAATCTACATTATCAAATGCCTTTTCTAAATCTACAAAAGCTATGCAAGTTACCTTTCCTACCCTCTTTCTTTTTTCTACTACCGTTCTTAGTGCTAGAATCGCCTCTCTCGTCCCTCTGTTTTTCCTAAAACCAAACTGATCTTCTCCTAGCCTTTCCTCTACTTTATTTTCTAATCTCCTATAAATAATCTTTAACAATATCTTCGATGCATGTGATAGTAGGCTAATGGTCCTATAGTTCTCACACAAATTAGCTCCTATTTTCTTCGGCATTGTTACTATTCTACTACGCTGAAAATCCTGTGGTACTTCTCCCTTCTCATATATTTTACAAACTAACCTGTATAATCGCTCCTGCATTTTTTCCCCTGCGTGTTTTATTAATTCGGCTGGTATCATATCAATCCCCGCTGCTTTGTTATTCCGTAAATCATTTAATGCTCTATGAAACTCTGACCTAAGTATGCTAGGACCTAAGTCATCCTCATCTATCTGTTCCACACTTTCTAGCAGTTTTATTTCGAAATTTAATTTTTAGAACGTGCAAATGCAAGATGTATACTTCTTATGGCCATCCGAATTTTTGAAATCTACTTCTTTCTATTTACCATGACTAACAATAGCTTTTTGTTTACGATAAATTGTTTTCTACGTTTATAGTTAGATATTTTATATATATATATTTTTGTTTTGTTTAATATTCCCGGACGGGACAAAATTGACTTTGATTCCATCATCACGCCGTGCTCGCATTTCTTTTGTTATTTTTTCTATTCAATTTTATCTCGTGCCACGGCGGCTGTTGTTCTGGGCCACATACATATACAGTTGGAAAAAATACACTGTCGGTATTTTAAATGATTTTTTTCTTTTTCGGAGAGAGCAACAGTGGTATAGCAGAAGACAAGGAAGAGAGTCGACATCCTGGTACAGTTTGCTACATGCTGGATGCTTTCCAGAATTTATCACTTATTTACTTTAAGATATGGCCTCCGCCAGTTGAATTGGTTTCTGTATTTATTTTCGTTGCGCATCCACGAATGCAAAACAGGACCACGCCAGGACCCCCGTCGACCGATATCAACTTTAAAAGATAGAAATAAATATGGCTACATCTGTTTTGCAGCCGTTGCCATAAATTTTAATAACTAAAAGTATTTTTCTACACATTCAAATGCCCTTCTATGCTGATGAATGCTTTTTTCTTATACTTCACGTAAATTGGTATTAAAATAATATAAAATAATAGCATAATTCACTCAGAGTAAATTAACTTGTCTGTTAAAAACTATGGTATTTTTCATCAAACTATTTTTAATTGTGCAAAAAATAACGTTGCGCAAACAAAATTGTCAAATTTGTACCAAATCCGTGTTTAGAGCATTTACAATTTTTCTTTTTGATTTTCGTTAGGAACAAGTGTCAGTTCAACTCTAATTCAAACTATAGATGGCACATCCATCGAAAATCTTTCGCATTCGGGCCGCATTTCCTGCAAGTGCCACTTCTTCTTGCAACTACTTGTCTTTCTTTCTCCCAAGTCCCATTGCTTTACAACACACTCACTGCGGCATTGTCAAACGAAGACACACAGCCTTCTGTCTGTCGTTAATTAAAAACAAAACCCCGGAGTGCAGAAGAGTGTAAGATTCGGGGTTTTATAATACCGCCACTTAACAACCTCTGAAGCAAGTGAAGAAGACGTATTAAATTTTAGTAGCTGTAATTCTATAAGAAGTCATTGAGTGTATAAAATATAAATCATTCGTTTTTTCCTCGAATGGGTGTTTTCGAACATTTAATTTCAGACAATGTCTTTTTAAAATTGATTACAATTAGTTTAACTCACAAATTGTTTTTGTAATGTTAAATGTTGTTGTTTTGAATAGCTTTATGCAAAGTTAATTCGTTGGTCCATACTTCATTTCTAATATGAAATGGGTAAAGTTTGAGGATTTAAAAGGCCTTGAGTGGCGCGAGGACTCTTCATCAATATGCCGTTACTAAAATACCGCAAATTTAAGGAGGCGCCTTACGAAGGATATCCTCTAAATTATTGTGTTTCATTTTCTCAGGCGCTCCTCGAGCACATATGTATTTAATGTATGCAAATTAATGTTTTAAAATATATGTGCTACATTAACATCTAAAATAGATCAGTTTAATGTTGATTAAAACTAGTCTTTTAACAAATTTTTTAATATTTCCAATTCTACAATAACGTAATTTTTATGCAGCATTTCTTGAAGCTATAAATTAATATGCAAAAATGAATTTATTGCATAAGGTAAGAACACCGACATATTTCCAAATAAATTCAATGATTTTAAACACACAAAGTTTTCCCTTAAATTTTCTAAAATATAGCAAAATGTTTTCATTCCATATCGATGATGTATGAGAAAATCTAGTTAATTCTTCATCAAATTAGATTACTCATTTCCCCCGCATTTTATCTTTCACGTCGATAAAGCTGAATTACGAACAACTTTGGACATTTACGATTTACGCCCCTATAACCAGAGGGTTGTATATCGCAATAAACAGAATAATGTAAACATCGACAATCAGTGATAAATAACTTTCCCTAAATTTATACCAATGCCTCTAATACAAATTTACATAGTCACTTTAGTTCATTTGAATTTTTTTCTGGCACTTTGCAACTGTTGGAGTTACAGAAGAGACCATAAGTACACACTTACTACAAAGAATGAGTCACGAGGATTACAGAGGCGTGTTCTTGTTTCTATGGTATATGAGCTGATTAAGCTATTACCATGTTATATAATTTTTTTTCAATATTTTTGCAATAAACTAATATTTGTTGAACTCTGAGTTAATGCTTATCCAGGGAATTCCTTCATGGCAACATTCACAACGACCGTTTTTCTGAAAATTTTTGACAATTTTTTGGATTCGAACCCACAACCTCTCTGGTGCTAGTCCAACGACTGTACTACGCCACAGCAGTACCCGTGAGGCGTGTTCTTTTGATTATAATTTTTTCTTTTGTCGACTTAGTAATTATATTAATTTACTGCCTCGTACAGTAGGTCTGTATATTTTTTTAAATTACGTTATATTTTAGATTTATTTTATATGTTTAGTTTGAGTAAATTACTAGATAAAAATATACTGGACATGATGTTTATTTCAACTGGAATTAGTGATATTTACGTTAGATATAGTAGTAGGAAGACAGTTATGTATAAAAGCTGGTCAATATATTAAGAAATGAAGTTTAAATATTTTCTAATGAATTTTTTTTTGTAATTTGCAATAATGCATACATATTTTAAGTAAAACAAAAAAAAAACTTCCTCCCTATATACGAGATGGTGTATTAACGGTTGCCGAAGTAGGCACAGAATGGATTTGAACTCAAGTCTGGCCCCGATGAAGAAAAGCGTCATTTTTTCTAAACCGCTTTTTTCATCGACTATTTGTCACGCGGCCTCGTAAGGAATTTATCTTTGCCTTCCTCATTGAATTAAATAAACGGTCCTATCAATCATTTATAATACCATTTGTCTTAGCTTATGATGCGATGTATTAAGTGTATACTTGAATTGCAGAGAGAGTCATTTGCATCGAATTAAGTTCTTAGAAAAGATTACAGAAATTCGCTGGGGCTAAAATAGAACAGCCAATGGTAAAATATTTTCAATTTTGTAGAATAACAGCGTGATTTTCCCCGGTCCTTTATTTTAATTTATTTTAATCATTTTAATTCCTCAATAGAATCCTACAAGTTTTTCGTATTACTCTTATAATGGAGCAATATTTAATTTTAACACTTTCATGCTGTAATAATTTTTCGTGATAATACTTTACGCATAAAAATACGCACATATACACTTTATAATTAAATTAGGTAAGCAAAAGAACCGACCCTGTTTATTTGAATTACGAATAAACGCGAGTTTTAATCGCATGTGAAAATATTTGAATTAAAAACTTGTAATTAAACTTCCAAATTATTACACTGGATGAATTAATAATATATTTTCACTAAAATTTATATTACGTCAAACATCGATAATTTTAAATTTAATTTAATAACGTGCGCCTAGAATAATGTTTTACGATATAATGTAATAAATCAAATATCGAATTTGTATATGCTCCTATAAATCAAATGCTAATATAAAATATTCGCGAAAATGTAGTTTATTCGGTTCAAATTAGTTTTGCTAATTTTCAGCGAGTTTATGATAATAAATTGTAAATATTTGTTGAACGAAAGCTTTAGGATCGTGTTCATAATTATGCGTATGTACGCTACTGTAGATAAACAAAGATGGGAACGTAAAAAAATTAAAGTAACTATCTTATTGTATAATAAATACACAATTATAAAATTTGTAATTTTTAAATCGATGAAACAATTCGTTTACGTAGAAATTATAGTCAAATTAATTATTAAGAACCAAAATCGAATCATAAAATATAAAGAAACTGCGTTAAATTTAATCATTGGAGATTTGTATCGTTTTTTTTTGTCATTTCAAATGAACTTGATAAGTTCATCTCTATTATAGAATACAAAGAACATATGACATTCGTTTTGGTCAACCCAAAACACATTTGCTCGAAAGTATTTACAAACTAGTACTAGATGAATATGTTTAATAATACGTAGGATATAGGCCAAATAGGGAACATTTCGATTAAAACGCCGACAAATTTTTTAAAAATATAATCATAACTTATGAAAATACATAATTTTTAATCAATATCATTTATGTCGGAAAGTATAGAATCGTTTCTGAGAAGTACTGTTTTTTAAATTAATTTTGCAAGGATTTACGGCAGGATCATATATATATATATATAACACCGAAAAGAATAGATTTTAGAGTATATTTCAACGTAGGCATAAAAAAAGAATTATTTCATTTGTTACATTTAAATGAGCAAATATCAAATCTTCAATTAATAAAGAAAATATTTTTTTTTGGAATCCTCAATTATCAAATGTATAAAGTATTACAAGAGCTATCTGTATTTATTTTAGAAAATCTAAAAACAACTGTGTTAAAAAGCACGGATCGATTTTCATTTATGATATTTTCAATCATAACTTTGCCTCGACTATATTTTTACCGCTGATAAAACTATTAGTACTAATTATTCGTATTTTTTGTTTTCTATTCGGAGCTACCGCCTTTCAATTCGTCTAATAGACAATTTATTCATTTTGCGAATTGCTCTTCGCGCAAAAAAATACTGTATATACAGGGCGTTGTAAATCGATATGGGAATGTACGTCAGATTCCGTAAGCTATCACAAACATTTCAATATTTTGAATGTTTGAATTTTATAATATCGATTTTTGAGGTTTCTTATTTGAATTTCTGACAGCTTTTAATTTTCAATTTTTTTGTTAATATCCCGCTTAATGATCCTTTAATTGTTGGGCCACTCTTTATACTGCACAGAGCATTTAAAGCCAGTGTAGAATAATTTGGCAATCGTTTCAGCGATTCGTTTCGCATTTTTCAGTGGCTGTGATGGTGTGTAATTAGATTGCTATGGCGGACATGCTTTCCACTGGAATTGAAATTGTCATATTTTAATGAAAATTAAACGAGCCGCTGCTCTGGCGTTTTTGTTTACATATGCCTATGCAGCCGAATTTAATTCCATAGATTCAATTGAAATGTGTAACTAATTCCTCGGTAAAAAATTGTGGATTGATTCAAAATTTCTACTAAATGAAATAATTTATTCAGTAGAAACAAATTCTTATCCTTCGTGTTTTTCGTAAGAATGTGCAGAATTGAAAAGAAAGAAAGAAATATGTAAATATAATTGGTTATGTTATTTAAGAATTTAAGAACGAACGATTTATTTAAAGGCCTAGTTCTCTGCGGATCGAAATCTAATTTAGTATTACCAATTAATTAAATTCGGAGAGTATTTGGTAATTGTATGTTAAATCAATGTAAGTTCGATGGGCAAACACAACGCCAGATTTCATTTGGCTAAACTCGTTGAAGCGTGTTCTTACACAGAACAGCAATGTACTCGAGGCCATCAGCTGTTGAATTTATTGTATCTGAAAATGAAAATTACGAAAATTCTCCGCGCGGAACAAACGAATGTAGGCATAATTAATAGACTGTCTTTCTCCATCTAACCGTATTCTTCAATTGGACTTTTCTCCTTCTACTTCTTTTGCTATTTAAATGTTGGGTAGATGGACAGATGTTCTATGTATATGTAATATATGGTTATACAAGTAGAGGAATGGAAAGTTGGAGCAACGATTCACAAGATTTAATACCATATCTTTTACCATTCTTCCTTTTCACTAAACTTTCACGCTCTTTTCTTAAGATATTTTCGATATAAGGTGTCCCAAATTTACCCAAGTTTATAGAAAAACATAATTTATACTGCAGTAATATCCAGTAACAATATTATTGTTAATTGAACTGCACGCTTTAGTTTTTGACGATGCGTATTTTCATCGATTCAAAAACGGTAACCGTTCATTAGTCTGCGATTTAATGATATGGATACCCTGTATATGGTGGGCTCGCACACGATTTAATTACGACGACCATTTCGAAGCTCTCTTCGCACAGACATATGTCTTTTAGGATGTCTCTTCTGAAAACGACGAAAATTTCGGTCCGCTCCAAAACTCTAATCGCCAAGTCTTATTCTTTTCATACGTAAATTACATGATTAAAATTGAATACCCAATTGAAATTTATCCAATTTAAAAAGTTTTCTTCGAAGAATTTCACCATAGAAATTTATTTTAAGACGCTAATTGACTTCGAAACAAACTAAATAATTTTATACATTGAAAATATTAACTTTGACTATGTTAGTTGCATTTGTAACTAACAATAATTATTCTAAACAATATATATGAGAAAATCTACTTTATTTTAAAGGTTGATATTACTTCATAAGCTTGTACTTTTTATAAATATTTTGTTAAAAACTATTGCAAAACTTAAGTATTATTCTTGTATATAAATATATTCTCTCCAATTATTATTAATTATCATTATATCCTTATTCATGTCAACTTATTGTACATTATACTTATTTAAGGTTTATTACTTATATTCTTATATATATTTATTTCATATATTACTTATATTCAAGGTTTTGTACGCTCTATAAAATGCTCTAACTCAAAATAATATTTTGTATCGATATTTTAAAAAATTGGTATCAAAATTAGTTAAAAATACTAAACTAATGCGGATGCCATTAATAACGCAATTATATACAACAAGAGGAAAATATTCGTTAATGAATATAATAAATACCCCCTTTTGTTAAACGTTTGCGCTTATAGAAGAGGATAAATTATATAATTTCACTTGATCTAGAAGGACAAATTATATTCAGAGCATAAGGCAAACAACCATACATAATTGGTAGACTAAAGTGTATTGCCATTCTTCTCGGACGAAATGACGTTAGAAATAATAAATCAGTCTGGTAATTTCGGCGCTGAACTGGCTGCAAAAGATACTAGCGATAAGGCACCTAAATTGATAATTTATCGCACTACTAATGGTATGCGTGATATACGGAAAATTGCAATTAGAAATATATTTTTATTTTTACTTTATTGTCACGCGATGTCAAGAATTAAAAATTTGCAAATAGATTTATGATAAGATTAGTTAAGTATCGTATAAAAACGTACATGAAAAAAATATTTGAAGGTATCTGCTTAGAAATTTGATTATTTTTTTAACTGTTAATATTAATAATACAAATTGTGGTTATATCATATTTATTTTATCGATTGGCTTATCGTGTGTATTTTTAGTTGTAAAAATATTGATCTTCATTTTACAAGAAAATACTACAATAGATTATAAAACAATGAGATTTAAATGTTCCACCGGATTTCTTTCGAGATAGATATTGATTAGGAAACTTGATTTTTAGAATTACCACGTCATTTAATAGCATAACTTTTCTTAGTTTTACTACATCTATTGAGCTATCCTATAAATTTGCAATTCGTCATTTAGTTATCTTGTTTAGAAATTTATGTTTGCTAGAGAAATGGTATACCAATACTTCAACTAGAATTAAAAATTTGAAAAATTTACGAAAATTTATTTTTAATTAGATACAAATGAACAAATTGCGTGCATACATTATTATTGCTTCCAATTTGTTCCTACAACGTAAATTATTTTTTATGAATCATTTAACCAGTGGCGGCTCGTGCCATTTCGATCTGGGGGGGCGCATTTCATAAAAAATAACATAATAGTGAGAAATCTTACCTAAAATGATTAAATTCAATCATTTCTTGAAAGTGAATTCCACTCTTCTATCTTTCATTGATATAAACTTTTCCAAAACTTTTTCGTTAAAATTGTAAATATCTCACACCACATTTTTATTAATACACATCATCGCCAACGCGTTTAAACGATCATTACCCATAGCATTTCGCAAAAAAGTCTTCATTCTTTTAAGTGTTGAAAAACAACGCTCTGATTCAGCAGTGGTCATCGGGGTTGTTAAAATAATTTTAAGTATTTTTGTAGTTTCCGGGAAAGTTTCACTCGGATTATTTTGTAGCAATAACGAAAGAAAATTTGTGGCTCCAATTATTTGATAAAAATCCGGACGCGAGTAAATGACTTCTAATTCTGTTTTTAATCTGGTTTTATTCAAAAATGGATATGCATAACACACAGTTTCCATAAGGTCCACTGGAAATTGTTTAGAAAATGTTGGCATCGATTTCGTGTTAAATAACTCAGCGGCTTTTAGATGGCCACGATATGAGAATCTGTCCTTCATCTGTGTTATAATTTTTTTTTGTAAATGTCTCTTGTAAACCGCCGCGTAAATGTTCGGTTTTGAGCACTCCTTGCACAAGTTTGCGATAAATTTAAATCAGGCATTGGCCTACCTAATTCTTTAATTTTTACTTTTTCCACAAGAGAAAATCTACAAAATTCTATTTTCAATAAAGAACTAACAATATTCATTTTTATTAAATATATTCTTGGAGAAACACGTGGCAAAATCGTACATACGTAACTCACAGAACAACGCAACTATATCTATATCAATTTTACTGTATACTAGGCTTCTCTGTTAGGACGCTAAAGAATCGTAGCCCAGAATAGCATAAACAACGATATATATTCTATAGTGTTGTTCGCGGCGCAAGCTTTATCTTTTATGAAAAATAGTATCGAGATAAAATATCGCAATACAATTATATATCTACGGTGATGCACCGCTCAATGTTCAGGAGGGGCGCGCGGCCCTGCGGCCTGCATACAGAACCGCCAGTGCATTTAACATCGCATCTGTTAGGATCCCCGTCTTTGGTTATACAAGGATTTATTTCCACTTTATCAATAATTCCCCAGTAAATTAATTAATTACGTATGCAGCAAGAGCTCATCCAGCACACTCTTTGATACGATACAATCCGATTTCCGGGAATGCAAATGATATTAACGGAAGCATCTTAAATTAAATATTCATACGATTATTTAAAATGGAAGCAATCCGGTTTTGAATTGTTTGGAATATTTTACAAGCTTGTATTTTATTAATGATTTGCAATGACGTTGAATCGCTTTGATACTTTCTGGTTTTTGTTTATTAATATGAATGTTAAAAGGATTCACGTTTACAACATTTTATTGTATCAAAATGTTGCACTTAAAATATTTTTTTTACAATATTGCATTTACCTATTTTAAAATTTATACGATTTTGTAATAATAAAGTTATATTGTTTTATATATATATATATTAGATTCGTTTTAGAAATTTATGGTAGATATCTTTTTAAATTTTCGCAATTCTGTCGTTTCGTTTTTATAACACCATCATTGTCCAATTTATTTTTAGTCATTCATATGTTTATTTGTGTCAATATTAAATTTCACCACTCAGGATGTAAAATTTATAGAATGAAAACGTGAAAGTTTCCTATTTTTTCATTAAATCAGTGATAGTACTCCTTCTATGCTCTTATATCCTTTTTTTTGTCTTTTTTTTTATCGGTTAAAAATGAACCTGGTGCTTTTTTTTGTCAAGTCTCGTTTGTTTGCATATTTTATAACCAGGCATTGTTTTAGCTTGATCCGATGTCATTCCACTGAAAATACATGTAGGTAGGCGTTTTTCCAGGATGTTTTCATGTATCCGCGAATTAAGGACCAACGGTCTGACAACCAATTTACCTCAACTTAAAGTAAATTATTTAAAGTAGTAGTTATTTCGTTCTCGGGGCATTTTAAGCTGAAGATTGATTTTTTAATTATATCGATCAAATAAACAGGATTTTTACTGTGCTAGAAAAATGTTTTTACCTAAAATTAATTAAAAAACCTTGTAATTATCCTTGTCGATTCTGACAATAAAGGTAGTTCAACAAGTAAAATGTAAACAACATAATGATAGTGAAAAATCGACTTTACAAATTAATGCAATTTTTGCAATTTTTTATAATAAAAATGATTAATAATAAAATCATAAAATAAAATTTTTTATAATAAAAATGATTCAAAAAGTATTGAAAAAACTGAATAGCTGAAAATTTGTACACATACATTTAATTGTTTGTTTTTAATAAAAATGTGTTCAGGTTTTAATAAGGAAAATAAATAAGCGGACGCTCAATTGATTGTTTTTATCATCAAAATAAAAATGTAATGGAAAATGGAAAAATGGACAGGTTATTTATGATTTGTGCGAACAAGCGGACGTATTCTATACAAACATACCTGTCAAAATATTTTATATTCTAACAAAGCTAATATTTATTCCATCAATATTTAATATAGACCAAAATCGCGGCCAATTTTAAATTTAACTTTTTATCGAATCACATAGATGAACTAATAAACGAATTGACAGTGACTACCAGAAATAAATTTTTACTATGTATTTGAAAAAGGTGACCTAGTACAAAATATTTATTATAACCTCGTTTGTATGAAAAAAAGTTGAATATATCAACCATATTCAGATTAAAAAATAATCCTAAGGACTTATAAATTACCCTTTCATATAAATGAATAAAGGAATAGTAAAAATTGTAAAACTATAGTATTACAAATTGCTTAAACAATTCGCATTAATTTCAAAAATATTTTTCAATTTCTACTTATTGTTTTTTGGGCGGGTCTTAAAAAAGAAAAGTTCCGAATTGCGTAGCAAAAAATCTTCTTCAAAATGAAAGAAAATTAAGATGTTATGTTGCTTCATTCATCCGCATTTTAACAAATAAAAAATCGATTGCTTGAAAATATGCCTGCGATTTAGTTTGGACATATCCAGATATTGTTTTGTTGAAGATGACACAGTAGCTATTTTCCACACCACTGTTATATATTCTGCGGAACAGTATGGCAATAATTCTTTGCGGATTTTCATTATTTGTAATGTGCGTGTAGCGATATTATTTTCTAATATATCTCAGCCCCAATTCCGTTCGGTCTCGCATCCAAACGGCTCCGGCTGCGTTATCCATCATAACCTGTGAAATTGAATTCCCCGCTACAAGATTAACCAGTATTACATTCAGCCAGGGCCACAAATATTGTACATGTCGATATATTATGCATAAAATGACTCGATTTCAACTCGCAAATGCCTTCCATTGCAAAATACAAGCTACTAAGTAAAAAATTTCATGTAAAGAACACATTTCTATATAATATTACGATTGGAATTAATTTTCTATTAGGAATTTACTGAGAAGTAAAGATAAACTATATTTTTTATAGTATAGAATATCAACCAAATACCGTAACTTAAAGCATTAAGTAGCTAGATGTACATTTCGAAGGCTATGCCCCCATCTTCAGTAGCACAAGATAAAAACTAAATAAAATACCTGTGTCACGAATCGTGATTGATACGAGGTGTGTTTAAAAAGTAATGAGACTGTTTCGATAAAACTCTTTATTTATTTTATATTTACAATTCAACCATAACACCTTCAAAATAGTTCCCTTCTGAGGCCACACAGCATCGGAGACGTAGCACCCACTGCTCATAGCAGTGTTGGAAGTCGTTAAGTGGGATTGAATGAGAATGGGATTGGTTCGTCACGGTTTTCTGAATGACGTTTATAGTGCCAAAATGATGTCCCTTGAGTTGAATTTTCAACTTGGGAAAAGGGAAGAAGTCACAGGGTGATAGATCAGGTGAGTAGGGGGGCTGAGGAACCACTGAAATTCCTTTTTGTGCCTAATAGAGAGTGCTGTGTAACAAGGTGCGTTGTTATGATGCAACATCCAACTTTCAGAAATGCTTGGTCTGACTCGAAGAACTCTTTTCCTTAGTCTCTCGAGAACTTCGCGGTAAAACTGCTGATTGACAGTTTGCCCCGGGGGCACAAACTCCTTATGAACAATCCCCTGACTGTCGAAAAAGCAAATGAGCATTGTTTTAATCTTGGATTTGCTCATCCGTGCTTTCTTCGGACGTGGTGAGTCGGGGGTGTGCCACTCCTGACTTTGGCATTTCGTTTCAGGGTCGTATTGAAGTACCCAGGATTTGTCACCTGTGATCAAGTTTTTTAGAAAATCTTTGTTAGTTTCAATGTTCTGCGGAAGATCTGAACGCACAGCTCTCCGATGTTGTTTTTGCTCAGGTGTCACGATTTTGGGAACCATCTTCGAACACACCTTTCGCATGCCCAAATCCCGGGTTAACATGTCGTAGACAGCGGCAATGTTCAAATTCAATTCACTGCTGATCATTCTGACAGTCATTCGTCGATCAGACATCACAAAAACTCGCACTTTTTCCAAAATTTCGTCGGTTTTTGAATTGCGCGGCCGTCCTTTCCGATTTTCATCATTAACGTTTTCACGTCCCTCTAAAATGCGCAAGCGTCTACTGGTTGCCTTATGCTACGTATACACACAGTACACGCGGCGCATGCGCGTAACGTGTTTCACTTTTCGTAACGTTCAGGCCAATTTGCCCTACCGCGTCTATAGAAGTTTCACTTCAAAAACATGTTCACATACAGCTAAAGAACACTATATAAAGTAAAGAAATTTTGATGACAATTTTCATTACTAGTGAATGAAAAATTCAATTTTCCATGTAGTAAAAATCTTGCACTTTTTTATATACTTTGCACTATGCACATATTATTTATTTTTTCCTCGCATATAATTCGATATCTAGTCATTATAAACTTTTCGAATAAATTAAAGAATTTAGGAGAAACAAAGACCATGAATCAAAGTTTGCAATATCTCAACACATTATTTAAAGAACAATTTTTAAATAAGAAAAGGATGTTGCCGTTACTTTGTGCGAATCCATTTTTAAAAAGGATGCCACAAAACAGGTACTTTACTTTTATTTTACAGATATATCACTCCGTGGTATAAGAACAAAGTAACTGTTTCATTACCTAATTTTTAAATACATATTTTATTAAATTTAAGGCAAACGCGATCAGAATATTTTATAAAATTCCTTATGTATTTATCCAGTATCGTAATTTTAGAACATCAATTCAACTAAATTTATAATTACCAATTCAAGTTAAACAAACAAATCAACGAGTTTAAATGTATTATGAAATCGTAATGACCGTACTATTGATGGTACATATCAAAGTTTCATTCCTCTTGTTTTATCATAAACAATGAGGAAATTACTGTGAGCAATTGAAACACTGCATATATCCGCAAGAACACTGCATGCAACACTGCAAAGGGAATTATAACATCGCATCGTTCTTCCAAGGCTTACTAAACTAGACACGATATTAGTTGGAATAGATTAATGCCGACTAAACTTTATTGAAACAAACTAGATACGCGCACAAGGGCAATTGTCTGAATTAATCAAAACTTCATTTCTATGGAGGATGTTTGAAAGATAGCATGTTCAAATGGACGATGAAACAGACGTATAAATGCTAAATACTACTCATATCATTAATCGCATTAAAAGGAATTGCTGATCGATATCTTCTTCACGTTATAAAATATAACCTTACACAGTGATTAATCCTTATGAAATTACTGAAGCATCTAACTTTTATCATCTTCTATATACACTTTGAAGATAATCTCACTCGATTGCCTATATAATATCTTTATAATCATTGCTTAAACCCACACAAACTTTCCGCATTTAACATATCTTGTACCTAACCTAATCCATCTTTTATCATATCTATTCTTGTGTGTATGATATCGAAACATACAAATACGACTGATTTAATCCGCGAGGAGTCTTTGATTAATTTGTATACGATGTTATTAAGTAATAGATGTTGAGCACATCACGTGACTAGGCGCATTTCAGTGGCGGCGTGAGTTGTTTAAACGACGCGTCAAAGCGACGGATAATTGAAGTGTAAACATGGAATAATCGAATTACATCTGCACACATTACGATTTCGTGGTTTTCGACTGACAATGCGAACAAATTAATTTGGTTGCGAATATGAAGAAGTGTATGAAAATTGCTGTTGAATGAAGATAATAAAATTCATTTACAGAAATATGATGTAAAATATTAAATTCAAAGTTATTATTGGAAGGCGTGATTAAGGAAATAGAGTATCTTTACATACAATAAGAACATATATTTTATAATTTTTAATCGTAATTTCCGCCCGAAATTTCACCAAATTTTGTATCTTATTCTCACCGATTCTATATAAAAGCGTTAATTTGTTAATTTTTAAATAATCGATAGAAACTAATCTTTTCTAAAAATCACGAGCTACCAGCAATTCTGCATCCATAAGTTGGTATCATAAAAAATGAAAATTTCGAAGGGAAAAAACAGGAAGCAATATATAAAATATAATTTGCTAGTTATCATATGTCAATTACATTTTTATTAACGATGTTTTACAGCCTAAATTTTATATTGATTCTTTAAAATTTGTTGAGAGATGTAATAAAAAATAAGTCTTTAGCTCATTCAGTTGGAGATAAGTTTTCACTTTTTAATATCAAATATTTTTGTTTCAGAAGTATGTTTTGTGAGACTGAGATATACAAATGATTATCATATAAATGCGAAAACAAATGTGAAAATTCCATATGTTAGGGACTGATTGAATTTTTATAACCTTTACATTTGTATATAAAGTGAAAAAGCTGACAAAAATCAAACAAATTTTCACTAATCCGCTAGGTACAGTGTGTTCCATATAAAATAACTATAAAAATATTGGCTACAATATTTAATCCAAACTCCTCTTTATAGACTGTACGACATTACAATTAATAATGCTTTCTTTGATGATCAGAGTGTCAATCAAAGTTAGTTAGTTAGTTAAAGAGTCCGCAATCCTAAAGATTGGTTGGAAACAGCACGCCATGCCGATCTATCCTGAGCTAATCCCTTCATCTCCCTATAGCTATTCATCTCAACGTCTTCAACTATCTGACTCACATACTCCAATCTAGGCCTACCTACCCCTCTCTTTCCCTCCACTCTACCTTCTATGATCAATTGCATAATCCCCCCATGCCTAAGAATATGCCCTACTAATCTGTCTCTCCTACGCTGTAACACTCTCCAGATACTTCTCTTCTCCCCTACTAACTCTAGTACAGCTTCATTTGTTACTTTATCTTCCCAACCAATCCTCATCATCCTCCTATAACACCACATTTCGAATGCTTGTAATCTACGCTTCTCTTCGTTTCCTATAGTCCACGCCTCACACCCGTACAGTGCTACACTCCAAACATATACCTTCAGTAATCTTTTTCTAATACCCAAGTCAATATTTGATCTTAAAATCTGTTCTTTTTCTACGAATGCCTTCCTACCCTGTGCTATCCTACACTTTATATCTACCTTGCTTCGATTATCTTTTGTGATTCTACTGCCTAAATAACAAAAATCTGACACTTCTTCGATTCTATTATCTCCTATTGTGATCCTCGTTTTTCTACTGCATTCCTTTTTGTCACACCTCATCACTTTAGTTTTACCTATATTTATTTTCATGTTAAAATCCCTAGTCAATACTGCCTGCATACCATTCAATACCCTTTCTAAATTCTTTTCGCTTTCTTCCAATATAGCTATATCGTTGGCGAATCTCAACATATATATTTTCTCTCCCTGTACATTCACACCTACACTATACTCTTCTTTTACTTTGTTTATTGCATCTTCTATATATAGATTAAATAATAACGGTGAAAGTGTACATCCCTGCCGAACTCCCTTCCCTATTTTTGCTACCTCTTCTTCCCCCTCAATTCTAACTAAGGCAGTTTAGTGTTTATATAAATTAAAAATTATTCTCCTATCCTTATAATCTATACCCGTTTCTTTTAAAATTCTAAACATTGTCAATCAAAATCAATCAAAATCAAATCGTTAACAAATGGAAAAAAAGCAATGCATAAAATCAACTTTTCCTAGGAGCTAAGAAGTTTCACTTCTACCGCAGCGAGAGTCTCACGCATGTTTTTTTTATTCATGTGTCTTCACGTGAATAAAATTTTCATAAGAAAAGTTTTTGTCAGACTTTACTATATCAAACAGATATAATGCTATTTTATTCTGAAGAAATTTGTGCGCAAGATAAAAACATTCCGAGGATTTCTTATAAATCTACTAAAATTTCTAATTATTATTTCTCCTGCTGATTTTTATCGGTATGAGCAAATACCTAAATAATCGACCTAAAAGCAACTAATTATTTCACTATAATGAAGTTAGTTAACTTTATGACGTACTATAAAATTCTTTACAATCCAAAATAGTTGAAGCACTAAATGTTATGTGAAAATAAATATTTCAATCTTCTATTGAGTACTTAGCACGCCAAAGAGTCATCTTGTTGACCAAATTCATCAGAAAACTACGAAGACCTTGCATGATCCCTGTTATGATGTTAAACGGTTGCATCGGATTGACAATGTTTTTGATCTTGTTGACGGTCAGTATTGCGGCAGACGGTTATTTTCATTACACAAGTGCGTTCGTGTGCTCTTATACAAGTGTGTGTGGTATGGACTGACGCTCTCGGTATTAATTAATTTGTCGGATGTGATAACGATCTATAAAGCGGGAACTCCCCTTTGATTCCCATACTTACTACCACTGTAGACTAGCTAGTGCATTGCAACACATAATGTCAGTCATGCAACCTATAAAATTATCCTCGTACATCCTCTGCACTGCAGTTACTTTTGAGGGCAATAGTGCAAAGTCAGGGACAATTTTTGCATTTTAAAAATATATATTCCAATAGTATTAGTAAGTTTTTTTTAGATATTTTTATACTATCCCTTATAGATTTCTATGTATTTTAATTTTTTAAATGACAAATGCAGTAATTTATGCAGTTGTATAGAAAATTATGGGAATTGCTTGACTTGATAATTTGCCAAACAATGACGTGTTCGATTTTGGTAATAATTATAGGGGCATTTAGAAGATATTACAGCGCAGAAGGAGTTGAATCTCTAAATTGAAAAGTATGTGCACCACTAATCTAATAAATATCCCAGACCAATCTCCTGTTAACTCCCACATCATCTCTTTTGCCATCCTTGCATCAAATTTGCATCTATCCACCTCATTTTCAAACACATGCAAGTTCTTGTTGTTCTGTTAGTGCAATCCAGATTAGAAATTTACATTCTCATATATTCACGTATTTCTCATTAACAGCAACGCTTAAAACTCAATATCGCATAGATGCTCTTCCTATACGTCAAAGTAAATGAGATAATGAGTAAATAAGATTATATAATTACAAACACTTGGTTGTATTTCGGACTTTGATGTAGACTTATTTCTGGACTTGTCAAGTCGTAAAGATGAATCACGCTCGAAGAGTGCGACAGGAATCCGATGTCTTTGTGCTGCTAAATTCTGTAACAGTCTGTTATTAGCTCGTTGTGTTTCTACCATCACACATGAAACTAATATATCCTCAAACGGCAAAGGCAAAAGCGATTGTAAATTGCTCTGCATTCTTGTACTAATAGATATCTCCATCTGTTCTCCTATCTATGATGTATAGATGTTTAGAACGGAATGTGTAACACCAATTTGTCCTCTGATACATACGAATTATAGTCCTCTTAACTGGACGATCAGATCTCGTTCTTCATTAATATATAAGTAGGACGTTTGCTCAACATCGGGTGAACAATAGATGAAGCGTTTTAGCAACTTTTTGCTAATATTTTCTTAAAATACCCTTCAACAAAATGCTTTTCGTTTATTGACCGCTAGATAAATTGTTCTTTTTGCAGATTCTATCGATAGCGCCATGGTACTTTTGCTCTTACAAACACTCCTGAAAAGTGCAGAAAAATACAACATTATTTCTGAGTTTCTCCAAACGAAGTTATTAATTTCATATGATATACATGACATATGTAAAAGTGAGGTATTAAAATGATATGCAGACTGATTTTTCAACACAAAACGAATCTGAACTGGTGTTAAATTTGTACTTCGGGTTTTCTTTCAAATAATTGGGATTAAAATTACGCTTATATCCATCAGTTGTATATCCATCCAGCTGATGTTTGACTAGTTACATGTTGATATAGTGGGCACTGGAATTTTCCACGAGTATTAATTAAATATAAGAAGTACGTAGAAGATGCTAGAGAAGTAATTTGAAAACAACATTCAAATGAACAATGTTGGCGAGTAATATTGAAACTAAGACAGTATATTTCCACAATTGAATTTCGGCAGATTAATATTATTGTATTAAATTATAAGATAGTTAAAAAGATGTTAAATCAAAAAAATGGATACAGTTACGTATGTATGTGGAAAATTACATCTATTGTCTATTAATACGACAATTAAATCTAAATTAAGAATTAAATATAATGCAAAAATAAACGATGTTCATATTTATCTATATTTAATTGAGACTACAATGGAGTAATCACAATTATGGGAAGCATAATTAAATACAAAAAGTTCAAACAAACGTCAGAATAATATGAAATGGGTACTAAAATACCATGGGTACAATACATCGTTGCCTCTAATTACAATACTAATGCAATCAATCCAATCCAACATTTCACATCAATTCCATCCACGTCCATATATGCAGTCGTTATCGTATGTGTTCCATTCAACTCGCTGTTTACAAGCACAGTAGGACGACATACGTGAATTGAGAGAAGAATTGAGAGCGTAGGAGCCAAGCGCAGATCCATCTGTCAGCCATCCATCTGGCAACGTGGCGCTCTGGTCCTGCGGCCCCGCACAGGATCTGCGGCCAGCCACATCCTGCGTTCCGCGCATAATTGGATATGTTTGAGATGTTACTGTAGATTCAGGACCAATACGCAGTACATCGTACGCAGTGGCGGTTCCTTATGCAGGCCGCAGGGCCGCGCGCCCCTCCTGAACATTGAGAGCGCGTTACCGTAGATATATAAATATATTGCGATATTTTTCCTAAAAGATAAAGCTTGCGCCGCGATAACAATCAACACAACGTTCGTTGTGGTGTTCGTTGTGGTATCCGTTGCAAGTCACAGCAGCGATCGATGCTGTATCTATCGTTCGCGTGCTGTATATATATCGCTAATTTGATGCCGCTGGGTATCCAGCGTTACCCAGCCACACAGTACAGGTTAAATGCATATGCACTCATCTCACTCTATTGTAAGCAATAGGTGAGAGCGACCGTATGCAGTATATCTTCTGTTTCTTCGGTTCGCTCCTTGCTTCATCGTCTAATATGTGTCACAGATTCCCAGCGGCTATCCAATGCCAGTACAAGTTAAATACATATATACAGTACATATACAATGAAATGAGTGTATCATAGAGTGCAGGCGACCGATGTAATATATCATCTATTGCATGTCGCGCTTCTTTAACGTCCTAGAGAAGTTCAGAGAGAACAGAGAGTAGTATATATATACTGAGAGTATATATATATATATTGATATAGAATAGGCCAGATAAGACAATACATAAGACAAAGGTAGAAGAGTGGAATTCACTTTCAAGAAATGATAGAATTTAATCATTTCGCACCATTTTAGGTAAGATTTCTCACTATTATGTTATTTTTTAAGAAATGCGCCCCCCAGATTGAAATGGCACGAGCCGCCACTGATCGTACGTACAACTAATACCACTACAAGTGCGATAAGTATGCATTGAAGATGTAGTGCAAGTATGTTATAGATGCGTTTTCTAGCATATGTACTGAAGGACGTTAGACATATTAGAGGACTGGTGAAGGGATTATTGGAACGACTAGACCTGCATGAGGAAATGGAATTGAAATCTATATTACCATTTGCTAGAGTAAGGGATGGCATCATTATTAGTGAGAATTGAGGAATTATTGGTTCGGCTGTAGACGTGATTGGAATTTTGTTAGAGCCACTTTAACAAACTGATCTGCATGAAAATATACAATCTACACTACGGCTCTAAATAATTGTATGAAACATCGAAACATCACGCAGCTTTCAATTTTTTTTATCAACTATACATCGTTTTTTTTTAAGTGGCGGACCAGTATCGTCCACTACTGCGCATAAGGGCTGCACTTATACACATGTATATATACTTATATACACAAGGTACTCAGCCACACCTAGTTTTTCTATTGACAAAACACAAGCGTACCCACAGCACTATTCTATGTGCCGTACGACTGACGTCATACTGTTTTGAATAGCACTGCTCTGTACTGTATTGGTCAAGCCATTATACAGGTCTTGATTTATGATGTGTGAACTTCTGTCACTTTCCGCCATTTTTAATAAAACGGTGTATACCTAAGGAGAGTTACATCATTCATTTGAATAATATCCGGAATGTAGCTGTGCTACTTTTCTTTAATTGTAAATAATAATATAAATAATATAAGAACAAAATATATCATAAATATAAGTAGTTTAGTTAATCTACCTTTTGAAATAATCGTTTCTTGCGATTTGGATAGAATTTTTCTTTCTTTTTCATAAATGCTTTTTGTGTTACTGTTTTTGGATGATGTTCTGTACAAATACAATCAATGCTTAAATTTGAAATACGGGATAAGGTTATATGATTAAGTATCACAATTATAATCTGTAGAAGTAGAACTTCTACTATCAAGTAGAAGTATGTTAAATGTTGACTATAATTTCGACTATCTTCAGAATGAAATGAAATGATATTATATTCGAATATGGACTATCAAAAAGTTACGGCTCAATCAATCCTTTACAAATATCTTATTATATATTTTATAGAATCTGATTAGTTAAGCAAAACTCATACGTTTTTAATAATGTATTATGGAGCTGCTTATTATTTTCTTAAGTGCCTTCAAATTAAATAAATAATTTATTAGTGCAAAAGATACAGAAACATCACCAAAGGACAGTATCAGCATATACTGCACATGAGCACAACTGTTCTTCCACTGCCCCATAAGTAACATGCATTTAAAAATTATTCGCCTTAGCGAAATATTTGCAAGTTAAAATTATTATTTAATTACTTAATCGAAAATGTGGTGAATCTCCTGCTTAAACCGTTACATTCTCACTGCAACCAAAAATATTATAACTCACGAATTCTAGCAATGACACTCATTGCACAAGAACCCCATGACACATCCTAATGCCTAATAACATCGAATCCTGGAATCGGTTGAAGGAATATTCAATGGCGATGAATAGGCGGGCAGGTTACGGTGTACATTTGGCGAACTCGAACGTGGCACCTCTTCCACATCTGCGTTCCTGTATCGTTGGGTTGCGCCTGTCAATGTAGCGCCATTGTTATTGGGGTCTGATGAGGTATGAAAGCTGCTTTAAAGGCGCCGAAACGTGCGGCGGTGCAATGAGAAGAGAACGCCGGGCGGGCAAGGCACGAGCAAACGATATTTATCGCTTTTGCTGCTGTGTGTGCTTGTGCACTGCCGAACGAGTTGAATTCTTTGCGAAAATGATATTACCGCCACTGGGGAAATATAAATGGATATGGTTTTCTGTAAAAGTGCAATGAAGCGAAATTGATGAGCGTCTTAAATATTGCACCTAAATATCATCGGAAGTTCAACCATAAGAACTCCCTAGTAGATATTCAAGTGTAAAGTGTAAACTCTTGGTATTTTAAGAAGGAATACTCCCCATCAGTGGCGGTTCCTTGTGCAGGCCACTGGGCCGTGCGCCCCTCCTGAACATTGAGCGCATCACCGTAGATATATAATTGTATTGCGATATTTTATCTCGGCATTATTTTTCCTAAAAGATAAAGCTTGCGCCGCGATAACAATCAACACAACGTTCGTTGTGGCGTTCGTTGTGGTATCCGTTGCAAGTCAAGCAGAGACCGATGCTGTATCTATCTATATCTATCGTTCGCATGGTATATATATATATCGCTATAGTGCACTCATCCTATCTATTGCAAGCGCAATATATATATCCTATCTAGTGAGAGCGACCGTATGCAGTATATCATCTGTTTCATCTGTCCGCATACAAACTAGCCGGCAGGGTTGCTATGGCAACGTGACGTCACGCTGCTTCAATAGCTAAGAATATATCGTTGTATTAAGCTATTCTGGCCTACGATTCTTTAGAGGCGTCGCAACAGAGAAGCCACGCTGCTTGTACAGCGAGAATATATATCGTTGTTTATGCTATTCTGCTCTACGATTCTTTAGCGTCCTAACAGAGAAGCCTAGTATACAGTAAAATTGATATAGATATAGTTGCATTGTTCTGTGAGTTACGTATGTACGATTTTGACACATGTTTCTCCAGGAATATATTTAATAGAAATAATTTAATAAAAATGAATAGTGTTAGTTCTTTATTGAAAATAGAATTTTGAAGATTTTATCTTGTGGACAAAGTAACAATTAAATAATTAGGTAGGCCATTGCCTGATTTAAATTTATCGCAAAATTGTGCAAGGAGTACTCAAAACCGGACATTTACGCGGCGTTTTTACAAGAGACATTTACAAAAAAAAATTATAACACAGATGAAGGACAGATTTTCATATCGTGACCATCTACAAGCCGCTGAGTTATTTAAGACGAAATCGATGCCAACATTTCCGAAACAATTTCCAATGGACCTTTTGGAAACCGTGTGTCATGCATATCCATTTTTGAATAAAACCAGATTAAAAACAGAATTAGAAGTCATTTACTCGGGTTCAGATTTTTATCAAATAATTGGAGCCTCAAATTTTCTTTCATTATTGCTACAAAATAATCTCAGTGAAACTTTCCCGGCAACTATAAAAATACTTAAAATTAATTTTAACAATCCCGATGACCACTGCTGAATCAGAGCGTTGTTTTTCAACACTTAAAAGAATCAAGAATTTTTTTTTGCGAAATGCTATGGGTAATGATCGTTTAAACGCATTGGCGATGATGTGTATTAATAAAAATGTGGTGCAAGATATTTACAATTTTAAGGAAAAAGTTTTGGAAACGTTTATATCAATGAAAGATAGAAGACTGGAATTCACTTTCAAGAAATGATTTAATTTAATCATTTTGCATCCATTTTAGGTAATTTTTCTCACTATTATGTTGTTTTTTAAGAAATGCGTCCCCCGTGATTGAAATATCACGAGCCGCCACTGCTCCCCATTATTGTTGCTGTTGTTTTAAGCTTCATAGAAATGTTTATACACGATCGAACTTCCTTAATAACAATTTCTATTTAGTCTTATCCATGCAAATTCGTTTCAATTTTCTTTGGAATTGATTTTTTCTGCATTTGCCAGTAATTGAAAATCTGGAATGAATGAAAAAAAAAACTGATGCCATTAAAAAGCTTCTTATCTACATTGGAATCTAAATTGGATAAATTCTATGCGCACCTGAGTAATATCAAATGTGCAATTTATTTTTGTAAATTCTGAGAAAATAATTAGGAGGTGGTGGTGACATTGGTTGGTTGGGGAACTATATTTTGTGGGTAAAAGCACATAGTAGTTTATTCTGAATATATATTTTCAACCGGATTCTGTTCGTTCGGACTAAGTTTTTTACGATGGATGGTTACGAAAATTCCATTTTTTTGGCATCTACGGGAGGTGATAATCAATATAAAGCAATATGTACAACTCTAAAAAAATAAAATGTATATTATTGCCGTATTTTTAATTTTTATCCGAACTAGAGACGTCCGGATAAATATCGCGATTCTCTGTTGGGAGTGGTGGCCGTTATGATTGCACAGGGAAATTGAAAATTTAATTAGATGCACCACCAGCCATGCACCAACGATAGAAGAGAACCAACTGCAATGAAACTGGGTTGGAGAACTCGCCTCCACATCTCTTCAAACACTGTTGAGGTTTTCTCCACAGAGAATTTAATTGAAGTGATCCGCTGTGGAGTGTAATGCACTGGCGTAGAGATCTCATTTTCATTTGATGCTTCGATAATGTAATACTTACCAGTTTTAACTGTTTCGTTTGCTGATTATTTCTACAAATACGTACTAAATTAATTCGTGTACAAATTGAAAATGTGCAATAAAACTTGTAGGCACAGTAAATAACGCAAATTAAAAATAATATTTGATAATCATCCTAAAATAAATTTAGGTAACTCTCAATATACCTTTTTTTACGAACTTCATAATATTCCCATCTCTAAGATTATGATTTGTCTATTCTTCTAGCAGGTCCATATTCTTAGCTATAAATCCTTATCAATGCTTTTGTTTTGTTTAATTAAGTCTAACACTACATTTGAAATCGTATAATGTACTTTTATGTGCATTATATTACTAATAATTTACATATATACTAAGAAAAAACAATATCTTGTGTAAACTATAAATATATTATATATACAAAGTTTTATTAAATTAACAGTGATTTTCTTTTATTTGCAGGTATGAATTTACTGCTTCATATAATTTCTAATTTCCCAAAAGGGTAAGTTTTACAAAAAAGAATCATTCATCTATAAGTGCTAAAAATTTTTGCAAACTAATAATATTTGAAGACTTTAAATACATAATTTGATCCTTATATTTGAAATGTTTGCATAAATAATACCTTTATATTAACTATCAATTGTGAACATTTATTCAATAATTCATTTAGTATACTATGCTTAAATAACGTATATATTAAATATTTAACTGCTTTTAAATGCTGACGTAAAATAAGTAAAAAAGTACTTGACCTGATCTGACCTGACTTGACCTGACCAGACCTGACCTGACCTGACTTAAAATAAGTAAAAAAGTAGAGCTTTTACATAACAGGAGTCTATTATAACATGTATCATTTGTAATGAAAAGTTTTTGAAACGTTAATCGGCGAATTTCGTACCAAATCTCTATTAAGTTTACATACGAAGCATAATCCGAAGTTGATTTTTTTTATTTGATATCCAATACCTTATCCAATCTGGCAGAGCTGCTTCCTTCAAAATCGTAGACTTACAAACCTCAGTAGAAAGAATAAACTTTCTTCTCATAGTTTGAAATTACAAACATTACCACTTCATGAACCAATTACATCAATTTAGCTTCTTGCGTATAGATGAGTGTATAGGTATAATCTCCTCCAAATCAATTCAGCATATCTTTAATAAATCTATTGCATCGTAACTACACAACTGGTTCATTATCTTAATCTATTGCGTATCTTTTTTCTTCTTGCACGAAAAGGACATATGCTAAACACGTGTAATATATGAAACGATCATTCTCCAAGCTGACATATTCTTCGTGTATATCGGTAATATTTTCGATTCGAATCTGAAAAGAATGTAAGAGATGGTGGAAAACGAAATATTTGGCGTATATCCAATATGTGGCGTGTCTGCTGGGCCATGAAATACCGTATACAAATACGGCCCTGACAATATCTCATATGTTCGAACTTTTAGTTACGTATTACTGAGATGTATGTCCTATACATTTTTTTGCATTGACTGGTATGGATTTTTAAAATTTCTGTTAATATAGAGTGTGAATTTCTATTATATTTCGTGGTAAATCTTCTACATTTCAGTATGATGATTTATTTCGTATTTCTATTGATATTCGCTTCCTTTCCTCTTTTAGTAACAAAGGAATTTTTAAACATATTATAAATAATATGGGAAAAGATCATAATAAACATTTTTATTTGTAAGCAAACATAAATCATGCGATTTTTTTCAAAAATTCATTAAAATTTGTTGGGGTCATATTAGTACATTGAACTTACAAAATTATTCCTAATACTGATATTTTTTATACAACAAAATGTATTATATTCGTCGCGTTTTTCGATGTATCCAAGATAAGAGCGTTTGTCAGGTAATTTTCCAAGCACACCTACGGATCGCATATATGAAGAATAGATATGCACCGTCGACCACGAATGTGACACGCAATCACTGTAACGTGAACTACAAGTCAGGATCGGCATTTCTTTCTTCCAGCAAACTTAGAAGCTGAAGAACAGCCCTTCCTCGAATGAATTGCTAGCTGACTGAACATCAAGCTCCATTCTTCATTCGTTTTGCATCTATGCTTCAAGATTTCCTTCAGGATATTATTCACGAAATCGTTCAATCTGATTTGAATATTGACCAATTCTGTATTTATATACATCGATATAACCCAATATACAAATAATAAAAAAAACCCAAGTGAGAAATATGTGGCATATAAGGATTTTTTGCTTAAATTATATTTGTTAAACAATGTACGAGGTAAGTTTAAAAATTAGTGAGAACGCATGTACAGTGCGTGATTTGGCAACATTGCAAGTTTTCCCGCCAGTTAACCATTTAGATAAACATTTGATCTACCTCCAGTACAAGTCTCAATTACCCACTGCTACTGCACTTTTTTTACTACGTGTTCTTGTGAAGCTAGTTTTTAAGTGTGTCACAGGAAATGGACGTAACAAAATTGGAGCAACGTTATGCGATAAAGTTTTGTGTCAAACTTACCGAAACCGCTACGGAAACTTTTCAAAAATTGACGCTAGCGTATGGGGAGCAGGTCTTATCGAAAGCTCAAGTTTTTAGGTGGCACAAGGCCTTTTTAGAGGGACGTGAAAACGTTAATGATGAAAATCGGAAAGGATGACCGCGCAGTTCAGAAGCCGACGAAAATTTGGAAAAAGTGCGAGTTTTTGTGATGTCTGATCGATGAATGACTGTCAGAATGATCAGCAGTGAATTAAATTTGAACATTGCCACTGTCTACGACATGTTAACCCAGGATTTGGGCATGCGAAAAGTGTTTTCGAAGATGGTTCCCAAAATCCTGACACCTGAGCAAAAACAACATCGGAGAGCTGTGTGTTCAGATCTTCTGCAGAACATTGAAACTAACAAAGATTTTCTAAAAAACGTGATTACAGGTGACGAATCCTGGGTACTTGAATACGACCCTGAAACGAAACGCCAAAGTCAGGAGTGACACACCCCCGACTCACCACGTCCGAAGAAAGCACGGATGAGCAAATCCAAGATTAAAACAATGCTCATTTGCTTTTTCGAAAGTCAGGAGATTGTTCATAAGGAGTTTGTGCCCCCGGGGCAAACTATCAATCAGCAGTTTTACCGCGAAGTTCTCGAGAGACTAAGGAAAAGAATTCTTCGAGTCAGACCAAGCATTTCTGAAAGTTGGATTTTGCATCATGACAACGCATCTTGTCTCACAGCACTCTTTATTAGGCAATTTTTGACACAAAAGGGAATTTGAGTGGTTCTTCAGCCCCCATACTCACCTGATCTATCACCCTGTGACTTCTTCCCTTTTCCAAAGTTGAAAATTCAACTCAAGGGACATCATTTTGGCACTATTAACGTCATTCAGAAAACCGTGACGGACCAACTTCGTTCGATCCCACTTAACGACTTCCAACACTGCTATGAGCAGTGGGTGCAACGTCTCCGACGCTGTGTAGCCTCACAAGGGAACTATTTTAAAGGTGATAAGGTTGAATTGTAAATATAAAATAAATAAAGAGTTTTATTGAAACAGTCTCATTACTTTTTAAACACACCTCGTATGTGGTTAAATAACTAAAAGATATTTTCCATTACATTCCAGTTTTATATGTTGGATTGATTTCACATCAATAATTAAAGCAAACATGTTTTAGTATATAATATCACCCAAATACCGTAACAAGCATTAAGTAGCTAGATGTACATTTCGAAGGCTATGCCCCCATCTTCAGTAGCACAAGTAAAGCTAAATAAAATACCTCTGTCACGAATCTTGATTGATATATTGAATCAGGTCATCTTGAATCAGGATGACCTGAGTTAGTCAAAAATATGCTCGGCTACAGCACTAAATCTAGTTTCAATTGGTATTTGGGTGATATTTTAACTAATTTAATTTAACAACGTAGTGATAATTTTTTTAAATAAACATGTTTTGCTTAAATATAAGTCAAAAATTGCCATATCATTTTTCTTAACATGGGATTATCCAATTTTTTTAATGGGATGAATTTTCAATTTATATATTCACGAAAATATGTGAAATACTAGGCTTACATATATGTAAATATAATACGAAGAAAATAGATATCCACCCTTACCATGAAAGATCTAATTTCGCCCGAAAAATAAATATTTCTTTCATACATTCCAAGCCGCAGTCACTTTTTTACTGGGTAACAGTTACGCGTTTCCACTTCTACCCAATTGAACGCCCTATATACGTTGAATTGCGCAGTGGATACGGTGGATTGTAACAATCCAGATATACCAGCGACAGTAAAGAGTATTTCGCTTTGGTTGGTAGCGTCCGAAGACCATATTTCTCCCAGCTTTCGAAGCAAAAGTTATTGCAGCTAGCACATCAGCCGAACATAACGTACAGTTGGCTAAACTGCACCCAAATAAGTGTTGTATGAACATGTTTATGTGTGCGAGGGGTTGCGTGTACATTTCCGGTATTATGAATTTATTTTGTCGAACATCTGGTGTATGATATATAAAGGGATATGATTTTAAATTAGAAATCAGATGGATTTTTGAAATTGTAATGCGCAGAGTCCAGTGGACTTGCATTTTATTAGCTTTAGGTATTGTACTAAAGCAATGGTGAAACTTTGTCGAGTCCAGTAATACTTAGAAAATTTAATTTTGCATACTAGAAAAAAATTATCTTAGAAAGATGTTAATATCACGGTGTAATTTTTGTGACAAGTGAAAAGAAGACCATTATTTCATTATGACACTAAATATCGAATTCAGGCCAATCAGGATCTGATCGTGGAGGATAGTTTGAGGACTGTCCCACTCAAATGTTTCCCAAAACGATAATATTGCAAATTATCATGCTAAAAGTCTCTTCTAATTCTGCCATATCTTATTTTTGATTAGTATTAACAAAGAGTATTAAAAACTAATTACGAAATTTTGAAACTTTTTATCTTAATTGATAAAACTTAAGACATTTATCTTAATTGATTTTAAGATAAATGTATCTTTATATTACACGATTGAAAAAAAAAATTCTATTTTTGTTTTTGTCACTGATATTGTATTTGTATATTGAAGTGAATGGAATTCCCACAACGCAATATTCCCGAATCCTGACCATTATTCAGGCACATTGTTGCTTCTCCATATGGCATATTGTGGCACAGAACACTAACAACAATAAAAATATTACACTACTCGTTCGAGTTCACACTAGCTCAAAATTAGAACATTTTATCCATATATAGAGTATAGACAAACAAATAAAAAAATTAAAATTGTTTTTGTTCGAATCAAATGCTTTTAATCATAGATATATACCATGCCTCATGATCGTACACTCCGTATATATGTTGCATTTCAAAAACATTTTCAAATTTCTGTGGTGGTGATGAATCTTAAAATTTACTGTATGTCTTTGAATGTTTTTCTATCATTTCTAGACATTTAAGTTTACTAAAAATTAGATAACATGAAAAACAACAGTTCTTTTATTGAAGTGAAACTTCTATAGGCGCGGTAGGGCAAATTGGCCTGAACGTCACGAAAAGTGAAACATGCTACGCGCATGCGCCGCGTGTACTGTGCGTATACGTAACATAAGGCAACCAGTGGACGCTTGCGTATTTTATTATATATTACACAAACACAGCTTAATCTTTTAGCTAACATTTTTTTTATCAAATTCGCGATGAGCTGGTTGAAAGAATGTAAATTTTGCGTATGATGCACTAGTGGATGCATTGCTATTTCTCGATGGCTCGCTCAGCTGTATCAGATTTATTTCGTTGATCTCTCACACCGCGTGTATCTTCACGTGTAGACGGCACGCCTGAATCAGTGGCATTCAAATTCTCTATACCACTCACTGTGTCCTCATTTAACGACGGTATCGATTCATCCTGTGTATTTGAGGTCGTTGGAAGATTATGTTGTCCACCGTGTTTCTTTAACGCCTGGCCAAGAAAAGTGCCAACAAGTACCTTAGAAAGAAGTAGAATGTATCGAGCCAGGCAAAGAGAGTTAAAGAAACACGGTGGACAACATAAAATATACAAATAGACGACCTCAAATACACTGAATGAATCGATACCGTCGTTAAGTGAGGACACAGTGAGTGGTATAGAGAATTGGAATGCCACTGATTCAGTCTGCACGTGAAGATACACGCGGTATGAGAGATCAACGAAATGAATCTGATACAACTGAGCGAGCCATCGACAAATAGAAATGCACCCACTAGTGCATCATACACACAATTTACATTCTTTCAACCTGCTCATCGCGAATTTGATAAACAATTTTTCAACTGTTCCTAGGAGCTAAGAAGTTTCACTTCTACCGTGAGAGGCTCCCACGCATGTTTTTTTTTATTACAAAGACTAGAGTCTTTGCTTAGATCGTGCAATAACTTTATTGACCCTTTTCAATTAGTGCGAATCCAAAATTCTACTATAATACATCTTCGACCATTCTGTGTTCACATTTCCATTTCTTCTGCTTCGTGCAATTATTTTTATATTCATTTATATGGATATATCCTTCCTTTAGCAGGATTGCATCCTGTACATATTGTTTAAACTTGCAGATAGAGGTGGAGATGTCGCTAGTAGTTAGCGGTTTACAATAGCAGTACACTTTATGGGTACAATACAAACGATAATCTAAATTTATACTAACAACGGTCTAGTTTCGTCCAACGAGGAGATCTGTTATCAAAAATTGTTCACAGATATTGTGCAGTATGAAGAAAGACAGTTGTTTAGTTCGCTAATGTAACACGCATAAAAAAATGGATTCAAAAACATGGTGCGATGAATTAATATCTCTGATTGAGTATGGTAAAATTCTGGAGCCGTTGCCTAACCGATCAGTAAAATCGAAGATCTGATTTAGAAATTTTCTTCGACGTTTTTATTTAATTATCAAATTTGAATTTTCTTCTAAGCATTTTCAAGCATCAAATGCTTTCTTGTAATAACAGTTCTTATTCCTCTTCAACACTTGTTCTTATATGATCTTTTGCAACTCACTTTTTTTTTATAAAATTATATAATAAATTTCTATTTGTGTTATTTTGAGAAGGACGGTGAATTCATCCATATTACTTGTTCTATACTCGACTGTTTCTATTTGCATAACTATACAGCTTTTCTATCATTTGTATCAAGTTGAATAGTGCACTGTTTCCTCTGAACTAATATTTCGAATTTGATCCCGTGCATATACCGTACGGACTCTGGAGGATAAAATAAATGACATATGATACAATGGGTGTAATGCTCTCCATATCCTCGACATGTATGTTTAGTGCATAGTACTATATATTCGCCCCTGAATGATATTTTCACATAGAAGTCTGTAATTGTTTCATGAACTTTTAATGCGTGTATTTCTTTTATATAATAGGTTGATAGTTTTATGTAAGAGGTATATATATAGAGAATATATATCCTAAAAATGTTGCTATACGATTGCTTGTATTAATTATATAATATTGTGATAAAATCCTAATCTCTCATAAAATTGAAATTATTCGTTGCAACACTATTTGTAATTGTGATCCGGATATTGGTTCTATTAGTTAGTTTTGCTTTGCGATATAAAATCTAAATACATTGGTGAAAATGTTATAAAAACATTGCAATGCTAAATTTCAAATTAATTTTCCAGCTTATGATTTTGGACGCCATACATCCCTTTACAGGATAATTGTAATTAGATACACAACGGACCTATTGCCAAGAATAATTCTGCCTATCTGTGAATCCATCGTTGAATACATACACGGCATTTCGAATAAACTAAAATTTAGGAAAACGTTTCATGAAATACATAAATATAACCTTGACAGTGAAGCTGTGATATATAAAATTTCCCTTTCAATTTTTCAATACCATTGGGAGCTTTTTATATCTCCCGTTTTGGATATAAATTCAGTTAGGGTAATGTCCCCTCTTGTCCCGTGTAAACAGAACGTCTTCAAACGTATAAATAACATTATTGCAGTTCAATTACCTCGCGAAGAACAAGCGCATCCTTTTATACAATCAAAGATGCCGCGTGTAGTAGCAAATAATCAAATAGAGTATATGCAAAAGAAAAAAAAAAGTAAAAGGAGCACAGGGAACTTGCCTCAAGTATCCTTCAAATATATAGTTATGTTAGAATACGTACTATTGCAATTTTTATTGAAAATTGTAGCTTTGAAGATTGTAAACGATTAACTGAAATATTCTTAAAAAAAATATTATAAAATAATTCAATTTTTTTTTTTTATTAATTAATTACTTTTATACTATAATCCAAACGAAATTTAGTGATTCTAGAATATTAGAATATAATATCTGGTTGTACAAAATTTATTTAAATATTTATACATACTATAATAAAAAGGCTGACGAGAGGTAAATCCTTACACGTGTGTTTAAGTACAATTTAAATCCTCGACTAGTTTCGGTTACATAGTAACTATCTTCAGGAGGAAAGTGTCAGTAGTTTTGGACTTGGACAGGCATACTTGCTGTGGTTATAAAATTGTATAAGTCCATTTGTAAGGTTCAAATCTAATAAAAAGGCTGGCGAGAGGTAAATCCTTATACGTGTATTTAAGTACAATTTAAATCCTCGACTAGTTTCGGTTAAATAGTAACTATCTTCAGGAGGAAAGTGTCAGTAATTTTGGACTTGGACAGGCATACTTGCTGTGGTTATAAAATTGTAGAAGTCCATTTGTTAGGTTCAAATCTAATAAAAAGGCTGACGAGAGGTAAATCCTTACACGTGTATTTAAGTACAATTTAAATCCTCGACTAGTTTCGGTTACATAGTAACTATCTTCAGGAGGAAAGTGTCAGTAGTTTTGGACCTGGACATGCATACTTGCTGTGGTTATAAAATTGTAGAAGTCCATTTGTAAGGTTCAAATCTAATAAAAAGGCTAACGAGAGGTAAATCCTTACACGTGTATTTAAGTACAATTTAAATCCTCGACTAGTTTCGGTTACATAGTAACTATCTTCAGGAGGAAAGTGTCAGTAGTTTTGGACTTGGACAGGCATACTTGCTGTGGTTATAAAATTGTAGAAGTCCATTTGTTAGGTTCAAATCTAATAAAAAGGCTGACGAGAGGTAAATCCTTACACGTGTATTTAAGTACAATATAAATCCTCGACTAGTTTCGGTTACATAGTAACTATCTTCAGGAGGAAAGTGTCAGTAGTTTTGGACTTGGACAGACATACTTGCTGTGGTTATAAAATTGTAGAAGTCTATTTGTTAGGTTCAAATCTAATAAAAAGGCTGACGAGAGGTAAATCCTTACACGTGTATTTAAGTACAATATAAATCCTCTACTAGTTTCGGTTACATAGTAACTATCTTCAGGAGGAAAGTGTCAGTAGTTTTGGACTTGGACAGGCATATTTGCTGTGGTTATAAATTGTAGAAGTCCATTTGTTAGGTTCAAATCTAATAAAAAGGCTGACGAGAGGTAAATCCTTACACGTGTATTTAAGTACAATTTAAATCCTCGACTAGTTTCGGTTACATAGTAACTATCTTCAGGAGGAAAGTGTCAGTAGTTTTGGACTTGGACAGGCATACTTGCTGTGGTTATAAAATTGTAGAAGTCCATTTGTTAGGTTCAAATCTAATAAAAAGGCTGACGAGAGGTAAATCCTTACACGTGTATTTAAGTACAATATAAATCCTCGACTAGTTTCGGTTACATAGTAACTATCTTCAGGAGGAAAGTGTCAGTAGTTTTGGACTTGGACAGACATACTTGCTGTGGTTATAAAATTGTAGAAGTCTATTTGTTAGGTTCAAATCTAATAAAAAGGCTGACGAGAGGTAAATCCTTACACGTGTATTTAAGTACAATATAAATCCTCTACTAGTTTCGGTTACATAGTAACTATCTTCAGGAGGAAAGTGTCAGTAGTTTTGGACTTGGACAGGCATACTTGCTGTGGTTATAAAATTGTAGAAGTCCATTTGTAAGGTTCAAATCTAATAAAAAGGCTGACGAGAGGTAAATCCTTACACGTGTATTTAAGTACAATTTAAATCCTCGACTAGTTTCGGTTACATAGTAACTATCTTCAGGAGGAAAGTGTCAGTAGTTTTGGACTTGGACAGGCATACTTGCTGTGGTTATAAAATTGTAGAAGTCCATTTGTAAGGTTCAAATCTAATAAAAAGGCTGACGAGAGGTAAATACTTACACGTGTATTTAAGTACCGTATAAATCCTCGACTAGTTTCGGTTACATAGTAACTATCTTCAGGAGGAAAGTGTCAGTAGTTTTGGACTTGGACAGGCATACTTGCTGTGGTTATAAAATTGTAGAAGTCCATTTGAAAGGTTCAAATTTAATAAAAAGGCTGACGAGAGGTAAATCCTTACACGTGTATTTAAGTACAATTTAAATCCTCGACTAGTTTCGGTTACATAGTAACTATCTTCAGGAGGAAAGTGTCAGTAGTTTTGGACTTGGACAGGCATACTTGCTGTGGTTATAAAATTGTAGAAGTCCATTTGTTAAGTTCAAATCTAATAAAAAGGCTGACGAGAGGTAAATCCTTACACGTGTATTTAAGTACAATTTATATCCTCGACTAGTTTCGGTTACATAGTAACTATCTTCAGGAGGAAAGTGTCAGTAGTTTTGGACTTGGACAGGTATACTTGCTGTGGTTATAAAATTGTAGAAGTCCATTTGTTAGGTTCAAATTTAATAAAAAGGCTGACGAGAGGTAAATCCTTACACGTGTATTTAAGTACAATATAAATCCTCTACTAGTTTCGGTTACATAGTAACTATCTTCAGGAGGAAAGTGTCAGTAGTTTTGGACTTGGACAGGCATACTTGCTGTGGTTATAAAATTGTAGAAGTCCATTTGTAAGGTTCAAATCTAATAAAAAGGCTGACGAGAGGTAAATCCTTACACGTGTATTTAAGTACAATTTATATCCTCGACTAGTTTCGGTTACATAGTAACTATCTTCAGGAGGAAAGTGTCAGTAGTTTTGGACTTGGACAGGCATACTTGCTGTGGTTATAAAATTGTAGAAGTCCATTTGTAAGGTTCAAATTTAATAAAAAGGCTGACGAGAGGTAAATCCTTACACGTGTATTTAAGTACAATTTATATCCTCGACTAGTTTCGGTTACATAGTAACTATCTTCAGGAGGAAAGTGTCAGTAGTTTTGGACTTGGACAGGCATACTTGCTGTGGTTATAAAATTGTAGAAGTCCATTTGTAAGGTTCAAATCTAATAAAAAGGCTGACGAGAGGTAAATCCTTACACGTGTATTTAAGTACAATTTAAATCCTCGACTAGTTTCGGTTACATAGTAACTATCTTCAGGAGGAAAGTGTCAGTAGTTTTGGACTTGGACAGGCATACTTGCTGTGGTTATAAAATTGTAGAAGTCCATTTGTAAGGTTCAAATCTAATAAAAAGGCTGACGAGAGGTAAATACTTACACGTGTATTTAAGTACCGTATAAATCCTCGACTAGTTTCGGTTACATAGTAACTATCTTCAGGAGGAAAGTGTCAGTAGTTTTGGACTTGGACAGGCATACTTGCTGTGGTTATAAAATTGTAGAAGTCCATTTGAAAGGTTCAAATTTAATAAAAAGGCTGACGAGAGGTAAATCCTTACACGTGTATTTAAGTACAATTTAAATCCTCGACTAGTTTCGGTTACATAGTAACTATCTTCAGGAGGAAAGTGTCAGTAGTTTTGGACTTGGACAGGCATACTTGCTGTGGTTATAAAATTGTAGAAGTCCATTTGTTAAGTTCAAATCTAATAAAAAGGCTGACGAGAGGTAAATCCTTACACGTGTATTTAAGTACAATTTATATCCTCGACTAGTTTCGGTTACATAGTAACTATCTTCAGGAGGAAAGTGTCAGTAGTTTTGGACTTGGACAGGCATACTTGCTGTGGTTATAAAATTGTAGAAGTCCATTTGAAAGGTTCAAATTTAATAAAAAGGCTGACGAGAGGTAAATCCTTACACGTGTATTTAAGTACAATATAAATCCTCGACTAGTTTCGGTTACATAGAACCTATCTTCAGGAGGAAAGTGTCAGTATTTTATACATACATAAATTTATACATACAGATTTGCGTTAACAAATTTTGCAAAAATATATGAATTTTACGATCATATTAATAAAATTAATGTATAGTAGAAAAAATTTCAGCACAGATCCAGAGAATCTTTTGTAATTAGGAGATTCGTATAGTAGCTTATCAATGTCAAACGTCAATTTAGATTCCCTTTTGCAGTTACTGCTTTCTTCAATACAATTTACATGTGCTCTCGCACGTGAATAAAATCGAGTCGACTGTAGCGTTCACTGATTCGGAATAGGCAGCAGGAAGTCATAGGGTGGTTCAAAATACCTCTTCCTACTGCACCCTTAAAATAAGATTGGATCCGACACTCCACACCTAAGATCAAACCTCGAAGTAAAAATTTAAAAAATGAAACTAGACGTTGAAGTTAATTATTTTTTACTTTAGTTTAATTTAGGCAATGCGTTACATTTGGTATTTTTAAGTTCTAATATTTGTTTCTGTGGACTACGTAAATAAAACGACCGATATCTTATTAACGTTTCGATGATTATTTCACCATCTTCATTCGAGCTTCAATATCATGGACAGAATTAGTATAAATTTTACAACCATTTCGTATAAATCTGAATTATCAATTATCAAAAAAGCATTGTCAACTAACCCAATTTCTATATTCACTGATGAAGATGGTGAAATAGATATCGCAACGTTAGCAAGATATAGACTATTTTTTTTAAGTGGCTTTTTTAAGTGCTATGCAGTTTACAATTTGAGCAGTTTGTACTGAAGTTTTTTATTCATATATGGCAACAATGGTACTGGAAGCTCAACCCTTATGCGCAGTAGAGGATGAATTAGGTCCGCTAAGATATAAAAAATGACTATATCAGCCGTTTTGTTTACGTTGTCCACTATTTGTTGTAATATTCTGTTTTCTTCTGGACAACATCTATTTATAGTGGTGGAGGGAATGTGGTTATAAAATATCTTCTTGAATTATTTCGTTGGTCTTAAGATAATATGAAAAACAAATTTTGTTGATTGTGAAAATAGCTGTCCAGCTCTTCGCCCTCGGTTTTATATTGGCACATTGTCTGCTACAACATATCCTGGTCTGCCCATGTGTGCAGGCGGTGGAAGATCAAGGATTGCCATTAGAAAAGAGTAGTGATACCACACGACCTGCTTCCTGCGACATGGTTTTGATGTACGAGCTGCTAGAAGGTGCACTTGTTGAACATTAGCCACGGTCAAATACTTAAACGGTTCGTCGGCGGTCGCGTAGATGGCGATCGGCGAGCGCTTGTCGCACTGGCCATTCGCTCGGTTGCATCCGCACAATTTATTGCCTAGGATTAGTTGAGAGTGGACGGGGGGACATGTCAATAAAATTCCCGATTTCATATGGGGAGAAGAATCCCCAACGGAAAGTGCCTTTTCGTTCGGTTGGTTTTAATTTGAGTTTGTTGGACGATCATTCTCTTTTTTGATGAATTATATAAGTCCTCCGCTATTTTTAAAGCTGAAATTCCAATTAGAAAAGTCTTTTACAATTCGTTTTTTTATTTCAGGAAACATTTTTTTGGTTTCACTACTTCTTGCTTGAAATTCAACATCTAACTTTTCGATAGAACAATTCATAACATTATTTTGGAAAAATGAATTGCATCTACAACAATCGGAGCAGAAATAGGAGTTCATTCTTTTTTAGAAGACCAAATTTGATTTTGTTAGAAACCTACGATGAGGCTTTTAGTTTAATCCAACTGAAGCTAATTTGCTTTGGGTCAAGGATTTTATTTTCAATGAGCTGCCACTTTATCTGACATGGTGGCGTTGATCCAAAACTGTTCAGCGACTGGTCGGTTGCCCTGCTGTTGGATGCATAGAAATGCTTGCCACAAGCAGCAGCACTATAGCATCTATTAGGGCGGCATGGATCGTTAGAGCTAAACAGGGGCTAATGGGCTACTGACCAGAGTGACCAGAGGTGACTGCGAACAACAATCTCTTCATGCTTTGTGTATATATATAGAAATCGTGAACAGACGACGCATAAATTGACTTTGACGCTTTCGAAAGTATCATGCACCGTGTTAAATTAATTGCTTTATTTGATCCATCCTACATTCATGCAAATGTATGGAATTAATTGATTAAGTTGTTTTTTTAGAATTCTCTAATACAAATTTATGTAACGCAATTTTTTCTTTGCAAAATGGGATCTACTTCATGTTGCGCTTAACTTTTTCGATGGTACGTTATATATACAATCTAAATACTGAAATCTACCATTTTGCCTAATCTCCTTTCACCGAATAATATAAATTACATCACCAATTTGGAAATCCTCCGTAAGTTTACTAGTAAATCCTATGTTCCGGTGTATAAATTTGATGACAATTCCTTTACTACCATCATCTGCGATTACAGCGACACCTTATAGAAGAGAATGTGTAATAAAAATATGTAATATATGTCGCAATATTCTACTAAAGTCTATAATAGAATACAGCAGGGTGGAGAAGGTTAAAATAGCTCAAATGAGAAATCGAGATTTTTGTGGTATGTCTGCCGAAAAATGGTTTTGTTTTCACATATTAGCCTTTTATAAAGATAATATATTTTATTAGGTGATAAAAATTGAGCTAATTAGAGAAGGAAGATGAGAAAGTGGGAATTATTGAAGGTGCAGATTAACGTCAAATTTTCTACCATAATTGATAACTTTAACAAAATTTTGTAGAAAAATGGAAGGGTAGCTTTATACCTCAGAATGAAGTACAAAATATTCTGAGGTATAAAGCCACCCATCCATTTTTCTACTCATCTACAATGACTCAAAACGGATTCTACAACTACACTTTAACAAAATTGTTGTAATTTATTAGAGCATATTTGAATTTTACAATCCTATACAATTGGTTTTCACTACCTCGCTAGGATTAGGTGAATGTATGTATTTCGGATGAGTTATGACAAATCATGGCAGTTCTTCAAGAGACATTTCGAGGGAGAATTTAGTTTAATATATGTCACACGCGCCTAGCCAGACTAACCTTTGCCTTATGCATTTGTATATATATATAACATGTGTTGTGCGAAAGCTAGCACTTCGTGGTTTTAGACGGCAATAAAAAAAGATGGATCTGCTCTAACAAGGCCACTCTTGTACGGCTATACACGAAAGAGGTGTTTTATATTATGTACGAAATTTGATTGTACCACTTGAAAAAGGAGCATGAGTTTCAGATTTCATGTTACGAATCTTAAAAGCAGAAGCGAAGCACTTTTGAGATTTAAACGCTTATTATTCAGTCGGATTGGATTCATTTTGTAATTGGAAATTTCCTCATCTTTGTGATAACCTAGCCAATCATTTGTGGTATTTTAAAAGATATTACTCTAAATAAATCTTGAGGCATTAATATAACAAAAACTAAATTATCATGTTCGTATTTTTTTACGTTCGATCTGTAGTTGAAATTCATTTTCAACTTTTTATCGACGGTTTCTATTATGAAGCGAGTGCATTGAAATTTTGCTAAGGATGTCTATTTTTGTACCTTCTGCCAAGTCACTTTCTTAGCGAAAATCCTATATTTTATTGTATGTTTACCAGTGGTTATATCCATAGAAAACGGCTTGTTAGATTGCATCTGACGTGCCGTATGCATTTAGAGAAGGTGACATGTTTGCCGTTTGGCACAAGAAAGCCGGCATATAATAGTATTCTAGTTGGCTTTCTGCAGTGCCAAATCCAACAGCACCCTATACACTGAGCAAGCACAACCAGAGAGGTGAAAGACGCTGTAAAATTTCATCAACATTCCGGGAAATATGCTTAGACGCTTGACGTCCGTCGCCTGCCTTACTTCCACCGAACGGAAATGTGACTTGGTATGATATATATTCTAACGCGAAGGAATTTTGAATTATGGATTATAAAACGATCCTCACATTACAGCACATTTTAATATAAAATCAGTTTTCACATTCTCGCAATTCCAAAGTATAACATTTAAAATAATATTTAAGTAATAGATGATAGAGAATCTCATCCCCTGATGAATATCATACAAAAAACAAAGTGTAACTGAAAGCATTTACTAGCTACATGCATTTTTGGACGTATAAACCATAACCTTCAGTAATTTTACCAAAGATACTTTCTTATTTCCTCACCTGATTCTTAGTTTGAGTGCTTTCTGCAATTTCCTCTTTTCGTCACTTTAACGTGTTATTCTACCTACTTTTATAACCGACCACGTAACTGTAGCTTCAAGCCTAGACCAACACACAGCTAGATTTTATATACTTCTTGAACGGTCCTTCATATACCTAAAGAGGACAATCCGTCAGCGTAGGACATTGTCGGTAACTAAGTAAACAAACGTACGTAACAAAGATATCGATGCTCACATATTATATATAACTTTTTGAGCAGATATTTTATTTGGAAAATAAAAACATATCCTTCCTTAAATGGCTAAAAAATGTTAATTTATAAATGATACTTGCATAGGTTCTTAGACTATTTAATAAATTTGGAAAATGTGTATTATTTTTTTGTGTATTAAGCTTTTATTTAATACGTATGTATGTCTTAAAGAAACTAAATTTATATATCACTATAATTTTGTTTTACAGCCACAAAAATTAATCTTTATCTAAAATTTCCATTAAAACTTTCTAGTGTTTTAGAAGCTATTTTAAAATTCAAAATTTCACTGCTATTAAGTTTCAGTTTTCAATTGCAGATTGCAATTTCTTTCGTAATTAAGAATGAAAAAAACATTTCGTCTATTTGCCCCACATTGTCAATAAGGCAAAAATCTATCTTTCTACAAATAAAGTAGGATGTGTTTTTATTCTCTTACATTATAAAAGTCTCACATCGTTCTACTTTACACAATTGAGCGTGACTGCATTCACTTGGTACGTGCGTTATAAACACACAAATGGTCTCAGACTACATGCTTTTAGAATTGATATTCGAAGGAATGTTGGATTGTGATTTAGAAGAAAACTAAACAAAACGTCTATATCATAATAATTCAATGGGCAATAGAATGTACAATGATTGTGTAGTTTTGAGCGTAGTTGCAAATGATAATTTTAGATTATGTCCTTAAAAATATCTTAAATTGCCCTTTGTGATTTCACATCATATATAAAGTAAAACCAAAGGGTAACATTATATGTGATAAGCAGGGTAAGGAACTCACAGAAAATCAGGAAAAAGCTAGAAGATGGAAGGAGTATCTTGAAGATTTATATAAAGGTAGGCAGGACATGGAGGAGCTAGAAAATGTGGAACAGATAGATGAGGATGACTTAGGTCCTAGCATACTTAGGTCAGAATTTCATAGAGCATTAAATGATTTACGGAATAACAAAGCAGCGGGGATTGATATGATACCAGCCGAATTAATAAAACACGCAGGGGAAAAAATGCAGGAGCGATTATACAGGTTAGTTCGTAAAATATATAAGAAGGGAGAAGTACCACAGGATTTTCAGCGTAGTAGAATAGTAACAATGCCGAAGAAAATAGGAGCTAATTTGTGTGAGAACTATAAGACCATTAGCCTACTATCACATGCATCGAAGATATTGTTAAAGATTATTTATAGGAGATTAGAAAATAAAGTAGAGGAAAGGCTAGGAGAAGATCAGTTTGGTTTTAGGAAAAACAGAGGGACGAGGGAGGCGATTCTAGCACTAAGAACGGTAGTAGAAAAAAGAAAGAGGGTAGGAAAGGTAACTTGCATAGCTTTTGTAGATTTAGAAAAGGCATTTGATAATGTAGATTGGGACATAATGTTTAGAATTTTAAAAGAAACGGGTATAGATTATAAGGATAGGAGAATAATTTTTAATTTATATAAACACCAAACTGCCTTAGTTAGAATTGAGGGGGAAGAAGAGGTAGCAAAAATAGGGAAGGGAGTTCGGCAGGGATGTACACTTTCACCGTTATTATTTAATCTATATATAGAAGATGCAATAAACAAAGTAAAAGAAGAGTATAGTGTAGGTGTGAATGTACAGGGAGAGAAAATATATATGTTGAGATTCGCCGACGATATAGCTATATTGGAAGAAAGCGAAAAGAATTTAGAAAGGGTATTGAATGGTATGCAGGCAGTATTGACTAGGGATTTTAACATGAAAATAAATATAGGTAAAACTAAAGTGATGAGGTGTGACAAAAAGGAATGCAGTAGAAAAATTAGGATCACAATAGGAGATAATAGAATCGAAGAAGTGTCAGATTTTTGTTATTTAGGCAGTAGAATCACAAAAGATAATCGAAGCAAGGTAGATATAAAGTGTAGGATAGCACAGGGTAGGAAGGCATTCGTAGAAAAAGAACAGATTTTAAGATCAAATATTGACTTGGGTATTAGAAAAAGATTACTGAAGGTATATGTTTGGAGTGTAGCACTGTACGGGTGTGAGGCGTGGACTATAGGAAAGGAAGAGAAGCGTAGATTAGAAGCACTTGAAATGTGGTGTTATAGGAGGATGATGAGGATTGGTTGGGAAGATAAAGTAACAAATGAAGCTGTACTAGAGTTAGTAGGGGAGAAGAGAAGTATCTGGAGAGTGTTACAGCGTAGGAGAGACAGATTAGTAGGGCATATTCTTAGGCATGGGGGGATTATGCAATTGATCATAGAAGGTAGAGTGGAGGGAAAGAGAGGGGTAGGTAGGCCTAGATTGGAGTATGTGAGTCAGATAGTTGAAGACGTTGAGATGAATAGCTATAGGGAGATGAAGGGATTAGCTCAGGATAGATCGGCATGGCGTGCTGTTTCCAACCAATCTTTAGGATTGCGGACTCTTTAACTAACTAGTTGTGAAAATAAGTGAGAAATATATCTCCATACTTTTTGTTTAAACACGCCTACATGCTTAATGTCATTTGTCTTATTCTTATCTTTTGATATCATTACAAATAATAGTTTCAATAACTGAAATTGCTGACATTAAATTCGATTTTTAATTATTTAGAAAGAAGTGTTAAAATTACAATATTGGCGGTTGTTGAAATACCACATATTAACGATTAAACTTATTGATTTTGTTACAATATCATCCTTTAATAAAAGAAAAGCTAGAAATTTAGGATCTTTATTTTTTATAACATTTTTAGTAACTTATTTAACTAATTAATATATAATATCACCCAAATATCGTAACTTAAAGCATTAAGAAGCTAGATGCGCATTTCAAGGGCTATGCCCCCGTCTTCAGTAGCACAAGATAAAACTAAATAATATACCTCTGTCACTAAGTAATTGAACTACTTCTGTCTTCTTGAGTTATTTATTTAATAGTATATCAATCATGATTGGTGACAGAGGTATTTTATTTAGTTTTATCTTGTGCTACTGGAGATGGTGGCATAGCCTTCGAAATGCGCATCTATCTACTTAATGCTTGTTACGGTAGTTGGGTGATATTCTATATTAATATTTAACACTTCAAAAATTATCACTACAGTGATAATTTTTATATTTAACTAACGATAAAGTCAACAAGCGCAAACTTCATTGTCAACATTAGCATCGTCACAATTTCTATTTTTATCAACAAGATCAAAAAGTCCATAGGAAGCATATCTCCTGTATACTTGGGTAATATAAATCAATGTATTATATAAATCTTTATATGTAACCATTCGTTCTTGGTTCAGGTATAAGTTTGTTGATAATGATTCCTTTCTTTTAAACCACATTGGCAGGTGCAAAAATAAAAAGGGTACTCTATTTAAATTATCTTTAACCTCATCAGTGTCTGCAACAGCTCCATCGCTGAGAAAGAATATTGCTGCTCTATTATATAGCCCAGAATATCTCAAAAATTCAAATAGTTTCTTGTAATCATTATCGATAAATTGACCATAATTTTGAATATTCAGCAAGCTATTTACCCAAAAGTAGCCAAAATATTTCGAGTTTGTTTTCTCCATTTTGTTTATGAACCTCTTTTGGTAGTCGAATACAAATTCGTACGATATTTTCTTATCGATACAGATGGAACATTTTCCTCCGCCACAATGATCTTTGTACGCCTGATAAAAAGTGTTCCAATAATAATCTGTAATTCGGTGATTGGGCAATCGTCCAAATTTCGTAGCAGAATTTTCTACGCAATCTTCTGCAATCGCTGTTTGATAGTTCTGAAGATGTTTTAGTTGTTCAAAAATGAAAGTACAACTGGTAAAGCCATTATTTTCATCCATGCATTTATTTCTATTGCCCGTGAGTAAATATACCAAGTTTCTTGAGGAATCTTTCGATTGCGCTTGTAAATATCGATATTCCATCATATGGAAATCTTGCAGCAAATAATTTAGGGTTTCAGGCATGTTGTTATGGAATTGCGATCTTGACACGCCAGATATTCCCATTATAATGATACTCAAGCCATTATTCCCATTCATATGTAAGGGACCTTTGGACTTAGTTGGTATGAAAGAGAAGAAATCATATTTAATATGTGAAACTAACCAATCTATTGCTGGATGATAAGGGCCGATAGCGGAGCATGCAGTTTTAATAAATTCACCATGTATATCTTTTCCAGTTTTAACAGGATACTTTCGGTTTGTAAATTTATAGGTTTCTCCCCCTGTTTTATTCATCAATCGTTCAAATGGGAAATATACGCATTTTATCAAATTCAAATTTACAAGTGTTGTATTTAGCGTCAGCGATGATTTTCCATCTGATATTATTACAGGCGAATAACGAAATCCATCGGAACAAACATAATATTTGAATTGGAAGATATAATTTGTCAGCGTCTTACTCGTTTGCGGTTGTAAATTTGGTGCTGGACAACTCAAATCATCAATATCCGATTTGTATGCGGGCAAAAGAAACGCTGTCCACGAAGTTATAAACAATATTGTGCCACAAGATATAAATGTTACACCAGAGAAGAAACAAATTAAACTACGTCGTACGCTGCGATGTTTTAATCTACTTTTCGGCATTGAAATTTTCATTTTTTTTTTGCTATAATATTCGCTTTAAAATGTTTAATTTGACATTGTCAAATTGAAGTATGTAAGTTTTTTATTTTCATTTTATTATTAAATATAACACATCAGTTTTTAAAATATAACTATAATATAAATATATCACGTAACATTTAATGTTGTGTGTGGCACAAAAATATATAGAAATATATAAAATGGTTTGTAGGATATACTGGTATTGTTTAAATTGATAAAATATGTCAATAAAGGTTTTAAAAAAATATGCGTGAGACTCTCGCACGATAGAAGTGAAACTTCTTAGCTCCTAGGAAAAGTTGATTTTATGCATTGCTTTTTTTTCCATTTGTTAACGATTTGATTTTGATTCATTTTGATTGACACTCTGATCATCAAAGAAAGCATTATTAACTGTAATGTCGTATAGTCTATAAAGAGGAGTTTGGATTAAATATTGTAGCCATATTTTTATAGTTCTTTTATATGGAATTAGCGGATTATTGAAAAATTGTTTATCAAATTCGCGATGAGCAGGTTGAAAGAATGTAAATTTTGTATATGATGCACTAGTGGGTGCATTTATATTTGTCGATGGCTCGCTCAGCTGTATCAGATTCATTTCGTTGATCTCTCACACCGCGTGTATCTTCACGTGCTTCAGTTCCTATACCAGGATTCCCTGATTGGAATTGACAATTAAAAACGTAATTTGTTTTTTTAAATACTATAATATTTTATTTATTAATAAAAAAACAATTCAACAATACTGGCCTTAGCTATAAGACTTTTAATCCAATCAATTTCCTTCTCAATAATTACAGGTTTAATCTGAACTTATTTCTGATATGCTTATATATATTTTTTAATAATAATTAGAGGAATATTAATCCTATTTATATATCATAATAATAATAATTTTTATTGACCCCAAAATTGTACATAATATAGCACAAAAAATATAATTTTATATACCATATACATAAAGTCAATCTATGGCCAAAGGTGAATATATAACTAGAATTTCATAAAATAAAAATTTTTATATATCAAAAAATATAATTAAACATTCGTTTTGAAAAAATTATACATATTTACGAAAATTATGTATAATAAAATATTAAAAAATATAATACTCCTGAACAATCGCGTTTATAAACACCCAACAATCTGTGTTTTGTACTTTTACATCACTACAAACTAATAATATATTAGCATACGTTATTTTATTTGATATAAATTATCATCATTGATTACGAATATTATTTAACAGCAGCATTCCGCATCCTTCTCCAAGCTAAAGATCGACTCACACTTTTCTCTTTTTATTCGGCGCCGTTATCTGAGCGCCGGGCTATCTGGCTTTTGTTTATTTTAGATACATACCTGCGATTAAACAAGGCCGGTCATCTAAGGCAGCTGCTGATCTATCGCTGACGTCTATAGCAGCCAATCAGCGATAATATCAACAATAACATCGCGGTAACTCGACGTCATTCGGATGCGACCGGCGCCGTCAATATCGTTTATTATTGCAACACATCAACATGCTGTCATAGTTTAAACAAAAGCACAGCATTCGGTAGTGCTGAAATAGTGTTAAGATTCAGTTCATTTAATAGAAATAAAGGTTTTGAAATACTACGCTTGACCAGGTAGGAAAATGTTAAAAATATTGTTTTGCACATTTTTAAAATGGTTCAATTTTGTATGGTACTCTAAAGGTTATATAAAGGTATTATATTTAGTATTTTCTAACATGTGGCGATAGCTAAAGAATGTCGGAGCATACATTTATTTTACTTTAATAAAAAATTGAACTATAACAGTTGTTATTAAGGAACATATTTACCTAAAAGTGTATCGTTGGTTAAGCAAATTTTCTTTTATGTTATAGAATCCTGAATTACAGAACAGCATCTCTAGATGAAGTAGAATCGATCTCTGCATTCACTAGGATTGGTATGTGCAGGGAACTTGGCGGCAGTATTCTAAGTAAGTGTTTTTCGAAAAGATTAATTTATTCTTAATATCGTCCGATTTTCTGTAATAGTATTAGTCTTTAATCGCGTCGAATTTATATACTTAACAGCGACATTTTCATGTATTTAAAAGGATATTTCGGATGAAATTGCCGATATGTATTCTTATTATTTATTACTTATGTTGGATACTCCTTGTTAGACGTAGTTATTTTTATAAAAACATTGTTTCTGCACACGACTATAATAAAAAAATATGCGTGAGACTTTCGCGCGGTAGAAGTGAAACTGCTTAGCTCCTAGGAAAAGTTGATTTTAGCGCATTGCTTTTTATCCATTTGTTAACGATTTGATTTTGATTGATTGATTGATTTCACATCGTTCTTAAACCATATTCGATCACATATCGAACACACTGTACCTAGCGGATTATTGAAAAATTGTTTATCAAATTCACGATGAGCAGGTTGAAAGAATGCACATTTTGCGTATGATGCACTAGTGGGTGCATTTCTATTTGTCGATGGCTCGCTCAGCTGTATCAGATTCATTTCGTTGATCTCTCACACCGCGTGTATCTTCACGTGCCTGAATCAGGGGCAATCAAATTCTCTATACCACTCACTGTGTCCTCACTTAACGACGGAATCGATTCATCCAGTGTATTTGAGATCGTTGGAAGGTTATGTTGTCCACCGTGTTTCTTTAACGCCCCTTGCCTGGCTCGATACTCTCTACTTCTTTCCAAGGTACTTGTTGGCACTTTTCTTGGCGGTTTATTCGCTTTCCTCCGTTCTCTAAAGGCTCGCACTCTGTCTGTACTTGTCTTTTTCTCCATTTCACTTTTCACACAATGGAAATTGTTAGCTAAAAGATTAAGCTGTGTTTGTGTAATATATAATAAAATACGCATGCGTCTACTGGTTGCCTTATGCCACGTATACGCACAGTACACGCGGCGCATGCGCGTAGCGTGTTTCACTTTTCGTGACGATTAGGCCAATTTGCCCTAACGCGCCTATAGGTGTTTCACTTCAAAAAATGTCAAAAATCCAATAAATTAAATAGAACGCTATATAATATAATAATATCATAAGGTTAATTTTAATCTATATATTTTAATACTTTGGCTAATCTTTCAGTAATCCAAAAATACTACACTTTAGATCAGTTGCCTTAACGAAAAGTTAGAGTCTTAACTTTCCTTGTCTCAACGAAAAATATCAAAACTGACTGAGATAATCAACTTTAACATAAAAGAATGATTATATTTGTCTTAGCTATTATTTTATTTCTATATAAATGATGTAGATTCCTTGGAATTCAAAGGATCCCCTTGCGAAATCGTATATGATCTTTTGATATGAAGATTTGCAAGCGATATAACTCGAAGACAATTCGTAAATTTTGATATTTAGAAAATCTCTTAAAGAAAATAATTTGGATTATCAAATGTAAATAACACTAGGTTTCGTACGACATATTCAAATAATAAATTTATCTTGATAGTTTACCAAACAAAAAAATATCATAAAAAATAAGGCTGAGGAAGACATTGCCAAAACATAGTTGTAATGATACTAGTAATTAAATTATTATAAAATATTATTTTTTCAAGCTACTAATGGCAAAAGATAATAATTATAATAATGATACGGAATAATTAAATTTAAAATGCTTTTATAATTTCGTGTCCAACAAGAATAAATAAAAAATTCACAACAGCATCTTATTTTTTAATAGTTTGCATTGTAAACATTTCTAAGATATCTTTAGAACTACTTTACAATTTATTGAATTGATTTTATTTATATTTTATTTTTTAGAAAAAAAAATTGTTTTCAAAATGTAATTGTAACATTTAACATAAATATTCTGTCTAATCATTATTATTTTTAACAAATTCTTGACTCATATGCAACTTGCTGCAGTTCCAATTAATATTCTAGGATTTGTGCGAAGACGTAATATAGAAAAACTTGAAATGCATATTTAAAAGTGAACTGAATATAGAGAAGATTTTAATATTTTGTCTTTATGTTAAGAAATGTTTAATTCAAATCGTGAACTCATCATACTAATCAATTTTAATAGAAAATTCTCAGAATTTGATGAACGAAATTATATATTTAATTCATAATTGGCATCACCTTTATATATTTTACGTACTACAACGTGTTTTTATTCTGTAATTATTTTTCTCTGTTTTTGCCTTTTATAACTAATTACATAAAATTACTGCGACATAGAAAATAACCTCTTATAACAATTATAGCACCACATTTCAAATGCCTCTATTCTATGTCTACCTTCTTTTATTGTGCATGCTTTGAATCACACCACTACATATTTTTAACGTTAGAGAACAACGTTTTTAGAAAAGATTGTTTCCAATTGCAGAATTGTTGTTTGTTTCAATCTTTTCGTTGGTGTAATAGTGCACCACTTGTTCAACTCCTAAGTAATGCACGATGCAAGTGAATCTGCAACTTTTCTTTTCAATTTCGGAGGCAATATATCAGGCTGGCGGTACGCGTTCTCTTCTCTTCCTATAAATTGCCGTACCACTACGCGTCTACGCTAGTGGGAAACTACGTAGAATTCATCTTGTGTGTGACGTGCAACGTGACATATATTCCGTGCTTCCGGTCGACCACGCTCACAGCATAGTTATAAACACATTTTGAGTTTCCCGCCTCGTCCTTCGCTCCTGCAACGTCCGCGGCGAACGAGATCGCAATAAACCAGAAAACACTTACTTTTTTTTAAATAACTACGTTGTGTTCATATTACGCAACTATGGTTGCAGTTGTTCATATTACGCTCATTTCTGGCTATCATTTTTATGTCATAAACTGATTGATTAGAAAATTGTATGAGAGGAATTACATAAAGTTTCCAAATATGCTATTCGTCTAGTTATAAAATTAATAGTTTGGAAGATATCGTAAGAAAAAATTGAATCTTTGAGTTCTTTTATTTTGGTAAAAATATCACGTGTGTTTTGTCATAAATTTTAATAGGATTTCGTGCAAGAATTTAGATTAGTTTTAATTGGAGCTGAATATTTTGAAAAATGCAATTTATTCAGTTACGGAAATTTTGCACTTGGAAAACATTTTTTTTATGGAGTCTTTTTATAAATCTTGTATATAAAAATTTGGAAATGGTCCTAAAAATTATCTGGGTATTCGAATTTATGATCCAATATTTAAATTTTGCAGTGGGCCGTATGTTCGGTACCTCTGACAAAAACCATATCCACCAAATCACGTTCTTTACGATGGTACTTGGGAAACTAGTTGTGACATATTTGTTTCTTTGGCAAAACACAGTTTAATGCTATATTAGACTACAGAAAACGAAAAACGAATATGGCAAATCTTAAAATATCTATATAGAGATTAACGTGGCAGAAGACCTTCAAGAGAAGTTTGGATTTTGTGATTTCAATAGTTGGTGAAGTTAGTTCAATCAGAAGTTGAGAGGATTTATTTGTATACATGGCAACTATGGCAAATCAAAAGGTCCGAATAAATGTCGTAATTATAAAACTTATTGTCGATCATTACAAATTATAAAAACGATTAATATGTATTAGAAGAATTCTGCTTTTATTCAAATGGAAATTTCTTTGACAAATTTGGTTGCTTCGAGAAAAAAATCATACCAAGTAATGGAAATTGTTTTTTTTTTGTCTTAATTGACTTCGGGCACTTTTGGCACCATAGATTCAGTATAATTTACCACATCCTTAATGCATCTACTAGCGTTGTTACAATTCTACAACAATTTCTCAAAGTTGGCGGTATTCTGACTAGGGTCATCGAAGCCTAATTATGTTATTTCTCCTTCCCTCATCATTAGGACAGAGGACCTAGGTCGGACATGATTCTGAGTAGGGCCACCGTCATTATGCCTTTCTGCCATTGTTAGTTCTGGATTGGAGAATGTCGTATACGTTGCACATTGGTACTAGTAATATTCCGTCATTGCTAATAGAGAAAAGGGCAAATTGATAATATAATGATTCTATTTAAGAACCCTCTGAAATGATAAATCACTAAAATAAAATAGAATCTTAATTCGATGCTATGAACTGTAATAAATATATTTTAATGGTAAAATAAAGTGTCCGCAAATTCTGTAACAAATATTTATTTTTATTAATCTTTTGTTGGTATATATTCATCAGATATTTTTGAATTTTTACAAAGACTGTTCCAATAATTCTTTACTAGTTCTCATGAAATAGTTTTTTTTGTGTACTCGCCAAAATTTATAAATAGTATTGATTGTGCCGGACTATTTTAATAGGGGGAAGTAATTTTATTTAAATAAAAAATTAGCATACAACTTCATAAAGAATTCATAATCTATCAAAAACTTGGTTGAAAAATAAACAAATATCAATTATTTATTTATGGTAGTTGTTTTACGTTGTTTTTAAATTTAATTTTTAAATATACACGTCGAATCTATTTCTTTTATAAAATTTAAACATAAATAGAGAATAAAGCCATCGCTGAGTTTTTTAAATTTTTATATAATTCGTAAATAGCATTCCATTGCAAGTTTTATTTTTTCCCTTCTACTTTTTTGTTAAATTACACCCAGTAAGGCGTTATTTTAATTATTTTCACGTTCATTAAGCATTTATATTCATTTTTAAGCATTATTTTATGAATAAACCAAAGTTTATATATCATATATATATGAATAGATTTAAAATCGTTTAGTAGAAATATTTCAACAAAATTTATTTGCTGATGTTTCATCTGGATGTAAAATAGCTTTTGATATTTCTCATTGATCGAAGTATTTAAATTTGAAAAAATTTCATGAGTCTCGGCAATAAATGGAATGATATGAAGAGAAAAAAAAATTACCAGTTGCTTAGTTTACTTCATTCAAAACAAATATTTGGTTGTGAATATCTAAACAACTGGAAAAAAATTATAATTAGAAACACATAAAATGAGATCAGCTGTGCCATGATTTTTTTTAACGTGCCAACTCTGACGCGCGTGCCACAAATTCGCCTATGCTAATATGTTGAGTCGACTGGTCACTACCATATTATAGTGTAGACTGTAGAGGATCCTTCTATCGCATCCCTAGAATGAGCAGCAACTCGTAGCACCCTTATCCTTTGCCATTATACGCATTAAACGGATTATAGTCTAGTTCCTCTTAACCGCGATTCTATTAGTAGGACATTGCCCAGGATTGGCCTAGGCTCACGAACGTATAACTGTCATAGCGGTTTTAGTCCCTTCATTATGGCCCATCTTAGGTGTCGATATTTTACGGACTTTATTGATAGGTACATAGAAATTAATTAATAATGAATTTATATTAATAAATATTATCCTTAAAGAGTTAAAATGTTATTTGTCAAACAACTGTGAAATATAGAAAAAATGCGTGAGACTCTCGCGCGGTAGAAGTGAAACTTCTTACCTCCTGGGAAAAGTTGATTTTATGCATTGATTTTATTCCATTTGTTAACGATTTGATTTTGATTTTGATTGATTTTGATTGACACTCTGATCATCAAAGAAAGCATTATTAACTGTAATGTCGTACAGTCTATGAAGAGGAGTATGATGCACTAGTGGGTGCATTTCTATTTGTCGATGGCTCAGCTGTATCCGATTCATTTCGTTGTCCTCACTTAACGACGGTATCGATTCATCCAGTGTATTTGAGGTGGTTGGAAGGTTATGTTGTCCACCGTGTTTCTTTCACGCCCTTTGCCTGGCTTGATACTCTCTACTTCTTTCCAAGGTACTTGTTGGCACTTTTATTGGCGGTTTATTCGCTTTCTTCCGTTCTCTAAAGGCTCGCACTCTGTCTGTACTTGTCTTTTTCTCCATTTCACTTTTCACACAATGGAATTTTTTTCTCTTGGGATTATAAAACTTTACCGTTTACTTAACTTTACAGATATTTTATTAAATATAGAATTCATCTACTGGCTAAATATTTTTAACTAATTTCTTAAAACTCTTACTTTCTGCAAATATTATCAAGAACTTTTATAACTGAAGTCCTTTTATACTCAAACCGCACATTAAAGCTTATGAGTATATTTCTCTATACAAAATAGCGTGCAGATCTTGTATACGGATTTTGGCAAACACGATATTTCACTTAACCCCTTTTTTGCTGAGCGACCAACACACAGTCCCTCTTTGATTTGAGATAATGTTGGTAGTCATAGTGGCTAGCCAACTGCTTCCCAAGCACCCAAATATATCGATCATGGGTTTAATTTGACACCAATAAAGGCATGTGTCTCTTCAAGTTGACTTATTTAGAAAATATATTGATTTACTTTGATCATGCCTTGAACTTGAACTCTTATGATGTTTATCTTAAGAAAATCTGTAAGTCTTTTAAAAGACGTCCTGCGAATCTTTAGGTTTTATTTAATTTGATTTATTTAAATTTTTATCATTTTCTTGGTTTTTTTCTTCTACAGTCTGTTATCCTCATATTAAAATATATTAATTCTAAAAGAAATAGTTAAATTTCTTAATATTTATATTTATAAAAAAAATTCTCCAGAACGATACAACCTTATAATCAATATGTTGTATTATTTTACACACAAAATTATTACATTTTTAGCACAACTTTTCGTCCAATAATTTATATAACTCATATATTGCAGATTTGTCTCAACTATCCTTCATCAACATTCGTATCTCATCCGTAAACAAAGCACAAAAAGTAAACGGCTGATGTTAACAATTGCCGTTCGAGATTGTCTTTTTTATTCTCAGACCTTATTCGACTCTGTTAGATAGAGAATAGGTACACATTTACTTTGGGTACATAACAAACCGGATATAATCTGACAAATGCGCGACGTTTAAAAATCCTCTCGCCGGTGAAACGAATCGCTGCCATTTTTACTTTTATGTCAACGTTTACTTTGCGAAATCATGAGACAAGCTATGGTGGTGGGTGGACATTTTCTCTACGTTATCTTCAACCATGTGTATATTTATATAAGTACATAACATACGCCCGAAAGTGGGTACCTTATAAAAAAACGCAACCAAAAATACTCCAAACAAACAAAAGTTCAAATGAACCGGAGATATTTTTACACACAATGTTCATTACCTTACCTGTTTACATTTCTTTTTCTTGTTTAGTTTGTGAAATCAATTATAACAAATCTCGACATTTTTACACAATGTATATTTAAACTATATTTTAGTTATAATATAAAATATCACCCAAATACTGTAACAAGCATTAAGTAGCTAGATGTACATTTCAAGCGCTAGGCCCCCATCTTCAGTAGCACAAGATGGGCGCATAGCGTTTGAAATGCGCATCAATGCTTTGAGTTGCGGTATTTGGGTGATATTCTATACTATTATTTAACACCGTAGTGATAATTTTCAAAATATATTTTAGTTATTACAAACAATAGAGCGAAATAAGTAAATACGATACAATCTGAAATAAAACTGAAATATTAAAATGTCCATCCCGCTATTTCTTAAGTTCGTAACATCATGTGCTAACATCTTTGCCAGGTGCCATCACACCAAACGATATATTGCTAATCTTCAGCAAACCATGTACGGTGATATGTCGTACAGCAGTATAGTAAATTTATACCCCCATTTATCTCGTTTATTCTAAAATCTAAAGTAAACATCGCGTTGAACATCTCTTCGAAATTGAATATGTTCATAGTTTATAGATATTATAAATAATAGATTGAACATTTTCATAGGAATTGTCTGAAGGATGTACAGTATATTAAATATTTTCAATGTTCATATCTGTATATCAAAAATTCTAGATAATTACGAAGGAACAACAATAGTGTACCTAATCTTAAAATTTAATAAAAATATATAAGTGTATTTATATAATTTTTTAAAGGCATATAGAAAGCACAAATATATTGTTATATATTGGAAATGATTATGTCCAAATTTTTATATACTTCGCTAATTCTTCAATATCTTCTTCATAAAAGTTTTGTCTTGTGAATTTTTAATAAATTGTTCAAAAAACATCTGTGAACCTGGTAAACGAACATGCCCGAGGAGGCGCTGTCTCCGTAGACTTATCGAACAAATAAACGCCCTGTAGATCTGCATACGAGGATGGATCCATATAGCTTGAACACACCGAGCTATTTACATAGTACAGTGCATGTAATCTCTATATTGTTGGAACTAGTAAATGTAATGACTGCTATTTGTCGTCTTCCACATACGCTTACCACGTACGCAGTATCTGTCCTCCCATTGTCCTATATTGCCTATGTATCGTTCTAGAGCTGGGAAGTGGGATGAATGGAATTACAAGTTTCATTGTGTGTTTGCTTTCCTGTATTTTAAAGCCTGAAAGCCAACAAAACGAGGACTGGCAAGATTTTCGTCCTTTTCTTTATTTTATAATCAAATGTTTAGTGAAGGAGGAGGTTATAGGTTATAGATTTGGGTGTACGGTATTTTTAATGAATTTTCTACGGGAATTAGTAGATGAACTTGTTTTTAGATAACAATTTTTTTTAATTGCTGGCAAAGCGCGGGAGTTAATTTGCTACAAATGTAGATGAAATATTTGGTTGAGGTTTGATTTGTATCTGGCACATATTCTGGTCCAAATTTTATACTACATAATCTGCTCTGGTAGGTACCAAACAGAATTATTTTGCAATTACTTTATAGCTACATTTGGAATTTCCATCATATTTCCGTATCTTTATGGTTGAATAATTTTATTACACTTTTATCCAAATTTCTTGCTCACCTAAAAACTACGCAATCTGCGACTGGTAACTGCACCCTAGCAGCTAATTTCCTTAATCCTGACTTCGTCTGCAATCTCATATATAGCTCCTGAGACAACTTTGCTCAACTCATAGCCTCATATTCTATCCGTTTATCTCTGGCGCTATTTATCCGTTTGTCCCATCTAGACAATGCATCCCAAATTGCAACTAAATGCATCTAACTTTGAGATTACATCCATTCAAAAAATGTCGTCGTACGACTTAGAAGACCAACAATCAAATTACATTTTTCGATCTATCTGCTTGTAACTCCCTTTATATAGTGTTTTAAATTACTTTGAAATTATATTGAATTATGTTTAATTTACATTGAAATAAATGTATATATAAGAAGAGCTTTATTGGGTGCCGAAGAGTTACAAAAAAATTAAATAAAAAGTATGTTACAATAATTGTTAATATAAAATAAAGTGCAATGATCCAGCTCCAATATTACCAAATTCACCACGTTTGAAAAGCTCCTCTACTGTCCCTTTATTTTGCGTCCACATTCTTTGCCTTCCAACAGAACGCCCTATAATCTACACAGGCTCTTCTACCATGCACAGAAGCTGCCGCGTAATTTGTCTCTTACGGGTCTGTGCCGCTGAAGAACAGAAAGCGCGAGACCTGAGGCGCAAACACAATGCAATTTTGCATGTACCACTATACAGTAGCGAGCTTCACGGCCTTATAGATTACATTTACAGAACTTGCATAATGTTCCTTCTACTCCCAGAACTGTCTCCCGTATGCACCTTTAGCAGAAACGGAAGATCTGCGAGTTTTACCTGTGCCGTTATATTTCGGGCTGGAGCTAGACTTGTAAGAAATATCTTCTGACCCACACCAGCTTTATGCTCGTCGTCCCCGCAGAGTAAGGTTTATATGTATTATGGGATATTATATAAGATGCATGAGGAAATATTATGTGCTGTACGAAGATGTGTCCAAAAAAATACACGTTCGTCTCTATGATTATTATATAGCTTTAGTTTTTCTAAAACTTTTGATTGTTCATTGGATTTGATCCAGAATCGATTTTCAACGATATCTTCTTATCAAATAAATTTCATATTAAACGTTTACAAGAATTTATCTATATATAATTATTATTTCGTTACAAACATAAATAATACTTTAAACTAAATAAAAATAAAATGAAAACGTTAACATGTCAATATTAATCTTGAAGTTCTTACCATTATCTTCTGGCACACGGAAATTTTTGTATTCTTCCTTAATATGCCATGCAATTGTCGTTCCTTTCTGTATTTTTCTAATATTTGTATTCTTCCTTAACTACATGCAATTGTAGTTCCTTTCTGTAGTTTAGCGAACTGTCACGTTGCTTTTTTATTGACGATACTATTTCCATTTGTTGTTCGTTTATCCATGCGAATGTTTTCTTGGTGCAAATTAAAAATACACGTGCTAAAGGCTCGTTTACAAATAATTATATAAATTTATCGCCAACGTTTTTGCTACAGAAATAAATTATTTACAAAGAAATTGATAAAGTTCAAAAATTGAGGTTGTACAACTATTATCGAAATGTCTTCCAAACTTGCAGATCTTTTCCAGCCTGACGATATATGTGTTCAACTGTAAACTGGGCTTTAAATCTGCATAGAACAGTTTGGTCACTGCTTGCGTTAATAGTTTGTTAAGCGGGAAATGCAGCTTTTCGTGCGCATTATCATAATAATGGCTGGGTGGATGTTGATGCTGTCGTCGTCGTTATTGTCCTTGCTCCTTCCAGTGTTTGCACATTGCTATTCAGGATTATTTATGAAATATACCTGCATGTACCTTCACTATGTACCAGTTTTATTACTCATCCCTGATTACGTAATCTTGCATAATATTGTAAAATATAGTTGCTCTCGTCGAAAATATGATATTCATAATATCAGGAGGTAATAATTTCCATTGTAGCAACAGAAATTAAAACTATAATCCACACTGTATAATAAAATTAAAAACGTCAAATCAACATATTATATTTTATAAAAAATTATCAATACGGTTTTGAATTATTGTATAAAATATCACACAAATATTATTTTATTTAGTTTTAACTTGCGCTACTGAAGATGGGGGGCATAGCCCTTGAAATGTACATCTAGGTACTTAATTCTTATTACGGTATTTGGGTGATATTCTATATTATAACATATTATATATAAAAAATTGTTGAGTGAAAGGAATTAATACAGTGTGAAAAATTGCAAAATAGTGCTCGTACGAAAGAAGACATTGATCTACGAAACAACTTGCGTTTTTAATTTAATGAGGTATATATTAATGAGTGTGCTGCAATATAAAAAGATTTCTGCATTAATTCCGACGAAGATTTTCTATTTTATTTATAAAATTCTGAGAGCCACGCATAGCATTTTTCTAATAACTGAATAGTATTGCTGAAAAATGTATATTTATTTTTATAGTTCTTTTCCAGCTAATGGCAATTTGTAAATATAGTTCTTCTACGCAGCACTGTATATATCTTCTATAAGACTCTGACGGTTGTTAACACGCCCTTTACACCGAGCCATCATCATCTTTAGCAGCATCTAATAACAAGTGGTCTGCATATGTGGGCTGCTCGAGCTTCGCGAAAAAAACACTTTGTTCTTCTCCTTTTCGATGCTTTACTTCGATCCCCGTTTACCGAAGTATGTAAAACACTAGCTCGGTATTTGCATGCACTTGCAACGTTTACGTTTTTTGTTCTTGTTCTCTTCGCCGCATGGTCATGAACTTTTGTCTCTTCGCAGAATTGAAAAATATATGCAAATTTATGAGGTTAAATACGGTATATAAATGCCGTATGTTGAACGCATTGTAGTTGTTCGACAAATACTTTTTTTATGTTAAGAGATCGAAGGTAATATTAAATTCCACAATATTGATGAATATCATAAAATATTAACAAAAATGGTAATTATATCAATACAATTATTTAAATGCGGTATTGTAAAATGATATTATCTTCAAACTGAAGATTATACCCATGTTTACCTAACAGTCTCGCTTATTCTTTGTAATAATATACAGCAAATTAAAAAAATTATAATTTGGTTTAAAAAATTATTTAACTGCAATAAAACATATCTTAAAGGTAGGCCCATAAAATCCCCCCTTAAGATAAATTGAAAACCTTAAAAGTATATCGATTGAAAATTACATATCCTTTTTTGTAATTGATGTGTCCAAATTGTTATTATATTTATTCTTGTATATTTAATATAGGAATCTCAAAAAAAATGGAGAAATACATTTATATGGTATAAGAGTCTGTGGTACTGCTAAGACATATGGTTCTAGTCTTTGTATACAATTTTTTGCAAATGAATTTCTTCAAAACGTAAATTCGTAAGTGCTAAATACATGGAACATCCTGTATTGGTGGAAATATTTTATAAATCTTTGATACATAGTACAAAATTTGCAGTTTTATTTTTTATCTAAATAACATTTTGCAAGAAATCGCGTGACGTCTTCAATAACTGTATCCTGTGCAAAATAATATTTAAATTACAATTTCATTCACAACATTAAATAAATACAACTAATTATGCCAGAACTTCCGTATTAACTATTTCTAATTTTCAACTATTTACCTACTGTAAAACACAGAGTCCGTTTGGTCGACTGCACAAATAGTTACGTGGAAAGCATCCATAATGAGATAAACATGAAATTAAATTAAATGTAAATATTTATTGTAACATTACATCCTCTGCGTAGGTCACGAGACCGATGCAATATTATGGAACTATAAATTAGACCTAAAAATATTTTGATTACCGATGCAATTAATTAGTTGATTAATGTCGCTGTTTGCGCAGGAAAATTGATGATTTAACGAGATTGCGAATGTAATTTTACTGTACATAATTAATATTGTACAAAACCATTTTATTTTCGATAATAATCGTAAATTTGAAAATCGAATTCTGTTTCGTATAATACAAATTATTTAGTTACCATAAACAAACGGAAATACTACATGTAATTTTTAATTCAATTAGGACGTGCTGTAATTAGCCGAAAATTGATTTCGTGTTTTAGATTCAAATAATGTTTGCGCAATTCATAAAAAAAATATATCTTCTCCATCTACTGCCTCGTCATCATTTACTGAAAATATAAATATTTTCTCGCTACAAATAGTCATGTTGAAGCAATATTCTGCAGGAACCGAGCTTTTAAAAGTATCTTAGGATTTTCGCGGTTATCTCACTCCTCTTATTATCGTTAAATTAGATTCTAGATTCTAACTCTACTAGAATTGTCTTGTAAATTATCAAAGGAATTGTGGTAAACTATTTACTTGAGAGCAAATTGCACAGAAAATTGAGAACTATATTTGTAAAAAACTGTGTTGTATTACAATTGAGTAGTGAGAAACAAATTTATATCAATTAAACAATTGTCAAGACAAAAACTGGCTAAGGATGCTAGTTTTTATAATAGGAGATGTTAAATGGATGAAGTATCAATTTTTTGCAATTAAGAAAATATTTTTTTGGGAATAGAATTGCAAAGAAGCATCGAAGTAGATTTTTGTTAAGCATCGATGTTAAATAGATGTTAAATGGATGAAGTATCAATTTTTTTCAATTAAGAAAATATTTTTTTGGTAGTAGAATTGCAAAGAAGCATCGAAGTAGATTTTTGTTAAGCATCGATGTTAAATGGATGAAGTATCAATTTATTTGCAATTAAGGAAATATTTTTTTTGGGAGTAGAATTGCAAAGAAGCATCGATGTAGAATTTTGTTAAGCATCGATGTTAAATAGATGTTAAATGGATGAAGTATCAATTTATTTGCAATTAAGAAAATATTTTTTGGTAGTAGAATTGCAAAGAAGCATCGAAATAGATTTTTGTTAAGCATCGATGTTAAATGGATGAAGTATCAATTTTTAGCAATTAAGAAAATATTTTTTTGGGAGTAGAATCGCAAAGAAGCATCGATGTAGAATTTTGTTAAGCATCGATGTTAAATAGATGTTAAATGGATGAAGTATCAATTTATTTGCAATTAAGAAAATATTTTTTGGTAGTAGAATTGCAAAGAAGCATCGAAATAGATTTTTGTTAAGCATCGATGTTAAATGGATGAAGTATCAATTTTTAGCAATTAAGAAAATATTTTTTTGGGAGTAGAATCGCAAAGAAGCATCGATGTAGAATTTTGTTAAGCATCGATGTTAAATAGATGTTAAATGGATAAAGTATCAATTTATTTGCAATTAATAAAAAATTTTTTTTCGAGTAGAATTGCAAAGAAGCAGCGATGTAGATTTTTGTTAAGCATCGATGTTAAATAGATGTTAAATGGATGAAGTATCAATTTATTTGCAATTAATAAAATTATTTTTTTGGAGTAGAATTGCAAAGAAGCAGCGATGTAGATTTTTGTTAAGCATCGATGTTAAATAGATGTTAAATGGATGAAGTATCAATTTATTTGCAATTAATAAAAAAATTTTTTTGGAGTAGAATTGCAAAGAAGCAGCGATGTAGATTTTTGTTAAGCATCGATGTTAAATAGAAGTTAAATGGATGAAGTATCAATTTATTTGCAATTAATAAAATATTTTTTTTGGAGTAGAATTGCAAAGAAGCAGCGATGTAGATTTTTGTTAAGCATCGATGTTAAATAGATGTTAAATGGATGAAGTATCAATTTATTTGCAATTAATAAAAAATTTTTTTGGAGTAGAATTGCAAAGAAGCAGCGATGTAGATTTTTGTTAAGCATCGATGTTAAATATATGTTAAATGGATGAAGTATCAATTTATTTGCAATTAATAAAATATTTTTTTTGGAGTAGAATTGAAAAGAAGCATCGAAGTAAATTTTTGAGCAAACACTAAAGACATATTATACGCATTGTACGGATGTGAGGTGTGGATGATATAAAAGAATAGAAGTTTCGGGAATGTGTTACTATATGAAAATATTGAAATTAACTGAATAAATAAATTAAGATATCAGAACGTGTTATTTAAAAGTATTTAAAAAGTACAGCTTCATTCTAAAGTGGTAATTAAATTCCCAGTTAAAGAATAAACTCTTAAACAATTTGTAATTTAAATAACTTATACATATCACGTAATGAATACGTTTCGTTTTTTAAATTTCCTCGACATTCTTGAGCGTATACCCTTCTTTTTCACGTAGTTTGCAATTTGGTTCAATTGTTATTCCGTTCAATATAGGCGTCTGTATATACGACGACTGTACCCGTAACCTAATTGATGGTCATCAGGCAGCTAGAAGCCTATCGCTGTTCTCCATTAATGATCGTTACCGGTAAACGTTAGCGCCTAGCGGTATTATTTAGTGGAAATAAAATGCGAAACGGTACAAATTACAATAGCCTCCAGAAATTAACACGCATCCATTTCAACGGCATGAAAAAAGCTCTCACTTAATAGATTGTTCAAAAAAAGAGCGAACGTTAATACAAAGACACTGTTACATATTTTAAAGTACTTTTTTTTTATACAGAGTGCATTTTTCATTAAAGAAACGTTGGTATTTTATTCGATACATAAAAAAAAAATAACATGCGTGAGACGAGACTGTCGCGCGGTAGAAATGAAACTTCTTAGCTCCTAGGAAAAATTGATTTTATACATTGCTTTTTTTCCATTTGCTAATGATTTGATTTTAATTGATTTTGATTGACACTCTGATCATCAAAGAAAGCATTATTAACTGTAATGTCGTACAGTCTATAAAGAGGAGTATGATGCACTAGTGGGTGCATTTCTATATGTCGATGGCTCGCTCAGCTGTATCCGATTCATTTCGTTGTCCTCACTTAACGACGGTATCGATTCATCCAGTGTATTTGAGGTGGTTGGAAGGTTATGTTGTCCACCGTGTTTCTTTAACGCCTTTTGCCTGGCTCGATACTCTCTACTTCTTTCCAAGGTACTTGTTAGCACTTTTCTTGGCAGTTTATTCTTGGCACTGTGTCTGCACTTGTCTTTATCTCCATTTCACTTTTCACACAATGGAAACTGTTAGCTAAAAGATTAAGGCTGTGTTTGTGTAATATATAATAAAATACGCAAGCGTCTACTGGTTGCCTTATGCCACGTATACGCACAGTACAGGCGGCGCATGCGTGTAGCATGCGTTTCACTTTTCGTGACGTTCAGGCCAATTTGCCCTACCGCGCCTATAGAAGTTGCACTTCAAAAATTCAGTATATCTTCCTTAAAGGAACCTCGGAATATATATGAGGAATATATAATTCAATATATAGGCTTCAGTCTAAACGCAAACTTTCGTGTTATCATATTTATGTATTCCCTTATAAATTTCATATGTAAATAAGTAAATATTATTTAAGCCAGGTGTTTGGGGCGTTGTAATTGCCCGGGCTCTATATGAACGTGACAGTTCTTAAGCTTTAAATATCTAGAGCAAGGTATATATTATATTAGTACTATGTGTGTTGTATATTTTAGTCCTTATCATGCTTTAAACCAGTGGTTCTCAACCAAGCAACATTGATTTATATATCTAAGTTATCTGCTATAAAATAAAGAATAAATTATTCTAAGGTGGCATATTAAAAAAATTGTAAGTACTATTTAATTTTTTCTGCAGTTTAGATGGTGGTTAAAACCGAATGTTACACAATAACAACTACACAAATTTCGTAACCAAAATATTTTAGTATCATCCACTGAATTGCTGATATTAATCTGAAAAGAAAAGAAATTAGAAATACGCAAGAACATCCGAACGTCCAACTCGATTTTCTCAGAGTTCAAAAATTATTACTTTTGTTTTGGAATTGAAGTGATTTGGTACCTCCTCTTTGAATGCGATGCCGATGACGATATACCCAGCTTAATTACGACTCCGATTTACGTGTTTTTGATCTTATAATTATACACGATTATACTATATATACTTCCTATCTTGCGCGTATAGACTTTTCATGTATAAAAGGAAGACTCATTAAATATTTGCCTTAATTTGCAATATAAGTGTGGCTGTCGTATTAAAAATGCATACTTTCAATTTATAACTCATATTTATTTTATCAATTGCATATTTTTTTATTAAAATTTACTTGTGAAATGAAGCTGCGTTTTTCATCAGTTCAATTCATGACATTGTCTTATATTTACTTTCGCATTATTTCAAATTTCCATTCCATTTTCTTATATTTCTGATTGTCAATTCCAATAAAAATCTTCTGTCAACTTATTGGAGATGTGGTATCTTTCTAGGAAAAATGTTAATCTAGAAATCAACAATTTTTTGTTTTAATATCTGATATATAAAAACTATTATATATTTAATGGTAATTTAAGTTCCATTGACCACGAAGTCTATCTTTTAAGCCCCATATTTTACAGGCTTCCATAATACGAATCCATTAATATTTGTATCAGTTTTACAAATTTGAACGCATCTCTATTTCCATCTAGCACTTCTTCTCTTTTCATTTCGACACCGGCAGAATCAGCGCCCCAATTGTCAAATATCGACGGGCATTGCGCGCCATTTGAGACTGCCGTCGATCCCTCGTGTCGCCCTCATGTCCTTGTTCACGTTCTATGAGTCCCCCCCTTTCCAATAAATAGTGCTCTGATCTGTCTGCGCGCTTTCCGTAGAGCAGACGACTCCTCGACAAGAGTTCAAATCCGTGTTTATTGGAAACGCATCCCGTGCTCGAGCTGTCACCCATTGACACCCGGCTGTCACATTACACGTCACCATGACGTTTGTCTGCACTCTAACCGATTTTCGAGTTGGGCATGTTGTGTTTATATGCATCGGTACTCAAAAAAGGATAAGTGCGAGTGATACTTGATAAAAAAATACGTTCATATGGTAATTAGTTGAAAGTTTTCGTACAGGAGCAGTAGGGACTTGAAAACTCATTTTGTCGAAGCCTGTAGTAAGTCGGCTGGATATCTGCAAAGTTGAATTACAATGAACCCCTTCTTCACATTGTGTTACTCACCTTGAACCAGTCTTTCTTTGTTCGTGACTATTCGTGTAGAATTACCCTGGTGATTTATGTATTAGGTTTTTGATTATTTCTGCGTCTGTATGCAATGCTACAAGAACAACAAGGTCATTGTATAGACCAGGGGTGGCCAACCCGCGGCCCGCGGGCCGTATGTGGCCCGCTTTGAACATTTTTTCGGCCCACGAGATTCATCACACATTTACAAAATATATTTATTTTATAATGGCCAAAGTAGTGAAAACCAATGTATTAAAAAAATACATTATTTATGCATCCATATATTCAAAAATTAACTGTCGAAATTATGAGAAAAAAATAACTTTGATTTAAAAAAAATATTCTTGCGAATATATAACAGATATTGCCTGTTTTATTCATGAGTTTACAGTTATGAGTTCGCAGAATAATTAAATTAAATTATATATATATATAATATTAAATTATATCACTCAAAAAAATGTCTATTGTGTATCTAAATCTAATATGGGGATTTATAATTTTATATGTGGCCCGCGGAGTTATGATGCATTTCCAAAGTGGCCCGAAAGATCATTTGGGTTGGCCACCCCTGGTATAGACGAAGGCTGGCTGAAGATATATTATCATACCCTCGTTGTTGTTGCCTGAAAGTTTTGCTTCGACGCTCTAGTATTATAGCTTAGAAAAACTGCTAATTGTTAAAGTTTAAGATGGGTTCCTTCGTCAGAATTAAAAGAAATGCGGCTAGTTCTTCGTGTTTAAGAAAATTCGTTAAATAACCATATAATCTATTTAAACGGAATCAATATACTAAACTGATGCAAGTTCACATTTTTTATTTCCAATATATGTTAAACAGTAAGTTCAATTGGTTTTTTACACAATAATTTGAGGATTTTATCATTTTATTTTATTGATTTTTTTTGCGTTACATAAACATAATATAGCCGATATATTAAATTCATTAATTTATCTAATCTATATGAAGAATTATTGACAAAAAGTACTATGTGTACAATCGAACGTACCATTTAATTTAATTTAATTTGCTTACGTATGATTATTGTAAAAGCAATTTGTTGGTGCTAGTAAATTTTAATGCAAGACCTGGTGCATAAATATATATTTCTCATGGAAATGAGAATTTATCTTTGAGCGAACGCTTTTGTATTTTTTATTTAATTCTTATGCAGATTCTACCATATAATTTGTAACATCAATTTTTACAAACAGCAAGGTTTAGTTATACACCACCTATGAATTTTTCTTACATTTTAAATCAGCTGTTATAATAACACTTAAATAGAACTTTTTAAATTTAAAATTTCTGGAATACGATTTCAATATGAAATTCTTATTCAGATATTGTTGACATATGTACGACATTAATATACGATTCTTCAGCTTTAGCCACGGCTTCAGCAAACATTGAACGCATAACAAACGAGGCTGGTAGTTGCTCAAGATTACTTCAACATGTAATCCTTCTGGGTATTAAATAATTTATAGATAGATAGTAACACTGCCGGAATTTATATACATATACAATCTACCCTCGGTGTCATCACCATGTGTGGGTTATTCAACGAAACCTGTCCATCGATCGGGGATTTTCTTTCCAATAAAAACAATTGAAAAAATCATAGCTTCGATTCTTAAACATTTTATTACACATAAAAAATTGATATCAATATCTAGCATTAATCGAAGCTTAAAGATTAATTTGCAAGTATTGAGTGACCCTTATCACGTGATCGGTTATTCTTATCGTACATTTACATAACGATTTATAATTTACATAATTTAATTTATCCTTCGATCAATTATATAATACTGCTTGTTTCTTCATTGTAGTCGGGAAATTATTGGACATATGTTTCCATTACCACCCATTTTACATGCACGCACCCTACCACCCCTTTTACATGGATATATATATCCACGTCTTCGCATTACCACAACATTCATCTTGTTTCGCAAGGTACCCACATTTATATACGGTACCGACATACTTGAGCGTACGTTTCTATTTGGTTTTCATCTATTACTCTGTTTTCCGCACCCAATATAGCACATACATGATGCAGAATCGTATAATTCTGTAATATGCCATGCAACAAATACTTAGATTATATACAGGTAGATGGAAATGTCTTCTTCACGTCTTTTATTTCGTTTGCACTATACAGTTTTAAACAACATTTTGCGTTAGGAACTACCAAAATATCTGAATTGTTTTTTGCTAACGTTCCCCACATATATTTGTCTAAAGATAATAAACAAATTGGAGGTCATTCCACCATCAAATCTTTATCATCGTTGAATAGTTGAAAGTTCTTTAGCTTTTTCTATATTGACATATTTCACAAATACTCTCCTTTATTACATTTATGAACAATAAACCACGCTCCATTCAGTTATCAAATATAGTACGTCAGAATGTCGTATTTAATTTTAGTAAATTACTATAAAATTATTGATATAATCTCAAATAATTGGTCGTCTTATATTTTTATTTCATTGTTTCTTTGATTTAATAAACGATTAGTACATTCTAGTGTTTCGTTTCATGGTAACACCTTACCCTCTTACTGTTCATGTACAATTTACAATACTGTGAGTCTATCTAGTACAGGAATAGCATCCAGTATCCAGGAAGCTATAGCCGTGTTCTCTCGTTATCATATTTGCTATTTCACTTTACGCAAATGCGCTAGCGTGAACATAAATCATTCGCGAACGTAGATTCATTTGTATCGCCAACACGATTCTAGAGCACCAGTCGAACACCTGTGTATGTTTGGTTGTATATATATGTAGTGATATTATCGTCATATGGTATCCATGTAAGATATATCATCAGCAAATTCATTAGCGATATATCACTAAATTCTCCATTTCCAGTTTAATTTATGTATTCCCTTATTACAACAACTCCCTTGTAGTACATCGTTTTTAAAATTGATAATTTGTGCACATGAGTCGTGTTTTTTAATAGTAATTGGCGCTGTTCCCCAAGGACGTGTAAGAATATGCGAAATAGCGAACTGAATAAGAATAAGAAGTGATCTCGCTAGAGAATCAAGTGTGTCTGGACAGGCAGGCAGTTCCTCCGCAGTCATATCTGCACATGTGCTTCGCATCATCATGCTATTGTCGCATTGGAAAGAGTGCTTCTTTGGATAAAGCTAAAAAGACTAACCTTTGAATTTTTAGTCAATGTAACATTCGTAGGATACAAATTTTAGACCAATTCGACTTTATCATTTGTTTTGGAGTTAAAAAATTGTTTGCTGATTTCGAAAAGTTGTTTATGGTTTTGTATGTTGGAAAATTCAATGATGTGTACAAAGCTCCGTTTATCCTCCAACCATGCTCCGAGCTTTTTCCAGTTTACTCTTTTTCCTACAAACAGCATTCAGTGATAAAATGCAAATCGCGAAATTATAAAAGATTGAACTAATATTTCAAAATAAATAATCTAGGAAAACCTACACAAAACATAAATGATTAAAACTGCTTTTAATAGTTTTTAAAACATAATATTTCTTAGAAATAATTTGATTATACAAAAATGCATTATATTAATATACAAGTATTTTTAATATGTTATAGCATAATTTCTAATTAATAATATATAGTACCTTTTATAACGTCAATTAAAAACAAATAAATTCAAAGTGGCGCGGGCGTATTTCAAAATTTAGTTTTGAAACAACATAAAACCATCACAACTCGGTGAGAGTTGCTATATTTTGCTTTAAATTCAGCATCCTAGATCCTACTTACGTTTTATTATATTTAATTATATAATGCACTATGAGTAAAAGCGACATTAGGATGTTTTAGTATAGTCGTAAACTTTATTTTACAACTTACCACAAGTCGTAAAAGAAGTATTAATAAGTTGCAGCGAAATGACCATAATTTTTTTATGAATGATTGAGATTTTTATTAATCAAATTGGATATTGGAAAATTGTATCACGTTCATAATATTATCCTATGATTATTTACGAATGAACCTCAAATATTTCCACAGTTCTGTAGATTTATATAAATCTACTATGATATTTATTTATTTTTATATCTAATTTGCGATCCATTTTTTTGCTGTGCTGTTTGAAATTCAATTTCACAATTCAATTGCCATACCAAACTGACATTTCATATCAACAAGAATCAAGCAAGCTGAAAATTCCGTATATTTATAACATATCGATTTTGAATTTAAGTATTCACTATTCTGTGCAAATTTGATCATCATTCGGCATATATAAAATAACTTTGCTATTTAGAGTTTTTTTTTAACAAGCTGAAATAAGTTTTCAGTCGAATGGCTTTCGTCTAAACGCAAATCTGGTGAAGAAGCTAAATCCATAGAAAATTACAACTCATAACTTAAATATACAAATACGTAAAACTTGATAACCGACATTCAATACAATTGTGTGGTTCTTCTCGCGGAAAATTAAATTATATTTTTATAACAAGTATTGAATGTTAGTTATTACAAGAATTGAGTTTGTGTTTATATTATATTAATAATAACACGCAGGGGAAAAAATGCAGGAGCGATTATACAGGTTAGTTTGTAAAATATATGAGAAGGGAGAAGTACCACAGGATTTTCAGCGTAGTAGAATAGTAACAATGCCGAAGAAAATAGGAGCTAATTTGTGTGAGAACTATAGGACCATTAGCCTACTATCACATGCATCGAAGATATTGTTAAAGATTATTTATAGGAGATTAGAAAATAAAGTAGAGGAAAGGCTAGGAGAAGATCAGTTTGGTTTTAGGAAAAACAGAGGGACGAGAGAGGCGATTCTAGCACTAAGAACGGTAGTAGAAAAAAGAAAGAGGGTAGGAAAGGTAACTTGCATAGCTTTTGTAGATTTAGAAAAGGCATTTGATAATGTAGATTGGGACATAATGTTTAGAATTTTAAAAGAAACGGGTATAGATTATAAGGATAGGAGAATAATTTTTAATTTATATAAACACCAAACTGCCTTAGTTCGAATTGAGGGGGAAGAAGAGGTAGCAAAAATAGGGAAGGGAGTTCGGCAGGGATGTACACTCTCACCGTTATTATTTAATCTATATATAGAAGATGCAATAAACAAAGTAAAAGAAGAGTATAGTGTAGGTGTGAATGTACAGGGAGAGAAAATATATATGCTGAGATTCGCCGACGATATAGCTATATTGGAAGAAAGCGAAAGGGAAATTGGAAGAATTTAGAAAGGGTATTGAATGGTATGCAGGCAGTATTGACTAGGGATTTTAACATGAAAATAAATATAGGTAAAACTAAAGTGATGAGGTGTGACAAAAAGGAATGCAGTAGCAAAATGAGGATCTCAATAGGAGATAATAGAATCGAAGAAGTGTCAGATTTTTGTTATTTAGGCAGTAGAATCACAAAAGATAATCGAAGCAAGGTAGATATAAAGTGTAGGATAGCACAGGGTAGGAAGGCATTCGTAGAAAAAGAACAGATTTTAAGATCAAATATTGACTTGGGTATTAGAAAAAGATTACTGAAGGTATATGTTTGGAGTGTAGCACTGTACGGGTGTGAGGCGTGGACTATAGGAAAGGAAGAGAAGCGTAGATTAGAAGCACTTGAAATGTGGTGTTATAGGAGGATGATGAGGATTGGTTGGGAAGATAAAGTAACAAATGAAGCTGTACTAGAGTTAGTAGGGGAGAAGAGAAGTATCTGGAGAGTGTTACAGCGTAGGAGAGACAGATTAGTAGGGCATATTCTTAGGCATGGGGGGATTATGCAATTGATCATAGAAGGTAGAGTGGAGGGAAAGAGAGGGGTAGGTAGGCCTAGATTGGAGTATGTGAGTCAGATAGTTGAAGACGTTGAGATGAATAGCTATAGGGAGATGAAGGGATTAGCTCAGGATAGATCGGCATGGCGTGCTGTTTCCAACCAATCTTTAGGATTGCGGACTCTTTAACTAAAAAATATACTTTCATTTATAATATCTATTTTATTGTTTTAATGATCTTAATTTTGATTAATTACCAAAAATATGCTAAATATAAATATGTAGCAACACTTCCTTTACACAAGATTGTACATTTTCTGATCCATTCATAATATTCAACGCTAATATTCAGTCTCTTCTTTTGGCATCTTTTTAGAATATTTTTCCAAGAGAAATGATGCGGCTCTTAATAATAAAATTGTATATGTATTTATTGTATACAAAGCAATCGAAATTCGTGCTAAAAGCAAATGGAAATAATTGTTTACCATATGGAGTGATAGAACAACACAGTTGAGATTGATGACGGTTTTTGCAACAATAAAATCTCTCCACATATATATAAGGTAATTCCAATTTTTTGGCACCTTGAGTTGTTTCAAATTACCAAGATAATAATTATCAAATTGCTAACATAAAATATTTGAACAACGATTTAGCGTTATTTTAATTTTAAAATGTTCGAAAACAATTAAGGATTTTTATCGCTTATAACATTCAGTGGTTTACTCTAAATATACTGAGAACATTACTAATTTACCACTGGGTAAATAAGTTATCAGCTGACGAATAATGAATTAAAGATAAGGTCATTTTCTATCCGACCGACTTGCTCCATATTCTGCATGAATGGATGGTATAAAAGTGCCATACTACAAAATGTTGTTTGGCAAGTTATTGTGCATTAAATCTACCCTATAGGCTTTTTAAACCGGCCTAGGGCAATTCGTCGATTGCTGAATTATAGAAACTCCAATCCAACATAACTATTCACAAATAGTTGCAAAAAAATCGAAATGTCTCGAATTTTAATTCTTCGTAATTTTTATTACTTGACATAATTCGTATAAAAATTAGATCTTATTTAAAAGATTTTCTATTCACCAATAATTTAATTAAAAATAGTATACATCTCTATAATCTGATTTGACCTTATCTGAAAATGATCCAGCTAAAATTCCGGCAACAAATCGTCCAATTCCTTCTTTGAAGAGTCATGTTTGGCTTTCAACTAAAAGATAAATTGAAATTGAAAGAGGAGAACGTATTTCGTTATGTGATGATGAATAAAATGCGGGAAAGGCTATTATAAACTTCACTGGTCCTTTTATTTTCAAACAAGAACTGAATACGGTTTTTTTGATACATGAGATGATGGATTCACCAAAAAATGGCATGTTTTTAATTGTACTTATAATTTGTATTGTGCAAAATTTTATTACGACATAAAAATTTAGGCAGTAGAATCACAAAAGATAATCGAAGCAAGGTAGATATAAAGTGTAGGATAGCACAGGGTAGGAAGGCATTCGTAGAAAAAGAACAGATTTTAAGATCAAATATTGACTTGGGTATTAGAAAAAGATTACTGAAGGTATATGTTTGGAGTGTAGCACTGTACGGGTGTGAGGCGTGGACTATAGGAAAGGAAGAGAAGCGTAGATTAGAAGCACTTGAAATGTGGTGTTATAGGAGGATGATGAGGATTGGTTGGGAAGATAAAGTAACAAATGAAGCTGTACTAGAGTTAGTAGGGGAGAAGAGAAGTATTTGGAGAGTGTTACAGCGTAGGAGAGACAGATTAGTAGGGCATATTCTTAGGCATGGGGGGATTATGCAATTGATCATAGAAGGTAGAGTGGAGGGAAAGAGAGGGGTAGGCAGGCCTAGATTGGAGTATGTGAGTCAGATAGTTGAAGACGTTGAGATGAATAGCTATAGGGAGATGAAGGGATTAGCTCAGGATAGATCGGCATGGCGTGCTGTTTCCAACCAATCTTTAGGATTGCGGACTCTTTAACTAATAAAAATTGTCATATATAAAAAAAAAAAAACATACAGCGACATCGAATAATGCTAGCTTGTAATATAAGATGAAATTTATAACTAAACGAATTAATAAAATGGTAAATGTTCATCAAATTAGATAACTATTATATTTAATTAATACAACTACATATCTTCAGTTATATGATATGGAAGTATCTTACATAATTGAAATTGTTACTCAACTGAAAATTATTAAATTGTTACACAGATATATTGAAATACAATTTTAATAAGATATTTCATATAATCTCGCATAAAATATTATATTGGATATTTTTGTGTGGCTTCCCATGCGAAAGTAATACAATATTTTGCTAGTTAGCAACTGAAGTTCGGTTGAAATTTATATGCAGAGCAAAGTATACAAAATAGGAAGCATTGCTATTGCATATATAGAGCTGAACATCCCAGGAAAGTGTACATGAGTTTGGGATTCTGGCAGTTAATCTTCATAGCAACTTTATTACTCCAAGCAGAAAATGCCTGATACACAAATACCCTGGAGAGCTTTCCAGTTAGAGTTATTATAGAAAAACTACAATATTTCAGTGCAGGATAATAATAATGACTGCGCAGTAATAACTAAGACTGCGTTTTTTTTTTTTATATTAATTTGCAGCACTATGCAGAAAACCTTCATCAATTTTAAATGCAATAACGACTGCCTTCACTATCAATTTCTTCTGCTTGTGATATTTTTCTTGTTATTCTGTTCGAATTAAGCGTTACTTCATGAATTTTTTAATTAAAAAAAAACATCTTCATGAACTTTTTACTCTCATACACATCAGCAGCTCATATATCATATATCATCATATTCCTAGTTTTTGATAGATATTATAAGACTCGCCGATTGTTTTTACCTGTTTGTTTTATTTTATTGTTTTATTCGTAGCACAAAATAAAATATACAGTAACTTAAGACATTATACATTTAATCGGTCATATAATACAATGTAGATGTCTTTCAATCCATTTACGTTTCAATAGTACAGGATACACATTTTTATAATCTCTCAAAGAAACTAGGAACGGATAAAAACTCAAACAAAATCTATCCAACATATATTATACAACCAAATACGAATTAATTATATCGCCAATCGAAAAATATATTCCTGAAAAAATATACATGTTGCAATCTATTAAAATACGCTGTATTATTTTTCCTAGGAAATAGATCAAATACCGACTTACACTGAAATATTTTTGCGTGTCTATAACGGAGGACTATTCCTATATTTAAAACAAGAAGAGCAATTGCATGTAGTAAACGAATCATTTGAATAAAACGTGTAATACACGAACATTTATTACAAACATAGTATGTGCTATTTTAAACGAAAAAGAAACGTTTCAATGCTTAAGAATATAAATTGAAATTTTCATGTTTAATTAATAACTTATCATTGTTTTAAACAATGCAGATATATTCGTTGCTATAAATCGTTGCAGTATCCTCTAAAATGCACGTATAATAAACGTTCATTTTGCGCCACCCTGTATAGCAAACGATGAAGGGAATTTAGGTAATATAAAATTTCCTTACCATCATTACTAATATCTCTCCTACTATTTTTTCTATTACCAAATATGGTTTTTTTACGTCCATTGTGGTATATTTTTGAAACTATGATGTGTTTCTTTTTTCTTTGGATGAAGGCTGTCGGTATCGCACGTCACGGCAACTCGTGATGATTTATTTTGAATACATTAGGCAAATTCGGTGATGATATACGATACAAGAGTAGGTAGGTTTGCGCTGATGATACGGATCCACGCAGGATCGACCTACAAAAATTCCCAAAAATCAACATGACTATTAATATTATTTATTGTTTTTGTCCAGAAGAAAACAGAATATCATACTAATAGTTAAATGGACTGCTTAGTTAAAGAGTCCGCAATCCTAAAGATTGGTTGGAAACAGCACGCCATGCCGATCTATCCTGAGCTAATCCCTTCATCTCCCTATAGCTATTCATCTCAACGTCTTCAACTATCTGACTCACATACTCCAATCTAGGCCTACCTACCCCTCTCTTTCCCTCCACTCTACCTTCTATGATCAATTGCATAATCCCCCCATGCCTAAGAATATGCCCTACTAATCTGTCTCTCCTACGCTGTAACACTTTCCAGATACTTCTCTTCTCCCCTACTAACTCTAGTACAGCTTCATTTGTTACTTTATCTTCCCAACCAATCCTCATCATCCTCCTATAACACCACATTTCAAGTGCTTCTAATCTACGCTTCTCTTCCTTTCCTATAGTCCACGCCTCACACCCGTACAGTGCTACACTCCAAACATATACCTTCAGTAATCTTTTTCTAATACCCAAGTCAATATTTGATCTTAAAATCTGTTCTTTTTCTACGAATGCCTTCCTACCCTGTGCTATCCTACACTTTATATCTACCTTGCTTCGATTATCTTTTGTGATTCTACTGCCTAAATAACAAAAATCTGACACTTCTTCGATTCTATTATCTCCTATTGTGATCCTCATTTTTCTACTGCATTCCTTTTTGTCACACCTCATCACTTTAGTTTTACCTATATTTATTTTCATGTTAAAATCCCTAGTCAATACTGCCTGCATACCATTCAATACCCTTTCTAAATTCTTTTCGCTTTCTTCCAATATAGCTATATCGTCGGCGAATCTCAGCATATATATTTTCTCTCCCTGTACATTCACACCTACACTATACTCTTCTTTTACTTTGTTTATTGCATCTTCGATATATAGATTAAATAATAAAGGTGAGAGTGTACATCCTTGCCGAACTCCCTTCCCTATTTTTGCTACCTCTTCTTCCCCCTCAATTCTAACTAAGGCAGTTTGGTGTTTATATAAATTAAAAATTATTCTCCTATCCTTATAATCTATACCCGTTTCTTTTAAAATTCTAAACATTATGTCCCAATCTACATTATCAAATGCCTTTTCTAAATCTACAAAAGCTATGCAAGTTACCTTTCCTACCCTCTTTCTTTTTTCTACTACCGTTCTTAGTGTTAGAATCGCCTCTCTCGTCCCTGAATAAAGAAAAAATGAATCAAGATATCATTGGTTTTTTTTATTTATGCGGTCCACTTTACCACGATTAGTATTAATCTCTGCTGCCCTGTGACATCTTCCAAATGCATCTTTTTTTCTGAATTAACTCAAACATGATTTTATTATTGTACTCTATCCACTCACCCAATGCACGTATTCCTCTTGCATCACCACATTTCAAATGCTTCTATTCTTGGATTTTTTTCCTTGCCAACGATCTTTGCCTGGCATTCGTACAATACTGTTTGTTTGTTTGTTTGTTTAATTTTGAACGAGTCTTATATTCTGTGGATATAAGTTTGTTACAACAAAAGTAGCTTATAATTTTTTAGTGATGTGCGATTATAGGAGAAGAATGCGCACATTGCAGTCCATCTGTTGAACGTCCTATTCGAAATAAATACTACTTTCATGACTGAAACGGTTTGTTCCTAATTCCTAAGTCTAAATGAGACTTAAAAATTTGCTATTGGAAAAAACTGCCTACGCAAATAGCTCCTGTTGAAATAACGGGTTATCGTACAAATGGAGACGAAAATAGCCTAATAGTCCGACCCTGTATCGAACCGTACTCTAGCTTAACTGCTGGTGCCATATATAGGGATAAATATGATGTTTTCTGAATGTTCCTAGTGAAGCTGGGCTATCCAGAATATCATTGCCGGATTGAAATCGTACAATCGTAATTTTTCCTCGTCATATTCAAGAATAAAAATGATTTTTATAGATGTCTTCACGTTGTCAATTTTGCGACATGTATATGCAAAATTGCGATAATATATGCCATCGATTTTAAGACATTTAATTATTTAATAAGTAACAAGAAACGATATATTAAGATTTAGTTTGAAGAATAGTCAATTTAAAATACAATGGCCTACTTTTAGATTTGGTTTATTACAAGGTACCGAAAGTCACCATTTTGCACAAAAGCAATATACTATATTAAACCAATTCTCATTATAGTAATTGATGATTTTATATTGGCGCCAAATTACATTAATCACCTTAAACCCACCTTAATATAAATTTATCTACTTTCATTCAGTAAAGTAAATATTACAGTTTAAAAAAAGTTTTGTAATGACGACCATTATAACACTAGTGCTGTAATGGTCGTCATTGCCGCACTAGTCCTGTAATGAGTTTGTGATTAATAGAGTAACATTTTAAAATTATTTTTATATACATTTATAACACATTTTTTGCAATTTGAAATTTGCAGACCAGAGGTGGACATCACTGAGTTGTTCAGGTTGGCGTTTTGAACCGTCATGGTTTTTTTGGAACCCATAATCTTGTTTGCTATTTCTTTCTTATTTTCTAAAGAACTCTCAACATACCCCACTGCTGTAGCAGAGGTTTCCACCCTCCGTGACGCTTAAGCATTTGCATATCCGCCCTACCATCTACCAGCATGGAAGCAGAGGACCTCCGAAAACAGTGCTCCGTATATTTTTCGGGTCTCTTCAAGCCCAACTGCTTTGCAATTAATTTTTGTATATTTCCAAAGATATTGATCCCAACAGGCTGCGAGCTACATTTTCCTTGCTCATAGAAGACAAAAAAACGCCCGTGAGTAGCAATAGGAGGACGAAGCTCAGCATATTTTCGAAAAATTCTTAAGTAGTTAATACCTGACAGGTATCCCTCGGTAACTATAAATTCTCGTGCGATTTTCGTTTTTGTAGATGGGATCATGATTTTAACATATGGTACTTTGTCTTCAATGTGATCTAACATTAACTTCGTAAGTTCGTCTCGTCGACAAGCCCCAAAAATGCCAACTTTCATAAGAAAAAACAATTCATCCTCTGCTATGCCCAAAAACGTACATACTTCTTCTTTAGAAAAATGCTAGACTTTTTTGCCGTCTGTATCCGTTTAAACTTCTCTTGAGAAAAGCAACTAGCTGTATAAATTTGCTTATATCTTGATTTTTTCTTACGGAAATCATGGTTGTTAACATGGAATAGTGCGTCCAAAGCGTTGACGGCTTTTGTGATTGTTGCTTTTCAGCGAAATACGCCAATAATTTTTTTTTCCGACACTTGTTTTATTCTTTTTGAATCACACCATTTTTCAAATTTCTGGTATTCAAGTTCATATCGTAACTTTGATTTTGCGGGAATTAGACTTGAAATTGCTCCATTTGCAGCTTCCTCTACTTCCGAGAGTAAACTTTCTTCAGAAGCAGACATTTTCAACAAGTACTTTTTTTGAAAACTTTTGCTATAAATCTAACGTATTTAACAGTAACCAAGACAACTCAGAAACAACAAACAGTTCAAGACTACTTAGAAAACTTAAATCCTTATAACAACAGGTATCATTTTTATTTAGGACATAACATCATTTTAACATATATTTTGACAACTCTTGTCAAATATTTTTTTTTTGTAGTTTTCGGATTACTTACGAAAGTACATCAAATTTCGTACAATATTCGAGTTGTAAATTCATATTATGACACTCGACGTATTTTCAAACAACTCAACATCTCGTGTCGTAATATGAATCTTTACAACACTTATATTGTAAATAACTATTACATGACTTCTCACGTGGGTTTCCATTTATTTTACGTTCGCCTTAAACCGTTTCTTATATGCGTAGATATACAACAGATTTAACAAACACACCAGGATGCTTTAACTGTCTTGATTATCTTGATGCTAAAGTCGTATTTACATAAACGATGCGAACAAGATATTCTATATAATAACAGGCAAATATATTTTTTATATTATATCTTCAGTTTGATTATAAAATAATCAAATGATTACACAAAATAAAATAAAATCATAACACACGTTTCATTTTCATACCATACCTAGAATCTCAACTAAAACATTTTGTTTTATAAATTAAAATATATTTCTCTTTTTTTCATGATAGTATCCTGATCTTGATCCTTATTTATGATGATAATATCCTGTTACTAGAAATAAATATTTCTTTAAAAATTTCAGACTATATATAAATATTTATCCATTACAGTCCGTTGAAGCGCAAATTGTATTTTATATCCTAGCCCCACAAATTTCTATAACTCCTGAGTCTTAAATTTAATGTATATATATTAAACTAACTAATAATATTATCTCTACTATTTATTGTAATTAAATATAATTATAATTTAATAGCTAATTTAATTACCGAACTGTAAACTCCAATTTCAATTTCAATTTCAATTTCACAAATAAAGTTTCGATTTAATATAGTGTAATTACCTCTTTAGAATATAATACATTGACGCCCACCGAGTTAATTTCCTCAATGACCCAACTGTAAAGGCGTATAATGCCAAATATATATAAAGCTGATGTTCTTCAGCTCTGTGCCGGTTAGTACGATAATAACTCTGAGCAGTGCAAGTGAGTATTTATCGTAACTCTAATGCCCATGTAATAGAGAGAATAATCCTACACAAATGGACATGACACGCGTGTAATATTAATTGATATAAATCGTGCCAGATCTTGTCTTAAGCAATACACCGTTATCTGAAATTATGTCTTTTAAAAAGTCTTCAATTAGATGCGATATAACAACACTAGATGAATTTATGAAGCCACTAATAGTTATTTACAATATAAGTGTTGCAAAAATTCATATTACAACACGAGATGTTGAGTTGTCAAACGAGGCGTCTTTGACGAGTTTGACAATACGTCGAGTGTCGTAATATGAATTTACAACTGGAATATTATACGAAATTTGATCTACTTTCGTAAGTAATCCAAAAATTACAAAAAAATATTTGACAAGAGTTGTCAAAATAAATTTTAAAATGATGTTATGTGCTAAACAAAAATGATACCTGCTTTTATAAGGATTTAAGTTTTCTAAGTGTCTTGAATTGTTTGTTGTTTCTAAGTTGTCTTGGTTACTGTTAAACATGTCAGATTTATAGCAAAAGTTTGCAAAAAAAGTACTATTTGAAAATGCCTAATTCTGAAGAAAGTTTACCCTCCGAAGTAGAGGAAGCTGCAAATCGAGCAATTTAAAGTCTAATTCCCACAAAATCAAAGTTACGATATGAACTCGAATACCAGAAATTTGAAAAATGGTTTGATTCAAAAAGAATAAACCAAGTGTCGGCAAAAAATTTGTTGGCCGAAAAACAACAATCACAAAAGCCGTCAACACTTTGGACGCACTATTCCATGTTAAGAACCATGATTTCCATAAGAAAAAAATCAAGATATAAGCAAATTTATACAGCTAGTTACTTTTCTCAAGAGAAGTTCAGACGGATACAGACGGCAAAAAAGTCTAGCATTTTTCTAAAGAAGAAGTATGTACGTTTTTGGGCATAGCAGAGGATGAATTGTTTTTGCTTATGAAAGTTGGCATTTTTGGGGCTTGTCGACGAGACGAAGTTACGAAGTTAATGTTAGATCACATTGAAGACAAAGTATCATATGTTAAAATCGTGATCCCATCTACAAAAACGAAAATCGCACGAGAATTTATAGTTACCAAGGGCAACCTGCCAGGTATTAACTGCTTAACCACTTTTCTAAAATATGCTGAGCTTCGTCCTCCTAGTGCTACTAACAGGCGTTTTTTTGTCTTCTATGAGCAAGGAAAATGTAGCTCGCAGCCTGTTGGGATCAATACCTTTGGAAATATACCAAAATTAATTGCAAAGCAGTTAGGCTTGAAGAGACCCGAAAAATATACGGGGCACTGTTTTCGGAGGTCCTCTGCTTCCATGCTGATAGATGGTGGGGTGGATATGCAAATGCTTAAGCGTCACGGAGGGTGAAAATCCTCTGCTACTGCAGAGGGGTATGTTGAGAGTTCTTTAGAAAATAAGAAAGAAATAGCAAACAAGATTACGGGTTCCAAAAATACCATGACGGTTCAAAACGCCAACCTGAATAACTCAGTGATGTCCACCTCTGGTCTGCAAATTTCATATTGCAAAAAAATGTGTTATAAATGTATATAATAAATAATTTTAAAATGTTACTCTATTAATCAAAAACTCATTGCAGCACTAGTGCGGCAATGACGACCATTACAGCACTAGTGCTGCAATGATAACCATTACAACACTAGTGTTGTAATAGTCATCATTAAAATTTTTTTTTAACTGTTATATTTACTCTACTGAATGAAAGTAGATAAAATAATTTTAAAATGTCGTATATAATAAATCACATAAACTTCTCATTACATCTAAATTTCCAAATTGACTAATATTTTGCATAATATTGTAGGCGTTTTGGTAACGTATACCTTTCGGTCATTCAACGCTGTCCGCAGTTTTAATCAATATATGTGAAGTATTGTATTTATGATAATATCCTGTTAATGATACGTAATTTAAATCAATGACTATAAATTAATCTGTTGTTGCTATAAATTACGAATATTGGGAATTGGGAATGTTGTAGATACGGTTCATTATTCAAAATATTATATCCGTCAAATTCCAATAGTTTGCCCATTTGAACTATTTAAATATCCACTTTTACGTAGATTTTATAGTTAAATTCTTTCGTGAATAAACTAAGACACGATTTGTGAATTTAACTGTACATTTTCTCAGCATTAAAATCACTCCAATAAATTATTTAAAGCAATACTATTTATCTGCGATTATTTACCGTATTTCCGGTACATAAAATTTTTCTTTGTACATATTTTAAGAGGATCAGATTGATTAAAGAAACATTTTATAATAGCACATAAAATTACGTATACATATAATAAATTTGTTGTACTTGAAATTATTTAAAGAAAAAATTGCCATACAATATCTTTCATTTCATTCATTAAAATATCATTTTTTCGTACCTACTCCAACTTAAAACAATTATTGAATGTACGCGTGTATTTAATTCATTCTTCTTCAACTTCTTCCATTTCTGAAGCATGTAAAGGTCAACGTGAATTGTACGAGCTATACTCATGTATCCTAGAAGTATATTAGCTGCTGTTTCTCAGCTTTTCTTCAGTAAACACTCATTGTTCTGTTGGATTAATTCACGTCCGTTCTGGGACTCAATCACCTTCCTGTTATTCTTCTCGTGAGAGTTTTTTTCTTTATATCTGGAGGATATCTGGCCATAGCATGCGTGGCCATCTTCACTTTTATATGTTACACGTTTAATGAATGAATGAAATGAATTAGTATAACATTATAGAACATAACCATTGAGAACGTTCAAATGACTGAGAAAACAGGCAAATAAATGAAATCCTAGAAAATGGAAAAATAATAATCTGTACTAACAAATTTCAACTATAATTGATTAGCAAGAAATTTTTATAAATCAGCGCAATATATTGGATTAATTGTACTTTAATGAGCTTATTAGATTAGTTATTAAAAAGCAACGGGTAATTAAGTGAATTTTTTTATTTGAAATCTAATAATCTTGTTAAAAGGTACCTGCATATTTCATTGGATTTACCAATTATTACTTTCCTATTTATCATATATTATTTTTATAATACTTGTAGTATAATTTCTTAATGATTGTTATGTAAGTATTTTTAGTCAATACGGAAAAACAATCAATTTTATTTTAACAATTTTTTTTTAATCAACTGTGGTTTGTTCAAGATTTGGTGATTCACTGAGTTATTCACAACATTTATTTAAACACACATTATATTTACCAAAAAATATAAAAAAAATTTTTTTTACTCATAGCATTTACATTGTACATGTTCAAATTGAATTGAAAATAATTTGATTCCCCCAATCTACAATTTCAATGAAAGTCGATGTTATGAAAGATATAAAAAAAAAATCTTTCTGCACAAATGCAGGTATATATAATATATATGCTGGCAACTTAACTAGCAGAATAATATCAGAATCACGCATTGAGTTCGAGCCTCGGCGAAGGGTACATGACTCGGTTCATTATACAGTCATGAACTTGCTTCGACATTATTTGCGTAATTCTAAATTAATTTAATCACATGCTCAACTTCCGTCTTAATTATCAACGTTGAATTATAGTAAAATTAAAATCAAACCATAATCTGTTTAATTAAATAAAAGAAAAACGTACAGTAGCAAAAGAATGAATCTGAAAACTATTACGTTAATAGTTAAGTAATTTAAATTGTAGCTTATAATTTCTGTATTATTAAAGAAGCGATTATTTTAATATCTATCTTATCTTCTTATAATTAAGGGTAAATAAAATGAAATATTAGTCATTTATATTAAACACATGCTCGATCATTTTCTAGTTGTCTTATTTTTGTATAATTATAAAATACAGCATTCAATTATTATGATAATAATTTTGCCATTAATTTATAGAAATATTATGAATAATTATTTCGAAATGCACAATATTTTTCGATGACTATCTTTCATTCAGATGTCGTAATTTCAAAAAATTAAAGAAAATATTATTTTTCCTAATGGTGACTATTTAATTACATTGCTTCTTATCATAATTTTTCGCATAATAATCGTAAAAACTTTCTCGTAATTTCTTATTATGCCCAAATACAAATTTAAAAAATTAGAACATCCAAAGGTACAAAAACCAGATATACAATTGTATATGAATTTTATCCAATTTTATGAAAACTTGATAGAATTCTTCTTGGCATAATAAAAGTGCTACTGTTGAATATCACCAAAGGCTTATACTAAAGGAGGTATAAAGGATAAAAAAAAAGGAGGAAAATATAATTTTTTCGTCGATTTTTATCAAAAATTGTTCAATTTCCAGAACAACGTAAAATGACTAGAAATCGTTCTAGAAACAAATCTTAGAGATTTGCAGTTCAATGAGAAAATGTTGAAGAAATTGTCGAAAAAGTGCAATAGTGCAATAGTGCAAAAATTAAATTCTTTCGTCCATTTTGATCAAAAATTGTTAAATTTCCAGAACAACGTAAAATGACTATCCTAGAAACAAATTTTAGAGATTTGCATAAGGCTGCATATCACCCGAGGCTTATACTTTTTTTTTTGTATTTATATCCGATATCGGATCTTCGATCCTATATACCTATAATTTAATCAAATCAAGCTTAATAGATAGCTTTTGTAAGGCAGCGGGAAAGTAATAGTCTTTATACACAATTTTGGTAGCTGAGTTGAAAGCATTTATGTAGATTCATATCTGTAACATCCGGTTGCTTAATCCAGACTATTACTTGAATTTTTCTGCTCGAAGACAATTACTTTAAACGCCTAAAACGATTTAACAACGTTGAAATATATTTTCAAGGCTAGGTGAATACAATTTTCATTGTCTCTGTCAATATAAAATTATATGCTACTCTTAATCTGTCCAACGAATGTTAACAATTTTTTTTACTTGCTCTGAATCAAATATTTTCATGTATGATATGTAGTACTTTTTTTTAAATACTCCTAGCTAAAGTATTTTGGATTGACAAAAAATTCGCGTTGATTATCGACTATTAATGAATGTATTATGAGATATTGAAACTTCTATCATGCCAGAATTCACTTTTATCATTATTTCTAAAATTTTACTATTCCGAATTTTAAAAAATTAGGATTTAATACTATATTAATACATTATATTTTCCAATATTTCCTAATGTTTCTAAACATGTCTATTTTTAATAAAATCTAGCAATTCTACAAAATAGAATATAAAATCATTATTTATTATTTTATATATGTGTGAAAGCTCGATTGGAGCAATTAAAAATTGAAAATAATAAAATTGAAATTTTTTTCAGAAATTTGTTGTGTTAAAGGGGTGTTTTTAGAATTTGATGCAAGAATTTGCATTGTTTAATAGCCTTGATATAGAAATTTGCGAAAAATATGGACTCGCAAAATATGACAAATAATTGGCAATGTTTAACGAAGCAAATTTATTGTAGCTTGATTGAAAAAAATGGAAAAAAAAAAATCGTTCCAATCATTATTTCCAAAATTGATTGAAAATTGATTTTTTTTAATCAATGGCAATTTAGCTATAGATGCCTAATGAACATATCATCTAAAATACAATAACAATATAATACTTAAATCAAATCACTTTTTGTTTAAAAAATTTAAACATACTTTTTAAACTAATAAAAAAGTTTCATAAAAATTAATTTACTGAATAAATCAACGAAGACGATAAATTATGAAAATATATTATCACACAGTGAATCCATGTAAGAAGAAATTATGACCAAATTTATTATCAAATATTAATATATGTCATGTAATAAAATTTGCTTAAGAAATTCCGCAATATGCTACCATATAAATGTAACCTTTTTATTTTTAAAACAACAATTTGCATAATTTTATTGCCTTGATGTTGAAATATTGGAAAAATAAGGACCCACAAAATACGATTTATAATTTGAAATGTTAAAAGAAAACAAATTGATTGAAAAACGTGAAAAATGAAAATTCTCCGAGTAAAATAATATGAACAAGTGGATATCATTCCAATCACTTCATATGGATTAAATATATGAAAATTTCTATTTTTTTTAATTAAAAAAAAATTGCTGGACATGCCTAATTAAAACTTCATCAAAAATAAAATACCATTTAAAAGTACCTAAGGGTACGCGCGAAATACGTTTCTGTTTCAACTGTGCCTTGAAAAATAACATTTACAAGACAAATTGAATTTTAAATGCTAATTTACCCAAATTGAACGATTCGAACTTAGTGATTTCTGCTTGAACGACGACGATATCAAGTTTTTCTGATTTGCAATATTTTGCATACTTTCCAAGTACTCCATCAATACTCAACTTATCCATTAACCATGGCCAAATCTTATTAACTATATTTTCATCTTTCATGGTTCGACTTCCCACATATATACTACTTGGTTACAACATCTTCCCTCGATTATACGAAGAGCTTAGTGAAGGAATCACACTTTTACGGTAAAGGTAATTCATGCTCTTACATTATGTGATTCAGAAAATTCCCTCAGTATTAGCTAGGATAAATGTTACGATTTGACGGCAGTATATTGTGTATGTGCTGTAAGTTGATTATAGATGGAAATGTGGTTTAATGCCACGGGTTACGGAAATGGAACCAGTTTGTCGGTTTGTCATTTATATTTGTTAGATTCGTTCAGTGGCGTAGCAACTGGATTATCTATAAATTGCTAAGTATACGCAATTTCAATCATTCTTAACAGTCATTTATTTTAAGCGCCCTAATATTTTTTTATGAAGTCATATCAAATATAGACTATAAAATTTCTTCGAATAATATTATTGTAGCTGTGACAACACTGGATGTTTGTAATGACTTTATATATGCAAATTAAAGCCTTGATTTTATGTATGTATATGTATAAAGTGTTGGTTAATGTATGATCTAATTTAAATTGAAAAACGATTCATCTTAAGATGTATGGTTAAGAAATTTGCAATCATTTGTATTGATTTATCTGTATTAATAAATGAAGTACCATGCTTTGGAAGAAAATCGAAACAATTTAAAAGAATATATGAAAATCTTGAATCTTGCTCTTATTTAGTCGGACTTTTTCAGTCAAATATTCATTTATGAAAAAAAATTGTATATAATATATAATATAATGGATCACGGAAGAAATAGTGGAAATGATTGAAGCAAGAAGGAAAATTAAAATAGGAAACACAGAAGCAGGACAGAAAAAATATAAGGAACTAAGGAACTTAATTAATAGGAAATGCAAGCTAGCGAAAGAAGAGTGGATAAAAGGAAACTGTGAGGATATTGAGGAGGATATGAGAAGAGGTAAAGTAGATTTGGGCTACAGGAAAATTAAGTCACATTTTTCTAAAGTAAAACCAAAAGGTAACATTATATGTGATAAGCAGGGTAAGGAACTCACAGAAAATAAGGAAAAAGCTAGAAGATGGAAGGAGTATCTTGAAGATTTATATAAAGGTAGGCAGGACATGGAGGAGCTAGAAAGTGTGGAACAGATAGATGAGGATGACTTAGGTCCTAGCATACTTAGGTCAGAGTTTCATAGAGCATTAAATGATTTACGGAATAACAAAGCAGCGGGGATTGATATGATACCAGCCGAATTAATAAAACACGCAGGGGAAAAAATGCAGGAGCGATTATACAGGTTAGTTTGTAAAATATATGAGAAGGGAGAAGTACCACAGGATTTTCAGCGTAGTAGAATAGTAACAATGCCGAAGAAAATAGGAGCTAATTTGTGTGAGAACTATAGGACCATTAGCCTACTATCACATGCATCGAAGATATTGTTAAAGATTATTTATAGGAGATTAGAAAATAAAGTAGAGGAAAGGCTAGGAGAAGATCAGTTTGGTTTTAGGAAAAACAGAGGGACGAGAGAGGCGATTCTAGCACTAAGAACGGTAGTATAAAAAAGAAATAGGGTAGGAAAGGTAACTTGCATAGCTTTTGTAGACTTAGAAAAGGCATTTGATAATGTAGATTGGGACATAATGTTTAGAATTTTAAAAGAAACGGGTATAAATTATAAGGATAGGAGAATAATTTTTAATTTATATAAACACCAAACTGCCTTAGTTAGAATTGAGGGGGAAGAAGAGGTAGCAAAAATAGGGAAGGGAGTTCGGCAGGGATGTACACTCTCACCGTTATTATTTAATCTATATATAGAAGATGCAATAAACAAAGTAAAAGAAGAGTATAGTGTAGGTGTGAATGTACAGGGAGAGAAAATATATATGTTGAGATTCGCCGACGATATAGCTATATTGGAAGAAAGCGAAAAGAATTTAGAAAGGGTATTGAATGGTATGCAGGCAGTATTGACTAGGGATTTTAACATGAAAATAAATATAGGTAAAACTAAAGTGATGAGGTGTGACAAAAAGGAATGCAGTAGAAAAATGAGGATCTCAATAGGAGATAATAGAATCGAAGAAGTGTCAGATTTTTGTTATTTAGGCAGTAGAATCACAAAAGATAATCGAAGCAAGGTAGATATAAAGTGTAGGATAGCACAGGGTAGGAAGGCATTCGTAGAAAAGGAACAGATTTTAAGATCAAATATTGACTTGGGTATTAGAAAAAGATTACTGAAGGTATATGTTTGGAGTGTAGCACTGTACGGGTGTGAGGCGTGGACTATAGGAAAGGAAGAGAAGCGTAGATTACAAGCATTCGAAATGTGGTGTTATAGGAGGATGATGAGGATTGGTTGGGAAGTTATAGTAACAAATGAAGCTGTACTAGAGTTAGTAGGGGAGAAGAGAAGTATCTGGAGAGTGTTACAGCGTAGGAGAGACAGATTAGTGGGGCATATTCTTAGGCATGGGGGGATTATGCAATTGATCATAGAAGGTAGAGTGGAGGGAAAGAGAGGGGTAGGTAGGCCTAGATTGGAGTATGTGAGTCAGATAGTTGAAGACGTTGAGATGAATAGCTATAGGGAGATGAAGGGATTAGCTCAGGATAGATCGGCATGGCGTGCTGTTTCCAACCAATCTTTAGGATTGCGGACTCTTTAACTAAATAATATAAAATATATCAACAAAAATGCAAAGTAAAATATAAATAAACTAATATAGATTTGAAAGAAAATTAATCGAACAATTTTTTATTGTTTTCAGGTGAGTTTTCATTTATCAAGAAAAAATATGAAGCCTTAATAAATACTCTATTGCTGAGTGTAAAATGGTAAGTAATTGAGACTTTGATAGAAAAACGAAGCAATATAATATAGTTTTATTTAAAAAAATTGTACGTATTACTAATTCACTTTAACCATAACTGAGCTGTATCAGTATATGCGTTCTTATTTAAATTTTTTAATTAATTTTGTATCAAAGGATATATACATGCATATAGCATTAGAGCGCCTTATTGCATTAAAATTGCATTTACTGTCATTAATAACGTACCACACATCAATAATGCATGATATGAGCATACATAAAATATCGCTTTCATCTGCATAGCTACAAATTTTTTAATATAACACCTATATAATAAAATACAATACATCGTCTATATTAAAGCTATTAAAAAGTGTTATAAAGCAAGTTGTGGTTCTTCACTAATAATAAAAATAACTAATAAATCAAAACGTGCCCAATATTTGTATATGGAAAATTGATGAAGAAAACGATTTTTGGCTTGATGATTTTTTTTTTGTAATTTTTTCACTATTCAGTTGATGAATTAAATTACGCTTTTTACATATTTTTCCCGCGTACATTTATTGAATTTTACATTATGCTCTTATTATGACATTATACTAGTAATAGTATAACATTAAATTTAAAGCATATATTTGCTTGATTTAAATACACATTTTGGCGTCTTCTGCTATAGTTTTTCGCATCGGTATAGCTCAGGAAGCTTTATATTGCATCCTGCTGGCAGCTTCTTTTCAGAACGGCACATATATATATATACGCACATGCATATACACAGAATCCGCCAGATTGAAAATTAAAATTGAATAAGGCGCCGGGCGCCAGCGTTTCGTGCCTGTATATATACTATACCGTTCCTCTTCAGTAATAACCGTAGAAAATTTTATCCCGTGCATTTGACATCTGAATAAACTGACTCTATAACGTGCTGTTGCTGCTGCAGCAATTCAACCTTCTGCAGAACATCGCTCGCCAAAAACGTTTTATGCTTTATGCATATTACATAACAATTAAACCGTTTAAAATTGCATTTTGTAAGGTATTAAAAAAAAATCCGTAAAAAATTTGAAGAAAACTAATGAATACATAAGTCATTTTTTTATATTCTGCATACGATACAACTTCCTCAAGTTCTCTCTTTACATATAATGTTCAATTTTTAATGATAGAGTTTCTAAAAATGATCACTACGGTGTTAAATAATAGTATAAAATATCACCCAAATTGCACGTGGTTTAAATAGTATTTTAAATAAATAAATTTTTAAAGCATCGTATAATAGTTCTTGCTAATTTTCTAGGAAATCTCAAAGATTTGATTGATTTCATTAAAAAAATCTGGTATTTATGAAATATCTTGTTTTAGTTGTCCTAAAGTATATATAGAAGACAAACACGTAGACCAATTGAAACTAGATTTAAGGAGCATTTAGCTGATTCCAGATTTAGTTAAACAGTCCGCAATCCTAAAGATTGGTTGGAAACAGCACGCCATGCCGATCTATCCTGAGCTAATCCCTTCATCTCTCTATAGCTATTCATCTCAACGTCTTCAGCTATCTGACTCACATACTCCAATCTAGGCCTACCTACCCCTCTCTTTCCCTCCACTCTACCTTCTATGATCAATTGCATAATCCCCCCATGCCTAAGAATATGCCCTACTAATCTGTCTCTCCTACGCTGTAACACTCTCCAGATACTTCTCTTCTCCCCTACTAACTCTAGTACAGCTTCATTTGTTACTTTATCTTCCCAACCAATCCTCATCATCCTCCTATAACACCACATTTCTAATGCTTGTAATCTACGCTTCTCTTCCTTTCCTATAGTCCACGCCTCACACCCGTACAGTGCTACACTCCAAACATATACCTTCAGTAATCTTTTTCTAATACCCAAGTCAATATTTGATCTTAAAATCTGTTCTTTTTCTACGAATGCCTTCCTACCCTGTGCTATCCTACACTTTATATCTACTTTGCTTCGATTATCTTTTGTGATTCTACTGCCTAAATAACAAAAATCTGACACTTCTTCGATTCTATTATCTCCTATTGAGATCTTCATTTTTCTACTGCATTCCTTTTTGTCACACCTCATCACTTTAGTTTTACCTATATTTATTTTCATGTTAAAATCCCTAGTCAATACTGCCTGCATACCATTCAATACCCTTTCTAAATTCTTTTCGCTTTCTTCTAATATAGCTATATCGTCGGCGAATCTCAACATATATATTTTCTCTCCCTGTACATTCACACCTACACTATACTCTTCTTTTACTTTGTTTATTGCATCTTCTATATATAGATTAAATAATAACGGTGAGAGTGTACATCCCTGCCGAACTCCCTTCCCTATTTTTGCTACCTCTTCTTCCCCCTCAATTCTAACTAAGGCAGTTTGGTGTTTATATAAATTAAAAATTATTCTCCTATCCTTATAATCTATACCCGTTTCTTTTAAAATTCTAAACATTATGTCCCAATCTACATTATCAAATGCCTTTTCTAAATCTACAAAAGCTATGCAAGTTACCTTTCCTACCCTATTTCTTTTTTCTACTACCGTTCTTAGTGCTAGAATCGCCTCTCTCGTCCCTCTGTTTTTCCTAAAACCAAACTGATCTTCTCCTAGCCTTTCCTCTACTTTATTTTCTAATCTCCTATAAATAATCTTTAACAATATCTTCGATGCATGTGATAGTAGGCTAATGGTCCTATAGTTCTCACACAATTTAGCTCCTATTTTCTTCGGCATTGTTACTATTCTACTACGCTGAAAATCCTGTGGTACTTCTCCCTTCTCATATATTTTACAAACTAACCTGTATAATCGCTCCTGCATTTTTTCCCCTGCGTGTTTTATTAATTCGGCTGGTATCATATCAATCCCCTCTGCTTTGTTATTCCGTAAATCATTTAATGCTCTATGAAACTCTGACCTAAGTATGCTAGGACCTAATAATTCCAGATTAAATAGAAAATATAAAAGTGCTGTAGCCGAGCATATTTTTAACTAACTCAGATCATCCTATTCACTTAAATTACTTAAAAGTGTGTTGAATTATTCCGAGTTATTAAATGCTTATGAAAGTATATACGAGGTAAGTTTAAAAATTAGTGACAACGCATGCACAGTGCGTGATTTGGCAACATTGCAAGTTTTCCCGTCAGTTAACCATTTAGATAAACATTTCATCTACCTCCAGAACAAGTCTCAACTACCCACTGCTACTGCACTTTTTTTACTACGTGTTCTTGTGAAGCTAGTTTTTTAAGTGTGTCACGGAAATGGACGTAACAAAACTGGAGCAACGTTATGTGATCAAGTTTTGTGTCAAACTTGCCGAAACTGCAACGGAAACTTTTCAATAATTGACGCTAGCGTATGGGGAGCAGGTCGTATCGAAAGCTCAAGTTTTTAGGTGGCACAAGGCCTTTTTAAAGGGACTTGAAAACGTTAATGATGAAAATCGGAAAGGACGACCGCGCAATTCAAAAACCGACGAAAATTTGGAGAAAGTGCGAGTTTTTGTGATGTCTGATCGACGAATGACTGTCAGAATGATCAGCAGTGAATTGAATTTGAACATTGCCACTGTATACGACATGTTAACCCAGGATTTGGGCGTGCGAAAGGTGTGTTCGAAGATGGTTCCCAAAATCCTGACACCTGAGCAAGAACAACATCGGAGAGCTGTGTGTTCAGATCTTCTGCAGAACATTGAAACTAACAAAGATTTTCTAAAAAACGTGATCACAGATGACGAATCCTAGGTACTTGAATACGACCCTGAAACGAAACGCCAAAGTCAGGAGTGGCGCACCCCCAACTCACCACGTCCGAAGAAAGTACGGATGAGCAAATCCAAGTTTAAAACAATGCTCAATTGCTTTTTCTACAGCCAGGGGATTATTCATAAGGAGTTTGTGCCCCCGGGGCAAACTGTCAATCAGCAGTTTTACCGCGAAGTTCTCGAGAGACTGAGGAAAAGAGTTCTTCGAGTCAGACCAAGCATTTCTCAAAGTTGGATGTTGCATCATAACAACGCACCTTGTTACACAGCACTCTCTATTAGGCACAAAAAGGAATTTCAGTGGTTCCTCAGCCCCCCTAATCACCTGATCTATCACCCTGTGACTTCTTCCTTTTTCCCAAGTTGAAAATTCAACTCAAAGGTCATCATTTTGGCACTATAAACGTCATTCAGAAAACCGTGACGGAACAACGCTCGTTCGATCCCACTTAACGACTTCCAACACTGCTATGAGCAATGGGTGCAACGTCTCCGACGCTGTGTGGCCTCAGAAGGGAACTATTTTGACGGGGGCATAGCCTTCGAAATGCGCATCTAGCTATTTAATGCTTTAAGTTTTGTTAATATACTATACTAGTATAATACCTGTTTAGTTAAATATTATTGTCAAAAGATAAATGGGAAGTCGTTGATCATTTCACTGTCTATTTTGAAAAGGATATATTTTTCCATTTACCTTCCATTTATTTAAACCAACTTTCATTTGTCGAAATTTGTTGAAATCGTTTCGACTTGTAAACCGTTCGAACTCATCCTAAATCGGATTTATCTTGAATACGGCTGTGATGTACAGGACGGGAAATATGATTATGAATGGATAGAATCTTAGAGGACACAGTTAGAGGAAGTAGACGACGTACGTATCGCACTTGATGTGCATATAGAACAGTTAGATGTCGGTAGATACAGCCATGAGTGATGACAGAACACCGATCCGAAATGAATCTAACTACTTAGAATTTAAAATCTTCGAATATGATTGAATATCACACATGTATCGAAAGGTCAATATTTTCAATAAAGGTCATTTTAATATGAGTAATTTGCCAATTTTATCGATTAAAAGTACTTTTTGTACGAACGGTGAATTTATTTATGGGTGGGTAAAACGTATCTTATATCAAATGTTGATTTTTTCACAACATTTCACTTAATTGATTATACGTTTTTTTTTGGAATTTTCGCTTCAGCTCCAGCTGAAATATATTCTTTATAAATTTTGTGTCGTGATATGACCCCGAGATGTCATATTTTTAATTTGAATTTTAATTGGCTGCATTTATAAATAATGCAAAGAAAAAATAAAGTAGGTCAGTCAGGCGCATATTATACATATACATAAAACAGTCATAACAGTGTAGATCAAAACAGTCAATAATCAATTAACCATTTTGAAAATCTTAAGCACGTTCTATTAGTTAGCATTTTCTAAATTTATTACTTTCGCCTGTTCCATTTTCCATTGGTCCCTTTCGTTTTTGCATCATTTCAATAATAGCGACGCTATTATTTAAATTTTCTACATATTCCATTTCTCTTAACAACTCGCAGTTTAAGGACGAACTGGAGTCTCGCAAGTTTTCAGCGATGAGAATGGACCAAATTTAAATATGACGTCACGAAGTTACTGCAAAATGGTGTTATATTCAAAGTCAATTATCTTTTAATTACATAAAGATAGTAGGATTTTTTCTATGTATTTGTATGTGGAAAGGACCAATTTAATTTCGATTAAAATTTCATTTATTTGGTACAAATAGTTTGATTTTCGCATGGGATAATATTAACACACACGCTTAAAATGAGTAATGGTTGCCCTTAATGGGAACATTTCTACATATTATAGAATACGAATAACATTCCATCAATGTATTCGAAAATAACTTGAAATATATTTTCTCATATGCGTGGTTCGTTATTCGCTCTAACAACGGAATCTGCAAGAGTAGATTCAAATGCCACCATTGTCACTTTATTTCGGATTAACTTAGTCCTGAACGTACTTTTACATATTTTTATGAAATATGTACAGTTTTATATAGAAAAATAATACACTATAATTAAATACAATTTTGGATGGGAAAATATTAATTTTATAAAGAAATATTCAAATTGTCACTGCAGTGTTAAATAATTTGAGACCATGAGAAATTACAAACGTGAGTCTATATACAAGTATTTGTATAGCAATTACGGCTAGTGATAGAGGTATTTTATTTTGTTTTTATCTCGTGCTATTCTGAAGATGGGGGTATAACCTGCGAAATGCGTATATACATATTAAATGCTTTGATTTACGGTATTTGGGTGATATTCTATACGATTATAAAGAAATAAATAATAAAAAATATATATAATAAAAATTAAGTATAGTATATCGAAAAAGAATTGTAGAAAATAATGAAACCAGCTCCAATCTTATAAATTTTACTAATCAAAGCCTGTACCTGAATAAATCACTTTTTTTTAAATTCTTTAATATTAATATACCTAGATTGAATATAATTTTCAAATCAAATTTCAAGCATATGTCAATTATAAACAATTGATTTTATCCGTACAGAAGCAAATTAGTGTTTGTTTTGAAAGAACCCTACTATTTTATCTGTACGACTGTAAGTCTATGTGAATCGATGCATGCGCGAATCCAGGAAAAGGAAAATCTGAAAGACACAACAAAGAGGCGACGGTGAACGACTGCACACGGTATCCGCACATACCAAACAAGAAGAAGAAGCAAAAACAAAACACAATTTCTAGAATGGCGACAGAATGCGCACAAAACTGTCAAATTGCATTTGAGCGAAGTAACAATCCGTTTTTCGCATCAGCTATTGGTCTTATTTCCCAACCATTTCCATGGACGAAACGGCGGTGACTTGGGCGACATCTGTATATGCCCGAATATACTATTGTAAAATGCTCTTCCTTCACATACTTTACTGAGTGTTCTTAAATGAAAAACAATCAATAAGTATTGGTATCGTTTCGTGCAAATATGCTGTAAAAGTGTGTACGAAGGACTAGAATAGAATCAAATTAGATACTCTATGATTAGATAGTTTGAGCATCTCAGTGTAAACAATTTTAGCATCCGTAGACATCTGAGGTTGTACGACTATTTTTTACAATTATTTGACAATATTAACCTGAGCAAATGCTTCCAAATTTAATTTGAAAGCATATCTATTTGTATTTTGTATTTGTTACGTTACAATGCGTATATAGATTTAAAGAAAGATGACTTTCATTCGGCTTATACAGAGCCAGAGTACCCAAGTTGAATTTCTGCTTTCCTCCGCCAAATTCTTTAAATTTTCGAGCACCTTTTTTGCGTTTTCAGCGCATAAATTCTTCTTATCTAAAGCCACGCAGCAACACTCTGTAAACACAACGCGAAATCGGATACTATTGCCGAAAGAAAAAGACCCTCTACCCTCAGATTTACACTTTGATATTCATATTCGTATTTTATTTTTATTGCGCGCCTGTATACACAATCCTCCTCCGCCGTAGTGACTCCGTGGAGTTCTGCAGTCGTTTTTGTGCCCCCTGTCACAATCGCTGAAAATACGGCTGCAGAGCGGCCCCATTATCGATTTCTATCCGACAACTATTCCCAATTGTACGAAAAGAACAATGACAGGATATTTAAGTGATGCCTATAAGTTCCGCTTCGATGACAACATCCAATTCCAAACGAGCGCGTTGTTCTGTGTATGTTTACATGTAAACAAGCCATCCTAAGCAAGGTAATTGTGGACAAAAACCTTTACACTTCCCATTTCAATATCGTCCAATATTACCTGAAAATTTGCCACGCTTAATTTACTGTAAAATGCATTTTCAATATGTAATGATTTTGGTTTTTCTTCTAAATCCACATCATTGAATTTCTACGAATTTTTAATCCTTGCGTACTTAATTAAATTTTTATTGCCACTTTAAAATAGCAAATTTCAATGTCAATTTGCAATGATTTTATTACATCCACTTAATACCAATAAACACGTATCGCAATTCCTGTCTTTTGAATTCTTTCCTATTACATCATTTACGTTTGTTTTCTTTTCCTATCCTTACAGACAGCACTGAATCTTCCCTCTATCCCGAGATTTATACCTCACCGTATGTATTCTAGGTGGATATAAAATCGTTTGGGAAAAATGTCTCTTCGCTCTGTATACGTATGATACAAGTGTATATGTATTCTTCAGTTAAAGACCTAAGTGGAAAAAGTGCACAATAAAACATATTATATTTTTATTGTGAAAGCGTTATGTATTTGGAACACTTTCATGCTTTAAAAACCGCCTCCAAAAGAAGATACAGAATGTACAAATAAGCTCAGAAATAGGTTTGGTAATAGTTGAGGCAAAATATGAATGGAGGAAAATATGTTTACAAAAATTGCTCTCTTAATACGAGAAATTGTATTAAAAAAGCAGTGCAAATATAAAATAAATATGAACAAATTATTTTGGAATATATTTTCTTTATTTTCCAAGTGTTGTGAATCACTAAAAAAATATAAAATGAATGCGAGAGGATTCAATTGTTTGCATAAATTTAAAAACGTTGTATCATTGTAGATTAAACACTTATATGAGCAATTTTATCGTATTCTAAAAAAAAATCAACTAAGCAAAAATTAAACTAGCTTCATAAAAGTCAATTTACAGAGCCGGTTTAAGAAATTCTGGCGCTCCGGGTAGGGATTCAAATTACGCTCTTAACAAATCATATTTCGAAGACAATTGGTAATTCTTACAATAAGTAAATCATGTACCTTGAATAAAAAATTATTTTTGTAGGGTGTCACGATGGTTTTTTTGTAATAAGACAATATATATAAATTCTTTTTATAATAACAAAAGTGGAACAGTATTACTCGACATTAAAAATTATTTTATATTGCAAAGGAATAGATTGATACACCACAACGCAATAAACAATTGTATAATCTGATTTAAATATATACAATTAATTTTAATAAATAAAATTCGTAAAGTTATAAATCTGGAAAAATCTTATGCCGGAATATTTGCGTAATGATTAAATAAAATTAGATTTTTTCTGATTTATGAATTATAATTAATTTTTTATTCATCTAATCTAAATGCACATTCACTTCAAGTTAAAGATTTATGGAAAAATTTGTATAATAACATGCAATAACTTAAATCGTAAGTTAATCGAATATGCACAATATTTTGCCAATAAATATAATATTTTAACGTTATTCAAACACAAAAACTTAAAATAAAACATTTTATCCCATTGTAAAAAGTCTTTTATTTTTATTTTTAGTAAAGCCCATAAAAGTTGATCTATTAAATTTCTATATTTATTTGTTGTGGTTATATAAAAAAATAAATAAATAATTTTGAAAAAAGTCAACACGTAACACTCTCTTCAGTACAAAATAATTTATATTACCGTGAATTTAATAGCGATAGTATATATCTACCACTTCCGTAAATCGAAATGTACAAAGGATAATGATAATTAATATAATTGATGCTTCATTCGATCTGTAATCATATTTAATAATTTAGGATACAGATTTTGCAGTTATGTTGTGATATTCCACATTAGGAAAGAGAAATGAAAATACAATATTTTATGTCACAATTAAATTACAATTTATCGGGAAGTTATCGAAATATATGACGAAATATTGCAAACAGTTAGTTAAAGTGTCCGCAATCCTAAAGATTGGTTGGAAACAGCACGCCATGCCGATCTATCCTGAGCTAATCCCTTCATCTCCCTATAGCTATTCATCTCAACGTCTTCAACTATCTGACTCACCTACTCCAATTTAGGCCTACCTACCCCTCTCTTTCCCTCCACTCTACCTTCTATGATCAATTGCATAATCCCCCCCATGCCTAAGAATATGCACTACTAATCTGTCTCTCCTACGCTGTAACACTCTCCAAATACTTCTCTTCTCCCCTACTAACTCTAGTACATCTTCATTTGTTACTTTATCTTCCCAACCAATCCTCATCATCCTGCTATAACACCACATTTCGAATGCTTGTAATCTACGCTTCTCTTCCTTTCCTATAGTACACGCCTCACACCCGTACAGTGCTACACTCCAAACATATACCTTCAGTAATCTTTTTCTAATACCCAAGTCAATATTTGATCTTAAAATCTGTTCCTTTTCTACGAATGCCTTCCTACCCTGTGCTATCCTACACTTTATATCTACCTTGCTTCGATTATCTTTTGTGATTCTACTGCCTAAATAACAAAAATCTGACACTTCTTCGATTCTATTATCTCCTATTGTGATCCTCATTTTTCTACTGCATTCCTTTTTGTCACACCTCATCACTTTAGTTTTACCTATATTTATTTTCATGTTAAAATCCTTAGTCAATACTGCCTGCATACCATTCAATATCCTTTCTAAATTCTTTTCGCTTTCTTCCAATATAGCTATATCGTCGGCGAATCTCAACATATATATTTTCTCTCCCTGTACATTCACACCTACACTATACTCTTCTTTTACTTTGTTTATTGCATCTTCTATATATAGATTAAATAATAACGGTGAAGGTGTACATCCCTGCCGAACTCCCTTCCCTATTTTTGCTTCCTCTTCTTCCCCCTCAATTCTAACTAAGGCAGTTTGGTGTTTATATAAATTAAAAATTATTCTCCTATCCTTATAATCTATACCCGTTTCTTTTAAAATTCTAAACATTATGTCCCAATCTACATTATCAAATGCCTTTTCTAAATCTACAAAAGCTATGCAAGTTACCTTTCCTACCCTCATTCTTTTTTCTACTACCGTTCTTAGTGCTAGAATCGCCTCTCTCGTCCCTCTGTTTTTCCTAAAACCAAACTGATCTTCTCCTAGCCTTTCCTCTACTTTATTTTCTAATCTCCTATAAATAATCTTTAGCAATATCTTCGATGCATGTGATAGTAGACTAATGGTCCTATAGTTCTCACACAAATTAGCTCCTATTTTCTTCGGCATTGCAAACAAACCATTTGATTTTAATTGTCCTATAACTTCATTTTATATAAATGCATTACCACTTTTTTGTAGAAATATTGCCCCTAAATTAAAAATTGTTCGGTTATACTATTTTCATTTTTCCGTAAAACCATCGAATCGTTTCGACATAACAATAGTTGACAATTCTTCGTAGTCGTCTGGTTCAACACTGCATGATCACTGAATATAAATGTCAATATTGTCATTTCCGCAGACACAGTGACTCATATTTTGTCGTTGAATTGGTCCAGCTAGTTTTATAAACACATATTTATTTATTTATATACAGTCGACGCTATATCGAGACATTCACTGGGGGTAGCATTGCTCAAGATGTAACAAGGTAAACCAATCTTGAAAAATTGCACCAGGGTTCCCTAGGGAGACATTCATCCCGCTGTGTGGACTATATGAACGCTTCTGTGTGCTCGCATCTTGTGAATTCGCAGTAGGACCTCTCTGTTCGTTAACTGTAAAATATTTGATCGAGCACAATTAAATTTGATATATTCAACTTCAAGCTAACGTAACATAAAAGTGACTAACTTATGTGACTTATAAAAAAATCCATTATCAGATATATCAATTATTAAAGATTGAATTAATTTTTATTTTTTATTTTATTTTAACGGCTATTTCTTTTTAACTTTTTTATATTTAAGTAAAAAAAAAGAAGAAAAAATCAAAAAAAGTTATATAATATCCACCCAATGTTCTAGCTTTAATTTTTTATGAGAAAATATTGAAAAATGTATGGGTAGAAGAACATTGCTCTAGCATATGCCGCACAATAAATAAATTGTATAATAATTTGCCTAAAATTCGAAACAAAACACAAAGATAAATATGGGCAAACTTCTTTTATAAATAAAAGGTTATATTGGTACGAATAGGCGAAGTTTGGGCGTCAGTCAGAAACCTTCATCCACTCTTCCACCTAACATTGATATTTGTAATAAAATTTTATGTAATAAATTTGTACTCCAAGCTTTCGAGTTAAATATTAAGATATTAAGATTTGCTCTATTTTTTATTTTAATATCTTCCTGTCTTGCTTTCATTTTTTATTCCTCCCAAAACGCTTTGAATATAAATTATAACGACAACAGTTAACTTTTGCCAAATCCACGCAATATTTTTTTATGATCTACTCATTCCGAATTGTGCTGGTGATAATAACTGGCACGTTTTACAAGTTTTTCCCTTTGCTTGACCTTCTTTCTTATATATTTCAGCTTTGTACAGCTTTCAGAAATGTACAAAGCAACAGGAGATGGAGAGTGTCTTAAAATAACCGCGAATCATCATGCATAATAATTGCTCAAGAAGATATATTCGTTATATAATCGCATTTTTTTTATGCGATGATATAAGATTTTGTCAGTATTTTTATTGGGTGAAAATAAATTTTCTAGAAAAAAAATCATTTCAATTGCGGTGAAAAACATTTAAATTGTCGCAGAATAACGCGCGTTCTTAATTTTCACCATATTTTGAAACCGTTTTGTTGTACGACCGTTTTCCACTTGACATGTAGTAAATATATTTTATTTGTCCCGCGATCCGAATTTGAAATAAAATTATATCCAGCGCAGCGTATACAGAATTACGGAGTATGCAAATTTGTCCCTGAAGCGTCATTGCCCGCATAGGTACAATCTAACGAAACAGGTAATTCTATCATTCATGGGTATAAGTGATAAATTACGGGGAGGGCATTAAAATAAATAATGCAATCTCATTACACGGTAGCGGGTATTCTACCGAAACGGTTGTTGCCTTATACTATACCCAGGGTAGGAAGATCGCGATACCTGAAGGGCCTAGCGCCCGCGTGTGAGTATTTATTATATGAGCATCTTGTGGGAGTCTCACAGTCCCATCCACAGTCTATTTATGCCAGGACTCACTGTCCATATTAGACTACAGGATAATCTACTTTGGAATATTATTCTAATACACATGCACTTTGCTCCCTTTCTTCTATCGTCGAAATATATTGTATTTGACAATATTATAAGACTTATTTTCACGTATAGAACCCTAGAACTATAATTTTTACCTGTTCTACTCGAATAATGTTATAAATGCTAATTTAAACTAAAAATAAAGACATTATGTACATAAACAAACAAGGTAGATATTAAATATGCATCAAATGGGATACCACACCTTTAAAATTATTTATTTAAATATCGTACATACACAGAACAAATGCTACTGTCTTATCTGACTATTCTATATTAATTTATATACATATATATATATATACTCTCTGTATATATATACTACTCTCTGTTCTCTCTGAACTTCTCCAGGACGTTAAAGAAGCGCGACATCCAATAGATCGGTCGCCTACACTCTATGATACACTCATCTCATTGTATACGTACTGTATATATGTATTTAACTTGTACTGGCATTGGATAGCCGCTGGGAATCTGTGACACATATTAGACGATGAAGCAAGGAGCGAACCGAAGAAACAGAAGATATACTGCATACGGTCGCTCTCACCAATTGCTTGCAATAGAGTGAGATGAGTGCATATGCATTTAACCTGTACTGTGTGGCTGGGTGACGCTGGATACCCAGCGGCACCAAATTAGCGATACATCTATACCACGCGAACGATAGATACAGAAAGATACAGCATCGGTCGCTACTCTGACTTGCAACAGATACCACAACGAACACCACAACGAACGTTGTGTTGATTGTTATCGCGGCGCAAGTTTTATCTTTTAGGAAAAAGAATGCCGAGATAAAATATCGCAATACAATTATATATCTACGGTGATGCGCTCAATGTTCAGGAGGGGCGCGCGGCCCTGCGGCCTGCATAAGGAACCGCCACTGGCTTTGAGTGTAAATATTATATTACTACAAAAGCAAATTTTATTTATATAATATGCATTTATAAAAACTAGATTTAAAACCCTCTGTAATTGTATGCAGAATAGGATGACTTATAATAATAATAATAATAATAATAATGCATTTTATTGTAAGAATTCAAAAATTACAATGGGCAAGTGTCAGATGTGAGCTACTCGCAAGACGTAGCCCACCCTGTTCTTCCAACTAACCTAAGCAATACATAATTTAGACATTTTTCCTTATAAAATACCACCAAAAAAAAAGAAGAAAAAAAATATCACCACGAAGCGAAATAAAATAAGGAAAACAAATAAAAAAATCAAATCCGGATTAAGGGCCTATTATTCATCAATCAATCATTACTTTGCTTGTTTTTTATTATCACTACGGTGTTAAATAATAGTGTAGACCAAAATACCGTAACTTAAAGCATTAAGTAGCTAGATGTGCATTTCGAAGGCTATGCCCCCATCTTCACTAGCACAAGATAAAAACTAAATGAAATACCTCTGTCACAATAACAACAATAAACGTTGGTTTGTCAAACCTAAAATAACTAAAATAAAATAAAATGATAATAAATTTAAAAATTGATCTTATTGAATAAATTAAATAGACAAGATGAAATTGGGCCTAAAGCTAAAATTCATTAAATTTGATTTATAATTATGCATTGTATATACTTTCATAGGTAACTTGCATAGCTTTTGTAGACTTAGAAAAGGCATTTGATAATGTAGATTGGGACATAATGTTTAGAATTTTAAAAGAAACGGGTATAGATTATAAGGATAGGAGAATAATTTTTAATTTATATAAACACCAAACTGCCTTAGTTAGAATTGAGGGGGAAGAAGAGGTAGCAAAAATAAGGAAGGGAGTTCGGCAGGGATGTACACTCTCACCGTTATTATTTAATCTATATATAGAAGATGCAATAAACAAAGTAAAAGAAGAGTATTGTGTAGGTGTGAATGTACAGGGAGAGAAAATATATATGCTGAGATTCGCCGACGATATAGCTATATTGGAAGAAAGCGAAAAGAATTTAGAAAGGGTATTGAATGGTATGCAGGCAGTATTGACTAGGGATTTTAACATGAAAATAAATATAGGTAAAACTAAAGTGATGAGGTGTGACAAAAAGGAATGCAGTAGAAAAATGAGGATCTCAATAGGAGATAATAGAATCGAAGAAGTGTCAGATTTTTGTTATTTAGGCAGTAGAATCACAAAAGATAATCGAAGCAAGGTAGATATAAAGTGTAGGATAGCACAGGGTAGGAAGGCATTCGTAGAAAAAGAACAGATTTTAAGATCAAATATTGACTTGGGTATTAGAAAAAGATTACTGAAGGTATATGTTTGGAGTGTAGCACTGTACGGGTGTGAGGCGTGGACTATAGGAAAGGAAGAGAAGCGTAGATTAGAAGCACTTGAAATGTGGTGTTATAGGAGGATGATGAGGATTGGTTGGGAAGATAAAGTAACAAATGAAGCTGTACTAGAGTTAGTAGGGGAGAAGAGAAGTATCTGGAGAGTGTTACAGCGTAGGAGAGACAGATTAGTAGGGCATATCCTTAGGCATGGGGGGATTATGCAATTGATCATAGAAGGTAGAGTGGAGGGAAAGAGAGGGGTAGGTAGGCCTAGATTGGAGTATGTGAGTCAGATAGTTGAAGACGTTGAGATGAATAGCTATAGGGAGATGAAGGGATTAGCTCAGGATAGATCGGCATGGCGTGCTGTTTCCAACCAATCTTTAGGATTGCGGACTCTTTAACTAACTATACTTTCATACGCATTTAACTCGGATAATTCAAAACAATTTTAAGTTATTTAAATGAACTCATTTGAATAGGATGACCTGAGTTAGTCAAAAATATGCTCGGGTACAGCACTTTTATCTTTTCTATATAATCTGGAATGTGCTAAATGCTCCTTCAATCTAGTTTCAATTGGTCTACGTGTTTGTCCTATATATATACTTTAGGACAACTGAACAAGATATTTCATAAATACCCGATTTTTTATTGAAATCAATCAAATCTTTGGGATTTCCTAGAAAATTAGCAAGACTATTTTATGTTATTTTAAAATTATATTTATTTAAAATACTATCTAAACCACGTGCTATTATAGGATCAAATGGTAATTTAACAAATTTTGGAGTTGAATTATTACTTTGTTCTAAACTACTAATATTTCTGATATCTCTTATTCTTTTAAATTTTCTTAATACATATGTTATTTATAATTATATAAGAATAGCCATTTTTTACTGCCATATTTCGGATATTATTTAATTCAATGTTATATTTATTATTAGATAAAGGAAAATTTAATATTCCATTAATTAAACATTAATACCAGCATATTTATGTTGAGGACAATGATTTGAATCGTTCCTTATACAGTGTGTCCCATTTTCGAGATGCCAATATTAGTAACTCCTTTATTATAATAGATAGAACCACGGTTAAATAGGCAATATTTTGCGCAATTTTATGCCGATTTCAAATATGTTTTTAGATATTACGTAACTTTTTTAGTTCTTTAGATATCTGAAAAAAACCTAAAATTATACATTTGCTTTAATCGTCGATATTTCCATTATTAATAATTTTTCATTAATGACACTTTGACTTTCTTAAGATACTTTGCAAAAACGCTTTTACAGGTGTTGTTAGTTTTCTTCTATCTCTTTTTATTTTGAAGATACGACCACTAACTATATATTTTCTTATAGACGTCAAATATCAAATATATTCGATCAAATAGCATTTTTTATTTCGTTTTCAATGATGTATCACACCCCCCATAAAACGTTTTATTTTCCGAATAAATGCAAAAAAAAGCAGATTTAAAAACTTTTCTTGGATAGTTTTGGAGTAAAACTGTACCCTGTTAACATTGCCAGCGTACATGATCCTATAATATGTGGAGTCCCCTTAAATGTATGGTATTAGCTTATTCTACTTAGCAGAAATTGATAGGTTTTGGCCATGGCTAGGTGGATACGTAGACGGCTAGCTCGTATGTCAAATAAATGACGCTTGACGGCAGCGACGCCGGCGGTACGCATTGCAACTATAATTATGACAGCCAATTGCACACATCCAGTTAAACCATGGTCGATAATATGGGTGACAATGCATATTAATCCGTAACTTCGAAATGGCATGTATTTAACAGTAATTAAATACAATTAATTTAATATCTACAACGAAATATGGGACGCATTTTTATTTATTTTTTGTAAAGTTTAATGTATCATATATCGAAATCGTATCTTGCATTTCCATTTCCGTTGGAATATTAATTAAAGTTTATATGAAATGTGCTGCATAGAGCTTAGTACGATTACCAATTTAAATTTGAAACTTTGATAGTATTACTTCCGTCGCACATGGAAAGCTATGGCGGTGCTTTCCGTGAACTATTTCAAGATTTGGAGTTTCACAGCGAGTTACATTGTTACCGCATTTGAAAAAGCTTTTGTTCTAATATTGTGCCCGTATAGTTTCCATACTCTACTGCCTGTTCTGGTTGCTTCTAAAGACAATTTACCATCTCAGATAAATTATATTATATACAACAATCGTTCGTAACAGAACATAAATCTTTGGGATTTATACGGAGTATTGATCCACGTGCGAATTTTTGAAAAACTTGAAATCTTAAGTTTTAGAATCCGACGTAATTTGAGTCGATTGTAGTCAAATCGTTTTCTTCGTAACAAATGATTATTTTGGAAAATTCTAAATAAAATAGGCAAAATGCAGCTAGGAGCTTTTTAAAATAGCTAAAATTATTCAATTTTATTAAAACAATCGATTGTCAAATAGTTTTGCAGAAGGACTATTTGTTGATTAAAAAATATTGTTAGGATACCCTCGATAAATTTTTTGGAAAAATTGTTTCGTAAGTCGGTTTATAACATTCTCTAATGGACTTCGATTCAAAGATTTAGAATATATCAATTTTGTGATTGAAAATAAATATTTTCAAGGACACTCTTTATTGAAAGATCAAAAATAACAGTTAAAGATTTTTAAATGACATTTTCATAGTGAAATTATCAATTTTATTAACCTACTCTTTTATCATGAAATATTTAAAAAATACATTTCTTCTATTACCGTTAAAGACTCAATTAACAGTTGTTTACTTAGGATTCTTACATGGTAACGAATTTCCTGTGTCTTGGTCTGTCTCTTCATTTGGTAATGGGGCTAGTTGAAGCCCCGCTAAATAAAATGAGCTTGTAATCGATTATGGAAGTGGAAATGCAAAGCGAAACACATGAAAAAGGAACATTAATTATTCTCATAAATAATTAGAGAAAAGTTAAATGTGGGTAATCTAAAAAACTACTAAGTAATGAACATGCTTTTTATTGTTAAGAAATAATTTTAATTTTAATTGAAACTAGCTTCGACAAACATGGAATAATTTTAGAAAGAATGTGGAATAATATTTTCAAAATTGCGAACAGAATTTTTTAACATTCTCTTTTATTATTTATTAATTATTAAATATTTTTCAAATTAACATATCTAACTAATTTTTTCCTTGATTGAGATATACCAGAATTTTTCTTTGTACATTATATATATAATCACATCCTATTTTATTCAATTAGCTTCATATTTCTTATTATTACATAATACTTCTTACAATGTTTTTTTAAGGATTAATAGAGGGAATATTCATTATATCTAATATCCTATGCAGGTAGGAAACTCATTACTTCAAAAAAGCAAGTTCATGCCATATTATACAGGTTGGAATAGATTATAAAGATGAATCGAGTATTAAGATAGTTAATAGAAGAATTAATATCGCGTTCTGAATAAAGTATAGACAAAAATGCTTTTTTGCACTGTTAGTCTATAATATTAAAGTATATACTAAATATAAGCGTATATCAATTTTGAACGAATTATCTGAAAACCCCCAAAAAAAATTCTTGAATGGAAAAGTCAACTATGAACTGAAATGTTGCGTAAAGGAATAAAAAATACAAAATAATTTACATGAACTTGTTTCCATTTTTTACGATATTCTCTTATAACTAGCTATTTATTTGTATATTGTACATTTGATTCAAAACCAGTATATATTTTTTTTATTCAATTTTATTTTAGTCTTTCATTGGTTTCTTTAATTTTAATAATACTAATATAAAATAAATCCATTTATTGGCATATGCTAGATTAAGAAAATACAGCCAAAAGGAATAATTTTTCATCAAATAATAAGCCTTATAATATATAAAGCTCATCCTTACTCTTCCTAGTTGCCGTAATTGTTGCGTAATTACTCAATTCAAATTAATAGCCAAATTAGTATTCTATTAGTTGATATTTCACTTCATCGCAAACTTCATAATACGAATAGGAAGTCACAAGTTACAAATATATTCTACACCACGTGACACCTTCCAAGTTCAATAGAAGCTAACTGCAAAACTTGTTCTTCAGGCACTTGTTTCTGCTTATAGACTCACTAGTTTTCTCTTTAAAACTACACTACATGGTGTAGCGGAAGTCCATCATACAATCTTCAATGAATTATTTCATTTTGTGTTCGTCTTTTATGTTTGCATGCTCTTTTTCAACTTTCGCAACATTCGTCATGAAATTATTCGGTGACACAGTTGTTGTTTTTTTACTATTTTTATACCACAATTTTTTCCTCGTCTTATATCTGCATCCACTTCAAATCGAAATTATTTAAACAACTGCGCGCAGCACAAATTCAAATTAGCATATGCATAAATGCCCCACGGGCTATTCTTTCCCTGAGCTGTTTGTAGGTTGGCACAATTGACAGTTTGACCCTGTCGTACTGGATTGACCGATCGTAGGAGTTAAGTGACTGGACTCGCAATCACCATTGTGTACTAGTGAGTTCGTCCGTATTGTTTGCCGAGAAATTAATTAACAATTGGAAGTAGTTCTTTGAGAATTGTACGTGGATATAAAGACAAATCGAAGGTACTGTTTATTTTGAAAATTACATTATTACTATTGTTGATGAGGTGAAATAAGCAGCATTTAGTTTCGTTATTGAAAATGCGTCCAAAGATTTGATACTTCAATTTTGAAGTGAAACTTCTATAGGCGCGGTAGGGCAAATTGGCCTGAACGTCACGAAAATTTAAACGCTTCCGTCACGAACAGTGAAACGCACACTACGCGCATGCGCCGCGTGTACTGAGCGTATACGTAGCATAAAGCAACCAGTAGACGCTTGCGTATTTTATTATATATTACAGCTTAATCTTTTAGCTAACAATTTCCATTGTGTGAAAAGTGAAATGGAGAAAAAGACAAGTACAGACAGAGTGCGAGCTTTTAAAGAACGGAAGAAAGCGAATAAACCGCCAAGAAAAGTGCCAACAAGTACCTTGGAAAGAAGTAGAGAGTATCGAGCCAGGTAAAGGGCGTTAAAGAAACACGGTGGACAACATAACCTTCCAGCGACCTCAAATACACTGGATGAATCGATACCGTCGTTAAGTGAGTGGTATAGAGAATTTGAATGCCACTGATTCAAGCGTGCCATCTACACGTGAAGATACAACACGCGGTGTGAGAGATCAACGAAATGAATATGATACAGCTGAGCGAGCCATCGACAAATAGAAATGCACCCACTAGTGCATCATACACAAAATTTGCATTCTTTTAACCTGTGCATCGCGAATTTGCTAAACAATTTTTCAATAATCCACTAGATACAGTGTGATCGAATGTGGTTTAAGAACGATGTGAAATAAATGGAAAAAAAGCAATGCATAAAATCAAGTTTTCCTAGGTGCTAAGAAGTTTCACTTTACCGCGCGAGAGTCTTACGCATTTTTGGAATTTAGCAGCGCCTCAGTTTCTATCTGCGCGATATTTCTTGTGCTACTATACAATTCCATTCTTTTGAACAAGGCAGCCCACACATTCAGCCACTTATACCAATATTATCACGAACTAATTTAACAATGTGATTATGAAATCAGTGTTTACTGCAGTATATTGTTTAGTTGATCTTACTATTACTAAGAATTGTTGCAATATGTAGTTGTATAGTGCTGGTACTAGTTATATTGAATATTCATTGCATACAGTCGATGCCTAAGCATTAATTAGAATACATATTTTACGTAGGTAAATGGAACTTGCAGAAGTTGGGAGTAGAAATGTCTAGAAATAAATTATATATCAAAGCGATTGCACAAATAAAATATATTACATGGTAACGATAAACGAATAAAATAACAAATATCGATAAAAGCAATATAAAATCACAAAATTTCACTAATTTTGAAACTCATCATCTATTTTATGGGCTATATAATAGCATAACAAATTCGTTCTGAAAAAAAAAATTTCAATTAATCAAAACATTTAAGTAATAAACATTATCTAAGTATATAAAACTGATTAGTTCTTGGCGTTTTTTTTTAACACGGGTAATTAAATCGAAATTCGCGATATCTTGACGTATTTAAAACGAAATTATCAGCTTTATAGTACTCTTCCATTCTTTTTGTCCGCGATTTTTATTGTTGAATTACCACTGATTAAAATGGGCCATTTATACTTGTCGCAAATTGGATATATAATTCATTTAAAGCGCACCCCCAATTCTAAACGACCGAATTCACCCTTCGCTCTCGCGCTTTTGTTACACTCTTTCATCCCCCTAACACTGTCTGCAAAACCATCTCACGCAGAACCGCACTGGGTTAATTTTGAAGTCAATCACCAAATATACGATGCTATCTAATAAATTATGTGGCGACAATATTTAAGATATTTAGACAACTGAATTTTAATTTTCTTAATTTTATAATAAATTGGATGACGTCAATTAATCCAACAAATACACGGGATGACGGCCCTGTTTTCGCTAGCATTATTCCTTTTCGACGCCTGCGTTGCTTCAACGTAGCTTATACAATAGCGTCGTCGTCGCGACGCCTCGCGATCTTGCCGCGACAAGTTAAAAATTATTATACATCTGCAATCGGCTGAATTAGATTAATAATGTCTTTATTCTTTCACTCTGACTTCTTTTATATGTATAAAGAGGGCTATTCGCGTCACTTCCATTTGCCGAAAGCGATGGGCATTATTTAAATAAGTAGCTAAAGTGCTGCTGAAAGTGATATATAGATACTATAAAATTAAAAACGATATTATCTGACAACGTATCCCAAAATAAGACTTGTTTGTTTAAAAAAAAAATCTTAGCTTGCTGAATCATAAGCTGCTTTTCAAATTACGTTTTTGCAAATGTTTCAACATTTTTTCGCTCTTTCTAATCAAAATCATTTAAAATTTGGTTTAAATATACAAAAAAGCATTTATTTTGTATGTAATTAATTGCGTGTATTTTATTTTCAGGATGCTGTCACATCAAATTCATCAACGAAACAAAATGGTAAGAGACTCTAACTAAAATGATTTAGCCATAAAGTTCAACACTTTAGCTTCGAATGTACGTCACTGAAGTATTTATTCAATACAAAAAAGATTAGCTACAGGCAAACTTAGGGGGTAATATATTTCACATATTGGTTTTATAGACGCCGAATTCGAATTTTTCTATCTAACTCCATCGTCTTATATAAACGTTGAGAACTATTCATGCATACAAAACAATAGTTTGTTGCTGCTATCAAAAATGCATAAAACGATATTGGCAATATTTTTATATTGCAATATCAACTAAATAAATGTTAGTACTGTATATGTAATGTATACTATACTGCATCGTTTACGAGTCGTTGTGATTCATGAAAGGTTTAGTAGTACACGACGGGTTCAGGACCTAGTACAAGTACATCAATACGTACACCGTGCACCTTGTAGTTTATAGTTCACGAACTAGGTCATTTAGTGACCTATAGGTCGTTGCAAAACATCGTCACAGTACGCCCGTCATTTGATTGAACCGTTCAGAGTGAACGGTTCGCGAGTAAACTACACATCGCTACTGTCAACACGTTGATTTTTAAATTGCAATATACAACGTGATACAAGAAAAAATTATTCTGCTTTATCAATATCATCGAAAATAATTACAAATTTTGTAGCATCTGTAATAAGTAGTGCATTAAAATATTTGTATTTAAAATAAATATTTTATTTCTTCAATTTTCTTGCAAAATATAATGAAACTCACCGTGTATAAAAACATGACATAAGTTCTGATTTTGCAAAAATAATATGCAACAATAGTATACTCAAATATGCTTAAAATTTGTAATTATATTACTAGAGAATATTCGTGTTTTTAAATAAATGCACTAAAAATTCTCATTAATATTTGCATTATTTAATTCTTTTGTGAAGCTAACAAGTTAATTTAATTTTGAAAATCTTGAAATTTTACTTTAGACGACAGTAGATCGATTCGACTAATAAAAATTTAATAAATTCTCTAACAACATTTGTTTATGTAATGTATTTGTAAAAATTCGCGACTTTTGGGGCGTTTTCTTTGGCACTTTTGTATGTACTTCATCTTTTTCTTTTGTATTTTACTTTATTAAACTTAATTAAATTCCACTTTAAACACTTTTACTTCGTAGGAGGAATCCATACCTCTATTCACCTTTATGTAAATAACTTTTTTTCTAATTTACACCTACACCTGGTATATAACAAATTCATATACAGTCCAAACCGTATGTGGCTGCTTTTGTGCAGAAACAGAGGCGCAAACATGAGCACGTGTTCTTGCGTTCTAATAGAACTTTGGTTGCTCACACCATCGTAATTACCTTCATCGTGCAAAGTTCTTCGAAAGCACTCTGTATAGTGAATTCCTTAGTTCCTAGATTTTGTGTTGGCTTCTTGTGTTCCATTCTGTTGACTGCCCTGCAAACTGCAAACCAAGATTGTTGCTAAAATTCTGTATAGTCTGGTAACATGTTGTATTTTGTAATACAGCGTGTTTACATAAAGTGTTTACAAATTAGCTTATGATAAACAATATTTTACAACTTTGGAAAACTGGAAAAGTATTTTTTTTTCCAATTTTGTACCAAGTATGAGAAGGTTATTTAAACGATCTACATTTTCATTTATATCGCAAATATTTTTTTAAATAAAAATTATTTTACTAAGTTAATCAAGTCAGTTTCACCTTATCCTTAATAATTCTGTATTATTAAGATAAGTATCTATTTTATTATTGTCTTTTCAAAATTTCGTCAATTTAATATGTAACACAATATGTAAGATTTGATAATGTTCGATAAAAAAAGTTCTTCAGCAATTTTTATAATTGAGTACATATTATAAATACAAATTTGTAACGTTAGGTCAAGTTAGTTAATATTACTCATTTTCATTTCAAAAAATTATGTCAATCAATTTTACACAAGATAATTTGTGAAAAAGTTACCGAATAAAAGCTTCTGGCTAACTCCAGTTTTGTGTGAATAATAAAATTGAGTATTTTAGTTGTTACGTATTTTATATATTTCTTGCTTTGTATATAATATACATGAGAAGTATATATTTAGTTAGTTCTTATGTTGTATTATTATTCTGTGACTCGTATAGTCAATTATTGCTGTAGCATCTTTCTGCTGCATTGCTGTATATCTTCGTCTGGTTCGCGAGGACAGGTAGGACAGTTGGTAGGAGCAGGTGCACACGCAAAGGCTAAACTGGCTTTCTTGTTTAAATCGTACATATACGTATGTGAAGCTAGTAGATCTACATATATACAGGTTGAATTACTCAGGACACTCACCTTTAGGTTCCCTCTTATTACAAGACCGATTGCAATATTTTTATACTACATTTGCTAGTTAGAATAATCAATTTTGTAGTGTGATAATCGATATAAAAATCTATAGAATGGCTCCTTCAAGCTTTTAAGAAAAATTCAATCTTAAGCGCTATATCCTAATAGAGGATAACGTATGTGGTTCATCCTTTATGTATACATAATATGCAACAAGACAAAAACAAGCCTGTGCACTAGAAAGAGCCGCTGCAGATCAACTTAAGAGCAGCAGCTAGTGGCAGAAGCAAACTTCATACAGCTCTTCTGTATTATTGAAAATATAAGTTATCGAAATGGTCTTATAAATACAACAAAGAATTTCTTTGATCAAGACTATATAGTGGAATTATTTCGCTATTCAGATGTATTCTACTATTAGCTCACGCTTTTCTAAGGTCTGTTTCAATCATTGGCGGCTCGTGCCATTTCAATCTGGGGGGCGCATTTCTTAAAAAATAACATAATAGTGAGAAATGTTACCTAAAATGGTGCAAAATGATTAAATTCAATCATTTCTTGAAAGTGAATGCCACTCTTCAATCTTTCATTGATGTAAACTTTTCCAAAACTTTTTCGTTAAAATTGTAAATATCTCACACCACATTTTTATTAATACACATCATCGCCAATGCGTTTAAACGATCCTTACCCATAGCATTTCACAAAAAAGTCTTCATTCTTTTAAGTGTTGAAAAACAACGCTCTGATTCAGCAGTGGTCATCGGGATTGTTAAAATAATTTTAAGTATTTTTATAGTTTCCGGGAAAGTTTCACTGAGATTATTTTGTAGCAATAACGAAAGAAAATTTGTGGCTCCAATGATTTGATATAAATCCGGACGCGAGTAGATGACTTCTAATTTTATTTTTAATCTGGTTTTATTCAAAAATGGATATGCATGACACACGGTTTCCAAAAGGTCCACTGGAAATTGTTTAGAAAATGTTGGCATCGATTTCGTGTTAAATAACTCAGTGGCTTGTAGATGGCCACGATATGGGAATCTGTCCTTCATCTGTGTTATAATTTTTTTTGTAAATGTCTCTTTGTAAAACGCCGCGTAAATGTCCGGTTTTGAGCACTCCTTGCACAAGTTTGCGATAAATTTAAATCAGGCAATGGCCTACCTAATTCTTTAATTTTTACTTTGTCCACAAGAGAAAGTCTACAAAACTCTATTTTCAATATAGAACTAACACTATTCATTTCTATTAAATTATTTCTATTAAATATATTCTTGGAGAAACACGTGGCAAAATCGTACATACGTAACTCACAGAACAATGCAACTATATCTATATCAATTTTACTGTATACTAGGCTTCTCTGTTAGGACGCAAAAGAATCGTAGCCCAGAATAGCATAAACAACGGTATATATTCCCGCTATACAAGCAGCGTGACGTCACGTTGCTATGACTAATCTACATCCGCTGGAATGTTGCACACTAGTCGTAATATAGTACAAGCGGACCGAAGAAATAGAGAAGACATACTACATACGGTCGCTCTCACCCATTGCTTGCAATAGAGTGAGATGAGTGCATATGCATTTAACCTATACTGTGTGGCTGGGTGGCGCTGCAATGTGTACAACATATTAACGATATAGCTATATTGCGAATATACCGTCGTTCTAACTGTAGTGGTACCAACAGATAGGGCAAATGCATTTGACTGGTACTTGCTAGCTGCCATATCGTGTTGAGTCATGAGTGTTAGGTATGTTCGCGGCGCTAGCTTTATCTTTTAGGAAAAATAATGCCGAGATAAAATATCGCAATACAATTATATATCTACGGTGGTGCGCTCAATGTTCAGGAGGGGCGCGCAGCCATGCGGCCTGCTTAAGGAGCCGCCACTGGTTCCAATTCAATTTAAACTTTACCTTTAACATATATGACTGCTTTGAATTTCCACCGAAATCTTCACTATCAAAGAACATTAATAATCGAAACTGAAATATTAATAAACTGAAAATGCAATTTTCTTTATAAACTTGAAAACTGAAGAATTTTACAGTATATTTATGTCCTTTTTTAAGTATCTTTGAAAGAAACATATTTACTAATGTTAATTTGCTCTTTAATTTAGTATACGTTATTTAGTATACTAAATAAAAAGTATTTCATTTCATTTTCACAGCGCATCTCTTAAAGAAACATGATATTTTTATTCCGATCAACTTTTACTAGAATAGAAATTCATATTAATTAATCGTTCAATTAAAATAAATTTTAATTATATCGCGATGAATTTATAGATCAGGTAAAAGCAACTTTCCACCGAAATTTCATCAGCGTGAATTATCTTTCTAGTAACCCATATTCCAAATCCAACCGTAATTAAAAAAAGTACCGTGCATTTAGCGATATAAGCGGTTCTTATATACACCAAGTTATTAATATAATCTCAAGAAATTCTCTTTTGGCTTGCAGTTAGTGGGACGAACTCGTTAAATACTGAGCCATTCCCAAAATGCTTATTCACTTAAACAAACGTAAATATATTCTTTTAAAAGTCACTTATGTACCTGGTCTTTTACAAATATTTATTTAAGTGGGTATCAAACAATATTTGCGTAAAATCACGTTTGCCTTAATTTTGTAGCACTTCCATCGATTTTAAGCCGTTGTGTAGCATTTTGTATGTTAGTTTGTGTAGGCGAAACGAGGGGGCGTATAAGTCGTTGCCCATATTTACACATTATTAATGAAGGAAGTTACAACTCGAAATTTTACACCGAGCAAGTATATTTTTCTGGCTGAGGTCCAAGAAAGGCTCCTGTCATATGTGTGTGGCGCAAAAACACTTACGGATTTTTGAACCCCATAAAATCCCAAAGCGAAATACTTTATTTCAAAAATCCAAGCAGTTATTTACGCAAACTCATGTCAATTGTTATAAACGCTCGCTGTAGCTTAAACTTTTGTGTGCAGAGGAAGATATATTTCTTAAGAGATTTCCACATACTTAATTCGCACGTTAAACACTTCTGCAGCCTACATGAACTTACATATGTAAGTGTTAAATTTTAGATAGTGCTGTCTGTGCACATTGACATTATAATCAATTTGTACTTTATCGGTGTTATAAATTAATGGAAATATATCATTTTACAGAGATTTGGTAAAATATTATTATTATGAAATTTACTAGGACTTTGCTTTTTAACAATCAGTTTCACCATCTAAAAGAATATTGCTGAACTTGGAAAATAAACGAATCGGATCACGAGAATTAAAAACAAAACTGCTCTGCTATAAAACAAAATTAATTGATTCCCCATCCAGCGTAATTATAAAAATTAATTATATTATTCTAATTATAGTCGACATTACGATCTCACAATAATATGCCAAGCTATAACATTCTTTTTAACTTCTTAAAATACCCTCAATTACCCTAAATCGATTACCTAGAAACTTCCACACGTACTCGTCATGCTCTTACCACCGGCTTATATACCAAAATCTCCGTAAATTAATATAATAATTTTTATTACGGCAGGTTCACTTGGTTAATGCCCATTTCATAGGATGATCTTGTACTCTACAGGTGCATTTTCTTTTTGTAGCCGGAGTCTTCGTAGGCCCGGTGTTTGGGCGCACCTGCTCATGCAGCGTGAATTTATTAAGTTTCGTTTGCCTTTTGGATCCACCAGCGTCAACTTTGATGATTATTACCCTGATACTACCACATATCTTTGAAATACTGTTGAAGTATTGTACTAATTTGTACAAGTCCAGTAATTGTGAATAAATAGTTTACGGTTATGGTGAGATGTGGATAATTTGAAGGGAATGTGACGATATTTACAAATTTTTCACGAAATGTTGTTCATGTACTGATTAATTAATCTTATACGAACACTGTTGTGATCTCAAAACAACAGGAAATCAACAAAAAAAATTTGATCAACATTTCTTTTGGTTCATTTACTAATATCAGTAGAAACTGTTGTCCAATTTCGACCAATGGTTTCAGAGGTGACAATAATAACATAATCATCATATATAGTATAAAATTTTAAATTCGATTTTGATATATTTCTGGATAGCCGGTTATCGCTGCATCATATTAAATTTGCGTGCTACTTTTTTAATTTTAGAGATTTTGAAGAAGAGTTTATGAATACTGTTCGTAATGGAGTCTGCCTACGTCTTTCCTGTTCTTCTTATACCATCATTATCATCATGGTCAGGTGGCCAGATGTATATACCTGTATTTATATATACAGTGAAAGTGCAAGCTGCAAAAGATCGTATTTGATTCGGTCAATTGATTTTACGAAAATATATTATATTTTTCAGTTGCACTAAAATCTAAATTTAAGCCAAAATTAAAGTGTTTGTGAATAATTGCCAATAAGTGCTTTATGAAATATTCTAAATGGCGAAATTAAATAACATTAATTTTTATCGCCTTAGTAATTATTAGCGTAATTTTTACGAAGGATTTCTAAGTACATTTCTTAATTCTTACCATCGTCAAAACTTTCCAAATGGATTATTTAAGACATATTCTGTGGCAGATGATTTAAATCACATTTTGTGAGACTGTAGTAAATTTGGTACGAAAATGAATCTATAAAATCTCTGTTCATATTCTAGATGCTTGTAATGATTATTGATGTTTCGTATATTTCTTTTGTAAATATTTTGAGAACGATTATTATGTAAAGGTATTTTCTATGGTTTCCCTTCATTATTTTTCCTAAATGGAAACATCAATACACTCGAATTCCGAACGTCTTTAACATATGCTGCATGTATATACTTGAACTTTCTTACCTACGATGATTTGTATTTGAGATTTTCCATACACCGACCATGTAATTGTCGATGTTGAACAAAATAATAAGAACAAATTATACCTGTGTGTTATTAGATTTAAAAGTTGGAAAAACAGATGTTTCGAAGCTATTTTATTTTTATTTTTATAATTTCATGATATATTCGATTTTAAATTGTACTACAAACGTTTGACCTGTCATATTATATGACAATATAATGACAGGTCAATATTTTATTTGACCTGTCATATTATATTACAAAAATAACTTGATTATCTGCATTTCGCAGACAGTTATTGTTAAAGTATTTACAATGGAACGATTCAACGGATTATTTTTGAACAAATGGCGGAATAGTAAAAATAAATAAGGTTAATTTTTGCAAAATGTATTCATGAATAATTGCATAATAATTCGATTTTTGCGCTGAGCTATGAATTTCTCTGAATATATATGTATACGATGTATTTTACGAAATATGATTTATTCAACCAGAAATTTCATTCTAAATTTCTCGTTTATTCATTTAGCTATTTCGTAATGTTAATGCATTACATTTAGTCCGAAATTACTTGAATTAAATCGAGTTTTCGAATGAATATAACAATGCATCGTTAGTAGCCCAAATGAATTAATAATAATTAAAAATCAGCGATTATTTTTTAATACTAAATGAAATAAAATGAACACATTCCGGGTCGTTGAGGTTATCTACTTGTGTACACTAAAGAATTTGCAAAAGTTGATAAAAATTTTTTTTCAAAGAAGTAATATTGTATGGATTTTATTTTTTCATTTGCGATGATTTATGTGAAGAAATAATTATTTACTGTTTTTTATGGTTTCAAATGAACAACCTGTTAATGATGCGTTGTATAACTGTCAAACTGTTACAATTTCATTAATGGTCAGAAGGCAGCTTCTCCAAACATTTGACAAATTATTTAATTATTATCTTAGACAGTAATGAAATTAATTGAAAAAATCAACTTTGTTATAACACTCGAGTATTTTCTCAATTTTTTTTTTATAGTTTGGAAAACAGGCCTTCAATCGCACATTTTAAAATCTATTACTATTGCTTAATAAATGAACTTGCTGTATTTTAAGCTATTATTTTCAATGCAGTTATTATATTTGCGATATGCCAACAGTTATCCACTCGGCCAATACTAATAACATATAAAAATGCATACAGCAATGAACCGAAACGATCGAAACCTGCTTCTTCGATTACGAAGTCGGTGCTACCCATCTTATTAATACTACAAACAGGGATCCAGAGAATTTCCTCTGGTAGCAATCATCGCATTATACAATGATTTTTAAAAGTGGAAAGGTTATTAACTTATTTGTTCAAGTATGAAAATCATCATCGTATTGAATGTAATTTTTTGTGCTGCAGAACTTTTTATGTAATAAAAATGCAATACTTATTAATGTAATTAAAAAAATCGAAGTCTGTTTCTCAACTTATTTTATATAAAGTTTAGGATCTTATATCAATATGTAATTACAAATCATTTCATTTCTGTTCATCTTGAAAAGAAGTAACATCTTGCATATGTGTGGGGACCAAACCGTTGTTTGATATTGAGCATATTTTCGATCTGTTATATATTATATTATGTGTATTAAAAGTATTCTAGACCTAAAGAATACGCTATCGTTACATATGTGACGTAGAAATTCAAAGTAAAGTTCTTGGATATACTGGGAGACAGTGGCGGCTCGTGCCATTTCAATCTGGGGGGGGCGCATTCCTTAAAAAATAACATAATAGTGAGAAATCTTACCTAAAATTGATGCAAAATGATTAAATTCAATCACTTCTTGAAAGTGAATTCTACTCTTCTATATTTCATTGATATAAACTTTTCCAAAACTTTTTCGTTAAAATTGTAAATAACTCGCACCACATTTTTATTAATACACATCATCGCCAATGCGTTTAAACGATCATTACCCATAGCATTTCGCAAAACAGTCTTCATTCTTTTAAGTGTTGAAAAACAACGCTCTGATTCAGCAGTGGTCATCGGGGTTGTTAAAATAATTTTAAGTATTTTTATAGTTTCCGGGAAAGTTTCACTGAGATTATTTTGTAGCAATAATGAAAGAAAATTTGTGGCTCCAATTATTTGATAAAAATCCGGACGCGAGTAAATGACTTCTAAGTCTGTTTTTAATCTCGTTTTATTCAAAAATTGATATGTATGCCACACGGTTTCCAAAAGGTCCCCTGGAAATTGTTTAGAAAATGTTGGCATCGATTTCGTGTTAAATACCTCAGCGGCTTGTAGATGGCCACGATATGAGAATCTGTCCTTCATCTGTGTTATAATTTTTTTTTGTAAATGTCTCTTGTAAAACGCCGCGTAAATGTCCGGTTTTGAGCACTCCTTGCACAAGTTTGCGATAAATTCAAATCAGGCAATGGCCTACCTAATTCTTTAATTTTTACTTTGTCCACAAGAGAAAGTCTACAAAACTCTATTTTCAATAAAGAACTAACACTATTCATTTTTATTAAATTATTTCTATTAAATATATTCTTGGAGAAACACGTGGCAAAATCGTACATACGTAACTCAGAGAACAATGCAACTATATCTATATCAATTTTACTGTATACTAGGCTTCTCTGTTGGGACGCTAAAGAATGGTAGCCCAGAGTGGCATAAACAACGATATATATTATATAGTGTTAGGTATGTTCGCGGCGCAAGTTTTATCTTTTAGGAAAAATGATGACGAGATAAAATATCGCAATACAATTATATATCTACGGTGATGCGCTCAATGTTCAGGAGGGGCGCGTGGCCCCGCGGCTTGCATAAGGAACCGCCACTGCTGGGACAGCTCTTGTTTTCAACAAAATATAAGTAAACAATTTAGTAACACTGAGACATTTTAATAATAATTTTAATCTGTTTTTTATATATTATATAAGCTGAAATTTTAAAAAGCAATCAATATCAAATTAAAGAAAAGGAAATTCTTGCACGAACCTCTTCCATAAATTTTAATTGATTTCCAATTTTAAATTATGCACTTATAAATTATAATATCGTCTCTCCATATGAGAGACTACTCCCTGTACTCTCATTTTATTCGCCTTAAGTTATATTAGTGGTTAGAACTTAAGTAAAGGACTGCCATGGACCGCTTTAAGTTTGCTCTCCTTATAAATGTAAAAAGAATACAAATGCATTGTATGTAGTATCTTTCAATGTCTCAAGAAATCCCTCCTACCTGACTGTGGCAGCACGCAGATAGTAGAAGAGTTGTTGAAGATTCAGTAGTAGTCTGTAATGTGTAAAAAATTACTTATATACCGGATGTTAAAAATGGGGGAAGAATGTTTGATGTAGAGACAAAAATTTCGAGAGATAAAAATGGTTTTTGCAAATTATAAGAATTTGATCAACTAGTTAGCAGCTTTTTTCTATAGTTAATAGATTATTGCAGGATTTAGATTCCTACTTTAATCTTAACATTCCCTTTTTCATTTTACGAGTTGTCTTTCCATCAATTCACAACAACCTGTATATTAGTGCACTACAAATCCTTCCACATTGCTCTATATCCGTTCAAGAACTCTTCTGTCGCTTCTATTCAATCCCCTTGTATTAATGGTACCTGCGGTTACACTCCGAACTACATCCTATAACCTCTCTATCTATCCCTTTCCAAATACCGTTTATTACCATCAGATTATTTCTTTCCTACAACAAGGTACCATCTAAACCTTAAATCAACCTAGGATCGTAGTGCATTCTTCGATGCAATTTAACTCTTCAGTTATCCATTCAGGTGTTTCTGTCTGTTGTAACTTCTTGAGCTCTGTGCACCTGCCGTTACCCCTACCACGGATGCTTCCCATTACACTTGCTCTTGTTCTACCTAAGGTACTCCATTGCTGCTGCGTATAATGACCACATGTGTGCAATGTTGCGTCAACTAGTTCCACCACACACCGTTGCTGCATCTCTGGCTTTCTTGCTGCGTGGGCCACGGCGAATGGTACCTCTGCAGTATTAACTGACGAGTAGTTGTAGTAAGATCGCATATATTATTCGACGTGATCCGTACGAGAGCAGCTTGCAAAAGGTCGGTCCTCTTGGTGTTACCTTGTTGCCACGGATTACTTTAGATTACATTCACAACGGTAATATCTATTGCACTAATAGGAATACCGTTTTCATATGTGAAATCAGAAGAGTCATTGCACGTTCTAATTGGATATTTGTGTTGATTGTATAAGTTGATAGTGTTATCAATTCTATTGCTTAAACTTCACGGAGGTGTTTTTAAAAAACTACTCGACAGTTTCGTTCTCAGCTTCTGCACATTTCGCGCGTTTTTATCAATGGATTGTTAAGTGACGCTTTGATCAATGTACCGTGGATCACTTGAGGGATTAAGTTTATGACTGTTTCTTAATAACTAGTAACAATTTGCCGTAGTGGCCGATCTATTTTGGATTATGAAATCAAAATGTTCAGGTTTGTGCTTTAATACTCGCAATTAGTAAAATATACCTTTGTATATAACGGACAGTAAAAACTCTGCATTTTATATTAACCAATATTACCATTATCTTTATTACTTGTAAGATTACGGTTATTTATTAAAGCCGTCAGCAATAATCATCCAATGTACCAGAGAAATTAAATTGACGTCTCACGACGCTTTCGATACATATACATATGAATTGATTTACACGATTAGGCCTTTATTGGGCATTTGCATTTTTTACCATATATTAACTGTTTTGCCTCCTACATTTGGCCATTGCATTGCATTCTATCTCATGGTACATACATCTGAGCGAGAGCTCTATATAAATTATATATATGAAGAAGTAAAACCGGTCCGTGAGATCTCGTTGCTATAATGATAGTAAACACAAAGACAAAAAGGACGTTGATTATAATTATTTGGGGCAATATCTAGTATACAAGAAGCTGAGGAGCCAGGTAAATTACATGGAAACAAAGATTTGTGTCCCAAGGTTCGAAAATGAATGTTGTGTTACAAAGATGCGGGTCAGCTAAGAATGTGGTGCACAAATTGCTTGATATCTCCCCATGAATACTTCTACTAATCTGAAATATCACAAAATGTTCAAACATTCGAACATCAGTCATCATTGATTGTTCACTTTTCAAAGCAATCGAAATAATTATATCCAAATTCCAAGAAATTTAAAAGTAAATGAAGATTTTGGGAGTATTCCATATAAGAACGGTCAGACAATGAATTAATTAAAACGTTTAAAAGTAAGTAACTAATTCACGTTCATAAAATTTCGATTAATTAACGAAAAGTAATCGTTTTTGTTTGTGCCGGAATATTTGCAATCAAATAAAATTTTGTCTTGAGCCAGAAGTGGAGTGCTCAAGTTGAAGTACCTTCCCTTTTGTAAATTACACGCCATAAAAGTTCCCGCTAGCATATAAAAGACATCGTATAACAGACACTCGCAAAAACACGATAAACAAGAATAATAGTAATCATTGCCTAAGTAAGTTGACACAATGCGTATCAATGCTGGCGTTAAAAAAAATCACATTACCTATGTTCTCTATGCACATGTTACGTGCCGTGTTATCGCGGTCATAAAGCCGTGTAGTAATGCGCACCCATTACGCGAAGAAGTGTTATGTTGATTGTTGTACTTTACTCGCTCCCGTGGTTTCGATAGGAGCATCCCATTATACAAGGTACTGCACAAAATAACAACTATATACATTAATCAATTTTACTCGTATCCCAGATCAGGTCATACCTTTACGCAATTCATTTGATTCATTAGCTCTACTTGCTAATGGTACAATACCAGTCCGATACATTTAAGAATGCTCAATTCATGTTGTCGAAGAGTTTATGAAAGACCCTGTGGGGTATCGCACACGTTAAACAACGATATAATACAGAACAACAGACGAGCATATAATTTGAATGATCAGTTATGGTTATATGGTTCTGAGCTAAACGGTAGATCACATGCAACGTTAACGCCGTAATGTAAGCTTAGTTCTTGGTGCTCGGCCCGCCTGTGCTTGTACTCTTCATTTACTTGCTGAATTATTCCGTCATGATTTAATTAAGTACTAAACGTGGTAATAAGATTTAATTATGCCTGGCAAGAAGCTGGGCATTTCTATAGCGATAATTACAAAATGCAATATTCTATGTGCGCAAGAAAAATTATGTCTAGCTAACCGTCGAGATTATATGTAATTTTTAATAATTGTTTACGTCAATTTGCACGATTTTGTGTAAGAATTACTAAAGAGATTGGTGATTAAGAGTTTGGGTAGTAATTTTTTTTGGTCAGGTTTTATTGGACATAAAGATAATAGTAAAAACTTTAACGTTTGAATATATTAGCTTTGAAAAATGTTTATTATACAATTATTTAGCACCGTAGTGTTAATTTTTAAAATTTGAAAATTGTGTTCAAAAAGGTTTTATCGAATTACATGTCATTCAAATAAAAATATGCGTGAGACTCTCGCGCGGTAGAAGTGAAACTTCTTAGCTCCTAGGAAAATTTGATTTTATGCATTGCTTTTTTTCCATTTGTTAACTATTTGATTTTGATTGATTTTGATTGAACCATAAACAGTATCACAATAATTATAAGACGATAGTATTAAGGCATCTGATAGAATAGTTTTTGTTTGGGAACTTAGGTAATTTCGGTGGCTGTAAAGAAGATTTAAATTGCAATAGGCTGTGCGAGTGCAGTAATTAATGTGTTTTTCAAAACTGAGAGACGAATCCATGTGTAAACCTAGGTTTTTAACACAATCACTAAAAACCAAGGGAAAATTGTTGATTTTCAAGTTAAGCTGCTGTGAAATAATATCAAGTTTAGAGATGGGGCCAAATAGTATGCAACAAGATTTGCTAGCATTGATTTCTCAGCATAACGCGAGAAACTAGTTAAGTCTCTATTAATTCAATTATTTGCCAAATCAACAACCTCACGAGAGAAAGAAAGGTAGAGTTGAGAATCGTCAGCATAAAGATGTGTTTTGCAAAAATTTAACGAATTGCAAAGATTATGAGCGTATATGGAACATAAAATTGGTCCCAAAATGGAACCTTGAGGCACACCACATGAGATATTGAGATCAGATGAAGCTTTGTTATTTAGGATCACGCGCTGAGATCTGCCAGTTAGATATTTATAAAGTAAGGTTATCGACTTATAATGAAAGCCGAGATGGTTTAGGATGGAAAATAACAACGTATGGCCAATCGTATCAAATGCCTTACTAAAGTCAATCAAAATCAAGGCAGAGAACTTATTATTATAGCTAGCAGTAAGAATATCATCAGTGATTACATTCAAAGCTGATGCATAACTGTGACCACGCCTGAACCCTGACTGATTCCGGGGAAGTAGATCATACCGACTTAAATGTGATTTTATTTGCACTTCAAGTAAACGTTCAAGAATCTTGGACAACGCAGGAAGCAAGCTTATCGGACGTAAATCATTGTATGATTCCGGATTGGATTTCTTAGCGGTTGGCAGTACATTTGATTGCTTCCAAACCTCCGGGAATAAACTTTCATTGATACACGTATTAAATATGTGGGCCAAGAATGGTACAATAATAGGGCAGCAAAGCAGCAACATCTGATTGCTAATTAAATCTGAGCCCACTGAATTGGATTTGAGTGAAATAACAACTTTGAAAATTTCCGCCTCAGTGACAGGTTTGAATTGTAATTTTTGGGAAAAGTTACATTTACTTGTGGAATGATATGACTGCAAAGTTAGGAAATCAATTGGTTTCTTGTGCAGAATGCTAAAATTAACAAAGTAATTATTGATCTCGTCAACATTGTGAAGATTATCAGGAATGACTTTCGTGTCCGTACTCTGCCAGATACCGCTAGCTTTCAATTTTCGCCATAAATCCTTAGTATTATTCTTTTGATTGATATTGAAATTAAAGTAAGCTTGCTTCTTTCGGTATGAATTTCACGCTATCACATCTTCAATGATAATGACTTGAAACGCAGTATATAAAAGTTGCTCGTGCTTAGGAACAACAGGTTTCACATGGCTCTTAAACCATATTCGATCACATATGGAACACACTGTACCTAGCGGATTATTGATCAATTGTTTATCAAATTCGCGATGAGCAGGTTGAAAGAATGTAAATTTTGTGTATGATGCACTAGTGGGTGCATTTCTATATGTCGATGGCTCGCTCAGCTGTATCAGATTCATTTCGTTGATCTCTCACACCGCGTGTATCTTCACGTGCCTGAATCAGTGGCATTCAAATTCTCTATACCACTCACTGTGTCCTCACTTAACGACGGTTCGATTCATCCAGTGTATTTGCGGTCGTTGGAAGGTTATGTTGTCCACCGTGTTTCCTTAACGCCCTTTGCCTGGCTCGATACTCTCTACTTCTTTCCAAGGTACTTGTTGGCCTATAGAAGTTTCACTTAAAACATTTCTTGCAAAGTTATATTATTCTGAGTGCATAATATTAAACTAAAAATAAATTTCTCTAAATAGACACATAATAAGGTGTCTTAAGGTGATTTTTCCTCGAGTAAATTTCGAAACCGTTTACAATGCCAACATAATGACACTAACAACATTTATCTTGTAATTTAATCAATACGTTCCAGTAGTATACATTATTCAATACCAGCATTAGAATGCACTACGTTGTTGGGTACTTGAGAGATTTTTCCTCTCCTGGTGCATTTTTTTTCATCCTTGCATAATAATTCTCGGTACTGTTCGTTCACCATACGTAACCACCATAGCAAACTCATTAAAACGGTTTGATTTATTTCTCTCACATTTCTATCTCTGGCCATATATGTATATAATTTCCGTCCATATATAGGACAAGACAAAGGTGGGAAAATCTAGTTCAAATTATGCACGACAACTATTAGCAATTGTATTGTAACTTCATATGCAACGAAATAATAATGTACTTCTTGCATTCTATCTTTAACTGAACATTTTTGTTATTGGCAAACCATGCAATTATTCTTCCATTAACTTGCTCAATGAAAAAGGTAGTTGCTCTTGTTCGGTATATCTGTGGCATTTTCAGCTAGCCAACGTGATTGATTTAATTCATACCTTGATATGGGGAAAGTCATTGTGTTCTAGATATATCGAGTATACAGAGTGTTATTAATTATTTTCCTAAATAATTATAGTTATTACGATCCTCGGTTGTTAAATTATACAAATTCTACTGACGGTAACAGTAAAAGAGGTATCAATCTGTACGAATTAAACTGAAGCAAACTGCAGGTAATTGTTATATTACAATTTTGCATATCGAGTACCACCTATTTGACCTATTCCATTATTATAATTCCACTTTTACATTTATATTTGCCATTGAGATTTCTTCTCGAGATAACTCAACTGTCGATTGTTATTGCGAAATTATAGACCGTTGCTCATACAGGGAAAACAAGAGCCCCACGAGACAACGTAGATTTAAATTGCATTAGAAATGTTTCCCAAGCACGTGCATATTAAATAAATAATGCATTACGATGGTAAATTATATGATTTTGTTGTGAAAGGACTATTTGTATACGTATACATATAAAAGAAAAGTATCGAGCAGGAAAACTGCACACGAGCTCGAGCTAAAACTCCAGAACTGTGAGATCAATCAAACTTCAGGATCTAGTTCAATGGATACCCTAATAACTATTTGGATTATATATAAATATATAATGTTGACTGGGAGTAATGAAGTGGATATATGTGCGAAATTAAATTAAAATAATACTACCTGCTAAAGCTGAAATTTAACCATGAAATAAACATTCTACTATAATCTGATTTTTCAACCAATCTACATTGTGAATATTTCTTACTGATGTTTCCTTCTTGAATATCTGTTGTTTTGTTAGCGTTTTCGTTGAATTTTTCGTTTCAAAATTTGATACATTTTTAAATTTCCGTATTTGATTCATCATTTTATATTTTTTCCATATCTGATTTTACTCTATAATCATTGCTTCCGTCGATCCCGAAGTTGATCATATCCACCAGCACATATAATCAATTTCTTCTGATGTGGTCTATTCAAAAAATAGCGCCTGATCTAGTTCTTCAATTTTAAACACAGGATGTAATTCTCAAACCAGTTTTCGTATGGAGTATAGTCGACAGAGTTAGGTGGGAAAAATACGAAAATCTCTGTAATAACTTATTCATATATATAGTACGATAAATGTTAATGAAAAAATAATAGATGCCCATATAATTGTTGGTACTATACAAATATGTTGAATATACCGTGTTTTTATAATTGGATCTCAAAAAAGTATATATTAGTTTTTAATTTACGGAAATAAAAAAAAATCCTCACAAATTGGAATTATTGAATGTTAAATGTAAAATGTTTTCAATTCGTAGAAACAAAGCGCACCATACATTTAGAGCAGGCCAAATTACAAAATATAAAAAAATAATAACTAAGCTCGACGCTGACGTCAAAGTTCAGTTTACGCCCATTTCCGTTTGATGAATGAAGCAACTCTTTGCTTGCGGAGAAACGAAGATACCAATTAACGCAAACCTGTATACGGTTAAGAGCGAGAGAGTTAAATTATCTTCTATACAGCTGCTTCTGAAGCTGGACCAGAATTGTATGATGTACGAGAAACTTGTTTTCCTCTCGCTGCTGCTTAGATCACTAGTTCAAGATCTTCACGATTCGCTTCTGCAAAGGCGCACGTATATACGTACTGTAGCCCCAATCCGGAGTACTCCGGTACACCAGTACACAGGGTCAGCTCAGATCATTCAAGAAGACTTGTAGTAGTATTTGCACTAGCTATTCTCTTCCGCGAAACTTTGGAGAAGGTGCTACACCAGTCATATATCACCATGAATGGCTGAGCTCTTTTCAACACCCGTTTTTTTTTTTTGAATAAATAGATGTTGAGGAAACAATAAAAGGTTTCTTATGTGGGAGTCTTCGTTAAAATATACTAAAGTGAAACTATATTTCGTCTTTCTGTACACTGCACTGATTATTTAACTAATGTTAAAGTCATTATACATGTTTGATGGTTGCCAACCTCCCAAACCTCTTGGGTTGTTATTCCAACTCTTGCTATCTCAATTAACATGATTCAATTTGATGTGTAACTCTGATATGATTTCAAATCTCGAATATAAAGCAAACTTGCTAGTGAACCTTGTGCTACAACATTTCAATTGACCGTTAAGTTTGGAGTTCTTATAGTTACTCTCAATCTCGGGGGACCTTAAAATAATTTTATTTTCGTGGCGCTGATTTTAGCAAATTAAATTGTAAAAGTTTTTGCCTTTTATTCAAATCTACTTGTCTAATAAATGATTCTAATAAATGTTTAAATCATATCGTCTATTTATATGCAGCATTAATTTTTCTTTTACTCAAATCTACTTTTCTCCCAATTTGGATGTCAATTATCATTCAAAAAACAACATACAGCAAATTTTATACATAATATTCAAGTAGGGATTAAAATACACGATTGCAATACAAATTTACTCTTTAATCCGAAATACTACGTTACAAAAACACTCGTGAATATTACAATATGTATTATAACCCAATGTGAATGACATCATCGTAGTCTTTTGCAGCAGATCCAGAATATTATATCCACTCTATCGAAGATATTAGCAATTTAAAACCGTTATTCTTAGATTACCACAGCAATTGTTGACCGCACACACTCTATATAAGATTCTTAAACATCTCATTTCTTCAGATTAAGCAACATATTGTTGACCCCAAGGATAAAGATTATACTATATTATAAACAGCTAAAAACAAGCGGGGCCTCAAATGCAAATAAACAATCGACTTAATGGGGACATACAAACAACTTACTATCTGCTTCTTTTATAATTGATAGAGTATTGAACAAACCCACTTCATTTTACTATTGTTTCAATCCTCCTGCTTTTTCCTGTTCCAAATATTTAGCTTCTTTGTAATTAGGCAACCTACAACATGTAATTTTAGACTCGATGTTTAGAAAATGAACATCTAATAATAAATTGCATTGAATTGTATTATGCGCTTGCGTTGGTGATTCGAATCCATATTTATGGTACAAATTATCTTCACACATTTCCTGGTAGGCAATGCAATATTCGTAAATCGATATGATACACTTAAGCTTACGTGAAATTATTCTTAAGTACAAGTAGAAATTGTACAAGTAGAAATTGTACAAGTAGAAATTGTACAAACATGACAAATTTTACAATTTAATTAACTCGAATTTTTATAAACATAGGAGCTAATTTGTGTAAGAACTATAGGACCATTAGTCTACTATCACATGCATCGAAGATATTGCTAAAGATTATTTATAGGAGATTAGAAAATAAAGTAGAGGAAAGGCTAGGAGAAGATCAGTTTGGTTTTAGGAAAAACAGAGGGACGAGGGAGGCGATTTTAGCACTAAGAACAGTAGTAGAAAAAAGAATGAGGGTAGGAAAGGTAACTTGCATAGCTTTTGTAGATTTAGAAAAGGCATTTGATAATGTAGATTGGGACATAATGTTTAGAATTTTAAAAGAAACGGGTATAGATTATAAGGATAGGAGAATAATTTTTAATTTATATAAACACCAAACTGCCTTAGTTAGAATTGAGGGGGAAGAAGAGGTAGCAAAAATAAGGAAGGGAGTTCGGCAGGGATGTACACTTTCACCGTTATTATTTAATCTATATATAGAAGATGCAATAAACAAAGTAAAAGAAGAGTATAGTGTAGGTGTGAATGTACAGGGAGAGAAAATATATATGCTGAGATTCGCCGACGATATAGCTATATTGGAAGAAAGCGAAAAGAATTTAGAAAGGGTATTGAATGGTATGCAGGCAGTATTGACTAGGGATTTTAACATGAAAATAAATATAGGTAAAACTAAAGTGATGAGGTGTGACAAAAAGGAATGCAGTAGAAAAATGAGGATCTCAATAGGAGATAATAGAATCGAAGAAGTGTCAGATTTTTGTTATTTAGGCAGTAGAATCACAAAAGATAATCGAAGCAAGGTAGATATAAAGTGTAGGATAGCACAGGGTAGGAAGGCATTCGTAGAAAAAGAACAGATTTTAAGATCAAATATTGACTTGGGTATTAGAAAAAGATTACTGAAGGTATATGTTTGGAGTGTAGCACTGTACGGGTGTGAGGCGTGGACTATAGGAAAGGAAGAGAAGCGTAGATTAGAAGCACTTGAAATGTGGTGTTATAGGAGGATGATGAGGATTGGTTGGGAAGATAAAGTAACAAATGAAGCTGTACTAGAGTTAGTAGGGGAGAAGAGAAGTATCTGGAGAGTGTTACAGCGTAGGAGAGACAGATTAGTAGGGCATATCCTTAGACATGGGGGGATTATGCAATTGATCATAGAAGGTAGAGTGGAGGGAAAGAGAGGGGTAGGTAGGCCTAGATTGGAGTATGTGAGTCAGATAGTTGAAGACGTTGAGATGAATAGCTATAGGGAGATGAAGGGATTAGCTCGGGATAGATCGGCATGGCGTGCTGTTTCCAACCAATCTTTAGGATTGCGGACTCTTTAACTTTAACTAATAAACACCAAACTGCCTTAGTTAGAATTGAGGGGGAAGAAGAGGTATCAAAAATAGGGAAGGGAGTTCGGCAGGGATGTACACTTTCACCGTTATTATTTAATCTATATATAGAAGATGCAATAAACAAAGTAAAAGAAGAGTATAGTGTAGGTGTGAATGTACAGGGAGAGAAAATATATATGTTGAGATTCGCCGACGATATAGCTATATTGGAAGAAAGCGAAAAGAATTTAGAAAGGGTATTGAATGGTATGCAGGCAGTATTGACTAGGGATTTTAACATGAAAATAAATATAGGTAAAACTAAAGTGATGAGGTGTGACAAAAAGAAATGCAGTAGAAAAATGAGGATCACAATAGGAGATAATAGAATCGAAGAAGTGTCAGATTTTTGTTATTTAGGCAGTAGAATCACAAAAGATAATCGAAGCAAGGTAGATATAAAGTGTAGGATAGCACAGGGTAGGAAGGCATTCGTAGAAAAGGAACAGATTTTAAGATCAAATATTGACTTGGGTATTAGAAAAAGATTACTGAAGGTATATGTTTGGAGTGTAGCACTGTACGGGTGTGAGGCGTGGACTATAGGAAAGGAAGAGAAGCGTAGATTACAAGCATTCGAAATGTGGTGTTATAGGAGGATGATGAGGATTGGTTGGGAAGATAAAGTAACAAATGAAGATGTACTAGAGTTAGTAGGGGAGAAGAGAAGTATTTGGAGAGTGTTACAGCGTAGGAGAGACAGATTAGTAGGGCATATCCTTAGGCATGGGGGGATTATGCAATTGATCATAGAAGGTAGAGTGAAGGGAAAGAGAGGGGTAGGTAGGCCTAAATTGGAGTATGTGAGTCAGATAGTTGAAGACGTTGAGATGAATAGCTATAGGGAGATGAAGGGATTAGCTCAGGATAGATCGGCATGGCGTGCTGTTTCTTTAGGATTGCGGACTCTTTAACTAACTTTATAAACAAATTTATAAATTTCGCACTACATTTATATTTTTTAAGCTAGATAATACCTTTGACTTATTTTGCATTATTTAGTCTACTAAGTCTTTAAAATTACCTAATAAATAACAATTTGATTGAAGAATTTTCTCTAAAATCTTATTAATATTAATTGCAATATTTTTCTCACTCACTTCGTCTAGTACAAAATTTTAAACTAGAACCAAATAATTTTGGCTGTGGAATTTTTTTTAAATTAAAGTACTTATCATATTTATTTGACTGATAGTTAGGATTTTATTGCTAGAATTGTAAAATTACTGTGCACTTAACAATATGAATCATAATTTCGCGTGTCCATGAACTTCCAGTTAAATACAATTTTTTTCGTGTTTAGATCATTTGATAAATTACGCTATTAATAAGACTAACTAACGTATTTATTTTCAAATCGTTTATTTCCGTTTTTCTCATAGAATAGCTTACAAGTAACACGTCGTTGTATATGAATAAGCTCAAGACAACTATATATACATGTGTCTACTTTCCTTTACAAAGCACTACGTCTCATGGCTTTATAATTTCGAGGATATAAAAATATATATCCATTGTCTTGAATATTTCCCAACGCTTCCAATTGCTACCAATGCTTTTTCTATACAAAAAACTGAACAAATGAGAAGTGGATATAATTGCTTTAGAATTCTACTACCAACTAGCTGCTAGTTGCTTCAAGATGCAAGATAAAAGTTATTATAAACGCGAATCCTCCTGATGCTTTAAAAATGGGAAATGTACAGTTGATTTGTTTGTAATATCCCCTGTTGCGAAAATTTAAATATGATTTTATTAAGTATTCTTTTTTAACAATGAAGAGTCGGAACTTTTTTGTGATATAGTTTCTGGTAAATATGACCCTTAGCATGCTGATATAAAGAAGTCTCATTTGGTATTATGAAAAATTAACTTTTTATAGATATATTAATCCAATGACCCTGTGAGCATAATCTCTTATTACTAGTAAAACTTCACTTTTTATTTGTCTTTGTTTTTCTCTTAGTCTACAATGAAATTACAGTGTTACTTCCGCACATTTAGACACGTTATGCGAATAATAATGTGCATAAACCAATAAGAAATCGTTTCAAACCCAATTTTAATTCCATCAATTTAACGTCGATCTTCAACGGTGCAAAATTAGATGTTTGCTTTATGTCCGATGCATCCGACGTGTAATATGTTATTTCTAAATATTGATAAGACAAAGTATCAATTGTTTGTTTATAATGGACATAGACCAAGAAGAAATGTTTGCTACTAAAGAGTCTTAATATTTGATAATCTCAACAAACGCATCTTTCTGCTTAATTGATAGATAGATAGATAGTTTATTAATCCATCGATTGACGGAAAAGTACAAAGTACATTATGGTACAAGGATAATAAAATAATTAAGTATAATCTTAGAACTTAGAATTTGTTAACACTATAATAAGATTATATAAAAATAGGACGAAGACAGACAGATTAAGAAGTTGTTATAAAAGTTTTATCACATAAGAACTCTTCAATGCTATGGTAAGATTTTCTCAGTAGGTGTAATCTTAGTTTTATTTTAAATGATTTATAGTTAAGCTTTCGAAGAGATCTTGGCATCTTGTCATATATGAAATTAGACATGTACATAAAAGAATTCTTATAGAAAGTCGATTTATAGAAAGTCGAAGATCGCTAGCTAAAACAAAAGCGTGTCGATACTTATGAGCATGACAACTCTCCAGCAAATAAATATTAGCAAGTGTGAGTATTTTTAAATCATGAACAATTGGACGACAATGTGCTGAAAAAGGAGCTTTAGACAAACTTCTAACAGCACGTTTTTGTAATATAAATATATTTTGAAAGTGCTCTGTGCAACTATTTGCCATAGCGTACATGAGATTCAAAAAGAGCGTAATAGACTTTAGTTGCAGATCTAAATCAGATACGAGAATTGATTGATAGAGTAAGGTTTTATAGATCGTTTATACATTTGATTCACAAGTTATTTTTCGGGAAAAATTGTCAATAGGTTGCGTTCTTGTTATCGGTCATGTACCTGGAAAAACTAGAGGAATTTTCCACAGGCTATCAAAACAGAGGGACGAGGGAGGCGATTTTAGCACTAAGAACAGTAGTAGAAAAAAGAATGAGGGTAGGAAAGGTAACTTGCATAGCTTTTGTAGATTTAGAAAAGGCATTTGATAATGTAGATTGGGACATAATGTTTAGAATTTTAAAAGAAACGGGTATAGATTATAAGGATAGGAGAATAATTTTTAATTTATATAAACACCAAACTGCCTTAGTTAGAATTGAGGGGGAAGAAGAGGTAGCAAAAATAGGGAAGGGAGTTCGGCAGGGATGTACACTTTCACCGTTATTATTTAATCTATATATAGAAGATGCAATAAACAAAGTAAAAGAAGAGTATAGTGTAGGTGTGAATGTACAGGGAGAGAAAATATATATGCTGAGATTCGCCGACGATATAGCTATATTGGAAGAAAGCGAAAAGAATTTAGAAAGGGTATTGAATGGTATGCAGGCAGTATTGACTAGGGATTTTAACATGAAAATAAATATAGGTAAAACTAAAGTGATGAGGTGTGACAAAAAGGAATGCAGTAGAAAAATGAGGATCACAATAGGAGATAATAGAATCGAAGAAGTGTCAGATTTTTGTTATTTAGGCAGTAGAATCACAAAAGATAATCGAAGCAAGGTAGATATAAAGTGTAGGATAGCACAGGGTAGGAAGGCATTCGTAGAAAAGGAACAGATTTTAAGATCAAATATTGACTTGGGTATTAGAAAAAGATTACTGAAGGTATATGTTTGGAGTGTAGCACTGTACGGGTGTGAGGCGTGGACTATAGGAAAGGAAGAGAAGCGTAGATTACAAGCATTCGAAATGTGGTGTTATAGGAGGATGATGAGGATTGGTTGAGAAGATAAAGTAACAAATGAAGATGTACTAGAGTTAGTAGGGGAGAAGAGAAGTATTTGGAGAGTGTTACAGCGCAGGAGAGACAGATTAGTAGGGCATATCCTTAGGCATGGGGGGATTATGCAATTGATCATAGAAGGTAGAGTGAAGGGAAAGAGAGGGGTAGGTAGGCCTAGATTGGAGTATGTGAGTCAGATAGTTGAAGACGTTGAGATGAATAGCTATAGGGAGATGAAGGGATTAGCTCAGGATAGATCGGCATGGCGTGCTGTTTCCAACCAATCTTTAGGATTGCGGACTCTTTAACTAACTAACTAACTAACTATAAAAATTAACTATGTCATTTTTCCCAATCGTTTTCACACTTGCATTACTTCCAATAGGGTGCAATCAACATAAATATTTGTTATTAAATGATATGTTCCGCTGTAATTATATAACTTACGCGTTGTAGGAACGTGCAATTTATTCGTCAGTTTCGACTGTCGACTGTATTGAATCCAATTACAAATGCACGCGGTTGCAGCCCAGTAATGATAGCTAATTATTTATGGGTTACCGTTATATATGAAAATTATGTTTATATATACAAACGACGTATGTGCATATATTATACACCACCGTGTATATGCAGATATATTCCCTTTTGCGCAAATCAAATCTCAGAATTAAATAAAACCAGAAAGAAAATGATTGAAGCAAAATTCATTTCGTGATTTTTTTTTTGAATAATGACACATCGAGGAATATTTAACAAACGCTTCGATTTGTTCTAAGCAAAAATGAACAAGAAATATCTACAATCTATTTTGCAGCAGCTTCTTTTCGACATATATGAGCATGAACGTTTTGCAGATCTAAACTACGTTCTATATACAAAATTCTTTAGTAACCATCAATATATTGAACATCATCGAACATTAAAACAATCTGCAAACAATTTCACCCATCGTATATTCAATATAATTTATTTTAGAGTGTGATCTTATTATTTTATATCTCTTCTATTTTCATACAAATTTATTTCACACTCGACAGATATATGGAATTGACAATAGAATACCAGTACGCTAGATATGAATCTAAATTCTTATATTTACATTTACAACAACATGACATTTCGTTATAGTTTGTTATCCCGCATTTACATAAACGTCTCCCACGTTGTTGTCTATTTAAAGTGCTAAATGAAAAATATATTTATCGGCTGTATCGTGACATCGCAAATATTTATATATATTTCAAATACAAATGATAATAACTGAGCCGAAGTTTATTAAACTGCGATCGTACACTAACAAATAATTTATTCAATACGACTGAATATGACGTAACGAATTTCTACGTTTGATTTATAGCTTCCTTGTTTTGATTGATCAGAAATCAATACTGTAATTGTAAACTGTAAAAAACATACATAGAAACAGAATGGCTAATTTATTTTTTATATATCTAGCGATTTTTTTTGGAATATATATGCAATAGTATCTTATAGTTAAAATGAGAAACTAAATTAAATCAATTGATTCAATTGACAAAATTTGCAATTTTGTAATGTTTGTATTTTTATTTAATTACATCATATGTAGGATGATGAACTGTAAAATAACAGAAAAGTTCTTCATAAATCGTCGTATATTTCCGAATTTCTTTTGACAAGACAATTAATAAATTGATTGCCAAGCAAAGCATCATAGTAGAAAACTTCGTACATACAACGCTTCGAAATATTTTTAAGCTTCTTTAAGATTGTCAGGAAAGTAGAAAATCGTGTATACTAAAAGTTTTACGAATTGTTTTGAGCACTTGTAGAGAGCAACTATACGTGAGTGCATATATATTTAGTTTATTGGACATTGTTTTGTTGTTGAGCGAAGAGCCATTGAAGAAAATCGAGAAGTAAAGTACTATTAATATAAGTACTATTAAAATAAATACGTAGGTACGTTAGTAAGACTTTTCAAAATTATGAGCTAAAACTGTCAAGAATTTCCAGATTATTTAACTTGTTTTGATATATAATTTCGAGGGTTAATTGTTTTCAAAGCATTTCAAGCGTTTTTATATAATAACATTTATAAGTCCATTTTCTTAATATGCAATTTTACTGAGCGAAATTGTAAAGATTAAGCCTGATTCTAATCTATATAACAACTCTGCTCAGCTTCACTTCTTCTTTCAAATTGCTTGAGTTGCAATATACAACATTTAGCAAGTATTTAATGAATTATCCGGAACAAGAGCCAGAGCAAGCCAACCGTAGCTTCCTTCAATGCTAAATCTGATTACTTCAGCTCCAGACCAAATGATATATTCCTTTAGTTAATATCTATTAATTACTAGGGTCAACTATTTATTATAGCTGAAACAGTGCGACATTAGAACACGCATAAATTGCTTCACAATAAAACTTTGATTAACGAGCCGAATTCAATTTGAATTTTTTTATTAATTTCACGTTTCATTAATCAATTTCAGAGAGATTTAAGTATTGTTTTTTTTTACATTTTTACATTTTTACATTGCCAGGCTTGTATATAAACGTTTATAAAGTTTTATGTGATAAAATAAAATTTGTGTGTTGGCATGGAGCTTGGACTTCACAACCCGCCATTATTCCCAATTTTTATCATATTCATTCACTAAAATTATTATCACACAACTGTTAATAATATTATCGAGTTGATATTCTTGTTATATTATAGCTATTGGACTAGCAATTGAATATTTGGTTCGGAAAGTTGTTTATGCAATTTCCAAATCTCTTGTATATATTTTGTTTTAAAGAGATCTCGCTCGGTTGAATTGGTAATTGAGACGAAAAACTTAAGTTTTCGGAGAAATAGACGCAATAAACTTGGGTTGAAGTGCGTGATTATATACAGGTTAAAGAGAAAAATGTTTCTATTCTTATATTTTTTTCAATAGATGCAAAAATAACCAAAAAAATTGAAGTATCCACCATTTAACAAAATCCAATTTATAAAAACAAATGAACTTAACACCTTTGTTTATCTAGTCCAATCCGACCCACAAATACGTTTATCTAAATTTAAATTGAAACTTCCTCAGAATATTTTGCTGATGGGACAATAAGTAAAAAGAACAAACTTTATTTTCGTTTGAATTGTCGTATAACAACACGCTTTTGGATGGTATTTTTTAATGACCCTGTATCAGTATGTATACTCTATACTGCCTACCGAATATATCTATAACTATATGGATAGGATGTGCACGTGCTAAAAAAAATGAAAAAAAACTATAGCTGAAGAAGAACTCTTGAGCAACGGCAAAAGCGGAAAACTTTTCCCATTCCTACCCTTGCAGTCCTTGATAGGCAAACTGACAATCCCCTGCTATACTATACAGTGTGATATTTTCTCCATTTCAAAACATATTTTGACATTTTCTATGTGATTTTTAAATTTTACTATTATCAATTTTTTTACATCACAAAATAATGCCTACTTTTTTAAATTTTAAACGGAGAAACACATTACTTTTACGCTTTGATATCACAATATATTGTATGAAAAATATCACATTGTATAAATTTTACTCAAGCTTGAATATATATGTGCCAGCCTTGGTTAGTTTATACCAAGTATTCCGAGAAAAAACTCCTAGCGTAATTTCCTGGAGGAATACAAATTCTGACTACCACAAAATTAGGGAATGGATAGTTAGTAGGACCAAGTGTCTGAAAAAGTGCCCTTGGCTACTGTTAACCCGCAGACTGTTTTACGTGAGAATAAACCCTAAATTTGAACGCAACAAATTATATATAAATTTATGTTGACAGTCATTCATTCTTCAAACATTTTTTAAGTTTGGAAAAATGTCTTTGAAATGTTCATAGAACTTTATAATCGAGGTAGAATTGCCATATGTGCATCCATCATTTTTTTTAGAGGTTACTGATCTGAACCTGTCCATTCTATAAATAATTTTATAAACTATAGTTTATTATTTCCTCGCAATTTATGATCTTTTTCGATTGTTGATATATATGACCCATTTCCCCCCATTCAACTGTGCTCGCTGCCTATGACAACGTTTGCTTGCCGAACCACACATATCAATGAAAAAATTAAATTTCTGACAGCTTTATGCTGATTGAACAAAAATTATCGGCTTCCCAAATTAATGCGTAAAAATATTGCGTATTTTACTACCAGCAATACATGCATTAACTGAAATTTATTATTTGTTCTGTAGTCTAGAAAATAGCCCGTGCATTTTTATTTCTTTTCAATTCGCTGCCAAATCAGAAAAATGACAGACATTTCCAAAATAAAATTGTAAAAAATCTGCTGTATTATAAAAGGTATGCACGGAATTGAGGGAATTGACGTTTATTCGTAAATAAACTCTGAATATTTAGAATTAATTCGATTGTATAGTGATAATAAAATTGGAAAGATTGCAGAAGTTGATGTACTTAAAAAAAAAGAAATTTTGAAGTCAAGAAATGCTGTATTTTTAATTAACACCGCGAGTTGAATTTTTTTTACTAAATGGTTTTTGAAGATCGGTATAGATTTTTCAATGAAATTTTGCATATTTACAAAAATTAAAACAAGTTTCAACGTCGTATTTCTATTTTTAAATGATATTGATTTTGATTATTAAACATTGAATGTGGAAGTGTGGTCTTTATCTTGCCCATCCCATTACTAGACCATTTTAGTAATAAATTCTATTAAATATATAAAGTTAAGACAACAATTTTATACACTAATTTCGTTGTAACAAAAGTTACAGAATGTCGTTATAATATTTTTATTCATAGTCAGTGTTTATAAGTACGAATCTCGCCCATTAACATTCTCTGTGTGTGTATTTCACGTTAGAAGCTAAGCCTATTTGGCCCAATAATTCATGATTTTTCGTGGTATGATTTATGTCAATGGACCTCTACATCATTTAGGGAAAGGCAAAGCGTATATATAGGAGTGGGCGCTATGAGGCCCCGTCGTATTACGCCACACCGGAAACAGATAGTAGAATATACCGACAACGGGCGCTAGATCGGGACAAACCGACACGAAACGATCGCCCGCCCCCGCGTTATGGGATCGTATTTTTCGCCATATCCGAATGCGAATTTCGACGCCAATAAATTATTTCTAATAACTACAAATCGGCACGTACGCACTAAATACAACGGCTATGTTGTAACTGCTATATTGAGACCCAATTTTCTAGGTTCCAAATTCTTTTTTGTTTGTTTGATATAGTATTTTCTGCATAGAAATGCAAATCTATCATTTTTCTAATGACCACCTTATGTGTATTTTCCTGAGAAAGAATAATTTAATATTCTTCCATACTTTACGGGAAATCACTTTTCATATTTTACAACTAGTTTGTATTATACCAATATGCAAATCTCGCAAACGTCTCTAGCAAAATTGAATATCTTCTTCTTCTTCTTCTTTCGAATAACCCTTTTGGAGGGTACGATAAATCAACTTTGGCTATACTTCTTTGTATTCAATTTTCTGTGCTCCCAGACTTCCTTCATCCTTCGAGAATGTCGTTCCTTTTCTTCTTTGGTCCACTTTCTTCCATTCGTTGATTTCTTTCTTTCCTGAAATCCTGCCTTTTGAGTTACTTCTCTAAAATGTTTTCTGTTATTTATTGTGTCTCTTTTAATTCCAGCACTTTTCATATCTTTATCAATTTCAATGAACCATGTGGGTTTGGATTTGTAACTGTTTAGTAAGTTGAAGATCTGCTTGGTTAGTCTGTTATTATCCATTCGGTATATGTGTCCGTAAAACTGCAGTCTTTTTTTCCTCATTACATCAGTTAGTTGAATATCTATTATTAAAATTTCATTTTCCATCAATTCTACATTAGCTTACCAAAATATCCACTCTTAATCATTCGTCCTAAAATATTAATATTGTTTTTAGTAACTAGAAGTCCGAATCATTATTAAAATGATTTGTTGATCATATTATCCTAATTCAATTTCCATTCAAACTAATTTTCCCCCGCCGCGGATCCAACGCTAGCTATAGAAATGTTCTTTTCCCGAAGCCGTAAAATTTAATGGGGCAGAATTAGTCACGCAATCTTTTTTTTATTTTATTGTTTTGCGCGCATCTGTGTGAGCTTGTGAGTGCGGAACTAAATCGCGAAAATGAATGCAGAATGCGTTTTTATTAAGCTTGAGTAGAAATCACCACAGAGGGGACGATTTATACCATCCAGAGAGTGATGGATATAGATTTTTATTCACCTGATAAATTTATCAATTACGTAATTTATCAAAGGAATATTTTGTAGGGTTGTGGAATAACGATTTTTATGCAAAATTATATTTTTTTGTCTGATTTAAATATATACAATATCTACATAAAATATAGATTATAAATCAAATTATTTTAAGATAAATTTCCATAGTTGCAAAAAAATATATGTCAGCTCAATATTTAATGCTAGGTTAGTGGATGTTTAATTATCACTGTTACTTTTCTTAGCCAAAATATTTATCTTACAACACCCTGTATTGGTTCTATAATATTATCACTAAATAGTCATTTTTTATTCAAAATCATATTTAATGTATATGACGCAGTTTTGAATATTGAGTGATATTTTTCCGGTAGGTTGCCAACATTATGCGTTTGTGCATCAAATGTGGACATCAGTTTTGTTTTTTTTTGGAAAATATGCGTTAAAAATAAAAAGGCAGTCAGTATTTCTATCACAAGTGAATCTGTAGTGACCGCACGTATTTGCTATTGTAATTGAAATGGCTATTCAAAAATGGTCGCGATAAAAATGATTTGTTACAGATTCGTCGTTGGATCAAAATTGGCAAAATTGATTGATTCGCGGAATGCTTACATAATTTAAAATTGCACGTGAACACAACTTGTATTTATTCAATGACTTCTGAACTCCAACATACATTCCAAATTCGAACATAATGTACATATTCAATATATATAATTTGCTTTGTTGTTAGAATTAGAAGAAAAGAAACTTTTTGTACAGATTGAAATAATAACGCGCTGGAAAAAAATATTGGCCATATTCATTTTAACAATTTTATTTCGTTCTGTTTGTAATTTCTTTTTACGGTTATGCTAATTGTCTACTGTAAAGTAGAAGAATACTCTTTCGGGTTGTATCCATATTTATAGTGAAAACTAACGAAAAATTAGCATAAATTACACGTAGTTTGCATAAAATTTTAATATTCTACGGGTGAATTTTTCTTCACAAGAAGACGATATAAAAATATTCCGTTGAAAGCTGTACATTTCCGTCGCATCTAATTAAAAATATATTTACAAATATATACAGAAGGACCAAATAAACCGTCCATAAAAACTTGTTAATCTCTAAGAACTATAGATTTATAAGATGTAGTAAGAATCGAACTATATATTTAGCTTTAATACGAGTATACGAGAATACTTCATATAAACTAAATATTTTTACTATTCTTTGGCCATGTCTAAAAGGAACACGTTAATAAAACAACTTCTTGTTTTCTATCTCAAATCATTTCATTCACATTGTATTTATTACGCGAGAGCGACTCGCGCTAAAAATACAATTCGGCACTAAAAAGTCCCTCTTCAATTTCATTATTTCAACATTTTACCATTTTAAACTTTATCTCTTGGCGACGTGATGAAGGATATAATTAAGAGCTTCTCTCTTCTCCCTTACTCGCCCTTTCCTCCAGTCCCTTCAACATGTCCTGCATAACTCCGGAGAACAGGAATGGCAATTTCTTGATATAACAGCCGTGTTGAGTATATCTCAGCTCCTGTTCTGTTATACAAGAACCGAGTATGCAGATATCACGTCAGTGGTGTTCGCAGAATCCTGGTACAGATAGCGACATCTAGTGTCTGTCTCCATGTACTTAGGAGGGAATGTCCTCGCTTCCTGACAGATGCACATTTTTACTTACCCGCAATACTTCGTGCTATTATACAATGTGATATTACGAAATAAATATTATTTTTCGTGAACTTTTACTGCGAATTAAGAATATTTGGACAGCTGCTATTAATTTGATCAAAAACCGAAATCAATTTTCAAAAAAGAATTTTGCGCAACTATACAATTATTGAATATTTTTTAAATTTTTAAATTTTTACACACAGTAGAGAGCATATATGAATCCAGCAGCCACTGTAGGATATGTCTAGCGTATTTAAAACTTTAAATTATATTACACCTGAAAGTTTGCAATGTTGGCTTTTCGTCTTCGCACGTGCACATGAAAAAGGCAACTGAGTGCGTTTTATATTTTATAATCTTGAGATGGGACGGAACGAAGCAAAGACTAGAATCAGAAAACCAATTTCTTAAGCGAATTTTACTCTTAAAATCCTTTTTATACATTCATCTTCCTCGTTAGTCGCTCTTAAAGAATAAAAAATGTGCTCGTTTTTTAAACTACTCAATGATTTTTTGGGAAGGCCACCTGTACCGGCAAGATTTAATTTTTAATTTTCAGAAGATTCAAAATGTCCGTTGTACCAGAAAAATATCTATTGTTTCATAAATAACTTCCTGTATTGGGTCCCTAGCTACGGAAAAGGAATAAAATTTCTTCTAACTACATTGAATTTACTTTTCCACAGTCCACCAATTTAAAAAGAAACGTTCGCACTATTAAAATACGTTATACGAATATCAATAGTTCAAATTACAGAAAATTATTTAAGGAACAGGATTCAGTATATATAGAAAAGGTAACAGCAGTTGGTTTCTGAACTGAATTTTGCTAGGACACAAAATGCAATCTGTATAAACCAAAAGCGAATATAAAAGTTTATATATACGAAAATATGTATGAAGAAGTTCTAAAAAACTTAATTTAAAATTAAGATAATCAAAAAATACGGACGACAGTTTATACGTTCTACATTGAGACACGATACCGACTTTTCATTTGAATTTTGTACGATTCTTAATAAAATTATACTGCGAATATAAATTAACATTAGACAAAAACTTTATAAAATAGATTAATGAAGAGATTTATTTTTTTTGTGTGTCATTTTTCGTTTGTTTTTGATTAATACCATTTATTAACAGCGAATACGGCGGAGTTTTTCGTAACTTTATTATAGTTAGTATAAATATAAACTTTGTGCAATTAGGGTTGCTGTGCAGAAGTTGGTGTATTTCTATATAAAATCAGTTTACTTTGTTACCATTAAATGCAGTAGATAAATTCCAGCTGAGAAGCAAGAGTTTTGCCGTTCACCCCAAGAAAATTCCGTTCAAGTACAATAGACAAAGTTTGCCCAAGTCTAATTCGAATCGTAGACTAATTAAAACTTACTTGTCTCAGTGTACAAGTATTTAAATATATTCTAAAAGTATTCCAGAAATTTAAAACCATTTCAATTGCGCAATTTGTTGTGTTTGTATTTGAAAGAAAACTTTAAACATTATTCAAGGAATGTATTCGTACTTTACACGACTATGATTCATGTTTAAGTTAATTCATTTCATAATAGTCAAAAGGATTGTCATTTATATTTAGAGGGTAAAACAAACAAACGAAAACTTAAATTTTCCTCCACCAAAATAAATGACAATGACGAAACTCCAACTACTTTGTTATTTTTTCAATAAATTACGTTTATAATCGTTAATGATAACACTTTTAATAATCTAGTTCTTATGAATGCCAAGTAGCTATGTATATACGGCAGAAGTCCTTTTAAATTATCTACAGTTATTCTCAACTCGTAAATTGATCAGAAAACAAAGAATCCAATCTACAGATAGCATCAGTTTGGCCAGTTCATCATTCCGATGAATCCGCGCAGAAAGGAACCGCATTTGCCATGTAATGCTTCGTGTAAACCCGCAAATGAATCGATTAATGCTCCTATTAAAATGTATGACTTATACCCAAACTGATCTTAATACATAGTTAAATCTAAAATAATATTGAATTCTCTAATATTTGTTTGCTATCCATTTTTTTTTTGACAAATCCAATAGTCGATGTAAAATATGGCACCCATAAATCACCGCGTAAGAAAAGAATTAATGATCCACACTGTATATTCGGTTCCAGAGACGTGCGTATCTCTTTACAATTCTGAATCGTCACTGGACCATTTTACTGGAGGAATAGTAGAGTGATAAATGCCTTGTTTATTCCACTCAATGACCGGGTTATCACTTTATCAGTAGATACATACAAGACAGAAGACACAAACATATAAACAGTTTCGGTTCTCTATTTAGAAGGCTTTTCTAATCCGCTCAACTCACTTTCCAACTTCTCTTGTAGCTTTTATACAAGACGTTGCTTGAGCACAATCGCTTAGCTTCGAGGAAACTTTTACTGCAGATAGCGATCTTATACATACGCATATACACTGTCAATTTCTGCTGTTTTTGTTTAGTGTAGATAAAATCCCGTTTTGAGTAACAACAAAAACTTAATTTCGAATAGAACAACACAACCGATTTTCGCATGATTAAATAATTTTATATTACAGTACACTCATTTATTTTAGAAAATGTTTGAAGAAGTATTCATACAGAACTTTGAATTCATAAATCTAATAGTAATTCGATTAAAATTATAATCCATATAAAGACATGGTAATAACAAAATTGTAGGAATCATATTTGGTTTTAAAAGGATCCTTCGTTGAAAATACTGATTTTATTTGTAATGGAATACATTTGTTGCCTAATCTATATTTTTTCGAAACTGGTAGTAAATATCAATTGAAGTATTCACGAAATATTTCGATCAAACCCACCAGTCAAATACACTTTTGTATCTTCACCACAAATCCAAGTAGTTCGCTGACAACATACCATTTACAAAACACCAAAGATTTGAGGAAGCCATAATCATTACTCGTCTGATGTATTATTACTTTCAGAGTTAGTTGCTTGAAAAGATTAAGCCGTCTGTTTCGTTTCGATTTCGGCTTATTTTTTGTTATCGTTTTCTTATAGTGGGGAAAGGATGAGATATTCTTTCGCCTTTACAATTGACATATAATTTCACAAAGGCTTTTCGAGCTGGCTGCAACGTATATAACGCAATTTTGGAGCCTTTATAGTTTATTCGAAGACTACCAATTCGTATTGCTACCAACTACTTACTATACTCACTACCTTGAAAACAAAACCAGTCTACGTATAGATTACAGCTTTCAAGGACCTCCGAATGAGATTTCTAGGAAAAAAAAACAGAAATGTAACTACTTAGTAGAATTTTGATCAAACCTCTTTTAAAAATTATTGCAGTTTTTCTTTCATTTGTTACTCTTAATTTTTTTGGTATATTTTAATTAGATCAAAAGAAGTGTGTTTATAAAAGCTGATGAAAATAAAACGAAATTAAATATTATTTGCCAATAAATCGGCATTATTCTACTATCTACATTCAAACGCATTTATTGACTTTAGTTTAGTTTCCGTTAAAAAATTGTAGTAGCTTCTTTTCAAGTACCTCACTAAAATCACGCTGAAAATATTAAAATTATTTCATGAAAATTCCTACTTGAATTCACTCGCGATAATTACCGTTTTAAATCGGACCTTATCGGCTGCCAAGTATTCTCCAACTTTCAGTACTCGAAAGCTATTAAATCACATCGAAATTACAATAAATCCCGTTGTTCTCTTACGTCAGTGATCCCCTTTTTTAATGGAATTGTGACGATAGTCGTACGAGCTAGAACAAAGGAAGCAAACACTATTTTCAATCCCCAGAACTCCAGATGGCCCATCTACAGTCCCTAAAGCAAAAGCACTTCCCGCTCTTGTAGACTCTCTGTTTCCAGCTAGGAGGACGAAGTTTTAGATGTACTTCAAGTGCAAATAAGAAAGGGAATTATTCATAACGAATAATGATTGCTTTATGTTTGTGTATGTGTGTGTGTGTGTGTATGTAAGCTCTGGTTTTGGATTGAAGAAAATTCTCGTAGTGTACCTAGAACAGAAGAATTCGGTTTGTCCAAAAATCGGAACTAAAAATTTACGTACTAATTCAACTACGGTGTTAAATTATGAAATGAGTAAATAATCCTCTAATACAGGTAATTGCACACTCAGGGTGATAAATATCACAAAATAACTTATAATACGAATTCACTTATATCTCAAAATATTTATTATTTAAATATATATTTAAATTATGGAATATTGTATAATTAGACGGAATATCCATTTAGTTCTCTTATGCTAGCGTATAGGAAAGGCCATATAGTAACTAGATGATAAGAAAGTGCTTTTTATTATTTTACGAGAAATCTGTTTTAAAAATGGTGTTAAATTATAGTATAGAATATCACCCAAATACCGTAACTTAAAGCATTAAGTTATTTATTTATTATTCGTGACAGAGGTACTTTATCTTGTGCTACTGAAGATGGGGGATAGCCACTTGAAATGTACATCTTTAACTTATGGTATTTGGGTGATATTGTATACTATAAGAAATCTGTGTTTTCTGAAATCTTTAAGTTACCTTTTACTTTTTCAGTATATCCTTAAATAATTCAATCGTCTTAGTTTAACGAAATTTTCGAATAGTATTTCTCTTTTTTTCAGATTCAGTTGGTTTTCCCCTATATTTAAATTATTTCTCAATGAAATTTCTTTGCTAGTTTTTAGTTTTTTCATTATCTTGGCTTAGTTATTGAGAATCTGTGGGATATATTTAGCAAGACTTCAATTAAAAAATACATCTTCATCAATATTACAAGATTCCATTTACAATTTACAAGAGTGCCATTGCACTTGTACTGATTAATAAACGTGAAACTCCTGCGACATAGAGGTCGTTTTATTCCTTCCGGAAGGAAGAAAAGTCTAGGAATCAGTGAACGGAACCATTTACACAAAACTATATCGTTCCTAGTCCGTTCTTTTCACACGGAATAACTAATCTAAAGCAGCAGAAATCATCTAATATCGCTTGTATCTTTGTGGAAAATCTGTGCAAGAGCATACGCAACGCAAACGAAGCTTTCTTGTACAATGATAAAATGCGCTTTCTTATCTTCCAGTTACGATATGGCTTTTCGTATATATACTAAGCACGTTAGCATGAGAGAACTAAATGAATATTCTGTCTAATTATTCCATGTACAATGTTCCATAATTCCCGGTCGCTAATTACAGACTACTCTTCCTCTCCTATTCCCTCAATTACTCATTTATAAATGTAACTCGCAACATCTGAAAATGCTTCTAGTGTCTCCAATTCATTCTCGGCTTATCTTCAATCGTATATTTTTAAATCGTGTTTTTTGAACTTGATAATATATTTTAGCTACTCATTGTAAAATATATAGATTTTCACATAGGCCTTTAATAACATAATCATCGTAAAAAAATTATTAGCCAGTTAAATAACATTCCTAAACTTAACTGTTTGAAACAAACAATGATTTCGTTGTTAATGTTATTATAAATAACCTATATAGTATGGGTTATTTTCTGGTTTTAAGTATTAAAATATTTTTAAGCCAACATTTAATAATGATTTTTTTAAATGATTTTAAAATTTATTTTAAAAAATTCGACATAACGCACTCATTTATTACGTAATTTGCGTAGTTTATCAATATTTAAAACGCTATTTTATTTAAGCTAAAGCATAGAGTTTTTATAAAATTTACATAATCACGCTTTACGACTTAAGTTTTCCCATGTCTATTAAAAACCATTGGTCCTCGCCTATTTAATTCTCTAAAACGACAATTACTTAATTAAATTTGGATTAAAACTAAGAGTATATTGTTTCGAAATTACCACGAATTCTGGCAGTTTATTGTACGCTAAATCAAGTTTAAATATACAATAGCCTTATCTAATAGTTAAAGTTCATAATCCGCTTTATTGTAGTTCCCAAGCATTTGAAACTTTTGTAATAAACATTATCATTTGCACACAAATCGTAATTGAAGTAATTACAATTATAATTTTTTCATAATGCCATTTGAATTTTATAAGCATTATACGACTAATTGAAAAATACTTAAAAGTAAAATAATCAACTATATCTTGAATTAATTCATTCTGTCAAATTCCTTCAGGACATATTAGTTCAATAACTGTTTCTTTCGTTTACATTTGAGAATATGCTGTATATTTCTACAATTTAGAGCCAGACGTTTAATTTGCATATAATTTTGATGCAAAAAAAAGTCTTTCCTGAAGTAAGTTATTCCCATCTACCCTTGCAGATTAATTAAATCCATTATAAAAGCTAATATACCTCACATGGATTTAATTACGAACTTGTCCATTATATATGAAAATTTTAAACAAAACTACATCAAAGCTAAAGTATCTTTATACAAATTAATTAAGTTAGTGTGTTTGAAAGAAGACGCTTTTAAGCCCCACGTGAACATACACATTGAATTTTTTTCTAATTAACCGCCTTGTAAGCTTTTAGAGCTACATTTAGGCTCTTATGCAGAACTTCAATTATTATTAGTATTTTATATTCATTAGCCCACGACATTTAGCATTTTACATTACCATTTTACTTGTTTCTGCATAAAAACTAGTCAAAGTTCTGTATGTATTTAAAAAATCCTCTAAACTAAATAAAACCGCATTTAAACTCCATGAACAGAGAGTTTATGTTATGACTTTATACTGTGTCTGTCCTCCATCTTTTGTCCTCTTTAGTTAATTATTCTAATAATAAAACGACTACAATCAAAGTAAACTTAGTTTAATACAAAATAAACGGACATTCGGGAAATTAGGGAAATGCTAAAACAACAATTTTTAATCCTTTTCGACAAATTGAAAAAAAAACAGCCAAAATCTTTTTTTCTGTCAACATCTTGCTCGTATTTTGGATTTTATATATTTCTTCGGGTACACATCGTGTATGCAAAAAATATATACCCATGTCTCGCTAATATAAGTGGAACTCTAATAAAAACTCTTCGCGATGGTCTATTAAACGCGACTAGATAAAGCGCAAACGCCGTAAAAAAATACGACACGTTAATTTCTTCTGCCACTTTCGGGAAAGTTCACTAGTTGACTGGTTCACTCAGCTAGAGCCAATTCGTCCAACTTTACGGTTTACACAAATACACATAAAAACAATTTGTTAAAGTATACATTTAAAGAAACTTACCTAGTCCATCAAAACTGTTTATGGACTTTAAATACATCATTTGCTTTATACATTAACTTGAATTAATTACTGATTTAAATGAAGAAACAAGAAATGAATTCGAAATTAATTATATAAACGAAGAAAGATTTTTCGTCAATCTGAAGCTTATTTATTAAATTATTAAATCTTTCTCTATTGCTTTTATTAATATTTTACTTATAATCATGATTATTTGGGAAGGAATATGTAATTTGAATAGCGTTTTATCATTTTATAAGAACAATGTTTTTTTTTTAATATAGAACATGTTTTAGCACGGAAAATGCCCCATTATATTCTTGCTTATCCATACTATTTGATCTTGTATTTTAAAAACCCGGCTGCTTCATTTTTTTGTAACTTAACACTAAGAGGCAATGTTAATACAACGTTTAGAAAAAAGATCTAAATATATATTCAAAAAGTAATTTTCAACATTTCTAAAAATGCAAATCCTGAATATTCTAAAATTGCAAGACCCAAAAATTATATATTGTGAAGTATATTAAATGATTTAAGAGATTTAAGTTGGCAATGTTAAATGAGTTACCATTTATTCCAAAACTACATATGCTAGAGCTGTGAAAATTAGTAAAGCACGATATATTCTATTCCACATACATATGCGGAAAAGGTTTTTCATTTCTGTTTCTAAATTAATTTATAATCGAAAAATAATTCACATTATACCCACATTTACATAATGCTTGTCATATTTTTGAATTTTAATCTATCTACCAATATAGGCTTAGATTATTGGCGCAATTTACTATATATGAAGTTGAACGGTGCAATAAATTTCCGGTTTAATTTTAGCACTGCAAACTTCTAAAAGTACGGTGAACGCTTAAGGGGATGGAGCACCTTTATTTGCCATAAGAAAAACATTGTAATTTATTCTGCTAATTACTCCTTCATTTTTGGATCGATTTTTTTCAAATTTCTCGTGATTACAGCGTATAGATGTTAAATTGCCCCTATGCTTTTCGTTTTTAGAAAAAAGATTGAATTAGAACAAAAAATTGCTGCTAAACATAGGCCATTTTTTATTGAGATAAATTTATCGAAATTTAAAATTCTAAGAGGTTAGCCGGTAATTAATCCGTAAAACGCAGAATAAATTAGATTGTTTTTGTTATGTACGCTAGCGCCACGTACGGATACATTTAACAACTTTATTTCGTTTACAGCCACTTTGAGAGCTATGTTTAAAAAAAACTTATACTTGTACTTCTCTGTAATGTTACTTTAACTATAAATTTATCTGCAGGTAGAAAATAACTATCCCATCTAAGGTCCGAGTATTCAAATTTAGCCATAAGCTCAGTTTGTACATTCCTCAACTTAGATTGCGTACAATTTTACCTTTATATGCCATAAGAAAAATAGTGTCATTTATTTTACAAATTACTACTTCATTTTTGGATCGATTTTTTTTAAATTTCGTGTGATTGCAGTTTATAGATGTTAAATTGCCTGTAAGCTTTTGTTTTTAGAAAAAAGATTTAATTTGTTATAAAATTGCTGCTAAACATAGGCCTTTTTCTTAAGGGGATAGAGCACTTTTATATGCCATAAGAAAAATAGTGTCATTTATTCTACAAATTACTCCTTCATTTTTAGATGAATTGTTTTCAAATTTCTTGTGATTATAGTTTATAGATGTTAAATTACCCCTAAGCATTTCGTTTTTGGAAAAAAGATTTAATTAGTTCAAAATTTCGCTGCTAAACATAGACCTTTTTTTTAAGGGGATAGAGCACTTTTATATGCCATAAGAAAAATTGTGTCATTTATTCTACAAATTACTCCTTCATTTTTGGATCGATTTTTTTCAAATTTCTTGTCATTGCAGTTTATAGATGTTAAATTGCCTCTAAGCTTTTCGTTTTTGAAAAATGATTTAATTAGTTAAAAATTTGCTGCTAAACATAGGCCTTTTTCTTAAGGGGATAGAGCACTTTTATATGCCATAAGAAAAATTGTGTCATTTATTCTACAAATTACTCCTTCATTTTTGGATCGATTTTTTTCAAATTTCTTGTCATTGCAGTTTATAGATGTTAAATTGCCTCTAAGCTTTTCGTTTTTGAAAAATGATTTAATTAGTTCAAAAATTGTTGCTAAACATATGCTTTTTTTTAAGGGGATAGAGCACTTTTATATGCCATAAGAAAAATAGTGTCACTTATTCTACAAATTACGCCTTAATTTTTGGATCGATTTTTTTCAAATTTCTTGTGATTGCAGCTTATAGATGTTAAATTGGCCCTAAGCTTGTCGTTTTCGGAAGAAAGATTTAATTAGTTCAAAAATTTCTGCTAAACATAGATCATTTTTTATTAAGATAAATTTATCCATAGAGAGGTTTCTAAAGTAAACCGGTTTACGAAAGTGTAAAACCTAAAAATATAATGGATTGGAACCATTTACTGTAATAATAAGTTCAAAAAATTCTTCGCTAACGACTCCCATATCCGTATCAAAACCAGAGGTATTTAGTCAGTTCCATCTAATATGAGATAAAATCCATTGTCACATACTTTACATATATCCAATTTGAAATACAATAAAAACTTTAAATCCGTAGGTATATAACATTACAAAGAAATTTGCATGAGGTTATAGATATACCACCAATCAAATAGGTAAAATCATCTTCTAAGGGTGTATAGGTCTAATGTCCTTATCTACCGTACAACTGAATGATGCTTGTTCTCTGCTGCGAAACTTCACCTTTCGAAGACGTTGTACCCCTCGTGGAGATTTCAAATCTGAATACCCGTGATGGTACTCTAGGGCCTTAAGTTATATATATTTTTTGTCCAAAGCGTAGGCGCATATTTTAGTACTATAATATGTATAGATATAGTTTCAACTTTCTTAAGTAATTACACTATTCGTTCGTATAATGCAAATATTTAACAGTAATCTTTATTTGATGATGTTTCAGTTTCAGTTTTATTCATCGGTACAAAACTGTGCAGTGAGCTCGGGTAGATTTTCCGTTAATTTTATATTACGTGCATAATACATGTACGAGCTCGCATAATTGCACAGGAAACGGTTAGAAATGCGAAATTACATGTCGCTGGCTGGAAACTGTAATATTTACCATGGTAATTAACTGCGAGGATATAGAAAGCATTGTGCTGAAGCACGCCAAAGCAAATGTATTGTACCAACTCTCCTAGATATGAAGATGACTAAACTGTATCCGGTATTTTTCTAAATCAATGTTGAGCTGGATGTTGCATAAAATTCAGTAAATTCTTCAAAGGATTCATTTTTATTTATAGGCATGTAATGTTAATAAACAAAAATACCGGAAGTAACATTGCAGGACACTTGATCTATTAATAATGAAAAATAATATCGATAGTTATATAAATTAGAAGTATCGATAGTTCAGGAGAGGTTATCCCAAATATTATAAACCAAATATATCTAAAGGAACCGCTTGCTATATGAGAAAATAGACTATAATATACCTCACGTTATAAATGATAAGTACATGGTATTTGCATTACGTTGGATTGCTGCTCCTGTTGCAACATTATCATGATTAATCGCACCCCGAAAGCTGAAAGCACACAAAAAATCTTAGCGTGCTCGTATACTGCTATTATAATCATCTGCCAATGTGCTGCTCTTAAAGCACAAAACACACTTAGCGAAAAACCGTCATAATTACTTCCGATCTATTGAAATTTTCCATTTAAGCCTTAATAATTAAACAAATTATGAATATTCACAGTCTGTTTAAAAATGAACATATACATAATAAAAATTGCTGCTTATAATTAGAATATAATAGCCATATTTAACTATATTTTTATTAATGTCCCACATTTATTCACGACGCATATATTGTGTACCTTTTAACCCCCTTAGAAAGGTTACATCCCCAACACTCTAACCTCGCGTATCTCTTTACCAAGGGCCGTATCTTTGTTTATGTACATTCCCTTTCTGTATCGTACAGTCAAGGACAAAGAACATGTTTCCCTACGCTAATGGTTGTTTTTAGCATGTCTTGTTCTAGTAAAATTCCTAAAATATCTATCCATGGACACTATAATTGTACCACCGTTAAGAGATATCCCGTGAACATTTAGTAATGCTCCCCCGTGACCTGTATGCTAAGTAGGGGAGCTCCTGGTTGATCGTGAGCGGGCTGCTTTCTACTTCCCCACGGGGAGGTGAAGGGCGCCACTCTTCTACAACCATGTAACAATAATAGCGTACTTCTGCACATTATCATACGACTGGTACATTTAAAGCATTAATTACATTCGTGTCTTACTGTTTAACACTGCAGGAAAATTAATTTGTATCCGTATGGGTGCCTTGATATCCCTTAAAGTTAAACGTCGTATGAATATTGTAAAGAGTCGTATTAAAAATGTATTTTTTCCATTTCTTGGTCCGCTAGTAATTGAAAATTTGTCTAGTCTCGTTTTACGATTTGTTGGCATACGGATTAAGCATTCTTTCGTTACAACACACTTGCACCATTACAGATACGTAAAGTTGGTGTTGTGTGACGTTTTAATTTTATTTAAGGGTGTTTGTCTTTGCGTGAGACACATCTACTGTTACTACAATATACTACGTATACAGGGCAGCTACTTGCACCGTAATTTCGCAAATGACTATTTGCATAAGCGTAAGACAAACACGGCATTAATTGGAACAACAACAATATTACAAGTGTCTGGCAGCCTGCCGCGTATTCGACTAACGTAATATCCGACGTCGTCGGCGTCTACTTATATAGACTACGCTAAGTCTGCATGAACATACGCTTAAAACATTAAACTTTGCGATGACATTGCACAATATAGTGCCATGTCATATAACCACCTAGATGATACCAGAGAGCGATTGTAACAAGGACGACGCATTTTTACGACTTGCATTAAATACACGGAGAGAATAAATGCAACATTTAAACCATTTCGAATTGTACATAACAGAATGAGCTAACTGAAATATTGGACTATGCCTAATCAAACATACGAGGTGTGTTTAAAAAGTAATGAGACTGTTTCAATAAAACTCTTTATTTATTTTATATTTACAATTCAACTTTATCATCTTCAAAATAGTGCCCTTCTGAGGCAACACAGCGTCGGAGACGTTGCACCCACTGCTCATAGCAGTGTTGGAAGTCGTTAAGTGGGATCGAACGAAGTTGGTTTGTCACGGTTTTCTGAATGACGTTTATAATGCCCAAATGATGTACCTTGAGTTGAATTTTCAACTTGGGAAAAGGGAAGAAGTCACAGGGTGATAGATAAGATGAGTAGGGGGGCTGAGGAACCACTGAAATTCCTTTTTGTGCCTAAAAGAGAGTGCTGTGTGACAAGGTGCGTTGTCATGATGCAACATCCAACTTTGAGAAATGCTTGGTCTGACTCGAAGAACTCTTCCTTAGTCTCTCGAGAACTTCGCGGTAAGACTGCTGATTGACAGTTTGCCCCCCGGGGGCACCAACTCCTTATGAACAATCCCCTGACTGTCGAAAAAGCAAATGAGCATTGTTTTAATCTTGGATTTGCTCATCCGTGTTTTCTTCGGACGTGGTGAGTCGGGGGTGTGCCACTCCTGACTTTGGCGTTTCGTTTCAGGGTCGTATTCAAGTAGCCAGGATTTGTCACCTGTGATCACGTTTTTTAGAAAATCTTTGTTAGTTTCAATGTTCTGCAGAAGATCTGAACACACAGCTATCCGATGTTATTTTTGCTCAGGTGTCAGGATTTTGAGAACCATCTTCGAACACACCTTTCGCATGCACAAATCCTGGGTTAACATGTCGTAGACAGTGGCAATGTTCAAATTCAATTCACTGCTGATCATTTGTCGATCAGACATCACAAAAACTCGCACTTTTTCCAAATCTTCGTCGGTTTTTGAACTGCGCGGTCGTCCTTTCCGATTTTCATCATTAACGTTTTCACGTCCTTCTAAAAAGGCCTTGTGCCACCTAAAAACTTGAGCTTTCGATAAGACCTGCTCCCCATACGCTAGCGTCAATTTTTGAAAAGTTTCCGTTGCGGTTTCGGTAAGTTTGACACAAAACTTTATCTCATAACCTTGCTCCAATTTTGTTACGTCCATTTCCGTGATGACACACTTAAAAAACTAGCTTCACAAGAACACGTAGTAAAAAAAGTGCAGTAGCAGTGGGTAGTTGAGACTTGTACTGGAGGTAGATCAAATATTTATCTAACTGGCGGGAAAACTTGCAATGTTGCCAAATCACGCACTGTGCATGCGTTCTCACTACTTTTAAAACTTACCTCGTACATGCAAAATAACTCTACTGTACCATTCGTAATGGTTATCAATCACAATATTTTAATTGATATCCATTTGTTTCTATATGGCCTGCTTCAACTTTGATTACTTCAGTCGACGATTCGATGATTGATTAAATCTACCCTACCGTTCTATCATAACATATATGTTGTAAAAATCTAATGAATTTGATATTTTACGATTATTTTATATATGATGGAATTTTATCTTTGCAAAATGCTAAGTTTGTTTTACAAAATATCCGATAAACTTATATCTTCACCTGTTTAAGTAGACATCATTTCCTGTGCTAATTGTTACACGAGCTATCCTCCCAGAAATATTTTTTATCAGATTTTTTATATATTTCTTTATTTTATAATCAAGTTTTTTTAATTCTGAAAGATTGGATTACTAGACTTAAGAAGCAGATTCTTAAAGGTTGTCAAAAATAATTAAAAGCTTTAAATAATTGATATATTCCTTATAAATCGAAAAAAAAATGTATACAAGATATTTATGAACAGCTCAGATAGTTTCTATTATAACAATGCCCCATCAGTTTGCTTTTAATATCTATACGAAGGTCCAATCTATCATATTCTAATACATAACGTATCGTGCTTTATCTTCACTACAGAACCCATCAATCAAATACATCCAATCTCACCATATCCACAGAATCCACCTTTAGCTGATGCCAAACTACTCTTATTCTCATCAAACACGTATTGACCACGTAACCCAATTTCCCATCCTCCAACACAACCAATATGTGCTAGTGGATATCGAACATAACACACAGCAACTTATCTGTGCTGAAGGGAAGAGTTTCATCGCTATCTTCATATCAAAACTCCCTCAATGGATGTTGCGTCACCACCCATCGCCAAATCTAGCTACAGTTTCGGACTGATAACCATCATCAGGAAAAAACTCTAAACACGTTTAATATGTTCATATCTAATAGAGTGAATTTTTTAAGGTTCTTCGGTGAAGTTGAAGCGGCCTACACAAACTATTGATAATATCTTTTATTGATACGGTGAAGTTTCTCTAATAGATCAAAGAAAGTTTTTATGTGTGTCTAAATTTTTGTGTTTACCGGTAAAGTTCATTCCACCGCAATAAATTAAACTTTATATATCGCTCGCAAGTTTATCTTTTTACGCACTTTTACCCCAATTTGGCTGGTCCCTTTTGCATCAAATTTGCGTTTGCATACAAATTTCTGGTTATGTTTACCAGTAGAAAAGTTATTACTACTTAAGAGTAAATAATCATCTCGTCCGAAATGGCTAAAGTTATGATTACAAGATACTGACGCTATATTCTTAGCCGTATAGTCGTAGAACTCGGAAGAATGTGATGTTGTAGCCCATGCGACATCATGAGGTTTCGTCCTTCCCAAACAAAGTGCACACAATTTTCCTTAACGCCCGTTACATATCTTTGCAAAATGAATATTCGGCAAAGAAGTATGGTAACATGGTTTTTTTTTTATATGAGCCTGCTCGCAATATTGCAAAATTTTGAGAATACGACTATCAAATTTCCGTGGATGTTTACTTGACACTAAAATTATTCGACAAAATAAAGCGCTCTTAGCTAAATTTTGAAAATTCATTATATACAGAAGATGTTCTTCAAAAATATTTCATTATCAGACCCAATAGGTTAAAGTGCGCTACAAATAACGTAAACATTTCGATTGTCATTCTGCTCATATGAAAATGAATTTCTTATAGCTACATTATCGACAAACCGGAACGAAAGTAGCATGCAAATCCCCGACAATTCAATTCCACCCGAAAAAACAATTACGCCTATATACTTCTTGGGTCGTGAATATAATATATGTTTGGACGCCATCCTGAAATCAGGAGTTGTTATTCGGTTCCAGTATGGTGTGTAATTTGGAGCCGTTATGATGGGACAATATGAAAGTCTCCCGTCTCCCTGTCCCATTCTTGTGCAGCGGATATAACGCCCTATTTAAACCGAATAATACACGTACAATAACTGTGAAATGTAACAATAAGTAATATTAATGTCGCCGTTGCCGTTGAAGAGCAGATATTCGGCAATCGGCAAAAACCAAGCGATTCAGACCATTGTCTGTCCAGTAATGGACTCGAGTGTGTATAAAAGGATAGCTGAGTTTTCGTTGTTTTTTTTTCTGCGGTGGTTCCGTCCATTGAAGAACACAACTTGATACAATGAGATGTTAGTGCATTTTTTAAGACCTACGCTGTCAACCCTACAGATAGTAATAAAGCGAACGATATAACTTGTGTTTATTATTGTCATTCTAATTTTATGTGTACTGTCACAAGGTTACTATATACCTCATTTTTGTAGGATAATTAATCACTGGTAAATTATACTATCATTATTGCAACGTACGTTAAAGAAAACTTTAATTAAACAGTTTTTGTTCAGCTTAAATTCTATCATTACCAAATAAAATTACTTGCGAAAATCACTTACATTGTAAAAGAAAAATCCCAATGACAACAAGAAATCGTATTCTGTGATCTGTTGTAAAGCACAAATTATAAGCCTGCTTAAATTATTATACTCGTATACGCGTCTTACTATTTTTTAATTGTACAAATTATATAACAATTTAATAATATTTTGTTGTATGAAATTCGAATGTTTCTATACACCTAAGTTTGTATGAATTTAATTCGCATCATTAGTTTTGAAATAAACGTCCTTAATTGTAAAAAAAAATCCTTAAAAGTTTATTCAAATAAAATCATTATGATTTTAAAGAGTGGTATATTTATGTGTATTTATTTAGTATATTTAGCTACTTAATGCTTTAAGTTACGGTTATGCTTAAGTCCGTTGAGGATCGCACCTTATATATTTAGCATAACATCCGCGCGTTTTATATCTTCCATTCGCGATCTCTTCTTCCCTGTTCTGCACCTTATTGTTATTAGTACCACAAGTGTATGTGTTCTATCGCCATACCCTGGCATTAAAACTCCTCGTAAAATTCTACTGGAGACAGATTATAAAACGGAATAAACATTGTACGGTAAATTTTCATATAATACACCTCTTAGGAACGTTAAAAATGTGGGTTGTTAACTGACTGAATCGGTGCTGGTACAAGTTTCTTTAGTTGTTGGATATCATATTATTGAATAGTACAAGATTGCCATTTTTTAGGGCTTGTATATTTTTGTAGAGCTCATTTTGCTATAAACAATAAAATATTGAATACTAGAGTAATGTTTTTTAGCAATTTTCTGGTGATTTAAATATTTTTTTTAGCCTTTTGATATAAGGATAACGATTGTATAAAAACCAAACAAATCTTTTATTATGTCCAGATGTTTATATATATAATTCCATACGATTATGTTTAAATTTTTATGCTACCTCCAGGAAAACAAAAACACTTTAAATTGCTTTGGTAATATTTTAAATGACTATTCCACAGTGGAAATGTAGTATTTTAACGATAAAAATTATTACGGCAACGTAGCATTTAACACTAATTTGTGATATCTTTACCTACATTAATTTAAAGGAATTTCAACCAACCCTTTTCATGAACAAGTAAAATTTAATTTTGGATGCTTTCGTGATTAATATTTTAATTAATTGTAACCCTAACTAAAAGTAATAATGATAAATATGTTTTATTGAAATTGGCCACTGAAATTCGATTTTTTTCTATTGCATTAAATAATGGAAAAAAATTGAATTAAAATTTATTCTATAGATGAATTCTAACAGATTATTATTTTTATTATAATATGATAGTGGTATAATTTTAAATAAATTTATCAATACGTTTCAAAGATCGATGAATCTTTTACTCTCATATAAGTTATTAATTTTTATCAACAGGATACTCTTTCATGGCCCTTTTAATTGTTAATCTTCGTTTCTTTACAGGAAATCCGTCTAAGACCTTGATGGATTTATAAAGAACAAATTCTTCCTGAATTAAAAAACATCGCTTCATAACAATCTCCTGATCAACGGAAGAAATGGAGACTACAATAAAAATATGCGGTAAGTTTTTTTTATGATAAAAGTACTCCTTAATTTCTACAGAAGTAATTACTTAATTATTGTAGTAAACTTAATTAAATTAATATTGAAAAGGAAAGTTTCTCAGGCTAATATTATGTTGGGTGTACATTTTTAACTGGACTATTAAAATTGAACAAATATACTTTTTGCACAAACGTCGTTATATATCGCAAATAATATATGGTATAAGGAAAATATATTACATAACATCGCAAACTACATTTTGTGACTACGTGGCATTTGTTTTTTTATTCAAAACTTTTTATTGCTGAATATAGGTCACGTAATAATAATAATAGTTGCTCGTGATACTTTTACCTACATGTGCATGGAACGTATCAACATAAATTAAATTTAAATTCCCTGTGTATAAACTTTCTTGCGGTTAGCCAGTAACAACTGACGCTTGCAGAAACAGACGTTTCTACTGCATAACGTACTCACAGACCACCATCAGGATCACCGAAATGTCAGACGACGGTATATATTGTGTAGTAAAAAGACCAAGGAAAATAATGTGTTGATATACACAGGGTACAAATTTATGTCCATACGTAAACGATGGACCATACACGCATCATTTTATAGAAAGGATTTAGCGCTATTGACTTGGTAATATTAGAAGAAGAAACATTCGAATTGACGAATACTTTATTGTAAATCAAGATTCAACCGCTCGAATTCGTAATTTACGTTAATCTCCTCAATAAAAGATCAATATTCCTTTTACTTCGAGAAGTTGAATACAAATTTTAGTCTATTTTTTTTATTTCAACTGAGATTTTCAATTTTTCCTTCAAGCATCTACACTAAAACTTTATACTACTGAGATTTTACAGTATTATTTAAAAAAAAATAGTTCATGAAACGCTAAAAATTCTCTTCTTGTATAATAGCTACCCTGTACATAGCTCCTATAAATTTCCACGCTGTGTATTTCAAAATATGAATAAAATTCTATGTACTGCATTACAATTTCTTGAAAAGAAACCAGAAAATGTATGAAAGTAATAATTGATATATTAAAAAAATTTCAAGTACCCACTTTTCATAAAATTGAGTTATAATGTTTAACTACATAAATGAAAGTATAACAAGAGTTAGAGCAACCTTTTACAACAAAATGAAAGCGATAATAGAAGGATTTTAATATCAAATTAATAAATAACTTTCAGTGGTCAAATAATGAGTTGCAAGTTATCTCTACCGTAAATATAGAAATGTAAAATGTATTAAATGAACGTACGTGTGTACAATACGAGCAGTTTTGGGGTTTGCATTACCAACAATTTTCATTTGAACAAACAACGGCATTTCGAAACGAATTAAAAGTTTCCCACTTCACTCACGGACAAACACAATAAAATGGCAACACACATATCGGAGTACAAGTAGACATAATATAAAAAGTTGTTTTGTTTTTGTAAGGCTGCAGCAAAATGATGCCGAATAGATTGGAGCTAAATGTTGTTTATTTGATGACTATTTCTGCTTGTATAAAATTATTAACCAATATAAAAGAATTTTCGTATTTGTCTTAATAAACAAGATGAATCCATATTCTAATCCCTTGCAGGATTGCAGATAACTCTGCGCCTATAATTTTCTATATTCGTAACTAATTTTATCAAATTGTACGATGCATAAGGTTTCACGCAAAAAAAAAAACCAGTTTGCATATTTTTTTAAATTACGTTATGTATATGCTAAAAGAAGGCGTTAAGCAATTTAAAACAAAAACTACCCCACTTAAAGTCACATCAGGAGATCGTTAAAAATCCGAGCGAGGGGGGGCGAGAAAATTTTATTTTCCTAATAGCTACGATTATGCTAATATAGCGAGCTGAAGGAGACTAAGTATTTTTTAAATAAACTCGCTTCTTCTTTCCCTCGTTATGTGGTCAATTTTCCTGTCGGCGTGATTCTTATATAAAGGAAAAACTGGAAAATCTCGTGATAGTTTCTGTTATTGCAACATATATTTCCAATATTTAAATATAAAAGGACTAGACTCGCTCTAGGAACTAGGGAGGAAATACATAAATGCAAGAAAAGCTTGTTTTAATGAGAATTTCATACGAAATCGTTATCCTCAGTAACAAAAGAATTTAAAAAAATGACTGATATATATTTTTATCGCTACACTGAAAAAAAGGTTTACGTCAAATGTAAAAATATTATAATCAATGGGTAATAGTTAATATATTTTTAAGAATTTTCAGTTTGTAGGGTTATCGATAATTTGGAGACTTTTGCAGAAGTTTTGCATACTACATTTTGCTTCGTTGTCCTGAGCATTTATGTTCTGATCCGCATCGGCGTCTCCTTCCGATAATAATACACAGAATCGAAATTTAATGCTCTTTGAGCTACTTTTATATCATTGCCTTCTATTATTATTGAAAATAGTTAGTGTTGTGTTGTGCACTGTCGTCCAGACTCGCAAGTTCAAAGTTATTCAAGAAAAATATAACCACAATTGAATCGGTAGCTACAAAAATATCGTCAAATATTTTCTCTCTATTGTGTAAACATTGTATGTTGCGCCTTCATTTACTATTTATAAGATATCACTTCCACATGATTGGTTCTATGCCTTAGTCTTAGGATTATAGTAGCTATATGGAATATATTATATTGTGAAAATATTATGAAAATAAAAGTGGCGGTTACTTATGGAGGCCGCAGGGCCGCGCGCCCCTCCTGAACATTGAGCGCATCACCGTAGATATATAATTGTATTGCGATATTTTATCTCGGCATTATTTTCCCTAAAAGATAAAGCTTGCGCCGTGATAACAATCAACACAACGTTCGTTGTGGCGTTCGTTGTGGTATCCATTGCAAGTCAGAGCAGAGACCGATACGATATCTATCTCTATCTATCGTTCGCGTGGTATAGATATATCGCTAATTTGGTGCCGCTGCGTGTTCAGCGCCACGCAGTACAGGTTAAATGCATATACACTCATCTCACTCTATTGCAAGCAATCGGTGAGAGCGACCGTATGCAGTATATCTTCTGTTTCTTCGGTTCGCTCCTTGCTTCATCGTGTAATATGTGTCACACATTCCGAGCGGCTATCCAATGCCAGTACAAGTTAAATACATATATACAGTACATATGCAATGAGATGAGTATATCATAGAGTGCAGGCGACCGATCTATTGGATGTCGCGCTTCTTTAACGGCTTAGAGAAGTTTAGAGAGAAAAGAGAGTTGTATATATATATATACAGAGAGTATATATATATGTAGATAAATTGATGTAGAATAGCCAGATTAGACAGTAGCATTTGTTCTGTGTATGTACGATATGTACGTATGCACGATTTTGCCACGTGTTTCTCCAAGAATATATTTAATGGAAATAATTTAATAATAAATGAATAGTGTTAGTTCTTTATTGAAAATAGAGTTTTGTAGACTTTCTCTTGTGGACAAAGTAAAAATTAAAGAATTAGGTTAGCCATTGCCTGATTTAAATTTATCGCAAACTTGTGCAAGGAGTGCTCAAAACTGGACATTTACGCGGCGGTTTACAAGAGACATTTACAAAAAAAAATTATAACACAGATGAAGGACAGATTCTCATATCGTGGCCATCTACAAGCCGCTGAGTTATTTAACACGAAATCGATGCCAACATTTTCTAAACAAATTCCAGTGGACCTTTTGGAAACCGGGTGTCATGCATATCCATTTTTGAATAAAACCAGATTAAAAACAGAATTAGAAGTCATTTGCTCGCGTCCGGATTTTTATCAAATAATTGGAGCCACAAATTTTCTTTCGTTATTGCTACAAAATAATCTCAGTGAAACTTTCCCGGAAACTATAAAAATTCTTAAAATTATTTTAACAACCCCGATGACCACTGCTGAATCAGAGCGTTGTTTTTCAACACTTAAAGGAATGAAGACTTTTTTGCGAAATGCTATGGGTAATAATCGTTTAAACGCGTTGGCGATGTTGGTGCGAGATATTTACAATTTTAACGAAAAAGTTTTGGACAAGTTTATATCAATGAAAGATAGAAGAGTGAAATTCACTTTCAAGAAATGATTGAATTTAATCACTTTGCATCAATTTTAGGTAAGATTTCTTACTATTATGTTATTTTTTAAGAAATGCGCCCCCCCAGATCGAAATGGCACGAGCCGCCACTGGAAAATATTATTTTTAATATTCCATTACTCAAAGTACAATAGATAAAGTAACAATTAGATTTGATCTGTTTTAAATATGTCGTATATTTTTTACTTTATCGAAATATATTATACCGTGGGACACTAAACTGTTAATATATCGAATTCAGTACTGTTAATTATATTAATTATGTTCGCCGATTATGATTTTGTAATAAAAAAAAATTGAATTACGTCATTTGAATAGACTTGTTCATAATTTTACAATATTGAGTAAATTTATCTTGCAATTAATTTACTAACGGTTCGTTATTATTGCATATAAATGCAAATTTCTTTCATTAAATACTAATATATTATTTATGTACTATCAATTTATATTATCTACGTTGCGCTTACAAAATATAATTAATATAATTTCAACTTTCACTCAAAGTTAAATACAGTAGGATAAAATATACTCATTCTAATTCCATCTTTAATATAAAATCCACTTCTTACATATTTTATAATATGAACATAATTGTTAGACTTTATATTTTTACAGAAATCTATAAAAAATAATCCTACATCAATTTCATTTCGAGAAAATTGTCAATATCTATTTCGAACGTTGGTAATTGCTTCTATGCAGTGTATTTGTAATTGGATTTGAGATATAAATTTATATGTATATATACAACTAATAGTGCAATTACATAGCACAGTAATTTAACCTGTATTTGCATAAATATATATAATTTTTGGTACATCATATATGTTATATTCCTTTTCAATAAATCCTAGGACAAAATAACGTGCATAAATTAGATGGAAATTATGCGTTGATTCATTTTCCTTGATTCAAATATATAATGTGGAATAACTCTAAGGTTATCTCTTTCAATAATTCCTGAAGCGGTAATAAATTATGCAATAACCCATGTTTCTTTTTATTTATAACGAAATATATTTATAGAATAGAAAAAATGCGCTTCATAAAACGTTTTGCCATCAATATCGTATGAAGTTTATTAAGTTTATTTTACTACTTTCTATTCCGTCAATTTTATAAAAATAATTTTTGTTCGTTACGTTATTTTCTGTTTGTATATATTTAAATGTTATATGGTACCAGCATCAAGAATATATGCCGCATCATCTTTGTGAAAACAGGTTTGCAATGGCTACATCCGGCTGTCATTTTATAGTAGATCCTTTTCATAAAATATAAATGCACATGTTGCAAAAGCGCTCATCGATAAAAGACTTTTCAATAAGTATCTACATTATACCCAAAGAATAAATAGGATAAATGGAAATTTTATTATCAAGTTACTGATTTTATTATATACCAAAATGTGATAAATTCAACAAGTGACGTAATTACTAAATTCGTTTATATTTGAAAAATTATCACTACGGTGTTAAATAATAGTATAGAATATCACAAAATATTTAATAGATCGTTTATATGTGTTAACATTGTTAATGTTGAAAATTATATTGTAAAAATTCGTCGTAAACAATTTTTTTATACACATATTAGTAAAGGTATATTAGTCAGTTTCTGTAGTTTTTCACCTATTTTCAAGGAAGATAATGACATTACGTTTTTTTCTGTTATAATAGATAATAAAATAGGGAAGGGAGTTCGGCAGGGATGTACACTTTCACCGTTATTATTTAATCTATATATAGAAGATGCAATAAACAAAGTAAAAGAAGAGTATAGTGTAGGTGTGAATGTACAGGGAGAGAAAATATATATGTTGAGATTCGCCGACGATATAGCTATATTGGAAGAAAGCGAAAAGAATTTAGAAAGGGTATTGAATGGTATGCAGGCAGTATTGACTAGGGATCTTAACATGAAAATAAATATAGGTAAAACTAAAGTGATGAGGTGTGACAAAAAGGAATGCAGTAGTAAAATGAGGATCACAATAGGAGATAATAGAATCGAAGAAGTGTCAGATTTTTGTTATTTAGGCAGTAGAATCACAAAAGATAATCGAAGCAAGGTAGATATAAAGTGTAGGATAGCACAGGGTAGGAAGGCATTCGTAGAAAAGGAACAGATTTTAAGATCAAATATTGACTTGGGTATTAGAAAAAGATTACTGAAGGTATATGTTTGGAGTGTAGCACTGTACGGGTGTGAGGCGTGGACTATAGGAAAGGAAGAGAAGCGTAGATTACAAGCATTCGAAATGTGGTGTTATAGGAGGATGATGAGGATTGGTTGGGAAGATAAAGTAACAAATGAAGCTGTACTAGAGTTAGTAGGGGAGAAGAGAAGTATTTGGAGAGTGTTACAGCGTAGGAGAGACAGATTAGTAGGGCATATCCTTAGGCATGGGGGGATTATGCAATTGATCATAGAAGGTAGAGTGGAGGGAAAGAGAGGGGTAGGTAGGCCTAAATTGGAGTATGTAAGTCAGATAGTTGAAGACGTTGAGATGAATAGCTATAGGAAGATGAAGGGATTAGCTCAGGATAGATCGGCATGGCGTGCTGTTTCCAACCAATCTTTAGGATTGCGGACTCTTTAACTAACTAATAATAGATATGTCATTTAAGCTGCCAAAGAAAAAATTTACGTGGTTCTTAATAAAATAGAATTGTTTCTGCTGTTAAATTTTATTATTTTCAATTGCTTTTTAACTTTTACCGTTTTGTAAAATTTATTAGCCGAAGAGGTGTTAAACTGAAATCTATCGTTGTCCAGACATAAACCAAACAAACTGGAGCTATAGTTTTCAAAGCCAATAAACCGATGGCGCTGCACTCAAACGTGGAAATGTCTACACTACTCCCACAATAAAATATTTACGAGATCCACCATGGCTTCATCCCCGTCTTTTTATCCTACTACGAAAATAAACTTTTCCGCACTTTCGCGCAAGAAACTTTATAACCCGCTCAGACCGAAATTTATTCGCTTTCAAAGTACCTTTTTCAGATTAAAAAGGAATTACAGATATGCTCTAACTTCTCTAACAAGAAACATCTTATTCCTATTAATATATTTAGCTCGATAACTTATTTCGTTTCATTTAACTTCTATCCATCTACAATGAAATTGGTATTTTAAAAGTCAGTGATTTGTTTATTTCATATCCCATATTATTGACTGAAACAAAAAAAAAACGGTTCTGTTGTTTGTTACTAAAAATCTTAAATTAGCATCTTAGTTAATGCGACAGATCTCAACTAAACGACCGTAGCGATACGAAACGGAATACACTATATATCTTAAGATAGCGAAGACTGCCGACAATAAAAGCGAATCGATTATCCAGGCTGTTAATGACAGGTTGTTGGACTCGAAAATAAAATGATACTATAAACCTGTAATTGACCATTTCCTGTTATATGTACCTGCACCATGTTAGATTCTATTAATTCTTTAGCTTCTTCTATTATGGCCATATAAAAATCAGAGTACGAGTATAGTACTCGTAAATACTCTAAGCTATAAAGTCAATTCACGATTGAAGAATATAATGGAAATATCATTGAGATATATAATTTTACTGTAACTGATACCCAGTGAAGATAACTCTATGGGTATTTTTTATTTAATTCACATAATTTCATGGATTTTTAATCCTTTTGCCACATGAAATAAATAGTTTTTAATCCTTTGTCGTCTGTTGCAATTTCTGTACTGTATATGTTGCAATATACTAGACCAAGTGTGTTTTTCTTTTATCAAAAATGTTGTTATTAAACGTGATCATCATTTCCCGAAACTCAAAAGCATGGTGCACGCTTCCCTCGCGCTGTTTGCCTTCACTTCAAACAATTTTGTTTGAAGGCGAACAGGTCTATCTAACTGACGTTGCCAGCCTGGCTTATATTTAACCGTTTTTTTAGGTACCCTGCATATGAAGCTTCGGGATGTCCATGTGCATGAGATCCACAATCTAGTTTGCACAAGAGTCTAGTTTTCAAAGAGAATGACAAGGGGATAGAAACCCCTCTCAAATTTTCACTTTGAACGTCATCATTCTAGTTTGCTTGTACAAAATTGATACATTGATTAATTTCTTGCGCTTCGATTTGTTCTGTTTCCAATTTGAAAATATCTACGAAAAAAACACCACACACGATTCAAAATATGCAATAACTTTCATATTTTATATTTCCTAATATAATATCGTTTTCTGTTCATATTTAGTATATTCTTTTCAACAAGCTGATCTGCAGGGTTCTTGCATATTAAAATTTTATAATTCAATTATTTGAGAGCAAAATTAAATTGCTCGGAGGCAAAAACGGTGTATAATATTATTCCGATAGTCTAGACGGATAATTTCCATGTGATTTATAAACATTCTAACTTCGCTCACTGTGCGTTATACAAAAAAAAGATTATATTAAATTTTTATGAAAATTATATCTACGTTAATTAAAAAAAAAGAATTCACAAAAAGTCGGGCTTTTTATGCAGAGACGTCCATATATTTTTATAAAAATATATACCACTGATTTATAAATGGCTTTCATTGTGTAATTTTCATTTAATAATACTTGTACTTTTTAGATATTAGGTATATGAAAATTTTAAAACTAAATCAGACAGTTCGTCATATTTTTTACTTATTGTCGAGTTTGTTTTAATAACTATCATAAATCTAACTATTAAAAAGTATATCGCAATGAAAAGAGGAATACTAATAGTAGTCTCTTTATAATATTTATATATGCTGAATTATTAATTATTTTTCAATTAATATACGTAATACTACTAGATTTTTTTTCTTCTAAAAATTAATTATTTCACCTATTGTCTTCTGATTTTTAATTCTAATTAAAATTTTGCACACATTCGTTATAAACCGATATTTATTTTATTGCAATCATAAAATGACTTACAAAGCTTGTATATGATATTGTTTTTATTCCATTTTAGTATATATTAAATATATAGCAACAACTCATTGGCATTATAATTTAATATTTATATATAAATCAGGGGAATAGTCGCTAAATTAAATAGTATATCAATTGATATTGAAAATGTTGATAATTATCGAATCGCAGCCAATTAGATTGAGTATGCAATTTTATATAAACTCAACTTGGCTCGAAAATTGTAAGATTTGTGCACTTTTAATATACCTACCATTATTCGGAAATTTAATAGTGTATTATATTTAATACGTAATTTAAATTAAATTAAATTAAATTAAATTAAATTAAATTAAATTTGGCATATTTGTGAATACTAGAACTTATAAAGTTAAAGAGTACACATTTTGTAAGACAATAAAAAATATTTGATAATATACTCAAACTCAAATAGATTCAAATGAAAAACAAATATATATAAGTTTTTATCTTCCGATTTTAATGACTCTTGGAACAAAACAAATAAATCCTATTCTATATTAAAATCATGCATATATAAATATGCATTATTAAACATTGTTAAAATAATAATTAAACAAGTTCTTAAACTATATTTCTACCAGTTTTAAGTAATTAAACAGTATTACTTCTAAAGCACAAAAAAAGTTGCTGATTTAAGTTGTTAATAAACAAAGTAGTCATACATCTTATATAATACACAATTTATTTCACATTAAGATATATATTTAAAGAATGAAAACGAAACCAATATATCTGCACAAAACAAGAAAATTTTGTAAATGATCTAATTATCTACCAATACAAATTTAAATTGTTTTTGTACCAGCTGAAAGCAATATTTAGAAGGACATAATATCTGCTTACTTTAAAAAAGTGTAATTATGCACACATTGGCAATAGCCCTTTTTCAAACAAAACATACAAATTCTCAATATTCGATACTTATACACTTCTCAAGTTCTATTTACATATCTTATTTTATTGTAATCGAACTTTATTATCACCATTCTCTGCCATATCTATCCCTCATTGATTCCAATGTGAATAAAGACCATTTCTACAACTTGAACATCTTTCTCACCTGTTACAATGCAATTTTCCACAACACCGCAGCCACCTTACACCGTGAAGAACAGGTAGTCCTAATACCCGACAGGAAGTAAGCCACAATGGCAACACATGTTAACTTGGACGCGTCCGGTCTACGGTGCCGTTGGCCATTGCAGCAACTCACTCCTGCTGCCGTTTCTTGTTCTTAATATCCTTACAAGTTCTGCTGTAATGTGAAGCTAAAGGCATATTATCGCGTAGATGTACGTGGCATATACCCAGTAAATAAATTCGAGGCTTTAACATGCCAAATCATAACGTTGTTTTAAATTTTATATAAATTGGAATTACATAAATTTTAACAATTAACTCAAGCCAATTAATTAAACAATACGACAAAATCAAACCAATATCATAACATATATTTTGATGAGTAATATTTTATTTTTCGTTGTTTATATTATAATCCGCTGTGTATATAATATTTCTTCAACTGTCTGTTAGCGTGGTCTATAAACTTACCACCTGTAGATAGCATAACGATTGTATTATGACTCATCCGACTGTCGGGTTGTGACAGTTCAGACATCAGAAGTAGTAGGAGGAGGCGCAAAAGTATTCAAAGTCGCCAGACCATTGTCAATTATCCTCAACAGTCGACCATGTAAGATTTTTGTTTGGGTAAAAAACCATTAGCTACTGTAATAACCATGATGCAACATTCGATGATTGTACTTTAAATTGTAAGAGTAGGTCTGGTCCTTCATCTTCATTTATTGTTATTGTACAGTCATTGTTCAATACATTGTTTCGTGAAGAGTAGATTTGGATTGTACTGTTAATGAGTCAGAAGTTTGGGAAGTTAATTTTACCAAAAAATCATATTGCGGAGTGTAGAAAATGATGATTTTATATATTAGTCTACGTCTTCCTTCATCTTGGAATTTTTAAATTACTGATTTAAATAAATTATTGGAATATTTAACTGGAAAGTGGATTTATGATAAAAAATACAAAGGTTTATTTGCCAGAAATTTGCTTAAATCCAACTAAACCTCTGACTTAAATGAATCGTTCCAGTGAACAAATGTTTATTGATATCGATTAAATAGTTGCATTGTGATTGCTTGTCGGTCTGAATGCATCTTTCGAATAATATAAAGGCAGTCTGTGATGGTAATTCGCCAAAGACAAACGGAAGGAGCTATGTCCAACCTAATATGGTTGTCCTATTGTGGGGGGAACTCAAAGTTATATCCTCTTGCTACAATGTCAGTTGTGTAACGCTGAAGCTTGTATAAAGCATGCTAAGACGATAGTGTTGACTTAATTTAAAGATTGATTCTTTTGTCCATTGGACAATTAATCCATTCCATCCATTTCATTCTTTAGTATATTCTATTCGTTAACCGAAACAAGCAAATATTTTATAACCTAATAAATTTTGATTTTCTTTCTCATCAAATTTCTATTTATTCGTCGAACATAAAATTATAATTGAAGAGTTTAATTTCTATACGTTTTTTTTAATGCCAAATATTCAGTTATTATACCTTCAAAATGCCCAATGTGCCATCAACACGGCTCTTGAGAGCTTTAATAAAATTTAAAGCTTAGATACACCGTATAAAAATAATATTGATAACCCCCTTACATTATTTTGAAGTTGTTAATTTGTTTCTGCAGAAATGTATATTTGTTTCTTGTTTTAACTTCATTTTAACTCTTTGGCATTTATACGCTATAGAAGTCAATTCTTGACACAATTATGCATATACAGATCTTTTAAAGTTCTACAAACCACTTCTTCTCATATTTCTATTAAGTTTCCTTCGTTCATTTGATCCTCACACCATTCTATACATGACACAAAAGCCTTGTTGTATTATCCTTGCTCGGTCGGCGAGAATAACGTCTGAACGAGTCCTCCATGGACTGTGTTGATTTTCGCGTGTTAAATGGTCGAGTTGTAACTTTGATTTGATTTCGAATGCGTTGAGAAGTTACCACCCAAAGACAGATACATTCTCCAAACGCTCGGAATAAGTTTAAGATCAATATAACCCTGTCCAATCTATTATAGCTATATAAATTTAATTTAAAGCAGTGAAATAATTGAAATCTATAGAATTTGTACGCTAATATACACAAAATTAATGAAAAGTTGTGTTTAAAAGTTACCTTATTGCATGCTAATTTAAAGCTTTGTTCAATGTGATGAATTTCAATATATACAACCATTTATCTCTTGTATAAATCTTGCTATTCTTCAACATATTTTATTGAAATCTGACACCGTTACACTAATTACCCATAATCACATGTACAGATGTTATAAACGACTGTCTTACAGAGAATTGGCAATGTCGTAAATAATTTTTTTCACCTTTTTAACTCGGTTACCAAGTAAGAAACCCAAATCTTGAATCCAGTTAATTTATCGTGCTGGACTTTTCGGAATTAATTCGGAATTTATTATAAGTCATTCAATATTTCGCAGTCTGGGTCAACTCCTCTGGTTTATTTCTTCCTTGGGCTCGCTGTCCGAATCGTTAATTGCCAATTACGGGAATTAAGAGTCAAGACTATCTTGTCTGACGAATATTTATATGAACGAAGATATCAACTTATCATGCTTATTATATCAGCCCAGAAGGTAAGAATAGTTTTATGAGATTCAAAATGTAGTAAAAATCTAGAGAAGCATTAAGATCTAAAATAACGAAATACTTGAAGTAAAGTACCACAACTTAGTGGTAATGATGATGTTTTTGATATACTCTTTACTAGCTAGTTGAATAAAAAAATACTGAATATAATATTTGAAGTTATGACCAGGATAATGTGCCATAGTAAATATTTCTTTATCCAGATTGATTTCTGTGGTGTCCATCTGGAAGTAGTATTTCATTTACTCTACCAGTTTTCTGCCACAATCTATGTAGTTTAATCCATCTCATTAACGGTACTCGATGAGTACGTTTCTTCACTTTATATCGGTTAATAAGCAAGTGCTGCAATCTGCTCAAAAGCCTAACTGTTGCTGATGGTGTTGCTCTCCTCCGGTAATGAGGTACCTGCACAGTGCACATACGACTTCTGTCTTGATCCTAATAATCCAATTTAACCTTTCAGTGGCTTCAATTCTCTCTAGTCTTTACTGGCATAATCGTGTAATTGCTCTATGACTGTCTTTGTGGTAGATGCAAGCGATTTAATTGATGGCAGAACCAGATGCACCGTGATTTAATCTTGGTTATACAATTGTAAGAAAATTATTTCTAAATAAATTGACCATAAGTTAGATACGATATTAAATTGTTCTGTTTTTCATTTTAAATGAATATACGATTTGTTGGCTTACGAATCTTCGTATTGAAATTATATTATAATTGATATTAAATATGAACATCACAATACAAAATTAATTATGTTTGTAGTTAATATCAGATCTGATATAAAAACACGCTGTTTCAAAATAAATTAAATTAAAGAAATTCATTAACGGCATGAATTGAATGGACCTCAATTAGTCACTGGGAAATGAATAATGAATAATCTATACGTGTATAATTTGTTTGAAATTTGGTGCCTCTTCGAAATTTAAATTATCTATTTGTAATCTATTTGATTTCGTTGATATAATAATTTTTATATATCATTTAATCGATTCGACATTTTCTTCTTCATCTACAATGATCATCATTCGTGATTTCTTCCAATATGCATTGTCGTTTTTTTATTGTTCATTATCAAAATCTCTTCCATAAGTAATTTCTTAAAATGCATCATATGACAGACGCTAGAACTTCTTCGAAATCGATATCATTAGAAAGTTCATTGTTTCGACTCAATTTTCCGAACCGTATACTTATTCTTCAGTTCCCATCATCATCTAGATCGACCTGCTGCTTACCATAGTATTGTAATACTATTCCTGCTGGCTACCACGACATTAATTAGTCCATAGAGGTCCCGATGAATATGTATTAGGCCTTATGTGTATAATTACCGCGTACAGAGCGCATTATACCTTCCCAGTTGCCAACATATTGCCTGCTGCACTCAAATTCTCTTAAGAGCTTTGAATGATAGTGTTATGGTCAATTGTTTTCGATGAATAAACGAATTGTTCGGTTCTCATCGTAAATTTAGCACTTTATGCATCATAATTTAGCAATAAAATTGCGATTCTTCAAAAAACATTTTGCGAACTTTGGGATTTGAAATTTTAATCTTGCATTGTCCAGCTAATAGGGAACGATTTTCATTTTATATTTATCAAAAAAAATGAGGAATTAAAATGAACGTTTAATACAAAACTCGTAAATAATTTATCGATGCTATTAAATCTTTGAAATTTGCTAGTTAACGATTTGAAGAGTATCGACTTTCAATCATTCTAATAATAGTTGATTAATATCAATGAATGATTCGTCTACTGATGATGAGGACTTAACATTCGAAGTGCACACTGAGTTACCATTTATACGTGATGTTCCATTCGACGTTATTAATGGCCACATGAACAAACTCGCACATATCATTTTTTGATAGAATTATTCTAATCCATGACTCGTCCACCAAGTGATGACTCGATGTGATGTTTCTTGAACCACAACCATCTATAGAGGTAATCTAGACAGTAGATTCAAGGTGAAGGTGCACCGCTGCTTCTTCGGGCACTATACACACCTTGTCATGTTACCCAGCGACCTGATCGCTATGACATCGCAGGGTGCCCCCCCAAGTGCCGCTGTAGGTGCTTGCTGCCTTCCATGTCGACCGTCACACTTCCGTAGTTCGAGTGGGAAAGAATCGGACCGATTCCCACTATTGTTTCGAAACGATTATATATTATGAATGCATTTGTTTTCAACTGCTTTATATTGATCTATACATAATGTTCAAGAAACTTTTTAGAAATGAATTGAAGGGTTGAATGGATGCAGGTGTTATGTAACAAACGTGAAGTTTTGAGATATAGATGTTTAAAGTTTTTTTCGCCCGCATTTGTTGTCGATGATGTTCCCTATTCTTCAATATCTGCAAATCTACTTTGTATCAAAATCTACTGTTGATATTAAAGTTTTAGTATTATTTTTAGATGTATTTTACATAACACCTTTATCCAGGAATATCTCTATCGAAGGGAGAACATTTGATAGTGATTAAAGAGAGTATGTGACAAATTAAAATACATTTCCTTTAATATTTTCATACACCTCAAAAAAAATAATTATAAACTGATGTTTACGAAGGACTGTTTAGATAGCTGGCCAACCTGTGTGGTCAATTGTTGCAAAGTTGCCTTTAGCTATTAGATACCGAAACAGGCATAGCATAAAAAAACATTTTGACCTGGACATGAATCTATCCAGATTAGCAATTGCATTTTATTGCGCAAATTTGGATCAAGCTCAATAACAGTTAAAAGAGAATTGATAACTTGAATGTTTCCTCGATTTGCCATATCCTCTGTCCATGTACAAAATGTAGCTTTGGTTAAATCATTAGTTATGGTATGAAATACCAGGTTATAAAACCACATTTGCCATATTTGTAATATTGATGCTGCCACTTGTTAAAAAATGTAACATAACACCTTCATCCATATATATTGTGTCACTAAAGAGTACCACAACTCCTTCATCAGCTGCAGACCTTCGATATTTTAGTAAGTGTAACAATCTGATGAAGTTGGTATGAAAAAATAATACATAACACCTTCATCCATTACAAAACCTCAAATTAAACATAACACCGTCATCCATTCAACCCTTCTATTATTAAAGCAAAAAATATATGAGGAAATCTAATTTTCTCGTTTATTGATTGTTAATTAATTAACTTGTTCTTCCTTCCTCTTATATTTGAGTCCAGAATTTTTTTCAATTTTGCATACTGAATTCTTTTCCAAAATTGAAATATTCTCTACATTTTGCTCAAAGTCTAAAAGAGACTTCAAAATCTGAATATAAGCTTCAGTACGAATTCCGTTCGAACTAAATATATTCTCACATAAGTAAAATCGTTTTTTATCGCAAATATTTTAACAGTTTATCCTTGATATTAATTTTTGACTTCGGCCGAACCACTTTTTTCCAAACGAAAATTATTTGTTTTTAAATCGTAAAATACCACTTTATTATGGATTTGATCATTAACCCTGTATATTGTTTTCAAGACTTTTCTCGTGTTGTTATTAAAACAAGCCGCTTCATATTTTTTCATTCATTATTTCACTTTATTTATTCATGTAACCAGCAGCGACTTAATTAATTGTAATTTTTCCTTTGCGTTCCGTTTTATAATTTTATAAACTACAAAGTACAGAATTAAGCATAATGTTCTCATCATAAACAGGCTCGCTTTTTATAAATGCTTAATTGATGCTGTGTGATTACACAGAAAAACTAAATATAATTGAAAATATATAAACTGGCACTTTTAATAATAATGTCAGATAGTCCGCAATGGGATTAATTTAATATTATTTCCCCCCTATTCATGAATTTTCTCATCATTTTGAACTTAAAATTACCAGACAATTTAATTCTATAAAATTCAGTGGATACTTGAAAATTACTTAATTTATTTTATAGTGTAACTTTAATAAATAAAAGTTTGCGTCTTGTGCGTCTTGTATGTGGTGGCTTGTTAGGCCTGTGTGTGGAGTGTCAAACGTCTGTTTCTTTCTCCGGTGTTTTGTCTGTTATTAATAGTGTTGGCGTGAATCTGTGTTCTTGAATAAAAATTTGTTTTAAATAGCCAGTATTTATATATTGCACAGTTAATCACCGTAAAATTATTATTTATTGATGTACTCATTAACTAAGACAGCTTATATCTTGTTTATTTAAATTAAAAACACAATGTTCATGTTTGTAACACGTTTAATCACTTAGTTGAATACGAGCAATTTACTGGTGTATGACGCATTGAAAATACGCAATTAAAACAGTCACTGCCAAGTGTTGTAATACATTATATTTTTAAAGAATAAAAGTTTGAAAATGCATAGAAGCTTTGTATATTCGTGCATTATAATAATATTAATAATAGATGTTTTGGAGCCTCAAAAATCTAATTGCTTTATGCCTTTTTATTCGATTTAAACTTTTTATTTTGTTCAAATTCATTTACATTGACATAAAAGATTCTGTACAGAGAAGGCGCTTTATGGAATTTGATATTTTACATCTGAAAATAAAAATGTATATGTAAACCAGCGATATGCAGACATAAAGTTTATTTTCAAAGGAAAATATTCTTAGATGAAATTTTTGTTAAAGCTGTTTTCATGTTCTCATACATTCTAGAAGTATGACTTTCGCGGTAAACTGGAAAATAGATGCGAGTAAAATTAAGAATACGAAAATATATTGTACCTACATTTATTTATTTAATAAATAAGTAAAAAATAAACTATAAACAGTTCAAATTAGTTCCTGACTGTAACAAACATTGCCTAGATAATTATTTTAGAATTTTTTTATTACTATAAAATGTTTCAATGATTGCAATAAAATAATAGTAAAAATTTATAATATGAGGAACAAAGGTTCCAAATGATTTGAACAAACAATTTTCGAATTAGTAAATCGTTATAGTTGATAATACACAGCAAATAAAATGAAATTTTGAAATATATCAAATTATCGAATGTTGACAGAAATTGATTTAAGGAACAATATTCTAAGATGAAATTGGATAACGATCTAATTGAAATTTGCAGTCCGAATAAACTTATCAATATTCATTTTAAAAATTATCACTACGGTGTTAAATAATAGTATGGAATATCACCCAAATACCGTAACTCAAAGCATTAAGCAGCTAAATGCGCATTTCGTAGGCTATGCCCCCATCTTCAGTAGCACGATATAAAAACTAGCATCTGTACATAAAATGTGCATAAAAAATGAACATCTAGCTACTTAATGCTTTACGTTACGATATTTGGGTCTATATTTATATACATTTTGTTTAATCATTTCTCAATGTTCGCCCTCATCACTCTGTATGCATCAAATTACTCATGCATCTGATATGATCTATATTTTATGCACTCATATTTATAGGGCATTATATATAATATTTTATACAATCTTCACTACGGTTGGACTCAACTCTCGTGCATTCTTATTCTTTTCTATTCCGTATTATTATTATACGACGGGTGCACACACAAAAGAGTCGCTGAAATGATATATTTACAGCAAACAATTGGTGCACCAACGCAACAGCAACGTCCTCTACTTCCAGACTTCATTCTGTATGGTAGAGATATAAAACAAACGCTAGGTTCTTTTCACTTAGTTCCGTATTTGTTATCTTCCGTTGGAGATCCTTGATGATACGAAATTTGACTTAAAAACGGTTCCATATTTTTCATTAATCATCAGGAGTACCACAAGGAAGCGTTGTAGCACCAATCCTGTATCTCATATTCACTGCAGACCTACCCGACTCTGAAGATACGTTAGTAGCTATATTTGCTGATGATACAGCTATCATATCATCAGATCCATTGCATCTGAAAAGTTGCAACAACACTTGAATGATATTCAAACATGGTGCAAAAAATGGCGCTTACCTATGTAATAATATTTTGCAAACCGTCTGAAATAATATCTAAAAAAAGAATTAAGTGAAGTAATAAAAGATTTCGTACTGGGGAAATCTTGTCCATGTTAATAAAATTAGACAAGTAATTCAAATAGGAGCTAATTTGTGTGAGAACTATAGGACCATTAGTCTACTATCACATGCATCGAAGATATTGTTAAAGATTATTTATAGGAGATTAGAAAATAAAGTAGAGGAAAGGCTAGGAGAAGATCAGTTTGGTTTTAGGAAAAACAGAGGGACGAGGGAGGCGATTTTAGCACTAAGAACAGTAGTAGAAAAAAGAATGAGGGTAGGAAAGGTAACTTGCATAGCTTTTGTAGATTTAGAAAAGGCATTTGATAATGTAGATTGGGACATAATGTTTAGAATTTTAAAAGAAACGGGTATAGATTATAAGGATAGGAGAATAATTTTTTATTTATATAAACACCAAACTGCCTTAGTTAGAATTGAGGGGGAAGAAGAGGTAGCAAAAATAGGGAAGGGAGTTCGGCAGGGATGTACACTTTCACCGTTATTATTTAATCTATATATAGAAGATGCAATAAACAAAGTAAAAGAAGAGTATAGTGTAGGTGTGAATGTACAGGGAGAGAAAATATATATGTTGAGATTCGCCGACGATATAGCTATATTGGAAGAAAGCGAAAAGAATTTAGAAAGGGTATTGAATGGTATGCAGGCAGTATTGACTAGGGATTTTAACATGAAAATAAATATAGGTAAAACTAAAGTGATGAGGTGTGACAAAAAGGAATGCAGTAGAAAAATGAGGATCACAATAGGAGATAATAGAATCGAAGAAGTGTCAGATTTTTGTTATTTAGGCAGTAGAATCACAAAAGATAATCGAAGCAAGGTAGATATAAAGTGTAGGATAGCACAGGGTAGGAAGGCATTCGTAGAAAAGGAACAGATTTTAAGATCAAATATTGACTTGGGTATTAGAAAAAGATTACTGAAGGTATATGTTTGGAGTGTAGCACTGTACGGGTGTGAGGCGTGGACTATAGGAAAGGAAGAGAAGCGTAGATTACAAGCATTCGAAATGTGGTGTTATAGGAGGATGATGAGGATTGGTTGGGAAGATAAAGTAACAAATGAAGCTGTACTAGAGTTAGTAGGGGAGAAGAGAAGTATTTGGAGAGTTTTACAGCGTAGGAGAGACAGATTAGTAGGGCATATTCTTAGGCATGGGGGGATTATGCAATTGATCATAGAAGGTAGAGTGGAGGGAGAGAGAGGGGTAGGTAGGCCTAGATTGGAGTATGTGAGTCAGATAGTTGAAGACGTTGAGATGAATAGCTATAGGGAGATGAAGGGATTAGCTACAGCATGGCGTGCTGTTTCCAACCAATCTTTAGGATTGCGGACTCTTTAACTAAATTCATTTATTGTTATTATGATCAACAGATTATGAACAAAGACGAAGATGTTAAAAAAAAAATATTTTTCGTCCATCGTATAATAAGTACATCTAACAAGAGTTTGCTTGTTTGAATATTTTATTACATGTCAACTTAACCACTACACTCCTTTAAAGGAAATGTAACATTCTTTAAATTACTGCTACTAAATAATATTAACTGTAATCTTTAAATGCTTTAAAACGTCTTTAAATCTTACTTATTAATATTTCAAAGAAATACTACGTTTGAAAATTAAATTCGCTTTAATTTTTCATTTGACTTACATCAAGGACTTATTTGATACTTAAATAGTTAAGTTTTCTGTTATGATTGCAGGTACATTTTTGTTGTTGACGTTAAACGTGCACAATTATTTAATTCGCCTTTCTAAATATTTATAAACAGGAGAATCAGAGAGAAGCTTTCCTCATGCATGTCGAATGAACTAATCCTGGAATAATCATCAAAGACCTGCACATAATAACATAGCTCCTCGTGAATCGTCTTTCCATCACGGCAGATATTTGCCCTTTACATTGTCGTATTCCTGATATGCCCGTCGCTCTTGTCAATCTGACGTTGACATCTCTTCGCACGCAATCGGAACATCGTGCGTTAGAAATGCCTTCTATTGGCGGAATCGAATCTCTATCTTGTAGTATCCAGAAGTTTCGCTCCCTGCGACTAAATTATATATGTATGGTTGGTTCCCTGTCCGTGAAAGCTCATTTTCACACGCCAGCGCCCTCACGCGGCTACTGGAATAGTAAAGGAAAACGCAGTGGCTATATACGCTCCTATACATAGAGAGAAAGACTTCGTTCTTCCGTTCTCGTTTTAATGCCCTGCCGTACCGTGCTGTGGCTATTTTGACAGATAATAGAATAGAAATTGGCTATTTTGCTCTCCCGACAGCAGAACGAACGCATTATGTGCCCTAATTTATATTTTACCATATGCGCATATACAAGACATATAGAATGCTGTATTTGGTATCAACATACCGAGTGAAACAACCTATTATATTTTTCGACTCATTGTCAACTTTTTATTATCAAAGTAAATTTGAAGTATCCTCTATAAAATATATTCACTTATATGATTGTGAAATTAAGATTTTAAAATATTTTAATACATTGTCCAACATTTACATTCCTATTTAGTGTTATAGATAACAATCTCAATTTCTTCTACCATTCTTCTTTCAGTTTGGATTATATTCTTGCCGCAATATATACATAAGTATTTTATATATTGTATGGCATATTATGTCGTTGGTTCTACATATACACACATAGATTGCGTTTCTGCAGATTTTTCCGTTGCGCTAGACTCCCACTTATATTCCGAACACATCTAATATTATTCATGACTTTACTTGCTAGATTTTGACACATATTATATATTTTTTACCAACGGTCGCTTTAACCCAACATCGATTGTTGTTGTTTTTGTTAATTTTCACGAACATTTTCCATTGTTTCGGAATTTCAAAAGTTTCAGCAGTCGAAAGAAATTTCTATATGAGACAAAATTGATCAACGAACGATTTCATTGTAGCTTTTAAAGTATTAAATATTCAGTTATTGTTCAATCTTTATATAAATTTGTAACGAGCATCATTTCACGCATTTTTTTAATAATACGTTTTCTATTATTTATTCTGCACACCCGTAAATCTTTTTTCTTTTTATAGCAATAGAAAATCTGCTAATGCTGCGGCATAATCGTTGTTACGCTTCTATTTCATTAAGCACCAATTTTTTTTTTTCACTCTCCCATTCGTGACAGCCGGAGGCTGCTTTCCACATCCGATTGTAGACGGACTGTAGTGTTGCAGTAGCTTCTTCAGTGAACTGTTGCGACATCGCAGCAGCCCAGCTAAACCAGCTAAGCAACACCGGATTAATTTGTTCTTAATAACACGAAGCGTGCATCCTTGATGCGGCAGTTCTTCTTCCACTTGCAATCTTACGCTTCATCCGGCCATTGTCATTTTGTACACTTTCCGTCATCAAGACGGAACGTATAATTAGCATGAATACACCCACCAAATAAAAGAGCTGTATTTTATTTATACACGCTTTTCTAAACTAAAGTTTTATTTTAAGTTGATTTATTTTTATAACATCTTATAGACCAATATGAACATACACAATCAATGCACAATTTCACTTGTATCTTGACATCCCATATTTTAAAAGGTCCTGTACACAAGTGGTTTGCACTTTATACAACAAACAAAATAATTTGCTTGTAAAACTAGAGCTTACATTGTTACAGACCCTACCATATACTCAATTAAATTGTCTTATTATAAGGTATTCACTTCATAAAACGCTCCATCGCATTAACAATATCTTCCGAGCAAGCAATTTATATAGTAAGATATTAAATACTTCACTTTAACAGAATATGTTGGCCGTATTTTATAAAATACTTGTACAACTTGGAGGCATAAAATATTCGACAAATTCTTTATATACTTTGCAGGTTTACAGCTATCTTTTATGATTTCCTGTATTAAAACATCAAAAAGTGCAGTTTTTTTATATATGAAGAATAATTACATGACTTATAGCTGCTTGTACCTTAATCACTATGGCAGCAAAATATTTTTGGACATAAACCAAAATAGAGATAAACTCAACTATTCATTTATATTATAATCTTGGTTCTATGCAATAAGTTGATTTTAAAAATCACGTATTTTTTACATCTTTATTTAATTTTCCCGACAATTTTCAAAATCTGATAGTTAATAATAAACTGCAAATATCTTTCCACTATATATATTTTTTAAAGTGTAATTGACAAAAACAAATCATTAAAAATTATAGCCGAATCAATAGAACCGATTGAAATGAACCAATTCGCTATGTATCAATCATTACACATTTTTTTAAATTCGCTTTTAAATTTACAAACAACATTTTAAAGAACTTCTAAGTGAAATACAATATATGAGTAGCTTTTTACTGATTTTACAATATTAATGTATCTTTTTTTTACGCAATTTATATTTTATAGCGAAGAAAGTAAGCTTGAAACATATCTATTTTTATATCTTTTCCATGACAATTTCTCACTTGATTTCCACTCTGAATTAAAAGATAAAAATCGCCGCCACCTTCCTGTCTTTTAAGCCAAATGGCTTCGTACCTATCTCTCTGCTTCTGTCCAAGATTAATACGAGTTTTTCGCAATCAATTTCTCATCAAGCTATAATGCTGACAACCGGAAACGATTACCGTCTGATTATATGGAAACATAAATAGCAGAATCAAAAATCAATTGCACATATATATGATGTATCAAAGAATAAACTGGTTTATATAGTAGACTTATGGCATTTATTCATTAAATGTTTCATTGATATAGTCGGTATGACTTACCTGATAAATTAACTACTGAAGCTTTACTTTCAGTTTGAAGTTCTTGCAATAAATTCGATACATACATTAGTTAAAATATATAAATTATTTATTCAGTAGTGAATTTAAGTAAAGTGTTAATGTTACAATTGATGACATACTTTTTAGTAGCTAGAAAATCATAAATATTTAAAAAATTTGTCGTAATATACAGTGTGGCCCATTTTCGAGCTGCCACTATGGGTAACTCCGTTATTATAATAAATAGAAACATGGTTAAATAGGCAATGTTTTGTACAATTTTATACTGATTGCAAATCTGCCTTTAGATATTGCGTAACTTTTTTAGTTCTTTAGATATCTTAAAAAAACTAAGATTATGCATTTTCTTTAATCGTCGATATTTCCATTATTAATAATTTTTTATTAATGACACTATGACTATCTTAAGACACTTTTCAAAAACGCTTTTACAGGTGTTATTAGTTTTCTTCCACCTTTTTTTATTTTGAAGATACGACCACTGACTGTATATTTTCTTATAGACGTTAAATATCAAATATGTTCTGTCAAATAGCATTTTTTTATTTCCTTTTCAATGATATATCACACCCCCATAAAAAGTTTTATTTTCCGAATAAATGCAAAAATAAAGAATGTTTATTTTAAACAAATCTCAAAACGATTACATATATCTGCAGACAATTTTCATATAATCCGTTCTCTATTAATAACGCATCAGTCGTTTGTAAATATTTCCCTCAATACAAATCCAATGCGAATCGATATAATAATTATAACATCTATCTATCTAACATTCCGGTAATGACAAGGTATATCATTTTCTTCTCAAGATGATCGGAGCATCCGCCGTTGCTCCGATTCGGTGTTCACCCCGGCCAAAGCTTGGCATTACGACGAAGTAAGTCGATCCCAAACTTTGGTATTAATATCCTCTTCGCACTCATGAATATATTCATGGGCGAACCTAGGCATCGCTATACGGAGCCTGAGTTCGAATCTAGTGGTTCTAGGCTGACAGATCCTGATGGGAACGTCACCTGGCTAACTCGAATTTCAATATCAGACACAGTGGAATATCTTCCGTGCTTCGTCCTGATAAAGAATTAATCAAGGCGGATGTAGCAAATTTCTACATGATATGGAATATATAACCTTCAGCTCTCATAACTAATTCAAAATAATATGTTTTTGTTTCTTGGGATTAGCTTGATTTCTTGACTGCTAGTGCCAACAGGAATATTTACTTGACAAAATAATTTTCTTCAGAAAAGCATCATTGAGAAGCATAATTTCTGCAATACATAAATTAGAAGCATAACCGATCGAGGTGCAATCCATAAATTACATTCATATGTAGATTATCAATTTAGCATGATTACTATTTGACAAGCTGTCATCAACGTCACAGTTACGACAGCAACGTGCAGTGTAAATGAAAATATCAAGCGAATAATGCTTAACTGGAGCCGCGCTAAACTTGGTTAAAACCTATACGTTTTAATAATTACAAGTTTAGCAAGGCATGGAAGTAAGCGAGGTCTTAAGATATCTAATGCCTGTTGATATGAGGTCTGGACACGTCTTAAGAATGTACATTGTACAACCCGGAACCGGCGTTAATATACGTTTATGGTGCAGTTGAATTATCATTGAAGCAACATTTACACTAAATACATGCGCACGGAATGATGGTCAAAGATAAATTAATACATATGAGATTTTTTTTTCTTCTGGATTCAGAGTCGGTCCAGCACATTTTTGCGCTTCAAACTAAGATTTGAATTACTCCCCCAAAAAAAGTTATTCTTTCTATAATATACTTTACAATTAGTAATTGTCTTAAATTTGTTTGAAGTGAAACTTCTATAGGCGCGGTAGGGCAAATTGGCCTGAATGTCACGAACAGTGAAACACTTCCGTCACGAAAAGTGAAACATGCTACGCGCATGCGCCGCGTGTACTGAGCGTATACGTAGCATAAGGCAACCAGTAGACGCTTGCGTATTTTATTATATATTACACAAACACAGCTTAATCTATTAGCTAACAATTTCCATTATGTGAAAAGTGAAATGGAGAAAAAGATAAGTACAGACAGAGTGCGAGCCTTTAGAGAACGGAAGAAAGCGAATAAACCGCCAAGAAAAGTGCCAACAAGTACCTTGGAAAGAAGTAGAGATTATCGAGCCAGGCAAAGGGCGTTAAAGAAACACGGTGGACAACATAACCTTCCAACGACCTCAGATACACTGGATGAATCGATACCGTCGTTAAGTGAGGACACAGTGAGTGGTATAAAGAATTTGAATGCCACCGATTCAGGCGTGCCATCTACACGTGAAGATACAACACGCGGTGTGAGAGATCAACGAAATGAATCTGATACAGCTGAGCGAGCCATCGACAAATAGAAATGCACCCACTAATGCATCATACATAAAATTTAATCCAAACTCCTCTTTATAGACTGTACGACATTACGGTTAATAATGCTCTCTTTGATGATCAGAGTGTCAATCAAAATTAATCAAAATCAAAATCGAATCGTTAACAAATGGAAAGAAAGCAATGCATAAAATCAACTTTTCCTAGGAGCTAAGAAGTTTCACTTCTACCGCGCGAGAGTCTCACGCATTTTTTCAATTTAGCAGCGCCTCAGTGTTTCTATCTGCGCGAAATTTCTTGTGCTACCATACAATTCCATTCTTTTGAACAGGGCAGCCCACACATTCAGCCACTTATACCAATATTGTCACGAACTAATTTAACAATGAAATCAGTGTTTACTGCAGTATACTGTTTAGTTGATCTTACTATTACTAAGAATTGTTGCAATATGTAGTTGTAAATGCACCCACTAGTGCATCATACACAATATTTAATCCAAACTCCTCTTTATAGACTGTACGACATTACAGTTAATAATGCTCTCTTTGATGATCAGAGTGTCTTTTTGATCTTTTTTTTTTATATAAACTCACTGTACATTCAAGGATTTATGTGAAGGCTTGTATTATAATATACACTAACTTAAAGCGCATCATAAATCAGCTGATTATACAAACGAAATCTAATGCTATAACTTCAGTTTCATCTAATTTAAATTCTTCTTCTTCTACAGCATTGTATAAGTGAATAGTCTTACTTATTTTTAATAAATAATTATTCGTTAAACTGTATTTTTTAAATTAACTTATCTCACAACATAGCATTGTCTTATACATACATATATACGTACTGCATTACAATTTCCCAATCCCAAGATTAAATATTTTGATAAACTGTTAATCATATTTTCTTATTGAGGATCTGTTGAATTTTCTATTAAGTTAATCATCGCTTTTAATGCCAATGATTCGAAGATTATCTCGCACATATTTTGCATTCCATTTTGCTACCCAATCACGCAAATTAGATCGATATTTTAAACTTAATATAGTCGATGGCTTTCATAAGTCTGCCAAGTAACAGCTTATATTATTGCATCTATAAAGTCCAGCGACTCTCCAAGTAAGCGTGCATTAATTTAATTATTTATCGCGCAAAATAATAGCTATTTCTTAATCGAATCTAAGATGAAGAGAACACGTGCTCATCAAAACATATAATCCACTGCAAATGTAAAAGGAAACTGTGCGAAATTGAAATTGAAGCTCATTTAGTTGGAAATTATTGGTATTAATTCTGTTTTGTGAGTGGAAATATTATGAACGTTATTTTGTTGTAGGCTATCTGCAAAGATACTATTAAATTTATTTTAGTTGATTCCAAAATTTGTGATTTTAATTTAATAAGATTTTAATATATATTTAATGCTGATGTATGTGAAAAGTACAAGCAGAAAGTAGAAATCATGGCTAATGGAACATCTAGGAACGACATAGATTGCGAATGGAGGGAAATCAGAAATGGGTTAACTACAGCAGCAAATGAAGTATTAGGCACAAAGAAAAGGGCAGGTAGGAGGGAATGGATCACGGAAGAAATAGTTGAAATGATAGAAGCAAGAAGGAAAATTAAAATTGGAAACACAGAAGCAAGACAGAAAAAATATAAGGAACTAAGGAACTTAATTAATAGGAAATGCAAGCTAGCGAAAGAAGAGTGGATAAAAGGAAATTGTGAGGATATTGAGGAGGATATGAGAAGAGGTAAAGTAGATTTGGGCTACAGGAAAATTAAGTCACATTTTTCTAAAGTAAAACCAAAGGGTAACATTATATGTGATAAGCAGGGTAAGGAACTCACAGAAAATAAGGAAAAAGCTAGAAGATGGAAGGAGTATCTTGAAGATTTATATAAAGGTAGGCAGGACATGGAGGAGCTAGAAAGTGTGGAACAGATAGATGAGGATGACTTAGGTCCTAGCATACTTAGGTCAGAGTTTCATAGAGCATTAAATGATTTACGGAATAACAAAGCAGCGGGGATTGATATGATAGCAGCCGAATTAATAAAACACGCAGGGGAAAAAATGCAGGAGCGATTATACAGGTTAGTTTGTAAAATATATGAGAAGGGAGAAGTACCACAGGATTTTCAGCGTAGTAGAATAGTAACAATGCCGAAGAAAATAGGAGCTAATTTGTGTGAGAACTATAGGACCATTAGTCTACTATCACATGCATCGAAGATATTGTTAAAGATTATTTATAGGAGATTAGAAAATAAAGTAGAGGAAAGGCTAGGAGAAGATCAGTTTGGTTTTAGGAAAAACAGAGGGACGAGGGAGGCGATTCTAGCACTAAGAACGGTAGTAGAAAAACGAAAGAGGGTAGGAAAGGTAACTTGCATAGCTTTTGTAGATTTAGAAAAGGCATTTGATAATGTAGATTGGGACATAATGTTTAGAATTTTAAAAGAAACGGGTATAGATTATAAGGATAGGAGAATAATTTTTAATTTATATAAACACCAAACTGCCTTAGTTAGAATTGAGGGGGAAGAAGAGGTAGCAAAAATAGGGAAGGGAGTTCGGCAGGGATGTACACTTTCACCGTTATTATTTAATCTATATATAGAAGATGCAATAAACAAAGTAAAAGAAGAGTATATTGTAGGTGTGAATGTACAGGGAGAGAAAATATATATGCTGAGATTCGCCGACGATATAGCTATATTGGAAGAAAGCGAAAAGAATTTAGAAAGGGTATTGAATGGTATGCAGGCAGTATTGACTAGGGATTTTAACATGAAAATAAATATAGGTAAAACTAAAGTGATGAGGTGTGACAAAAAGGAATGCAGTAGAAAAATGAGGATCACAATAGGAGATAATAGAATCGAAGAAGTGTCAGATTTTTGTTATTTAGGCAGTAGAATCACAAAAGATAATCGAAGCAAGGTAGATATAAAGTGTAGGATAGCACAGGGTAGGAAGGCATTCGTAGAAAAGGAACAGATTTTAAGATCAAATATTGAATTGGGTATTAGAAAAAGATTACTGAAGGTATATGTTTGGAGTGTAGCACTGTACGGGTGTGAGGCGTGGACTATAGGAAAGGAAGAGAAGCGTAGATTGCAAGCATTCGAAATGTGGTGTTATAGGAGGATGATGAGGTTTGGTTGGGAAGATAAAGTAACAAATGAAGCTGTACTAGAGTTAGTAGGGGAGAAGAGAAGTATTTGGAGAGTGTTACAGCGTAGGAGAGACAGATTAGTAGGGCATATCCTTAGGCATGGGGGGATTATGCAATTGATCATAGAAGGTAGAGTGGAGGGAAAGAGAGGGGTAGGTAGGCCTAGATTGGAGTATGTGAGTCAGATAGTTGAAGACGTTGAGATGAATAGCTATAGGGAGATGAAGGGATTAGCTCAGGATAGATCGGCATGGCGTGCTGTTTCCAACCAATCTTTAGGATTGCGGACTCTTTAACTAACTAACTAATTTAATAAAAATTTAGTTATAAACTTATAAAAAAAAATCTTTAATTAAATGCCAAAAATAAAACCGTTTTATTATTTAAAAGAAAATAATCAGGCTGTATTAGATTATGAACATTCATTATTATTTTTTTTTAACAGTAACCAAATCTGTTTATAAAATTTACTGTTTGTGTATAATCGCTTTTTTCGCCAAAATAAATCGAAGTAATCAATATACTTTTCTTATTCCTTTGATAAAATATTCACAATGATTCTAAAAACAGTCTTGAGGGAAATGCAGTGTGCACCTGAATAACATTAAGTATTCGACAAAAATTCCATTATTTATTGCATTGAATGTATATCTAACCTCAGATTTATGTCCATCGTATATTGAAATCATGCATAATTCAATGGAGATACGCAAAATGAAATCGTTTTGCATAAAATGAATATGAAATATTCTTTGAAAATATACTAACTATGCTGTGAAAAACTTCACATTTCAGCGCATTTATTTGATACGTACGGCCAGTGATATAAAATAATTGCAAATATATTTATTTTTTAATTCTTTTTATTTTATAAAAACCCCAAATTGAACTTGAAGTTAATCTACAAATATTTGAACGTGTTTATCAACACCCCAATAATAAACATAAGATTTTAAAATGCCTTCTGTTTATTACAAGCAACTAATCTAATTTCACTTATGATGATTTAAACTTTACTATAATTTATTGACATGATCAACATTTACAAAAAAAAAACATATAGAAATTAAAGCACTCTTTGAGATTGACACATCCAAGAAGCTACACAATTTTATATTGCATATTGACTTTTTGTTGGCGAAACATTTTATCTTTTATCTGTACGCATTTTCCGTTATCTAGGTTGAATTAAGTATAAAAAAACTCGCGCAGAAAAGGACAAGGCGCTCGCTTGAATATCAAATTTGTTGGTTTTAGTCTAGTAAAGGCCGAGCGAGGTTCGAGGGAAAACAAATTAATTATTTCAGTATAAAGCTGTATATCTGGATTGTTGTGTTGTAGATGTGGAATAAATGTTATAATGTGAATCTGCTTATTGTACAGTGTTGGTAATGAAAAAGTCCTGATCCTCTTTTATACATATATACAAAAACACTACTTAATTAGTAATCGCACATCTCAAGAACATGATTCGTCAAGTGCCAAAAAACGATTCGCTTAAAATAGATTTTTTTAATTTGAAACAAAATTATAGAGATACACAAATTTACATACCTCTTCGAATGTATACTATAAAAACGAAAAGGAAACGAACGAAAAAATTATATTAACCCATAATTAAAAAAAAAAAAATGTTAATGATCTAAGTTTCAGTCAATAAAAGTTTTTTTTATGATCCTGTCAAACAATAATATAAATTATACAATACCCCTCGAAAATTTTTATTTTTTATCACAGATTACATGAAATATTATGTATCACCATAATTCGACAAGATTTTATTTATAAAAATTTAGGGATATTTTGTTTGAACTTGAGTGTACACACCTTTTGACTGCAGTACCATAATCTACTATACTATACGAAGGCATTAGGATAAGACCTGAAGAACGTGAAAACACTGCTGAATAACTTATTATTCCACCCTGAAAAGCTGAAATTAGTCGATGTGGAAAACATAGGTAGGGAAAAATATAAATTGCAGTATTCATGTTGGAGTTACTATAGACTTTTTGTGGCGTGTTGGAAATTAAATACAATATATTAACATTTTTTTTTAGATTGTGTTCAAAATGCCATTAAAGATATTATATTATTTTTATTGGAATTTATTGTTAGAACTTCTTTATTCTCATCCGAAGTATACTTATGCAAATAAAAATCTTCTGATGTGCACTGCCATTTTTTATATAGTTGTTGAATGATGTACAATATCATTTGTAAGCAAACGATAAAGTTAAATTTTTTTAACTGTTGAACTCCGCCACTTTATATCTTCATTATGATTTTTTTATTGTTGTTTTTGGACACTGCAGAAATAATATGACCCCCCAAAAAGTATTTTTACTTGCTATACACGATTGTCTCTGCTTCTATATTATTTATTTTCCATTTAATTTAAAAGTTTAGCTCATACATACAAACCGATTCAAACACATTTACAGTTTTTTTTTATTATCAACTATTGCTTTAATTTTTCTTCATTCATTTGTTTAAAAATCTTCTTTTTTTGCATTTATTCAGAAAATATTTTTTTTTATAGGGGATGTGATACATCATTGAAAAGGAAATAACAAATGCTATTTGACAGCACATATTTGACATTTGACGTCTATAAGAAAATATAAAGTTTGTGGTCGTATCTTCAAAATAAAAAGAGATAGAAGAAAACTAATAACATCTGTAAAAGCGTTTTTGAAAAGTGTCTTAAGAAAGTCAAAGTGTCGTTAATGAAAAATTATTAATAATGGAAATATCGACGATTAAAGAAAATGCATAATCTTCGTTTTTTTCATATAGCTAAAGAACTAACAAAGTTATTTAATATCTAAAGGCAGATTTGAAATCAGCATAAAATGGCGCAAAACATTGCCAATTTAACCGTCTTTCTATCTATTATAATAATAGAGGTACCCATAGTGGCAGCTCGAAAATGGGACACACTGTATATCCATTTGCAACAATTTTATATTTATTTCGATAAAATTAAATCTGCGTTTGTTGGAATTTGATTTTTGGAATCATATGATGGTTATTGTTATCTGAATTATCTATTAATAGATATGTATAAAATTGATAGTTCATAACTCCAGAAAAACTAGTATTTGATATAATCTTTTGGTTAACTTTTACATTTTCTCTATCGAAGTAATGAGGTCCTTTTAAATATATACATTTGACATAGAAATTATATTATATTAACTTTACGTTAATGATAAATTCTCACAGAAGAAATGAACAAAAAGCGAAAAACTGTTGTATGTTTTTGTTTCCATTAATTATCACATATTCCTTCTGTTATTTGTGCTTATTAGCCAGCAACTACCTGCCAGCTCAAATATTCCAGTAAACACATAGTTTCTTCTTTTAAATGGTGGGAAATTCAAAAAAAATGTCACTACTACATTCTATTATCAAATAGCGATTAACAATAAATAGCGCATATAATTTGAGCTTTAAATATTAAAGTATTGTTCTTGTTCTATCAACAAAATTGTTAAAAGGACTTACTGTTTCAATATGACGAAATTGACCATCATTTTCTTCATAGGAATTTCTTGACCATACAATTTTGTTCGTATTTTTGATCAAAATATTTTGAATAAAGCAGCAAATTTTTTTAATGGACATTTGTTTAATAGATGTTGTGTTTTTTACGTTGATTACTGATGTTTTTTTAATAACTTAATATGGCTAAAGTTATAACGTAAAGGATAATTAGCCAAGTTAAATGTTATCGCTGAATTATGCATTAATAATAGGTACTTTAAAATCACGTCTATTCATTTAAGCCAATTTCTATGAATCATTCAAGATATATATAGAATTCCAGACTAGCACTGGATGTTGTCAATGTTCCAAACAGGATTTCTTGTGAACTAAATCTGTGCTAAGAATCGGTGAGAAGTTTATCGTATACATAGTTAGGGAACGGATGGGCGGATGAACTAATTACAGAAATAGCTCTTTCACACGCTAAATGATCCGAACTAGCGGAATAAACACTATCTACCTCCAAGTCCATTCCAGTACACCTCTCAGTACACAAAGTACATGGCGCAAATGGGCAACTAAATCGCTTGTAACGTGCAAAGCCACCAGGACTCCAAGAAGTATGTTCTTTAGCTTTACACTCCCCTGTTCGGAACTGTTCAGTCAACTTCCATAGAATGCCACGTAATAATCATAATTAAAGTACTTTAAATCAAAATGGAATTCGCAGACGATGTGGATGTGTATTATGATGTACTTTATATGAATTAATTATGCGCTGTAAAGTTATTATGAATGTTAAGGAATATTTATTGAAGATCTAAGTTAACGATGGTCTCATTCATTATTATTAAGGTAATTGTGCTTGAATTTGTTCGTTTTTATACAAGATGGTTTCACCGTGAGAGTTTTCTGATGTTTCAACAACATTTTAAATACAAACGTCAATTATAAAACCACCATAAGGAATAATTAAAACAAAAATATCCTTGTTGCGTATTGCTTTTAGCTTCCCAATTATGTACATTGCTTTTATGACTGCACAAATCAATGGAATTGAAAAAGATCGTACTTGCCGAATTATATATTTTTAATGGCACCATTTTAAATAATCGATAACTAATATATCAACAGTAGCTTTATGCTTTTATGAATCTTACGCTGCAATAAAACTACGTTGAGATCTTGGATTATATATAATATTTTGTGATATAATAAATAACAAATTGATCAAATCCTCACATACGTCCTTATTTATAATATAAGGAAATTTTCAATACTTTTCAACGCCAGCAGAAAGTATATATATTTTCTGTTTATTATGTTTTAAAATATTATGAATCGTGCTATTTAATGACTTATAAATAACAAATGTCTTCAGTATCTTCAAATCCTCTTGATATACAGTTGAGCAAGTTCTTAAAACATCTTAACTCTAACTGAAATATAATTTTTTTCTAGTATGTTAAAATATTATGACCTATAATATTTGATGACTTATGAATGGAAAATTTATCCTCGCGTAAAATTTCTTCAGTATCTATAAATTATCTTTAAATTATAAGCAGAAAGTATATATTATATTTTAAAATATTATGAATCGTGCTACTTATAAATGGCAAATTTATCCCAATATAAAATGTCTTCAGTATCTTCAAATCCTCTTGATATACAGTTGAGGAAGTTCTTAAAACATCTTAACTCTAACCGAAATATATATTTTTTCTAGCTAGTTAGTTAAAGAGTCCGCAATCCTAAAGATTGGTTGGAAACAGCACGCCATGCCGATCTATCCTGAGCTAATCCCTTCATCTCCCTATAGCTATTCATCTCAACGTCTTCAACTATCTGACTCACATACTCCAATCTAGGCCTACCTACCCCTCTCTTTCCCTCCACTCTACCTTCTATGATCAATTGCATAATCCCCCCATGCCTAAGAATATGCCCTACTAATCTGTCTCTCCTACGCTGTAACACTCTCCAAATACTTCTCTTCTCCCCTACTAACTCTAGTACAGCTTCATTTGTTACTTTATCTTCCCAACCAATCCTCATCATCCTCCTATAACACCACATTTCGAATGCTTGTAATCTACGCTTCTCTTCCTTTCCTATAGTCCACGCCTCACACCCGTACAGTGCTACACTCCAAACATATACCTTCAGTAATCTTTTTCTAATACCCAAGTCAATATTTGATCTTAAAATCTGTTCTTTTTCTACGAATGCCTTCCTACCCTGTGCTATCCTACACTTTATATCTACCTTGCTTCGATTATCTTTTGTGATTCTACTGCCTAAATAACAAAAATCTGACACTTCTTCGATTCTATTATCTCCTATTGTGATCCTCATTTTTCTACTGCATTCCTTTTTGTCACACCTCATCACTTTAGTTTTACCTATATTTATTTTCATGTTAAAATCCCTAGTCAATACTGCCTGCATACCATTCAATACCCTTTCTAAATTCTTTTCGCTTTCTTCCAATATAGCTATTTCGTCGGCGAATCTCAACATATATATTTTCTCTCCCTGTACATTCACACCTACACTATACTCTTCTTTTACTTTGTTTATTGCATCTTCTATATATAGATTAAATAATAGCGGTGAAAGTGTACATCCCTGCCGAACTCCCTTCCCTATTTTTGCTACCTCTTCTTCCCCCTCAATTCTAACTAAGGCAGTTTGGTGTTTATATAAATTAAAAATTATTCTCCTATCCTTATAATCTATACCCGTTTCTTTTAAAATTCTAAACATTATGTCCCAATCTACATCATCAAATGCCTTTTCTAAATCTACAAAAGCTATGCAAGTTACCTTTCCTACCCTCTTTCTTTTTTCTACTACCGTTCTTAGTGCTAGAATCGCCTCTCTCGTCCCTCTGTTTTTCCTAAAACCAAACTGATCTTCTCCTAGCCTTTCCTCTACTTTATTTTCTAATCTCCTTTTTCTAGTATGTTAAAATATTACAACTTATAATATTTGATGACTTATGAATGGAAAATTTATTCTCGCGTAAAATTTCTTCAGTATCTATAAATTATCTTTAAATTATAAGCAGAAAGAATATATTATATTTTAAAATATTATGAATCGTGCTACTTATAAATGGCAAATTTATCCCAATATAAAATGTCTTCAGTATCTTCAAATCCTCTTGATATACAGTTGAGAAAGTTCTTAAAACATCTTAACTTTTTTTTTTTTTTTATATATTTCTAGTATGTTATGTGTTAAAATATTATGATGTATCTATTATGAATGGAAATTTTATGCTCGCATAAAATTTGTTCAATATCCATAAATGATCTTCAAATTGTAAGGAAAATCTCAACACCTCAACTCCACGTAAAGAACTATTGCTTTATTCGTAAGCAAGCAATTAGTAATTACATACCACGTGAAAACAGATTTGCAGACGACGAAGGTATATATAATACACACATTTGCATGTCTCTGTAGTTTTGATTTATTATCTACTTATGTTCTCTTCTAATACTCGAGCATGGTAATCATCTCAATCTCGCGTTATAAAACCAAGAAATCGAAATTGATTGTATAACTACATGGAGGATGTAGAAGTAGCCGTTCGGTTGCTCTTTTGCTCGCTATATATTCGTTTGCTCGTTTGCTCGTTTTAATACGTTCACTGACATCGACAGAGTGGCTTTAGACTAAGGAAACTAGTTCTCTGTACGAGCAACAGCCGTCTATAAGATCAGGATGTGCATTAACGATGCTTCTTTATACATCATACCAAGTGTTCGTGGCTTTTTGCGATTATTCAAAACAAGTAAGTGCACATTTTTGTGCTCCGAAGCAGATACGCTTCACAGTATTGATCCTTTATTTTCACCATATCCTTTTATAAACAAAAATTTTGACTAAATGATATATCTTCTTATACATTCGAATTCAAATCATTTTTTCTGCATATGTGCATCCTATTACCTGAAATCGTCTGTGTATAATTTATATTAAATTCTTATTTAAAACGAACGATTATAATCTGTACCGCTTAATAAAATTTGCGTTACGTTATAATTTTTTCAAACCATATTCTGCGCAATTAAATTAGTTAATTAAAATGCAATAGTTTTAGTTAATATTTTTAGCGCCCAGTATGTAACTATTTAAAGTTCCTCTTCATCCTTTAATATAAAAATCGACATAATATCCACACACGCCATCGCGAACGATTAGACACATTTCCTCTTATGTTTCTATCCTCTGAAACTCGGAAACAGAATATGATGTGCAAGCAGCTTATAGATTAATAACTACTTAAACGTACATTTAAAAATGATATTACTAATGGTATCTTACGTAATGAAGAAGAGTAACTGATTGTCTAGAACTATTGGCTACACTGGCATTGGTAATTTTTGCTAGGATCGTTCTAAAATGAAGAAGTAGTGGAAGCAGAGAGAAATCAGTGAAGAAATAATTGCGAAATATATCAGTCGTATTAAATATAATTATACGAGTATATTTACATAAATTTCACAATGAAAGGTACGATAAAAATCTCTTAGAGATTAATGTCGTGCAATTTAATTTAGATGTTCTATTTTTTTATATTTAAATAAAAATTGCAATCGAATTTGCATTCAAAAGAACCAAATTGGAATTGGAATATAATAATTTATCAAGTAAAATTCTGAATTAGAATGGCATCAATATGACGTCTTGAAAAATATATTGCCATTATAATTTAAACTTTATGTATTGTAATAATCAAATTGGAAATACTTCAGAAAAACTAACGACGTGAGTTGAAAAAAAATGGAAATAGAGCAATTTTTCGTAAATTTAATGATTTTTAATGTTCAATGTTTGATAATATCGATAATTTGCACTTTTATAGACTAATACTTATTTTACTAAATAAATTTACAATCGCCGACAAATTCTAATAAAATCACTGATAAAAAGTTTACCAAATAAATAACATTTTAAAAATTATCACTACGGTGTTAAATTATAATATAGAATATCACCCAAATATCGTAACTTAAAGCATTAAGTAGCTAGATGCGCATTTCAAGCGTTATGCGCCCATCTTCAGTAGCACAAGATAAAACTAAAAGATGGGCGCATAGCGCTTGAAATGTACATCTAGCTACTTAATGCTTTAAGTTACGGTATTTGGGTGATATTCTATATTAAAATAAATAACAGTTCTACAATATAATCATAATTCGAGTCATGAAAAAAATCTATGTAATATTTGAATTAAATCAAAATTTAAAGTACATCTTGATAATGTAAATTTTTAACATGAAAATAAATATAGGTAAAACTAAAGTGATGAGGTGTGACAAAAAGGAATGCAGCAGAAAAATGAGGATCACAATAGGAGATAATAGAATCGAAGAAGTGTCAGATTTTTGTTATTTAGGCAGTAGAATCACAAAAGATAATCGAAGCAAGGTAGATATAAAGTGTAGGATAGCACAGGGTAGGAAGGCATTCGTAGAAAAGGAACAGATTTTAAGATCAAATATTGACTTGGGTATTAGAAAAAGATTACTGAAGGTATATGTTTGGAGTGTAGCACTGTACGGGTGTGAGGCGTGGACTATAGGAAAGGAAGAGAAGCGTAGATTACAAGCATTCGAAATGTGGTGTTATAGGAGGATGATGAGGATTGGTTGGGAAGATAAAGTAACAAATGAAGCTGTACTAGAGTTAGTAGGGGAGAAGAGAAGTATTTGGAGAGTGTTACAGCGTAGGAGAGACAGATTAGTAGGGCATATTCTTAGGCATGGGGGGATTATTCAATTGATCATAGAAGGTAGAGTGGAGGGAAAGAGAGGGGTAGGTAGGCCTAAATTGGAGTATGTGAGTCAGATAGTTGAAGACGTTGAGATGAATAGCTATAGGGAGATGAAGGGATTAGCTCAGGATAGATCGGCATGGCGTGCTGTTTCCAACCAATCTTTAGGATTGCGGACTCTTTAACTAACTTGATAATGTAACTAAAACTTTTAAAAAGATCTAGAACTGGAATCTATAGAAAGAAATCAATTTGATACGCTGACCAAACATATATTAGCGCATAATATTTTATTAGCAAAAATATAATTACAGACATGGGACAGTTGCAGTCAGAAATTGGAATATGACACTTCTCATTTTGAACTTCATTTTCACATTGATTACTTGATATAGTTGATCAAACATTATAAACTAGTATTTCCAATATTTGATAGGATGTGTGTCATGATGCAAGAACTGCAATTCCTTTGGCGATGCGACGTATAACCGGATCACCACTCTTGCCTTTTCAGTTTCTTCATCTTTACTCATACCTTTAACTAACTCAACTCTTATCCAACTTACGTGAACATTGTACGATCATCGCATGTCTTTATCATTCAATACACCAAATATAAAGCCGTCCTTTACTTGCACTTAAGTCTCCTCTAGTCTATCATCATGTTGAATAGAGTTAACGCAGCATGCACCTGCCGGTCTTCACCAACCAGAAAACTAGTTTTTTGTCTGCAATTTATCGTTACCAGCAAGATGTTTTGTATAGTACAAGAACTAGATACGGAATGGTTATCTGCCAGATTAATAGCGATTCAAAATGTGTACCTTGACCTTCAACCCGTGCAACGATTTTTAAGACAAGAAACAGATCTTTAAAATCGACGAAATGTTAACTAGTTTCAATTTTGGGGGGTTTTACATTTCTTTCAAATGGAAAACGATTAAAATTGAATATATTATTTCTAGTTATAATCGCACTATACTATAGCTGGGAAAGTTCATTCAATTTCAATGAGCAAAGACGCCATCAGCTACGTCTGAAGCTTCCCACTCCTCTTCCGATTCATGAAGACAATCGTGCGTATCATTATTCCGGTTCTGTATCATGGGAGTTGTGTCTATGTTGTAACTAGCTCTGAGTTATTGGACTTTAATTAAAAAGGCTACACACATTACAGAGGATCCAAAAAAAGGATTGAACCATAAATGTGTTTATACCGCGATGATTTAATTAGTAAATGAAAATGATGTCATCAGAGGATTTACTAAATTTGATTAAGAAATCAATTTGTTGGACATTCATATGAATGGTTTCGGTAGAAATCAAAAAAGTCTGAAGAAAATTAACATTTAACAAATTATCAAGAATTGTCTTAATGAAAACATCTTAATGAAGAAATATTTTATCGGCGTGTTGTTAATTAGATGGTAAAGTAATTACCAGATTAAAAGTGACAAATAAATTCGCTTTTCAAACTCGCGTATCTATTTTAATTTAATTATACTTAAGAAGTTCAATTTTACTAAAATGTTGGTAGGTATTATTCGGCCAACTGAACGCAAGGGCTCGTCTTGTTATATTATTTCGACTATTAGAACTTTCCATCTTTATGTTCGCTAAATTCGTTGTAAGAATTCCCTACCGTTTACATTATAAACAGACTTGTGCAAAATACTTACAGTAGACGCACTGACTTGGGCAGTTGTACAGTATTACATTCGCAAAGTTTCCAAAGAAGTTACAGTTGCTGAAGTAAGAAATAACGCATATATACAGAACGCGCGAAATTTGTTCTCTCAGTTGATGAGATGCCCCAGCAGTATTGTTTCCCTTTTGCAACTATAGAATATGTATTATTAAAAAGTTGATATAAATCGAATGCATATTTTGAACTTCTATAATCACTAGCAAAATAATAAGCTAGCGTCAATATTTTTACTTGCCAGATAATATAGTTTCTGAAAAGCTAAACCAGAGAGTAGTTTTGTGCAAGCCTGTATATAAACGTTCAGTTATATCCTGGGTAAGAATGAAGATACTACTAATTGAAGAGATAACGCCGAGGAATATATCCAGAGAATAGTAGGAACAATTAATTTTTGGCCGACAGATAAGAAACCGAGTGTAAAATATTCAACAATTTCTCTCGGGTATAGGAGATATACTCGGAGAGAAATAAAGAAGTTTTCATAGTTTTCAGCGGGTGTAAGTGTCAAATATAAGTTGATTATAACTTCTGGCAGATTATTATCAAGTTTCAAGTATTCACACCCACCTTTGTAATGTGAAACACAAGTCGAATTCTCTTTAAAATTATGGCGCATTGAGAACCGAGAAAGTTTTCACAGCTAAAACGAAATAAGTCAAATAATGTATTAAAATTTTTTGCGAATTTAGCGAATGCCACTTTAATTTTTAACGCTCTTTAATTTTGTGTATTTATATATTTGAAAAAAAAATCGATTATAAAGCATTTTAAATAAACAGTTGTAGGAAAAGAAAACGCATATATATATTAAAATTTATCCAAAAAAGTCGCGACTAATTATTATGAAATTTTACTCTTGAATGAATTTTTAAAAAAACTAAAAATATGAATAAGACGAATTAAATACTTAAAAAAAATGCGTGAGACTCTCGCGCTGTAGAAATGAAACTTCTTAGCTCCTAGGAAAAGTTGATTTTGTGCATTGCTTTTTTTCCATTTGTTAACGATTTGATTTTGATTATGACTTTGATTGATTTTGATCATCAAAGAGTGCATTATTAACTGTAATGTCGTACAGTCTATAAAGAGGAGTTTGGATTAAATATTGTGTATGATGCACTAGTGGGTGCATTTACAACTACATATTGCAACAATTCTTAGTAATAGTAAGATCAACTAAACAGTATACTGCAGTAAACACTGATTTCATTGTTAAATTAGTTCGTGACAATATTGGTATAAGTGGCTGAATGTGTGGGCTGCCCTGTTCAAAAGAATGGAATTGTATGGTAGCACAAGAAATTTCGCGCAGATAGAAACACTGAGGCGCTGCTAAATTCAAAAAATGCGTGAGACTCTCGCGCGGTATAAGTGAAACTTCTTAGCTCCTAGGAAAAGTTGATTTTATGCATTGCTTTTTTTCCATTTCTTAACGATTTGATTTTGATTGGTTTTGATTGACACTCTGATCATCAAAGATTATTAACTGGTAATGTCGTACAGTCTATAAAGAGGAGTTTGAATTAAATTTTGTGTATGATGCACTAGTGGGTGCATTTCTATTTATCGATGGCTCGCTCAGCTGTATCAGATTCATTTCGTTGATCTCTCACACCGCGTGTATCTTCATATGTAGACTTCAGTGGCATTCAAATTCTCTATACCACTCACTTAACGACGGTATCGACGGTCGTTGGAAGGTTATGTTGTCCACCGTGTTTCTTTCACACCCTTTGCCTGGCTCGATACTCTCCACTTCTCACCAAGGTACTTGTTGGCACTTTTCTTGGCAGTTTATTCGCTTTCTTCCATTCTCTAAAGGCTCGCACTCTGTCTGTACTTATCTTTTTCTCCATTTCACTTTTCACACAAAAGAAATTGTTAGCTATAAGATTAAGGCTGTGTTTGTGTAATATATAATAAAATACGCAAGCGTCTACTGGTTGCCTTATGCCACGTATACACACAGCACACGCGGCGCATGCGCGTAGCACGTTTCACTTTTCGTGACGTTCAGGCCAATTTGCCCTACCGCGCCTTTAAAAGTTTCACTTCAAAAATTGGCTTTATATTTTCTGAAAATTAACTGCGGTTAGATATGTCCTATACAACACAGCAAGTCAACGTACTGAAAATAGCTGAAATTTTCATTTTCATTCGCCAACATATGTGTGTATTTGTATATGTATATATGGACCATCAAAGCGCTTATTATGAAACGTCAAAAACTTTGATTGCTCAACGTATTTTATCGCCCTTGGGCTGTTGGCTTTCTCTCCACCATGTTTTATACTTTGTCAGTCAGTCCTCATCCTACTGTTAGAACTACGAGCAACGCCATTGTCTATAGCTATGTAGATATAATAACATTACATCGCTTACGGTTAGTTTATTCTCGCATACAACCAACGAAACTTTGTCTAATGGAGTAACATCCAGATTAAATGGGAAAGAGCTTAATTAGTAATGCAGCCAAGTTTACTGGTGATCAATGCCGTACGTACATAATATGTAACTTATTTAGCTCAAATAATATTCCTTGATGCTTGCGAACAACTTGTACGTATATTATATGCTAATATTTGAACATACTATGTGATACATATTGTTATATGGAATTTTTAATAAAATACGCGATCGAAATTAAATTCTTCTGGACGCCTCTACCATGCTGATCCACTGGTATTTGTCAATAATTATATCCAATACAAAAGCTGATCAAACAAATCTTTATCCACTTATCCATTCACCGGATCCTCATCATACCTCTACAAAACCTCATTTCAATTACCTTTATCTTGCCTTTGTTCCATTTTTTTTTTAATTATTAACCGCGTCCGTCGTAGAACGCAACAATAATTCTTCCATCTGCATTTCTTATTTCGTTTGCAGATTACAATTCCTTCCTAACATTGTCTTTGATCATTTTAAACCTCTACGTAGTCGCAGCAGTCTCTGCAGCTGCTTCTAAAAAATAATTTTTATTTGAATTATTTTCTAGTCCACCCTGTATAAGTAATTTATCATATATAAGACGTCACCTTTCTGGGAGACGAGCGAGGCAAGTTTCAGTAGCTGCTGTTCATCTTGTATCTTCTACTTACACCGTTCAGTAACAACTGAGATTTATACCCAACAAACACATGCCACGGTTTTAGAACGACGACGGTGTATTATATTATATTATACGAAACAACGATAGTTATTAAGTCGTCTCTGTTCATCAGGCGAAGCTTATTCAACTGAAGCAGAAGAAGAGCGCGATATCACACGATACGCAATAGGTAACGCCACTAAGGAGACGTATAGAACCGAAGACAATGCTTACGAGTGTTTGTAAAATAACGCAGGCAGTCGCTTCTTGGGTGTTTTTGACTTAATGAAACCCCACCAGTGCATAATTTACATTTAAACACCCGTGCGTAGCTAAAGAAGTATGATGGAGGAATGTTGCTGTTGCAATTGAGAAAAATTGTGAAATGAGGCAGTTTATTTGTTTGTTAATTGTTTGTTAATTTAAAATGGGAAAATGAATGCAAACTACTTGAAAACATATGCAACATATATTCTTAAGGGGATATCGTACCATATAACCTTGCAATGTTAACGCGGTGCTTCAAAACTCTATACGTTAAACTTGGTACAACATTTTGTTCAACATATATTTGCAGACAGCTTTTTAATATGTTTTTATAAGTTAATATAACATCGTAGTAGAATAGTAACAATGCCGAAGAAAATGGGAGCTAATTTGTGTGAGAACTATAGGACCATTAGTCTACTATCACATGCATCGAAGATATTGTTAAAGATTATTTATAGGAGATTAGAAAATAAAGTAGAGGAAAGGCTAGGAGAAGATCAGTTTGGTTTTAGGAAAAACAGAGGGACGAGGGAGGCGATTCTAGCACTAAGAACGGTAGTAGAAAAAAGAATGAGGGTGGGAAAGGTAACTTGCATAGCTTTTGTAGATTTAGAAAAGGCATTTGATAATGTAGATTGGGACATAATGTTTAGAATTTTAAAAGAAACGGGTATAGATTATAAGGATAGGAGAATAATTTTTAATTTATATAAACACCAAACTGCCTTAGTTAGAATTGAGGGGGAAGAAGAGGTAGCAAAAATAGGGAAGGGAGTTCGGCAGGGATGTACACTTTCACCGTTATTATTTAATCTATATATAGAAGATGCAATAAACAAAGTAAAAGAAGAGTATAGTGTAGGTGTGAATGTACAGGGAGAGAAAATATATATGTTGAGATTCGCCGACGAAATAGCTATATTGGAAGAAAGCGAAAAGAATTTAGAAAGGGTATTGAATGGTATGCAGGCAGTATTGACTAGGGATTTTAACATGAAAATAAATATAGGTAAAACTAAAGTGATGAGGTATGACAAAAAGGAATGCAGTAGAAAAATGAGGATCACAATAGGAGATAATAGAATCGAAGAAGTGTCAGATTTTTGTTATTTAGGCAGTAGAATCACAAAAGATAATCGAAGCAAGGTAGATATAAAGTGTAGGATAGCACAGGGTAGGAAGGCATTCGTAGAAAAGGAACAGATTTTAAGATCAAATATTGACTTGGGTATTAGAAAAAGATTACTGAAGGTATATGTTTGGAGTGTAGCACTGTACGGGTGTGAGGCGTGGACTATAGGAAAGGAAGAGAAGCGTAGATTACAAGCATTCGAAATGTGGTGTTATAGGAGGATGATGAGGATTGGTTGGGAAGATAAAGTAACAAATGAAGATGTACTAGAGTTAGTAGGGGAGAAGAGAAGTATTTGGAGAGTGTTACAGCGTAGGAGAGACAGATTAGTAGGGCATATCCTTAGGCATGGGGGGATTATGCAATTGATCATAGAAGGTAGGGAAAGTGGAGGGAAAGAGAGGGGTAGGTAGGCCTAAATTGGAGTATGTGAGTCAGATAGTTGAAGACGTTGAGATGAATAGCTATAGGGAGATGAAGGGATTAGCTCAGGATAGATCGGCATGGCGTGCTGTTTCCAACTAATCTTTAGGATTGCGGACTCTTTAACTAACTAATATAACATCAACTTATTTATACATACAAGATAAATTTGCGTAACTTAAAAATTTTATTTTTATTTTTTCTCTATACGATCGGATATGGTATTTGTACTTGCAAATACATGCTTATTTGATTGCTTAATTAAGCCATAGATTGGTGCGGAATTTTTAATGTAGGGACATCTATAAGATTTGCTTTCATAAATCACGAGTTTACATTAAACCGGTTGAGCGGTGCAATAAATTTCACTGCGAAATTCTAAAAGTTTTGCGTGTCTTTAATAAATTCATATCGACTCTTTGAAGTGATCGTAATACAATCAATTTAATTAATTATATAAATACAAACTTAATCTATGGTAGGCTGGGTTAGATCCCATCTCAAACTATACTATGCAAAATCTAATCTTACTATCTTCCGAAATATATTACACTAATCAATTCTTCATACGTTGCTTGATATTTCAACGAGAACTCCCTTTGCTCTACAAACATTGCTTTACTTCTCCGTCATTATTGTTAACGTTCACAGATTAATTATGACAATTACGACACGGTGTATTAATTATACAAGCAAGAAGAAGGTGCCTTCATTCAATAATTCGTTCCCACACTACAAGGGGCTATTTGTCTCCCGGCTCTTCGTCTTCTTCGTTCAATACCGCTTTCCGATAGTAGCACCAACTCGTATATCCGATATCAGAATCTGATTATGTTAATATCGCTGCTCTTTCACAGACAAGGCAGTTGATTGCGCTCTTGCCCCATATACAGGGTAACATTGATGATTATTACAAGCTGGAGTTCAGACATTGGAATTGAAATTATTAAAAATTCGACATTATCGAATCGAGTTATATTAGTGACTATTTCTTTATCGAAAAAATATATCATCAATTTTGCAATATTTCTGTAAGTACAGAGGGGTTATAGATTAACCTCCAAAAGCACCAGTGTAAAATAATCTTAATAGCCAATTTTTCACAGTTTAAAATGCCTTGATACTATATTATTCGATGAATTTGCGATCACTCTGTATACTGCCGTGTCCAGTTCGACCAGATTCTCTCTGGGTGGAAGTTGCGGTTTCTTATACCGACTATACTTGACCGTTGTGTTTTTATTCCTTCTGATCAAACTAATCGACAAAATGAGCAGCAAAACTTACAAGAACTCTTCTCAGACGCGTCTTCCGGTTGAAACTTGTATCAACACGTTATTTGTTTATATTTAATATCATTGTAAAGCGCATTTTAACAATCTAAGTCTTATCACTCTCTTCTCGTTGCATAGAATTTTTATACTGACGCATCATTATTGGCTTTGATCGTATACTTGAATGCATTTAAATGTCTTGATAATTCCTTGGTACGTTCACTACTTAATAGATTTTTCTTTCCGGTGCAATGATTGCACATATCCACTGAAACAGAAACCGGATTCTATAATTATGATCATATAAAAATATTGTCGATGTATAACGTTGTAAAAACATTTCAGAAGAAGCGACTGCAGCAGCATTCATTTAAGGTATCATAGCTCAAGTGAAAGATTTAATTGAAACAATTAAACGCCATCAATTAACAGAGGATATTAAGAACAATGAATCAGAGATGTTAATTGACACATACAGCTGTCTTATTAGATTTTATTTTTAGAGATGAATTGTTACATCGGAATAATAAAGTTGCATGTTTATCTCAAATAAAAATTTGTCAATCATTTTTGAGGTAATATCTGTATTTGTAATAAAAGCTTCTTGTTATTAAAATTTTACAGTCAGCAATGAAAAGCTGATAGATCGATTGATTTTATTTTATTTTATCACGAACAATTGTTTAAGAAATCGTTATAATGACAGTACTTACAAAAAATATTTCATTCGTGTTTTTGCTGCGACTATATTTATTTTGAATTTGAATATATTACTACTTGCCTTCCGAGTTGAATATTTACTAACGATTTTCTTTCAACTTTTTCTTCTCTTCGTAAACAAAATTTAGCATATTATTCTTATAAAATTCGTTTATAATTCGAATATATTGAATATTATACACCCGTAGCTCATTTTTAATTAATTTCTAACTCATTTTAACCGCATATTTAATTAAATGTCTGATATTTAGATTCTCGATTTGTATAGAAAATGCATTTGTTTTAATTATTTGTATAATGATTCGACTGTATCGGTTTTTTTGGCCGTAGTTTTCTTCAAAAAATCTCATTATCTTCATCATTTTCATTGGCGCTGTTTCAATGTGAATATATTTTTAAAAAATAGTTAGAACTTAACGCTTCATCATTCGTCTACTTTCATTCAACTTCCACCTCAAATATTGTTTCGTAATAACTAATAATTACATATAGATTACATACTGGTTAAAGAGAGGTTTAGGAACCAGATTAAGAATTGTAAGAGTTACCCTGGAGCAGATATTGATAGTGACCATAATTTAGTAGTCCTGGACTCAGAGGTCAAATTCAAGAAATTACAGAAGTCTAAACAGGTCAGAGTAGATGTCAATAGGTTAAAATTAGCTGATGTATGTGAAAAGTACAAGCAGAAAGTAGAAATCATGGCTAATGGAACATCTAGGAACGACATAGATTGCGAATGGAGGGAAATCAGAAATGGGTTAACTACAGCAGCAAATGAAGTATTAGGCACAAAGAAAAGGGCAGGTAGGAGGGAATGGATCACGGAAGAAATAGTTGAAATGATAGAAGCAAGAAGGAAAATTAAAATAGGAAACACAGAAGCAGGACAGAAAAAATATAAGGAGCTAAGGAACTTAATTAATAGGAAATGCAAGCTAGCGAAAGAAGAGTGGATAAAAGGAAACTGTGAGGATATTGAGGAGGATATGAGAAGAGGTAAAGTAGATTTGGGCTACAGGAAAATTAAGTCACATTTTTCTAAAGTAAAACCAAAGGGTAACATTATATGTGATAAGCAGGGTAAGGAACTCACAGAAAATAAGGAAAAAGCTAGAAGATGGAAGGAGTATCTTGAAGATTTATATAAAGGTAGGCAGGACATGGAGGAGCTAGAAAATGTGGAACAGATAGATGAGGATGACTTAGGTCCTAGCATACTTAGGTTAGAGTTTCATAGAGCATTAAATGATTTACGGAATAACAAAGCAGCGGGGATTGATATAATACCAGCCGAATTAATAAAACACGCAGGGGAAAAAATGCAGGAGCGATTATACAGGTTCGTTTGTAAAATATATGAGAAGGGAGAAGTACCACAGGATTTTCAGCGTAGTAGAATAGTAACAATGCCGAAGAAAATAGGAGCTAATTTGTGTGAGAACTATAGGACCATTAGTCTACTATCACATGCATCGAAGATATTGCTAAAGATTATTTATAGGAGATTAGAAAATAAAGTAGAGGATAGGCTAGGAGAAGATCAGTTTGGTTTTAGGAAAAACAGAGGGACGAGGGAGGCGATTTTAGCACTAAGAACAGTAGTAGAAAAAAGAATGAGGGTAGGAAAGGTAACTTGCATAGCTTTTGTAGATTTAGAAAAGGCATTTGATAATGTAGATTGGGACATAATGTTTAGAATTTTAAAAGAAACGGGTATAGATTATAAGGATAGGAGAATAATTTTTAATTTATATAAACACCAAACTGCCTTAGTTAGAATTGAGGGGGAAGAAGAGGTAGCAAAAATAGGGAAGGGAGTTAGGCAGGGATGTACACTTTCACCGTTATTATTTAATCTATATATAGAAGATGCAATAAACAAAGTAAAAGAAGAGTATAGTGTAGGTGTGAATGTACAGGGAGAGAAAACATATATGTTGAGATTCGCCGACGATATAGCTATATTGGAAGAAAGCGAAAAGAATTTAGAAAGGGTATTGAATGGTATGCAGGCAGTATTGACTAGGGATTTTAACATGAAAATAAATATAGGTAAAACTAAAGTGATGAGGTGTGACAAAAAGGAATGCAGTAGAAAAATGAAGATCACAATAGGAGATAATAGAATCGAAGAAGTGTCAGATTTTTGTTATTTAGGCAGTAGAATCACAAAAGATAATCGAAGCAAGGTAGATATAAAGTGTAGGATAGCACAGGGTAGGAAGGCATTCGTAGAAAAGGAACAGATTTTAAGATCAAATATTGACTTGGGTATTAGAAAAAGATTACTGAAGGTATATGTTTGGAGTGTAGCACTGTACGGGTGTGAGGCGTGGACTATAGGAAAGGAAGAGAAGCGTAGATTACAAGCATTCGAAATGTGGTGTTATAGGAGGATGATGAGGATTGGTTGGGAAGATAAAGTAACAAATGAAGCTGTACTAGAGTTAGTAGGGGAGAAGAGAAGTATTTGGAGAGTGTTACAGCGTAGGAGAGACAGATTAGTAGGGCATATCCTTAGGCATGGGGGGATTATGCAACTGATCATAGAAGGTAGAGTGGAGGGAAAGAGAGGGGTAGGTAGGCCTAGATTGGAGTATGTGAGTCAGATAGTTGAAGACGTTGAGATGAATAGCTATAGGGAGATGAAGGGATTAGCTCAGGATAGATCGGCATGGCGTGCTGTTTCCAACCAATCTTTAGGATTGCGGACTCTTTAACTAAACTAAACTAATAATTTAATATAACTTATATGTTAGTAATAAGATTTTCTTTCCATGATTATATTCATAGTTCAATCTAACAGAAAAATGATTTTAACAGCCTTTCTGTTCTTTTATGTAATTCGCTCCGGTTTATATTTTCCTAACTCTCGTAAATAATTTAGTTTTGATTATGATAATTTGTGCATATTAATGAATTCACTATAGGAAAATTACCTACTGCATAAATTACATTATAATATTGTCGATAGACTACCATGAATTTCCGATCAGAAAATTAATCCATTAAATTATAATTAATTGTAGAGATAATAATGTACACTAAAAGCTTTTAGTTGCCAGTCTTCTATTATTTAATAAATTCTGGAAATGCATTGGAAATTTATGCTATCATAGCAATATTGTATGTCAAAGCACGTTTGGGAAATTATGAATTCAAATTCTGGGTTAATTCTAGAATATAAAATTTTTAAATTCTTAATAAATAAATTAAATTATATAATGAAAATCGGAATATAAATTGCAACGATATAACTAGATGGATATGTTGATATTTCGCGCATTTTGAACTCTATGCTCTCATCTTCAGTACCACAAAATATCTCTTATCGCGATTATTCTACAGTTGAATATAAAGTTAAATAAACATAAATTCTATAATAGAATATATATCCGCCTTAAAAAATAACAGAAATTTATGAATGCGTTAATAACTAATAATTCAGAGATAGCTAAACTAAAGCAACAAATAAGAACATTTAGTATATTTTAAATGAATAGAATATACAAGTTTAAATCGGATCTAAATCTGAATTCTTTAAATTTGATTTTCATCGATCAAGTTAAATATTTTCAAAAGCATTTAACTCGGAATATTTCCCAATACAAAATAATAATTTTTTGTGAATTAATTTCAGTAGAAGAACGTTAATGGTAACCTACAGCTCTTTTGCATTTGCTATTTAGTCTTAAATGAGCTAAATGTTTCTTGAATCCTATTTTTATAAATCTACATATTTGTCTTGCCAAAGGATAACAAGAACAAGAAATTTTATCACTATTAGTTTTTCTTAATATATGCTAAATCTTTGAGAATTCTTCAAAATTATAGAGATTGTTATAAGTATTATAATAGTTATTTACAATATAAGTATTGTAAAGATTCATATTACGACACGAGATGTTGAGTTGTTTGAAAATACGTCGAGTGTCATAATATGAATTTACAACTCGAATATTGTACGAAATTTGATGTACTTTCGTAAGTAATCCGGAAATTACAAAAAAAATTATTTGACAAGAGTTGTCAGAATAAATTTTAAAATGATGTTATGTCCTAAATAAAAATGATACCTGCTGTTATAAGGATTTAAGTTTTCTAAGTAGTCTTGAACTGTTTGTTGTTTCTGAGTTGTCTTGGTTACTGTTAAACACGTCAGATTTATAGCAAAAGTTTGCAAAAAAAGTACTCTTTGAAAATGTCTGATTCTGAAGAAAGTTTACCCTCCGAAGTAGAGGAAGCTGCAAATGGAACAATTTCAAGTCTAATTCCCGCAAAATCAAAGTTACGATATGAACTTGAATACCAGAAATTTGAAAAATGGTGTGATTCAAAAAGAATAAAACAAGTGTCGGAAAAAAATTTGTTGGCGTATTTTGCTGAAAAGCAACAATCACAAAAGCCGTCAACGCTTTGGACGCACTATTCCATATTAAGAACCATGATTTCCGTAAGAAAAAAATCAAGATATAAGCAAATTTATACAGCTAGTTGCTTTTCTCAAGAGAAGTTCAAACGGATACAGACGGCAAAAAAGTCTAGCATTTTTTCTAAAGAAGAAGTATGTAAGTTATTGGGCACAGCAGAGGATGAATTGTTTTTGCTTATGAAAGTTGTGATGATCCTTGGCATTTTTGGGGCTTGTCGACGAGACGAACTTACGAAGTTAATGTTAGATCACATTAAAGACAAAGTATCATATGTTAAAATCGTGAACCCATCTACAAAAATGAAAATCGTACAAGAATTTATAGTTACTTCAGGGAAACCTGCCAAGTATTAACTGCTTAACCATTTTTCGAAAATATGCTGAGCTTCGTCCTCGTAGTGCTACTCACAGGCGTTCTTTTTGTCTTCTATAAGCAAGGAAAATGTAGCTCGCAGTCTGTACGGGATCAATACCTTTGGAAATATACCAAAATTAATTGCAAAGCAGTTGGGCTTGAAGAGACCCTAAAAATATACGGGGCACTGTTTTCGGAGGTCCTCTGCTTCCATGCTGGTAGATGGTGGGGCAGATATGCGAATGCTTAAGCGTCACGGAGGATGGAAATCCTCTGCTACTGCAGAGGGGTATGTTGAGAGTTCTTTAGAAAATAAGAAAGAAATAGCAAACAAGATTATGGGTTCCAAACAAACCATGACTGTTCAAAACGCCAACCTGAATAACTCAATGACGTCCACCTCTGGTCTGCAAATTTCAAATTGCAAAAAATGTGTTATAAATGCATATAATAAATAATTTTAAAATGTTACTCTATTAATCAAAAACTCATTACAGCACTAGTGCGGCAATGACGACCATTACAGCACTAGTGCTGCAATGATGACCATTACAACACTAGTGCTGTACTGGTCATCATTACAAATTTTTTTTTTAAACTAACATTTACTTAACTGAAAGTACATAAACTACTTTAAAATAAAAAATTTCCAGTATCAGAACTGCGCGAAATCAAAAATTTAGACGTTCAATCGTTATTTTTTACTAAACTATTATAATATTACTGATATCTGTTCTTCATTTAAATTTTCTCAATACATTATCTGCTACTAAAAAAAAAGATTTTGCCATCTATTGCACGTTTGTTCTTTTTAATTACCTTTTCTTGATTATCAAATATTCTTTATTTTAAACACTTACGCTTATCTCCTTTCTATTTGTATTCGCTTCATCTGTGTTGACAATTTTGACAAATTACACTAATTATTGTTTCTATTACTATAGCATTTCAATTTACTTTTTTTCAAATTCCCTATTATATGAGTTATAAGTGTTACATTTGCTTTAACCTACTTTTTTTAATATACATCGAACGTCCAACATAAAACCATATAAATGAAACACATGTTATATACCATCATGAGGTTGATATTTGATCCAACGATCATTACCACCCGCTTAGTGTCAACCAAAACAGTGTTGAGACACGCTCATATGAGCTATAAAAATTCTGCTAATTCAGCACCATCAAATTCATCACAAAACTTATTATTTGACTTGCAAACTAATTATTTAAAAATCAGAATATTATTTATTTTATACACAATTTCGCAGAATAGCATTCAAATTGTGTCGCTTAAACATATTGTTGTAAATGTCGAATTTATATCAATTTTGTTCAACATTAAAAAAAAAAAAACGAAATTGCTCAAGTATTTTTTAATTTTATTTTTTAACTGCAACTTTATTGTATATAGTTTTTTCCCACACTGACGAAATTGCTGAACATTTTATAGACTAAAATATGTTGACATCTTAGTTTTTTAATAGAAATAGTTTCACTTGGGGACTTAAATAACTTGGAAAAGTATTTATAACTATCTATAAATTTTAAAGTTTGTGGTAAATTGAGGAATCCTCTTACACCAAATAATTATGGGTTTGTTTTCTTAAAGAAAATGCCACAATTATAAGTCTAAATTAGATATTTTCATGTTTTGAATCAATCAATCAATACTTTCTTGTTTATATACAATCTTTGAACTTCCTTTATTAATGCAATTTTCCCCGAATTTTTTTTTTTTTTAATTTGCTTACATAACCCAATAAAACAACTTTTCTTCGCTACCAAACATTCATCAATCCATACTAATTGTTTAAAAGATATCGTAAGAATTGCAAATGCATTTTTCCAATCGGATAATATCATCTATGTCTTTCTGCGTTTACATTTGCGTCAGTTTTAAACGATTGTATATTTAGTGTATAAATATTAATATCGCGGTGGGCGCGTTGGTAACTGAAGAAGACATCATTCAGCTTGAAAAAACCGCATGTTAAAGTCTAATAGACATTAAAAATTGCATCGCTTTAAATTGACATCGCTATTGATTAGTCGATGGAACATCGTTTTGCAATATTTATTTAGCGACAATTTTAATGTTATTCTTTGAAATAATGTTAGTGGTGGAGTGCTAATGCAAAATTCGAAATAACAATGTCGATGCTACGTGCTAGGAGTTGATTTACATCGATGTAATACGTCCAAAATCGCTCACGGAAATGTTGTCGCAATGTGCCAGTGTGACATTGACAGGTGAATTAATTTTCTAAATACATTACATATACATGCACTGAACATATGTCAAAATTGAATTTGTGCAATGTACAATATTCATTTGCAATAATTGTTATTTAATTTCTCGTTAATTTCAAGCGACTTCAAACAATGAAAATTGGGCACGATGATATTATCCGTTGTTTTTTTTAAATTGATCAAATAAATCAAATTAATAAATTATAAAATCATGATATATTCAATAAAATTGTTTGGTTTTCACTATGATCCTGTATGTTAGAATATATGTTAAAGTTTGTACCAAAAGGGTGTATAATATATGAAGGTGGGGGTACATTGTAAATTCGAGATAGTAATTAGTTATTGATTTTACCACTATGTACGTACTTTTGGGAAGAATAATTTGTTAGCCAAACCATATGTGCAAATTTCAGGGATGCTTAATAAATTCAACGCCATTAAATGACCTTAATTTCGTTGTTTTCAAACTACATTTTAGTGAATTGCATTCAATCCAGTGGTGCTAAATATATCAAGATGACATTTTAATCAATTCAGATAAATAGGAGAGCACCTGGAACAAATCATTAAAAAAAAATATATATTGATTATTAATAAATTTATTTCACTCTAAAATCTGTTTTTAACTAAACATGTTTTTTTTTTACTAAACCACAACATTATGACAAGCTCTATAAATGTTATAAATGAACATATACGTTACATGTTTAGAGTTAAAATTAAATAATCATTTTTTTTTTATACAATTGTCTTCAAATTGTTTTAAACTGAACTATTCAAATACTAGCGCATTGAATCTAGGAGCTGAAAAATGCAGCCTGCAAATTGTAAATTAATTATTTCTCAGTTTATACTTTTTTTAAATATATTTCACCACCAGTTTAATATATTATAGATTTAGTGCTGAAAGGATATTTTTACTATAAATCAAATATAGTTTTAAAAAGCGACATAAAAAATTGACGCTTTCTTTAAAAAATCCAAAATAATTTATACCTATACTTCTGAATTATTTTTTTAGAATTATATGATATAAAAATCATCTACTTACGATATATTTCCTTTTGTTCAAGAATCGAAAGTTTATTTATTTATTTACAGTTCAAACAGTATTTTTTAACACAGTTTAGTATAAATATTTTTGATGCATCAAAAACTTCTTCTGATAAGGGAAATATTATTAACAATTACATTTTCGTAACATTTCTTTTACATATTAATTATTCATTTATATCTTCTTCTTCGCTCATTTTTAATTTACCATTCCAGTCTTCCACCATCGCTATACAATCCGCAACTCGAGATTTCTCAACAATTATTCCATTTCGAACCAGATGTTACAACATAAAAATACATCTTTCTGCTGTTTTGGCTTCTTCAATTCTTATTTCGGTCTCTCATGTGCTTTATTTGTATATATGAGATTAAAGCGTCTCTTGTATCTAGAAGCAGCAAAATCTATTTATAAAACACTGAAAAAATTGTTTTGCATAGCGACAGTGAAAAGGCTAAATAAAAAATATTCCGATGTACTTAAGAAGAAATTAAGTTAGTGGATACAAAGCGACGTTTACAACAAATCTTAAGCTAACATAACACAAAATTCAGTAATTAACTTATGTATATTCTGAGAAATCGTCAGTTTCATACGTAATTTGCCTTTAGTGATATTCCTACGACAGCATAAGGGAAGCTTTTAATATCCTGAATATATCATATACATGAATATCCCAGCTATTCTCTGGATACATGCATGCACATCAGTGGCGGTTCCTTATGCAGGCCGCAGAGCCGCGCGCACCTCCTGAACATTGAGCACATCACCGTAGATATATTGCGATATTTTATCTCGGCATTATTTTTCCTAAAAGATAAAGCTTGCCCCGCGATAACAATCAACACAACACGGTGTCGCATTCGTTGTGGTATCTGTTGCAAGTCACAGCAGCGACCGATGCTGTATATATCTGTATCTATCGTTCGCGTAGTATACATATATCGCTATGGTGCACTCATCCTATCTATTGGAAGCGCTATATATATATATCCTATCTAGTGAGAGCGACCGTAAGCAGTATATCATCTGTTTCATTTGTCCGCAAATACAAACTAGACGGCCGGGTTGCTATGGCAACGTGACGTCACGCTGCTTCTATATCTAAGAATATATCGTTGTATTAAGCTATTCTGGCCTACGATTCTTTAGCGGCGTCCCAACAGAGAAGCCACGCTGCTTGTACAGCGAGAATATATATCGTTGTTTATGCTATTCTGGGTGACGATTCTTTAGCGTCCTAACAGAGAGGCCTAGTAAATAGTAAAATTGATATAGATATATTAGCATTGTTCTGTGTAGTTACGTATGTACGATTTTTCCACGTGTTTCTCCAAGAATATATTTAATAGAAATAATTTAATAAAAATGAATAATGTTAGTTCTTTATTGAAAATAGAGTTTTGTAGACTTTCTCTTGTGGACAAAGTAAAAATTAAAGAATTAGGTAGGCCATTGCCTGATTTAAATTTATCGCAAACTTGTGCAAGAAGTGCTCAAAACCGGACATTTACGCGGCGTTTTACAAGAGACATTTACAAAAAAAATTATAACACAAATGAAGGACAGATTCTCATATCGTGGCCATCTACAAGCCGCTGAGTTATTTAACACGAAATCGATGCCAACATTTTCTAAACAATTTCCAGTGGACCTTTTGGAAACCGTGTGTCATGCATATCCATTTTTGAATAAAACCAGATTAAAAACAGAATTAGAAGTCATTTACTCGCGTGCAGGATTTTTATGAAATAATAGGAGCCACAAATTTTCTTTGATTATTGCTACAAAATAATCTGAGTGAAACTTTCCCGGAAACTATAAAAATACGTAAAATTATTTTAACAACCCCGATGACCACTGCTGAATCAGAGCGTTGTTTTTCAACACTTAAAAGGATGAAGACTGTTTTGCGAAATGCTATGGATAATGATCGTTTAAACGCGTTGCCGTTGATGTGTATTAATAAAAATTTGTTGCGAGATATTTACAATTTTAACGAAAAAGTTTTGGAAAAGTTTATATCAATGAAAGATAGAAGAGTGGAATTCACTTTCAAGAAATGATTGAATTTAATCATTTTGCATCCATTTTAGGTAAGATTTCTCACTATTATGTTAGTTTTTAATAAATGCGCCCCCCCCTGATTGAAATGTCACGAGCCGCCACTGATGCACATATATATGCAATTCTCGTTCGTAGTTTACGTTGGATTTATAATTTGCACGCCTTCGGGCGAATTGTGTATTACTATTAAGTGCATCCGAAGTATATACCGGCTGTTCAAATAATCTCCACTACAAGCGTCACTTGTAAATTTACTAGGTGACGAATTGATGGTAAACTTTATAATTTATAATTTTCTTTTCCAGCGCGTAAATATTTTTCTTTTCAATGCACGCTTTATTAGATAGATTTCATATATACGAAATAAAACAAACATATCTAAGGTAATATTATTGTATACTAAGTAGATGAAACGGCAAGGTAAATATGTATTTTATTTTAAAAATTAATGTACAGTCAATGTGGTGAAAACGCTGCTGATGGCGCTCTTGTTGACTTTATGGTATAGCGCATATAATATTTTATACTGGTAAATATTTATGAAGCGACTTTATGAGAAATAATCCAATAAATGATGCACACTGACGTTATTTTTTATTATTGGAAAATGTATTTATTACACCTTCACAAAAGAAACGATTCTAAAGTTTGCATATAAATCATCGCATTAAATATATTACCTTTGAAAATGATGATGCCATACGTTGTTCCAAACTACACCGAATACTATTTTCATTACCGATGTTCACTCTAATTATTACATAAATAAATATTACAATTTGACGAAAAAAATCGTCAATAACACTTCAACATCCATCGACAAATGTTTTCGTGCAATGTGAGTAAACTTGCTTTGATCCTTAATTATTTCTTCGCGATCCTGTATCACGATAAACATCCTCCGCTGTCCTGTACACATTCTCCTCCCGTCATCTGACCATAGAAGATCAAGGGAGCGGTACAGAGTGAAGAGAATGGGAATATTTATCGAGGTGGTCGGCCCGGATCGACCAGCACCATCTCTTATCCTGCGGCGGCTCTTTCCTAGGCCGGATACGGACCTTAATGCGGTTTTTATGCCGGGGCCTCATGAATAAAGATTCAAAATATAAACACAGCCGCCACAGAGTGGATCCTATAGTGTAAACTATATGCGATATACGACAAAACGTTCGCGTAATCGTGCAGAAAATACTCAGCATTGATGACTAGCAGTTACGAAACGTGGAAAGAAACCGTGACAGATGTAGTTGTCTTTGTTAACTTTGCAGAATGTACTGAAAATAGTTATTGTGAAGTAATTGTCGTGAAATTTAATAAAGGCATCCACGCGATTTTAATTTTTATTCAGTTTAGTAAGAATAAACGAGAATCTGGTATTTTGATATTTTTGTCAACTTTCCTCTTTTTTACATCTTTACCACCGTTGACGGTTCTGCTTTTTTACTTTTGATACGTCTGCCTCTTGTGACGTTTTTTACGTGTATTAATAATTTTTAGTTATCTTCAGAAATTCTAATTCGCCTACTAATTGACTCGGCAATTTTTGAATGTTTACAAATATTCAATAATTCAAATATTCGATAATTATTAGTGATAAATACATTCGTTAAAATAATTCAGTTACAAGCGCAATTTTAATGAAACACTCGTCATATTTTTGAAAATAAATGCCGCTTTAGGTGTATGATAATATCGGAAATTGAGTTCAATTTGCCGAAGGAGAATCTTTTGTATCTATTCTCAATTACATTTAATAGGAGGATGTGCTCAATTTGGATGCAGTGTCGATACAAGTTAGTCGAATTAGCGGTTGCAGAAGTTTCTGAATTACTAACTAGAGCATACAGGGTGCCAGAGGAACCCATGTCAAGTCAAGCGAGATTTATATGTGCACGCAACAAAGCTTTTCAACAAATCTAATCTTGTTGTATTATTAATCGTTTTATCTTAAGATAATCACAAAAATATACATGTTCGTAATTACGGTTGTCCATAAAGTAGTTATAAATATTAATATTCTTGATGCATTTACTACTATATCCTATATATTATACCGGGTTGTATATTTAATAGGTGATATTCAAATGCATTTATTAATTACAACTACAAACAAGCGACATATCGTAATTAGGAATGAACGTGTGCAGTATTAACGAAGACTCTTTGATTACAAAATATTGAAATTACAAACCGAATAACTAGACATATAAATGCAAAATTAAACACATACAACTATATATATTGATTGTATATCTTTGCTAAATTGGGTTCACACATTCAAATTATAATAAATTATAATTTTCGACATATCAAAATTCATTAAATAATTTCACTTATAATATTTATTTTATATGATTTTCATGCGCTTAAAATGTTACAATCTCAAAATGTCAAATTTTATTTATAGTATTAACTTTTGGATATAAATTTAATATAAAATTATCTCTTAAATAGAGCATGACAATTTCTACGTAAATGTTTTATTAATGTGCTAATCTATAGAGCAATAATACTACGTAGATTTTTTTTTATACATGAGAAGTACAAAAATCGAGCCTATTACAATATAACATTTGCAGAATATATAAAAAATATTTAAAGTATATATGCATAAGTATATATATAAGGAATCCACAGTAAGATTTTTAGGATACAAGTTTTAGCATTTGAATTGCAGTATATATGTGAAAATATTGATTGATTATCGAAATAGTGTTAAAATTTGCAGTCTGCCAACATTTCTGTTTTTATTTCAACTTCATCTTTACACCTTCCATCGAAAATTAAATATTACAATACAATATTTTGAAATAATATATATTGTGCATATACACACATATATCAACAATTTTTTATTGTAGCATTTAAAATTTAATTGAAGCACCGTAGTTCATGTTGAAATAAACACCAAAACGGCACAGCTAAAATCTATATTTTTGCATTATAGTTTTTCTCCATTATTTCGATGTATATTTCCTCGCATTAATCATGAATTAAAAAAATATGCTTTTCAGAAATTTCAAACAAACAAATTCCCATTATATTTTGTTAAAGAAGTAGACAGATATTCAGTTTCTTCTTTCATTGTTCATTTCAGGTTGGACAATTCTTGTCCTCGTACTGCTATCGACAGTCGACTGTCAACAACAATACTTTCGGATCTCACCTAAAGACATCAAAGTCCAGGAAGGTGGCGAAACTATGCTGGAATGTGAAGTTGCTAACTTAGTGGGACAAGTGCAATGGACCAAAGATGGCTTTGCCCTCGGTAAGTACGAGAATTACTCTAGGTAAACCATCGCAGATATAAATTAATTAGAATGTTTTAAATATTTACAAATAATCTGAAATTTACAATATATAATTAACATTTTTCAAAAAACAAATTTTTAATCGCACGCCCAGAATTAATATTAAGAAATTGATTCGCATATACAGCTCGTTTTTTTTTAATTGGCGGAGAATGATAGAAGTATACGCATCATAAATCAAAGCCGGCATAATAGCTTGACCAATACTGTACAGAGCAGTGCTATTAGAAATAGTATCGTATCAGTCCTGTAGCACATTGAATATTCCAGTGCAGTACATTTTTTTTGCAAATTCATGAAAAGTATCACTAATATTAGTTAAAAATTATATGAAGTCAATTGTCATATATGTCAATATGAAGACAATATGAAGTCATATAGCGCCTATTTATCACTTAACAAAATTGAAAATAAATAAGTGCACGCAATTTATAATTACTAATATACTCTTCCTGTTAGCTTTGGGTTGACTTTGAGCTGGGCATAGAATATAATTTCGATTTTGTACTAAAATTTAACTTTTATTTCAATAAATATAATTATACCAAAACACGCTACGCTTCTGTCTTCTCCAAAGAATAAGTAGGTGTGTCTAGTGCGTCCTAAGAAATGCAATGTTAACAAATCACCACGCACAGTTATAACAACCATTTTATGCAATTAGAATGAATTCTTTGAAATTAATACAAAAGTTATACTAGAATATAAGAAATGTTGATAAATACTGGGCATTAGATTATATGGGCCACGGGTTGATGGGAATTAGCAGCAGCTATTCCATAAAGCCGCTGCTTCCTTCTCCAGACGAAGAAGAGAAAAAGTATGCGCATTTTGTAATTAATTACTTTCTGAACTGAATGCATCATGAGCTGTGAAAAGATAATGAATCTAGAGGAGGAAAGGGATAGCCCAATACAGTACAGAAGACGCGCGCAAGAATAATGACTTTATTTTAATTACCGGGCTAAGTGTAAATAGGAAAAGTCTGAATGATAATAATGATTCGTTATTCATTTCAAGTTGAGCCAGTTTTGAAACTTTTTCCCCTGCATCTGCTCTTTTTTGCTGTACAAAAAAAAAATATCTCCACGGTATGATTAATGTCTCAAAATTATTTCCAAATCCCAGTGACCTAGTATTAAAAACAATTTCAAATTGAACAAAAATGTTTTCCAAATCAATTTAAAACTGCATTCGTCGAGCTCCCCCTTTGTTAAAATAAAACAGCACTTTCCACTTGATTTTACTTTATTTTTTATACTTTAGAATATCACCCGAAAAACATGACTCAAAGCATTTAGATGGGTATTTCGAAGTCTCGCACTCCCATCTTCAGTAGCATAATAAATCAGACCACTATTGCTGAATAAATTTTGAAAGCACTGAAAACTTCTACCTTAAACACTTACAAATACTTTAAAGCACTTTCTTTGGTGATGCAATATTTCCTTTTTGTCACTCTAAGGTTTTTCTTCGGTAATTACCGGGTTTCCACGGTACTCGGTAATTGGCGACCGACGTCACGGCGTCTACAACTTACGGATCAGTAATGCGTCGCTAGAAGATGACGCCGAATATCAATGTCAAGTTGGACCAGCCCGTCTTCATAAAGCAATCCGAGCCAATGCAAAACTCAATGTTATATGTAAGTGAACAACATTTTCTCAACAAATATTTCCATTTAGAGTGAAAGAAGGGCGTTAAAAATACAAATTTCGGATTCTTGTGTTCGTGGAATTTGGTGAAAATACACAAGTTTGTACTTATTTTTCGAGCTACAAAAAAAATGCCATTTTCGATGCTTTTAATAACTAAATAAATTCAATTTAATTATAAGTTAAATTTTATTGCTTCATTGCTGATATAATATTCTTTAAATAGATATAATCACATTCTATACGAGATATTTTTCAGGAAAGTTTGTATATAATATTTACCCTGAATATACTAATTATTTTATATAATTAATAATTCAATTAATACAATGTGATTTTTTAACGCGTACATACAAACAATGTAGTAAAATATAATTAATATTAATTTTTCAGTTTGTCTGAGGCTATTCAAAAAGTTTACAGCATCGTAACGAATTTAATATTAATTTCCATATGTGCTTTATATCTACGAACAATACGGTGCAGTTCAAAAGAGCTTCACTTGTTTTAGACATAGAGATGGGCTTAAACTTTTAATAAATGTAGTTTAAAATTATTCATTCTTGTCCATTAATACGAACAATATTTCATGCTATGATTTTTGAGAACTTTATACCATTTTGGTAATTGGTATAAAGTGCCCAAAATTACATGTACTTTTTTTTATCAATGTTGTGTTCAAATCAGATATTTACTTTACTTTTATTTGTATACTTGTATTTTATTGATACATTGTTTGCGTTGATGTATTAACCATCTCTACTATCGTCGGTCTTTTTGGTCATATCGCTTTCTGATGTTGAAATTTTTAATTTAATATCTCTGGTGGTATTTATCTACAGGAGGTTAGAAATAAACGCTAGATACATTTTCGTACACAGATCTGAGACAGAAATCTTAACACTTCTCTTCCATTTATACACGATATCAAAATATTCCTACAAAAAAAATGATAAGGCTTCTTGTTAGAGCTACTTTCATTCGATTTATAACTTATAATTAAAAAATTAAATTAATGATCAGTAAGTAATTAGGACCAGAAAAGAACTTTACTATGGACCTTATACTAACATTTACAAAAGTGATAATTGAACATTCATACTTTTAGTTTATTCACTAAGAATCGCAGAGACGTAACATTAAGTCTTGCATAAAAACTTTATCTAGATCTCTTCATTATGATAAATATTTCAAAATGTATTCTCAAGCTTGGAAAAAATCGCAATGTAAATTGAGGTTTGCACATGAAATATTTTGTAATGTTACTTTGAGACACCCTATATATATACCACTCGTATATTTACGCGCTAGATTAAAACGTGGTAGCTTCATAGTCCATATAAATAACCGTTTGGTCAGATTTTGATGGAGTGCAAATGCTTTTATATATGCCTGGAAATGAGATCTTTGAAATTTAAATGAAAAGTTGCAATATTGCATTTCGGAATGGAATATATAAAATAATAATGACGTATGAAGAGCAGCTTTTAATAAATAGACCTAAGTTTTGTTTGATCGTTGTGAATGTGCAAATTAAAAGTATTTTTCGTTGTGTAATACTATTTACTTCTTTAAGTGCGGCATTTTATTCATTTCTTTTCATAAAATGGAAAATCTTTTTAAATACTAAATATCAAACCGTGATATAAATTTTTCGAAATCATACAATTGAAATGTGTACTTACATAACATACGTAGATGTTTTATTGGAATCAATAAATTCGATAGATTTTTGGCAATATGGGAAAATGGTAAGGATTTTCCCTGTTAAATATTTGATCAAATTTTCGCATTTTGTAACGTTCGTTTATAATATTTTATAACCGGATTTTATAGAGATTATACAAGATGGGAGATGAATATTATGTAAAAGATGAATAGTAAAATTGTAGTTAAAAACCTTTTTATTCGTATATGGAGTTCTCGTGTTAAAACTTCTTTTAAATTCATTAATAATAAAATGATTGCATGGGACATTTTCCAATTGAAAATGGTCAGGTCAGGTCAGGTCAGGTCAGGTCAGGTCAGGTCAGGTCAGGTCAGGTCAAGTCAATATTATGTAAAAGATGAAGCTTATAGAGAAATTGTAGTTAAAAACCTTTTTATTCGTATATGGAGTTCTCGTGTTAAAACTTCTTCTCATATTTATTAATAATAAAATGATTGCATGGGACATTTTCCAATTGAAAATGGTCAGGTCAGGTCAATATTATGTAAAAGATGAAGCTTATAGAGAAATTGTAGTTAAAAACCTTTTTATTTGTATATGCAGTTCTCGTGTTAAAACTTTTTTTTAAATTCATTAATTATAAAATGATTGCATGGGACATTTTCCAATTGAAAATGGTCAGGTCAGATCAGGTCAGGTCAAGTCAATATTATGTAAAAGATGAAGCTTATAGAGAAAGTGTAGTTAAAAACCTTTTTATTCGTGTATGAAGTTCTCGTGTTAAAACTTCTTTTAAATTCATTAATTATAAAATGATTGCATGGGACATTTTCCAATTGAAAATGGTCAGGTCAGATCAGGTCAGGTCAAGTCAATATTATGTAAAAGATGAAGCTTATAGAGAAAGTGTAGTTAAAAACCTTTTTATTCGTGTATGAAGTTCTCGTGTTAAAACTTCTTTTAAATTCATTAATTATAAAATGATTGCATGGGACATTTTCCAATTGAAAATGGTCAGGTCAGGTCAGGTCAGGTCAAGTCAATATTATGTAAAAGATGAAGCTTATAGAGAAATTGTAGTTAAAAACCTTTTTATTCGTATATGAAGTTCTCGTGTTAAAACTTCTTTTAAATTCATTAATAATAAAATGATTGCATGGGACATTTTCCATTTGAAAATAGTCTCAGAATTTTTAATTAAAATGTAAAATAACATAAAAGTATCTACGGGATTAATCGATTGTTATATATCATAAAAATCTAAAAGCATAGTGTTTCTTTTGTTCGTTCATTTCACACTCTCTCGAATATTGTCAAAACAAATCAAGGATTTAAAAATATATATCAGTGTATATATATTTCAGATATAAAAATATATCAGTGATAGAGGTGTTTTATTTAGAGTTTTTCTTGTGCTAGTTCAGATGGGGGCATAGCCTTCGAAATGCGCATCTAGCTACTTAATGCTTACAATACAAAATCAAGGATTATCACATGTAATATTCGGATCTTACAGAGGACAGCAACTATAGCAGCAACACTGATCAAGGACCAACTCTCCATAATCATGTATTCTTATCTTATTCTCTTCACTAGTCTCTGTTCAGTGACAATAATATTATATATTGCTCATATGTTGTTCCGTCACGCTACATACACAATCCTGGTTCGTATATATTTGTCCTTGTGCATATGAACTACATATATACCATTAGTACAGTTACATATCCTAGATCTGGGATATCCTTTCTATGGAATAGGATAACAGGACAGAGATTAGCACTGTTATCACACCTATGGAGCTCTAGTCCGATTCTGTACTAGTACATGTACTTGCATAATAGATTACGTTACTAAAATCGATTATATGTTTCAAACTCGGACATTCGAATTTAACATAACAAACAGAGGCGCAATTGGGATTTGGATAAGAGAAAAACACTTGGAATTTTAATGTTTTTGTGAGCGATCTCTGATTGAGTTTAAGTACGAGTTTTTCAATCGTTTTTATTGATATCCTTGAATTTTGTCGCGAGATCACGTAGCTACATTAAAGCCTGGATAATAATTTGTATTGGACTTCAAATGTTAAAACATTAAGCACGTAATCTTCAGTGATTTTTCCAATTTCTAAAAATTGCACTTATAACAATTTTATCAATCCACCATCATCAACGGAATGCATTTCGTTGGCTCGTGTACTCACTCCTTCACACCACCTATTCGTGCTTCCAACCCTTCCGAGGACAAAGGGCGCATTATCGCCGCAGCGTTATCCTTGAAGCTATTCTCTACTACATAGTCCTGATGATGGGTGTATTGTGAACAATGTGCAGCGTATGATATAAGGGCCCCTAATTGTCCCGCTGACCGATGTCACACGAACCTGCGGACATACTGGGGAAGTGCCCGTACAATGTAATGTTCATGTTAATGCCGGGGGGCCCATTTAGTCCATAATAACGCTGATTGTTCTATTAGTTGTGTCTGAGTAGATGTGATTGCAGATGTATAGAAATGAATGATAAGGTTACGAATATCATTGGTGAATAAACGACAACATCGAAGCGTGATAAACGAGTTCATATTGTCTATTAGATACTAATTTGTCCTAATTAAGCTTGTAATAACATTTATTGTCTATTTTAAAAAATGCGTCAAATTAATCAAAAGATTCTCTTGCCAAAATTTAGTTTAGTTTAGCAAAATTATATTTTAAAAATGTGTCTAATATTCCTAATGTGGTTGTTTCCTCAATATTATATATAAAAGACTATATTTTTTTAAAATATACTTGCAATTTTTAAATCATATGTTAATCATCTGTAATCTCTTGTAATAGTATTGCGCTTAGCTTTCTCTCCGAATCCGCTTTTTGAAGTGCAACTTCTATAGGCGCGGTAGGGCAAATTGGCCTGAACGTCACGAAAAGTGAAACGCATGCTACACGCATGCGCCGCCTGTACTGTGCGTATACGTGGCATAAGGCAACCAGTAGACGCTTGCGTATTTTATTATATATTACACAAACACAGCCTCAATCTTATAGCTAACTATTTCCATTGTGTGAAAAGTGAAATGGAGATAAAGACAAGTGCAGACACAGTGCCAAGAATAAACTGCCAAGAAAAGTGCTAACAAGTACCTTGGAAAGAAGTAGAGAGTATCGAGCCAGGCAAAAGGCGTTAAAGAAACACGGTGGACAACATAACCTTCCAACGACCTGAAATACACTGGATGTATCGATACCGTCGTTAAGTGTGGACACAGTGAGTGGTATAGAGAATTTGAATGCGTGGTACCGTCAACACGTGAAGATACACGCGGTGTGAGTGATCAACGAAATGAATCTGATACAGCTGGGCGAGCCATCGACAAATATAAATGCACCCACTAGTGCATCATACACAAAATTTACATTCTTTCAACCTGCTCATCGCGAATTTGGTAAACAATTTTTCAATAATCCGCCAGGTACAGTGTGTTCCATATAAAAGAACTATAAAAATATGGCTACAATATTTAATCCAAACTCCTCTTTAAAGATTGTACGACATTACAGTTAATAATGCTTTCATTGACGATCAGAGTGTTGATCAAAATCAATAAAAATCAAAATAAAAATCAAATCGTTAACAAATAGAAAAAAAGCAATGTATAAAATCAACTTTTCCTAGGTGCTAAGAAGTTTCACATCTACCGCGCGAGAGTCTCACGCATGTTTTTTTTTTCTTTATCCAATACTTTCAGTCTAAATATGGATAAGAATTATTAGTACATCCCAAAATCGGTTCATATCAATTTTGTCTTTGTAGAAACCTTAAGTTTTTATATGCCGGGCTACAGCATCTATACATCGTGCAACCTATTGCTTGGAAAGAACAATAAAATGGCACATTATGAAGACTAATAATATCATTATACCCCCACGCTATATCAATTACTATAAATCTAGCGTACGTATACAGATATAGGTTGCCATATTATACAGCTGAATACTTTTCATATCATATGTACAGCGAGTGGATCATAAAAGTACAGTTTGAGGCGTCTAAGAATTGTATAAATAAAAATAGAGAAATTGTGAAACCATTTATTTTGTTTGTATGGGCGAATATATTTGTCGCTGCAATTTTCAAGACACTTTTTTTCAGAAAACCGTCAATCTAATAGTATTCTTGTTACATATGTTTTCAAGGTTCACAGTGTATTTGTCGTTTTTATATTATTACTATTATACTACATTCTTTTTCTGTCTAGGTGATATAGATTAGAATATTCCTATAGGGTTGCGCATTTAAATTTTATTAGACTGTTTACCGCCGCCTCTGCCGCCTCCCATCATGTTTTTGCTGCCTTGTCGCCTGTCGCCCTCGCCGCCTCTGCTGCCTCCTGTCTATCTTGCATTCCTTCCGACTGATAACTTTTTAGGATATCGTCTACCTCTAGAAAAATATACCGCATAATATGAGAGCCCTCCACTATCATATAAGTGGAAAATTCTTTCGTTTAAAAAATAAAACAAGCGAACGAATCATACGTTCAATCAGTAGCGCATCCTGCCAATTATTTCGATAGGTCAATGGATTTATTTTTGTAATAATTAAGCTTAATGAACCTCTGAAAACTATTTACAATATAAGAACTAAATATTTATTTTAAAACTACAATATGATCATTTTTAAAATCATATTGTATTTTTTTTAAAGTTTCTTATTATTAAAATACATTTTGTTGCGCATATAATTTCATAAGTTTTTTGAATTGCATTTCTTGCTTGTTCTGTGAGATTATTGTATTGTTATGCGGCTTTGAAGATACAGTTATTGTGCCCTTTGTTACTGCTCACACACTCGAGGTAAACTTTTGACTTTTCTATTTTCTTGAGTCATAGATCTGAGCTAAGATAGTTGGTGTTCTCAATGCACTTGTTGATATGTTTTTAATGTATCTATTTGCTGTATCTTCTTATCTTATTCTCTTCACTACGGTATTAATATTATTTTAAAGTCAATTATTTTTAAAAATAAAAAAATTTAATTTTCACTATGGCGTTAAATAATAGTATAGAATATCACCCAAATACCGTAACATAAAGCATTAAGTAGCTAGATGCGCATTTCGAAGGCTATGCCCTCATCTTCAGTAGCACAAGATAAAACTACTAAATAAAAACGAATCGTGATTGATATACTATTAAATAAATAAGTGAACATGACAGAAGTACTTCAAAAATGCTATTTGGGTGATATTCTATAGTATTAAAATTTAAAAAAAATTAATTATTTTGATAATGTAGATTGGGACATAATGTTTAGAATTTTAAAAGAAACGGGTATAGATTATAAGGATAGGAGAATAATTTTTAATTTATATAAACACCAAACTGCCTTAGTTAGAATTGAGGGGGAAGAAGAGGTAGCAAAAATAGGGAAGGGAGTTCGGCAGGGATGTACACTTTCACCGTTATTATTTAATCTATATATAGAAGATGCAATAAACAAAGTAAAAGAAGAGTATAGTGTAGGTGTGAATGTACAGGGAGAGAAAATATATATGTTGAGATTCGCCGACGATATAGCTATATTGGAAGAAAGCGAAAAGAATTTAGAAAGGGTATTGAATGGTATGCAGGCAGTATTGACTAGGGATTTTAACATGAAAATAAATATAGGTAAAACTAAAGTGATGAGGTGTGACAAAAAGGAATGCAGTAGAAAAATGAGGATCACAATAGGAGATAATAGAATCGAAGAAGTGTCAGATTTTTGTTATTTAGGCAGTAGAATCACAAAAGATAATCGAAGCAAGGTAGATATAAAGTGTAGGATAGCACAGGGTAGGAAGGCATTCGTAGAAAAGGAACAGATTTTAAGATCAAATATTGACTTGGGTATTAGAAAAAGATTACTGAAGGTATATGTTTGGAGTGTAGCACTGTAGGGGTGTGAGGCGTGGACTATAGGAAAGGAAGAGAAGCGTAGATTACAAGCATTCGAAATGTGGTGTTATAGGAGGATGATGAGGATTGGTTGGGAAGATAAAGTAACAAATGAAGCTGTACTAGAGTTAGTAGGGGAGAAGAGAAGTATTTGGGGAGTGTTACAGCGTAGGAGAGACAGATTAGTAGGGCATATTCTTAGGGATGGGGGGATTATGCAATTGATCATAGAAGGTAGAGTGGAGGGAAAGAGAGGGGTAGGTAGGCCTAGATTGGAGTATGTGAGTCAGATAGTTGAAGACGTTGAGATGAATAGGTATAGGGAGATGAAGGGATTAGCTCAGGATAGATCGGCATGGCGTGCTGTTTCCAACCAATCTTTAGGATTGCGCACTCTTTAATAATAATAATTTTAAAGTCAATACTTTAAAATAAAACCTAAATATTCATTCCCAGTTTTTATGTCGTATTTTGAATAATAAAACAAAAAATATATAAATTGAACTGTCGCATGTAAAGCTTACGTATATAGAAATTTAACTGAGAATTAGTCGTTTACTATATATATATATGTATACACACAAAAGATACGACGTAGAGTACGAATCCTGTAACAGGAAGTGTCCTTCTGGCAGGGCGCCAGGCGACGACGTCCAGCGGCAATGTAGGGACAGTAGGCAATCCGTAAAACGAACTTCCGGTAGCTGTTATGTGACTGTACACACAAATACATATGTGTGTATACCTTTTATTGTCCTTCCTCCGTGCTATAGACGACAGTGACCATCTTTCGCTCTCCTGATGCCAGCGAAAAATCAGCCCGAGCCGTATAATAAATCTATTTTCGGGTCTCTGTGTGCGCTATTGGGACATGGACGCTCAATCCCCAACACACCGGGTGGACAATAAAATGGAATATCTGCGGCTCCAATGAAAATTCAATTTTTGCGATGTATTTTGTCCCCGCGAAATGTTCGCTTTTAATTTTATTGTTCGGTACATTTGTTCGCCGAAAAGTTAGAATTTCTAAAATGGGAAAAGATGTGCTTTTTTATCGTCGCCACATTTTTATTTTAATACTTTAAGTACGATATATCACCACCCATTGTGGTGTGTTTTTTTTTTTCATTTTTAGCACTCATATTTCACATTGTATATAACTTTCTGACTTCTCTTGGTGCTAATATAAATTTCCTGATACAATATTTGCCAAACTAATTTGCGACAAATATGTTTTTGTTGCCGACGCACACTATGCCGTTTTCATACTAGTTCCAGGAAATATAATAAGCATATGTACATTGTATTAGCTCTTGTATGTGTTGCTGGTGCTCTAGAGTAGGGAAAACCTAGAAATTCCATTCCATAAAATCAGGCGACTGTTTATTAACTCGCCAATTTGGAAAGTTTTTATATTTCGCTTCTTTCTGGCTTCCGCAGCATCGACGCAGCCAAGCAAGATATGTCCAGCTTCTCTTTATACAATCCAGCTTTTATTGCATTAATAAAAGAACTACCTGTCCCATATATCTTTTTATTGTCGCTAACATAACCCGAAAATCATTATCCCCTACGGATGTTTTCGCAAATTGGATCCAAACGTGAACACTTAAATGATTTTTTTTTAAAATAAAGCAAAGAAGGAAGCATCAGTTGTATAATACAATATTCGCTTTTTTTTTTAAATAAAGCAAAGAAGCAAGCATCAGTTATATAATACAATATTCGCTGTTAGTTTCTACGTCCATAAAATATCAACAACAAATTCTTTTGTTCTACAATTCGATTCTAGATACACTTGGATTTTAATTTGTCTATCTATCTTAAGAATTATTTTCTGTAATTCGAAGTTGCAATCGAGGATTAAATTGAACGTTTTCCGAAAGTTAAAATATCGCTTTAATTGCAAGTTTAACGAATAGACTTCTGTTAATTACGACAGGTGCCCATATAAATCGTACTGGAAACAAAATTAGGATAATTACAATAAAATTTAAAAGCGCGTGTCTGCCTTGCCTAACTTCACTTCCTGTCTGTGTATTTTAGAATTAGATTAAAATGTTCCAATTCAAAATGAATTGGAATTAAATAAAGGAAAGTATTCGATTGAAAAGTTTATTTACTTATAAGGTATATAATCAAATGTTAGCCTGCCATATTTTTCAATGATATATCTGAATATAAATATTATTTCATTTTTAATCGAAAAATGTAATTGATGTAAAAAAAGTCAATTCTATCTATGAACGTTTCTAATTGACTTAAACAAGATATAAATAGCATATATTTGGGGCATGCTTTATACATAATACAGGCAGAGAATGATTATAGACTGGTAGTTAGAAAGACGCGATTGGAAACATCGAGAGAACTAAACTACCAGAGTAAAACCACATTACCAAACTTACTCTATAAATCGGCCATTAAATCGATGCAACACCTGTCACATTCACTAAATATCTCATCCTGAAATTGGAGGAATATCGTTAAAACATCCTGATTAGTGAGCAATGAAATTGGCCCCATGGGACATATATATTTTATTTTAAAGTGGCTGCTATCAATTCGAATAAATCTTCGTTTTGTTCCCCATTTTCAGTGCAATATTTTATTTCGAATACTTTTTAAGAAACTTCATTGACGTCTCCATCACGCCATGATTTTTACTAGTAATTTAGATAATGTATTGTTAATTTGTATATAACTAATACATAAAATAATTCTTGTGGACCAATATAAACGATTTATTTAAATAAACTCGAAAATCTTCACCTAAGAGCTCTCATACTGTACTGGTGAAGATGCCATAAAAATATTTTTTTATTAAAATATTTAATTAAATGAAGATGTAGCATAGACGACCGTGATGTAAGAAATTTTTAATATTTGTTATGTGTGTATTAAAAATTCAAGATGTGCTTTAACAAGATGTGCTTTTCCTAACTGACGTTAGGAAAATATCTGATAGGACTAACTGGAAATAAATACTCTCTAATTGTGTATAAAATTGTGTAAAAACTTAATAAAGCCTTCCATTATAAATCTTATACATATTTAGCCATACACATTGCATTCTTCAATCTTTTTTATTCGTTCCTACTTCGCCATTTCGACGACATCGAGTATTCTGAAACTGAAATTTATCACCGCCCGCCTTGACTGTCCCCAGAATCTTATTCTGTTTCTTCAACGCGCGACAGGCGAGAAGATAACCGTAAACTAGCCAATATACACTCTTCAGCAGTTGTGACATAACCGAATCAGACTGATTGGACAAACTGATCACGTAGCAGTGGACAGTTATGTGGGAAAACACAGAACCAACGAAAGGTTGGACTCTACAGAACATCCTCTTCTTCATTACGGGCAAAGTGTTAGAATCTAACCGACAAGAGCTCCGCCAGCAACTAACATCAAAGTAGTTTACATGAACTTAAAATTACTTTTAAAGTGCCCACATAAACTTGTTCATGGATGAAGTGTGCTGACGTGAAATTGAAAATGCTCCCAAAAAAAATAATGAGACTCTTCATGTTGTTATACTTTTAACATAACACATAACCTCCTACAAAGTCCTGAAAGGTAACATCAAAGCGTTGTCCGATAAAGCATGTCATCGTTGCGTCCTCTGCAGGACAGTCTAGTCGTCCTACCGCAAGTGTGCTATAAAGGAATAAAGGACAATATATATTATAATATGTAGGGAGGTTTGAACCTGAGGTAGTTTAGACTTTCTTAATATATAAGCTATATAAAGTTATGTTATTACCAATTGGACGACCAATGATTATAAATTGTTCATTATCTTCCAATATTAATGCCTTATAGTCTGAATTTAATAATACTACAAAAAGTATATAAAATTCTTTGGTTTACTGTTCATTTTTCTCCAGAATAATACAGGATAAATATTCCAACATCCAGTATGTAGTAAATATAATAAACTTATATATTGCACACCGCTGTTTCAGCGCGAAGATATAAATTTCTTGCAATATCATCTTTGGAATATAAATTAGCTTATTGACTACATTTATATTATAGATAAAACGAAATTACAAATATAGTAGGTTGAGACATATCATGCTAACGTGTACAAAAATATATTCAGATATAAATTTATTATATTTTTCAAAAATACTTAATAGGGCAATTTAAACTAGATTTCTTTTGTAAAAAGGAATATCAAGTTTCAAAATAGACCTCATTTTTAAATGAATACTCATTTCAATGAAATTGTAAGTTAGACTTGATAATATCTTGTAATCTCACAAATTGTATTGTTGAAGATGAAATAATTTTATACAAAGTGACGGTATATAAGAATGTAGCTGCAAATGTTTTCTTAACTGAACTATCTTATATATTAACACTCTATCTTTTGCAAAGTTATAATATTTCTAACCATTATATTGTTAGGTAAAACTAAAGTGATGAAAAATATCAATATTTGAGTTCGTTTATAAAATAGCTGCAATGTGTTAATAACATGAATCCTGCTGTAAATCCTTGATTTTAAAAGGATTTTTTTTAATAGCTAGAGTAAACTTTAAATAGTATGACAATTCTGCATATATAAGGTAATAAAATAAAACAGGAAATTACACCCCGTCACTGGTGTACATTTGTCACTCTGTATATTTTATTACAATGCTTTGTTGGTTTTTGGTAAAAATATAAATGCAGTTTTATTCCCTTCCGTATGTTTCTGTATGAGAAAAAGTTTAAAATATACATATATGTATTTATATAGTATAATAAAATAGCGCTTTTTTATTCATGTTTATTTTTGAATAAATTTTCCACAAAACCTGAAAACAACATACAGGTTTATATAGGTACCTTTTCAAATCTAATATTTTGCATTTATATTTTTATAGTTCACCCAATTTCATTTTTCATTATTGTAAAGAAATAGAGCCTAAAGTACGAAATAGAGCCTAAAGTTTATACAGAATTTTATTTACTACATTTGATTGAAACCACCTCAATTATTTGATTATCAATCGGTAAAATAATCTAAAAATTGTATAGGCTATTTCAGAGGACATTATAGAAGATTATATAAATCTTCTATAGACATTATATAGAAGACATTATAAGAATTTCTTAAAATCTCAAAATATCTTCTTTTGTTATAATTAACGCTAGATAGAGTTAAAATTTATTTTGCAAACAATTGACAAACTAATTTGCGTCTTCTTGTGTTACTGATTTTTATTTTAAGGCTATTTTCCCACATTAATTTCATTGTTCGATATTACATGAAATATACATCGGTGTCAAAACAATCCTGCGGCGAGTGTGCGCCATATTTGCTTTAGCAGCTAGAATAAACATGGCGTCGTGCACATATTTAAACAAGGTAACCAGGTTGTATAAATACCCTTCGTGCGGCTTGATTTTGCTCTTACATTTATTGTTTCATCATAATATTTTGTTATTATTTAGTTATGCCATTGTTAACAGCACTTCACGGTTTATTCCGCTCAATGTCTATTAAAAAAATATCTAGTGCAGTTTAACTGATATAATTGTTGCTGTAATAACTCGAATTATTTATAACATTTATTAATCCATATCAATTTGAATACAAACGGCATATGAGAGAAATAAAAATACATATATGTGATTAGAATGGGGATTAAAGAGCATTTGTCAAAAATAGCAGAAAATCGAATTACATTAACAAAACAACAATTTCGAGCGCTTATCAAAGAGAGTAGTGCACTCTTCGTGTCCCTCTAATAAATTTTGTGTTAAACACGTATTTTTCCGCGATAATGCTGTGCACGGAAAAAGCTCCAAAGCCTCGTCAATTGTAGCTATTACTCTATTTGTCGTCGCCGGACGTATTGTAGTTATATCTCGTCTGTACAACAATATTTCTATAGTTTCGTGTGTTGGTTCGTTGCTGGACGATAAATACGATTAAAATCTTGTGTATGTAAGCTCACAGCCGGAAAAACGACACTTACAATCGTAAATAATGTCACCGTAGGACAGCACACTACACTTCTATACTATTCTACGAGTATAGAGTTTTTTGTTGGCCCCACTGCCACGTTGGCAACACTGAATGCACGGCATCCTGCTGTGAGTAAATCTGACTTTATGTCAAACCTCACTGCTGCTGACAGCAAAGCAGATATTGCCAATTGACTTAACCATAAGTTATTATTAAGTTTAAAGACTTTTAAATTTCTTTTGTAAAACTCTGATATTTATTGAACATTGAATTTTTTTGACAATAATGTGTTCTATAATTTTTTTGTTGGCCCCACTGCCACGTTGGCAACACTGAATGCACGGCATCCTGCTGTGAGTAAATCTGACTTTATGTCAAACCTCACTGCTGCTGACAGCAAAGCTGATATTGCCAAATGACTTAACCATAAGTTATTACTAAGTTTAAAGACTTTTGAATTTCTTTTGTAAAACTCTGATATTTATTGAACATTGAATTTTTGTGACAATAATGTGTTCTATAATTTTTTTGTTGGCCCCACTGCCACGTTGGCAACACTGAATGCACGGCATCCTGCTGTGAGTAAATCTGACTTTATGTCAAACCTCACTGGTGCTGACAGAAAAGCTGATATTGCCAAATGACTTAACCATAAGTTATTACTAAGTTTAAAGACTTTTGAATTTCTTTTGTAAAACTCTGATATTTATTAAACATTGAATTTTTTTGACAATAATGTGTTGTATGATTTTTTTTGTTGGCCCCACTGCCACGTTGGCAACACTGAATGCACGGCATCCTGCTGTGAGTAAATCTGACTTTATGTCAAACCTCACTGCTGCTGACAGCAAAGCTGATATTGCCAAATGACTTAACCATAAGTTATTACTAAGTTTAAAGACTTTTGAATTTCTTTTGTAAAATTCTGATATTTATTGAACATTGAATTTTTTTGACAATAATGTATTTTATGAGCGATCCAATACGCAGATGAAATTTATAAATTCCATAAAGTTGAAACAATATTATTTTCTGGAAGTATTTCACATCTTTCTGATGCGTCTATATGAATTCTTCTTTTAATCAAACATTCTTGCTATCTGACGCTGCTGAAATAATTTGATATCTTTCCTTTAGTCCTTCAGTGTTTTTTATATTGAAACTTTTACTTTTGCTTGCCTGAGAAATTCAAAGAGCACAAGAACGAAGAACCGCAACTTTTTCAGTACAATTAATCACATTTTAAAAGTTGCCAATTGTATATACAGACAATAAATTATACAGTGCATTAAAAATTCCATTAAATTTGCTGAAAAACTACAACAATTCAAAATTATTTAACACACTATACTTATTTGCCGACTAACAAAAAATTATCCCACTATCCCCATAAAACAATATTCGTATCATTATTCTGTTTGGATAATTATAATAATGATATGTTCTGAACACTCAGTATAGTATATATACAAAACCCGTACTACAAACAACCAACAGAATAAAACCGCTAACAAAATATGCCCGTTCAGCAAAGTTTTGCTGTATACGTAACATTTACGTCTGCTTCTGTAGAAGGATAGTCCCATGCAGATCTTCATGTGCTTAACAAGGACGTTGATGGCGATAGAAAAGCGGGGAAAACTCGACAGTTCGCATAAAGCGTCGATGTATTCCACACATTACTCGTCCACAAAAACGTGACCAGAATTAATATTAAGCTTATCGATTGCGTATGTACATGTATTTTTGCTCTGCACAAGCATAGACAAATGTTATTATATCAATTTATAGAAAATTATATAAAAATTACTTAAGATTCATTTCGCCTTATATCCTGAAATTTATTTTGTTTTCAAATATTTACTCTGTCGAAAGATAAGCAATAAATTTGTAGTTGTAATTTTTCAGGATTTTATTATTTTGTATAAGGCTGTATCTTGTTGGGATAAATCCTTACATGCTAAACTCAAAAGGATTTATTATGGTAATCATATTGACAATTGATTAGGATTGTTAGTATATCTCTCGCTGAAAGCGGTAAATTTTTTGAACTACGTCTAAACTATTTAAATACAATTTAATCGAAAACGTGATTATTTTTTAAATACTTGTAACGGTAAATAATTTAGGATTTGTTGTCTCAAATATGTCTTTTCTTAAATAAGGTCAGATCAAGTCTATAGTTAGTCATCAAGTCTATGAATCTTCAGGAATTTCTAAACAGCAATTAATTTAATATTTTTTTAGTAATAATTCGAGTTTTCAATTTGGTAATTTTTGTAAACCAAGATTCCTTATGAATAATCCTAAACTATACCTTTTGCTAGGTAGTTAGTAATCTCTCAATAACAAGACTTCTTACCAGTGGCGGTTCCATATGCAGGCCGCAGAGCCGCGCGCCCCTCCTGAACATTGAGCGCATCACCGTAGATATATAATTGTGTTGCAATATTTGATCTCGGCATTATTTTTCCTAAAAGATAAAGTTAGCGCCGCGAACATACCTAACACTCATGACTCAACACGTTATGGCAGCTAGCAAGTACCAGTCAAATGCATATGCACTCATCCTATCTGTTGGAAGCGCTAAAGTGAGAGCGACCGTAGGCAGTATGTCTGCTTTTTCATCTTCGGTTCGCTTGTACTATATAACGACTAATGTCTGACTAAACACATATTCCAGCGGCTTGGGATAAGTCATAGCAACGTGATGTCACGCTGCTTCAAAGCTAAGAATATATCGTTGTTTTAAAATATAGAATGCCACGATACTTTAGCGCTGAACAGAGAGTATATACAGGAAAATTGATAAGAATAGCCAGATAAGACAGTAGCATTTGTTCTGTGTATGTACGATATGTACGTATGTACGATTTTGCCACGTGTTTCTCCAAGAATATATTTAATAGAAATAATTTAATAAAAATGAATAGTGTTACTTCTTTATTGAAAATAGAGTTTTATAGACTTTCTCTTGTGGACAAAGTAAAAATTAAAGAATTAGATAGGCCATTGCCTGATTTAAATTTATCGCAAACTTGTGCAAGGAGTGCTCAAAACCGGACATTTACGCGCCGTTTTACAAGAGACATTTACAAAAAAAAATTATAACACAGATGAAGGACAGATGCTCATATCGTGGCCATCTACAAGCCGCTGAGTTATTTAACACGAAATCGATGCCAACATTTTCTAAACAATTTCCAGTGGACCTTTTGGAAACCGTGTGTCATGCATATCCATTTTTGAATAAAACCAGATTAAAAACAGAATTAGAAGTCATTTACTCGCGTCCGGATTTTTATCAAATAATTGGAGCGACAAATTTTCTTTCGTTATTGCTACAAAATAATCTGAGTGAAACTTTCCCGGAAACTATAAAAATACATAAAATTATTTTAACAACCCCGATGACCACTGCTGAATCAGAGCGTTGTTTTTCAACACTTAAAAGAATCAAGACTTTTTTGCGAAATGCTATGGGTAATAAACGCGTTGGCGATGCTGGTGTGAGACATTTACAATTTTAACGAAAAAGTGTTGGAAAAGTTTATATCAATGAAAGATAGAAGAGTGGAATTCACATTCAAGAAATGATTGAATTTAATCATTTTGCATCCATTTTAGGTAAGATTTCTCACTATTATGTTATTTTTTAAGAAATGCCCCCCCCCCCCCCCCGATTGAAATGGCACGAGCCACCACTGCTTCCTACTATCAGCTTTTTGAGACAGATAATTGAACTTTACGTCTTGTACACACCACAAAGAGAGGTCCGAATTTAATATCGGAGCAAAAACGACATTGTACGTTTCATATATCCATCACCGTTCACAATATACCTACAGTAAAGCGCGTACGATCCATATAAAATCCTTCTATTTACATATACTGCACGCACCGATTGAACGTCACGTAAGGATCATAGGTCCTAACGAGCCGCACAGGATCTGCAATAATAAGGCCCCTAGGATGCTGTTGCCGCGTTCAATATACCATGTACACGCATAGGCGTAGATACTGGGCGTCTTGCCAGAGGGTATATTACCACCCTGGGTGCTATGAATAGTACATACGAACGCTGTATTTAAAAACCTAAATGTTGATTAGAAAAGGCGTACTGTCGGAGTAATTGATTATTGAAGAGCTCAGCTGAGCTACGCATTAAATATTTCACCATCTTATATATATATTTAATCTTCATAGATGCTTAAAATTGTCATCTGTCTAATCATATTTATGTGCGACGCAATAGTAAGTTTCGATTTTCTTTTTTGGCAACTAACAAATCAGATAAGCCTCATTTTTCTGGATTCGACTTCCCTGGCCTATTGTTCACTTGTTTACTCCTTCTAGAGACGCTATGGTTCCTAGATACTTATTATTCTACGTGATTGTTCAAGCAACAAGATATTATTAGCAGAAACCCTTTGTCTGCATCTTCTTATACTTTGTAATGACAAATGATTTAACATACAGTTTTATTTATATGTTGTGTCCTCTTCAGACATTAGACTGGTTCAAATTATCCAAGAGTAAAAATTAATATCTAATATCTTTCATTTGCGAAATAAATAATAATAAACAGAATTGCAATTTCAGATTCTCGAATTGTATGCTTTATTTTTAATCTAGCTAATATATTTGATATGTCCATTATTTTCGACATATCAAATCTGCGTTTCCATTATCTAAAATGGAACGTGAAACTCGTCAACTAATATGATATCTAGCTTAGGTTGTTGACGCCATTTCGCTTAACCCAAATGGTTTAGTCGTTGTGTGTGACCCCCATAATCTGGTAAATTCACCATAGAAAATTACTACGTGCTGTAAAATTCAAAGCAAGAAGATTGTACGGAAGTAGATGTATCTATAGAGTGGCTCCTATAAACCTTGAATTTTATAAATTTAAATTGATCTCTTTTAGTTGATATAAATGTAAAGATTATTTATAGGAGATTAGAAAATAAAGTAGAGGAAAGGCTAGGAGAAGATCAGTTTGGTTTTAGGAAAAACAGAGGGACGAGGGAGGCGATTCTAGCACTAAGAACGGTAGTAGAAAAAAGAAAGAGGGTAGGAAAGGTAACTTGCATAGCTTTTGTAGATTTAGAAAAGGCATTTGATAATGTAGATTGGGACATAATGTTTAGAATTTTAAAAGGAACGGGTATAGATTATAAGGATAGGAGAATAATTTTTAATTTATATAAACACCAAACTGCCTTAGTTAGAATTGAGGGGGAAGAAGAGGTAGCAAAAATAGGGAAGGGAGTTCGGCAGGGATGTACACTTTCACCGTTATTATTTAATCTATATATAGAAGATGCAATAAACAAAGTAAAAGAAGAGTATAGTGTAGGTGTGAATGTACAAGGAGAGAAAATATATATGTTGAGATTCGCCGACGATATAGCTATATTGGAAGAAAGCGAAAAGAATTTAGAAAGGGTATTGAATGGTATGCAGGCAGTATTGACTAGGGATTTTAACATGAAAATAAATATAGGTAAAACTAAAGTGATGAGGTGTGACAAAAAGGAATGCAGTAGAAAAATGAGGATCACAATAGGAGATAATAGAATCGAAGAAGTGTCAGATTTTTGTTATTTAGGCAGTAGAATCACAAAAGATAATCGAAGCAAGGTAGATATAAAGTGTAGGATAGCACAGGGTAGGAAGGCATTCGTAGAAAAGGAACAGATTTTAAGATCAAACATTGACTTGGGTATTAGAAAAAGATTACTGAAGGTATATGTTTGGAGTGTAGCACTGTACGGGTGTGAGGCGTGGACTATAGGAAAGGAAGAGAAGCGTAGATTACAAGCATTCGAAATGTGGTGTTATAGGAGGATGATGAGGATTGGTTGGGAAGATAAAGTAACAAATGAAGCTGTACTAGAGTTAGTAGGGGAGAAGAGAAGTATTTGGAGAGTGTTACAGCGTAGGAGTGACAGATTAGTAGGGCATATCCTTAGGCATGGGGGGATTATGCAATTGATCATAGAAGGTAGAGTGGAGGGAAAGAGAGGGGTAGGTAGGCCTAAATTGGAGTATGTGAGTCAGATAGTTGAAGACGTTGAGATGAATAGCTATAGGGAGATGAAGGGATTAGCTCAGGATAGATCGGCATGGCGTGCTGTTTCCAACCAATCTTTAGGATTGCGGACTCTTTAACTAACTAAATGTAAAGTAGACCACGCACATATATGATTAAATAAACACTGTATATAATTGAAACGAATAATGAATTAATTCCATCATTCCTCTTCAGATCAACCTAACAGTAGGTAAAACCTTATAAGCTGTTAACTCTGTCGCTAGCTTGGTTTGGCGTGTTTCTACAATGTCCTCTAACACTTTATTTGTGTATATATGTATGCAATATATATTTTAATAACAATATCAGGTGACAAAAGGACGCCTGGTAACGACGGCGACGTCCTGTCAGCGCGGAGCAGTTATCAGGCGTCGGCGTCGCCGTTATAATCAGCAATTTTGCACTGACGATGTTCGAAACGTGGTGTACTCCTGAGCAGCAGCGTTATTACATCCTCGATTGCCAATGATTCGCATACACTCTCCTATCCTGTGAATTCTATAGCTGCTTAGAGAACGCTAAAAGTTGATAGAAATCCAGGATAGGGCTTGGGTAAATTCGCAAAGAATCAACGAACCATTCATAAGTACTTTAAATAGTTTTGTTGCAATTTTAAGTCTATTGTTAAATAACTTTATACCAAACAAAATTAATATGCATTTATAATTTTATATTAATATTTTATGCTACAACGTTAAATTGGATTGAATTTCTTTTTAGCCACTGCCCTCGTAAAATGAAGAAGCCACTTGTGATGCTGATACATTCATAATTTTACTACTGCAGAAACCAAGCCAATATTATAATCGTAAAAATAAACTAGATTTAGGATCGTAGTCTGCCGTACGTCTCCTTATTACCACCAGCTTCTTCTCTAGGCTGCGTTGTTAATAATAATAAGGATAATCAAAATATTTATGAACTACAAAACTTTAATATTTTCTAGCATATCATATAATGCGATACATAATTTTATTCACTAACCATTAAGTTAAGAAATATATGCTTTAGTAAGGATCAAAATAGCTCAGTTAATTTCTAAGATTATTAGCCTGTAGTATATCTTCCGAGATCGCTTTATTATCCCGGCAATACACATCATCCTGTATAAAATAATTATTTATATAGGAAGAAGCAACTTATGTGACACATGTCACTTTTCTACTCTTCTACTATTATTACGCTAATTTAAATTTTCAATTGGCTTTATTATAGCAATATTGATGATTCAGGCAGTAATTAGATTTGAGTTTGTTAGGATGCTTTGAGATTACAGTTTCGTGTTTTTCTGAACTGAAATCAATCTAACTTTAGATGAGTTTATGACTAACATTTTGCGACTGTCAACATAACAACTAATGTCCTTCATATACGAGGCATTATGTCGTTGAAAGTTGGACAAAGTCATTCCAAGTTGTACGGCCTCTAAATGGCCTCACGGAAGTTGCCCTTTCTCTACAGTTAGTAGTAAAGAAATATAACTATTAATTGTGCAAAATTCATAAAACTTTCGCCCCAGCCAGTCACATACACAGCCACGTCGTATAAAGTAAAAGTAAAGATGTGTCGGGGAATTTTATTAACTTGTATTGGCAAACAGAAAAATATATTATATGACAGTGCGTAATTCGCTTTGGGACGATATTTAAAGGTTTTTAAATTAAAGGTCATAATAAAGAATAATTAAAATAATAATAATTAAATAATAATAATAATAAACTCACAGAAAATAAGGAAAAAGCTAGAAGATGGAAGGAGTATCTTGGAGATTTATATAAAGATAGGCAGGACATGGAGGAGCTAGAAAGTGTGGAACAGATAGATGAGGATGACTTAGGTCCTAGCATACTTAGGTCAGAGTTTCATAGAGCATTAAATGATTTACGGAATAACAAAGCAGCGGGGATTGATATGATTCCAGCCGAATTAATAAAACACGCAGGGGGAAAAATGCAGGAGCGATTATACAGGTTAGTTTGTAAAATATATGAGAAGGGAGAAGTACCACAGGATTTTCAGCGTAGTAGAATAGTAACAATGCCAAAGAAAATAGGAGCTAATTTGTGTGAGAACTATAGGACCATTAGTCTACTATCACATGCATCGAAGATATTGTTAAAGATTATTTATAGGAGATTAGAAAATAAAGTAGAGAAAGGCTAGGAGAAGATCAGTTTGGTTTTAGGAAAAACAGAGGGACGAGGGAGGCGATTCTAGCACTAAGAACGGTAGTAGAAAAAAGAAAGAGGGTAGGAAAGGTAACTTGCATAGCTTTTGTAGATTTAGAAAAGGCATTTGATAATGTAGATTGGGACATAATGTTTAGAATTTTAAAAGGAACGGGTATAGATTATAAGGATAGGAGAATAATTTTTAATTTATATAAACACCAAACTGCCTTAGTTAGAATTGAGGGGGAAGAAGAGGTAGCAAAAATAGGGAAGGGAGTTCGGCAGGGATGTACACTTTCACCGTTATTATTTAATCTATATATAGAAGATGCAATAAACAAAGTAAAAGAAGAGTATAGTGTAGGTGTGAATGTACAGGGAGAGAAAATATATATGTTGAGATTCGCCGACGATATAGCTATATTGGAAGAAAGCGAAAAGAATTTAGAAAGGGTATTGAATGGTATGCAGGCAGTATTGACTAGGGATTTTAACATGAAAATAAATATAGGTAAAACTAAAGTGATGAGGTGTGACAAAAAGGAATGCAGTAGAAAAATGAGGATCACAATAGGAGATAATAGAATCGAAGAAGTGTCAGATTTTTGTTATTTAGGCAGTAGAATCACAAAAGATAATCGAAGCAAGGTAGATATAAAGTGTAGGATAGCACAGGGTAGGAAGGCATTCGTAGAAAAGGAACAGATTTTAAGATCAAATATTGACTTTGGTATTAGAAAAAAATTACTGAAGGTATATGTTTGGAGTGTAGCACTGTACGGGTGTGAGGCGTGGACTATAGGAAAGGAAGAGAAGCGTAGATTACAAGCATTCGAAATGTGGTGTTATAGGAGGATGATGAGGATTGGTTGGGAAGATAAAATAACAAATGAAGCTGTACTAGAGTTAGTAGGGGAGAAGAGAAGTATTTGGAGAGTGTTACAGCGTAGGAGAGACAGATTAGTAGGGCATATTCTTAGGCATGGGGGGATTATGCAATTGATCATAGAAGGTAGAGTGGAGGGAAAGAGAGGGGTAGGTAGGCCTAGATTGGAGTATGTGAGTCAGATAGTTGAAGACGTTGAGATGAATAGCTATAGGGAGATGAAGGGATTAGCTCAGGATAGATCGGCATGGCGTGCTGTTTCCAACCAATCTTTAGGATTGCGGACTCTTTAACTAACTAATAAAGAATAATTATCATTCTCAATTTTAAAAATAAACTTAATTTGTAGCTGTTTAATATGTTGAAATAAATTTAATTGTAAATTGTAATTTTGGTTTATAAATCTTCACACAACTCGAATTAGATTTTCAATTAAAGAAACCTTAAAAATAAGATAAAATCAGCACTCGTCCTTTCAATGATTTTAAGGCGAGATGACGTATTCCCGTATAATACAACTATCGAATACTCTTCACTACGCCTTCACTTACATAAATAATTCGATTACAATTCAATCAGAACCATACCGACTATATTCCACGCCGATAGATTATCCTTTATTCCCATTGTGTGTGCACATCTGCTTGCCTATATAGGCCATACATATATCTGACATATACCTACCGCCCCAATGGGAATATACCCATTTCCTGGATGTAATCCTTCACAAAGGACATTGCGGATTGCGCTAATAAAGTGCGGCCGATTTGTAATTTCACTCACGTGCGCTGGAGGTCGTCCCCGTTCGTCGCATAGCCGTAATATATCCTCTCTTGGCTAAGGGACAAAGACAAATATTGGCTGCAAAAGCAAAGAGTACATATATACACTTAATTGTGTATATGTGCCTGTGCAGACGGTCAGGTTCTGGAATTAGGACGAGACCACGAGACGATTGTGTGGGTCCCTGCAGAAAGTTAGAGTTTATCCTTCCAAGTGGGATGTAAGGTTCGCAACGATCACGGCTCATTCTAATGCGAGAACATAAAGGACCATATTGAATTTGAATAGAAAACTTGAATATATGTATTTGGACATTCATTTCGGAAGGTTATGATGTTCGTTTTTGTACTGTTTTATATTTTAGAATTTGATCTTATTTTGACGGTGCGATTTTGAGAGATGTAGGGAGGTACGAAAACAATTTGTTGAAGGAAGTTTTATCTTGTGGTAGTGCATAGTAAATGGGTTTGATGGAAAATAACTTAGTTGTAATAACATTTAAAATGGTAAGTTAATACCACTTAAATTTGAAGTGGTATTATAACTAAGTACGAGGTACGAAAAGCTTATTTGTGAATGCTGGAAAAATATCTTTTTCATACAAATTAAATCAATAAATATCATTAACAGCACGACAGATATAATTAATTTCTTTTATAGAAATGTAAAATCTTGTTTATATGCAAATTAAAATATGATTAAAAGTGGACAGCGTTTTATATTTCTTTATAATAGCGTTAACATAAATATTTTTTGCTTTTTTTATAACAATATCGATTTTGCATCATGATTTTGGTTATAAATATATAATAATAGCAGCGTATAAAATATTTTCCATTGTTTGTGCAGTTTCCTTGTTTATAATTCATTGGCTTCCTGTATATACATTGTGTTTTAATAATTTAATGAAGGAAACAATATATCTTCACTATATTTCACTGTTTATATCTTTACTCATTGAAGCCTTAGTGTAATAAATTTTGTGTCGGTATTTTATTTTATAATAAAATATTACTTCCATTTTCAATATATAATTTTTGGTATGTTCTTAGTTTGTGTGAATTTGTGATATTAATCTTTGTCATTCCAAATAAAAATTCTATTTATTTTCTTTGCAAACTTTATTTTCTGCTTCGAGGATGTGTATAATTTTCTTTAATATTCTCACGCTTTTTGTCAGAAATTCGCTTTCCAATATATACCATTAAAAGGAATACATACTCTGAAGATATTTCTAAAAATATTTTCCAATACTACTGATATATATACAATATTCTTCCACTTCATCGACCTTACTATCTTTTATATTAATTTCTGCCTGCTTTGTCAAATATTATATATTGGTTTTTCTAAGGACGGTAACCAATATTAAAGATGAAATATAAAGAAAATACCGAGTTGTGCCAACTTAAAAAAGAACTGTATGAAAATACATTCTTCCATTTTATACCATATACCATGAAAGTCCAATTTATATTTTTAAATATCATCTATATTTTGCGAATTGTTAGAAACGCAATCACTTTTTTTTTAAATATTTAAGCTGTTGAATTTTCCCCAACTCAAACAATATGAATTATAAAAAAAGTATTCGATTCTTTACTAATTAAACCAAACACCTTGTAAAAACAGTGTAATATTATTGTTATTTTATTCATATTTTTTACATATATCCAGCGAAAACCTATTGATGTACAATAGATCTGCTGGACTTCTTCATATTTTGAAGATTAGTCTATATAAAATATGTTTTTTATTAACATAATATTTATCGCGTGAAAAACTTAAATTGATAATAAGTAAAACTCTCCAAATTTCATTTTATGTCGAATTGAATTTTCGTATTTAAATTTTCAATTATTTATTAGACAGCATCTTATTTGTAAATCTAATAGTCTAATATATAGAAATATTAAAAAATAAATATCTACGTTGAAAAGCTTATATGTATTCACAACTCTACATATGGTGGAAATGTCTTAAGAAATATTTGTAAAGCGTATTCGTAAAGCTAATTCGATACATTTAATAAATTGCTACACATTGCATTGAATCATTATATTATAAATTTCACGGACTCGTCAAATCAATTTTTCATTTCACATTCCATTTCTCGATTTTTATTATATTTGATCTGGAGGCATTTGATGATAGTATTTGACAACAATAACATTGGAAGCGAGAATAAACTCGATTCTCTTCCTCACTACTATCGTGTCCTTTGGTGATGGTATCAGCTGTCAATATGACAATATCCTGTTTTTGTTTGTGGCTAATGTGGTCCTCTGTTCTGTAATTCATATAAGTACGTTTGCCGTAAACTGTGAACAGAACAAAAGCCGCTCACCCAACCATCATCACCGCTCCAGCTCTTCTATAAGAGCACGCTAGATGATGCTACGCAGCTTTCCAGTTACGTCAATGTTTGCTCTTTGTTATCCAACAGCAGTAAATTAATTTGACTCGGAGGTTGAAAAGAGGAGTTTTTACGTTTATTATATGCCTTTCGTTTTTCAGAAATTTGCTCAAATGTTTCTACTTACTTCAAATATTTGTATAATTTTCCCTGTCCTTATTGAATTATTCATTTAATAATGAACACTTTCATTTATTTTTAGGAGAAAACTTTCACAAATTAAAATAGTTAACAGTAAGTTATACGAGTAGCTCGAAAATCTATCTAACATTAATATGGATTCAGTACAGTTTCATAAGAAAAGTTAAATCAAAGAAATTTTATTTTAGCGCCCTTTGTACTTAGATACTGGTATAAATGAAAAAGCAATCAAAATAAAATTTGTTAATTCAAATGTTATATATTCGTTGTGTTATATTCGCAATAATTGTACTTTTTTATAGCCCCTCCTTCGTCAGTGGAAATCATGGACCATCCTCAAAATTCTAAAATTGAAATTAAAGAAAAGCAAGAATTCCATTTGGAATGTAGAATTCGAAATGCCAAACCAGCTGCTAAGATTGTTTGGTATCGAGGAAACGTCGAATTAAATATTCGTAAGTTAAAAATAAATTGCGTAACATAAAAAAAATATTTTTTACGTTGCACGTAAAATAACATACCATATCTTCGTTCTTCCAAAAATCCAATTTGTGTTTAAACTCTATTCTCTGTCCTGTAGCAATTTCTTAACCAGATGCGCAAGAATTAGTTTCAAATATTTTTTTTTCGTAATGATATTTCAAATATATTATGTAACTTCTCTTCTCTTAAAGTAGGAATTCTTAATGTAGCATAGATAATTGAGTGTAGATTGTATATCTGAGATTATAAATTAAATTTTCAATTGTAGCTGACCGAGAGGACCAAACTTTAGAAAACACCAGCACAAGTAATCATAGAAAAATAACGAGATTTGATACACACTCGAGAATTTCTTTGAAACCTACCGCCGAAGATGATTATGCAGACTACACTTGCGAAGCTAGACATGAAGCACTATCTTCAGATATGCCAATGAGATCCACCGTGCAACTTAGCGTTCTATGTAAGTAATTTAAAAATTTCCACATAATATATGAATTTCCTTCGGATTTCCGATTATAATTCTTGTTAGCAAATATTGGTCTTGTCGGGTCATTTTGGACTGTTTTTTAGATCCACCCGGTTTGCCGTACATCGAGGGTTACACTGAAGGTGAGACAATTCGACGAGGTCAAACGGTCGAATTAATTTGCCGAAGTCGAGGAGGCAATCCTCCTGCTCAATTGATTTGGTACAAAAACGGCGAACAAATTCGAATGGCTTACAGAACTGCCGGTCGCGTTTCTGAAAATGTCTACACCTTCACCGCTGACGCTACAGACAACAAAGCTAGATACAAGTGCGAGGCTAGTAACGTTATGAGCAAAGCAGCGTTGAAGGCTGAAATTGATATGACTGTATTATGTAAGTTTCATACTTTTTTGAAATTAACTCTACACCTACTGTCCCAATTCCAGATGGAATCGGTTTACTATAACATGCTCCAAAATAATTGATAAATTTTAAAGAAATCAAACCATCTACGTACATAATACGAAGATTAGACGAAGTTGATTTTTTGCATTATTTTTTTATAGTTTCGCCTGCCCACGTAACAATTTCTGGACCAACTGAAGCCAGAGTTGGTGATCCAGTGCCTCTAACTTGTACAACAGCAAATTCGAATCCTCCTGCAGAAATTAAATGGATGGTAGCTGGAAGACAGGTAAAATACTATCTTCAATTTCGCTCTAGTTACCTAGTACTGAATTTCCGATATTTTATTTTATTTCTCATTGTTTTAGGTCAGAAATGCAACTAGTCGAACGATTGTTTCTCCAGAAGGTGGCTGGATCACCACGAGCAACATTACAGCAGTGGTAGAACCAAACAGAAGAAGTTTAGTTGTTATATGTCATGGCCTCAACATGCAACTAACCGAAAACGTAGTCTCCACGCACACCATTAATGTTCTATGTAAATATTTTCCTTTGAAATTATTAGCTTTCTTCCTACAAGATGCAATATATTTTAGATCCTCCGAGTCAACCGTTTATTCATGGACTCTCCCCAGACCAACCGATAGCGGCTGGTACAGTTCAGAAAATCTCCTGCACAAGTTCCGGAGGAAATCCTCTGGCTGTCATAACGTGGTATAAGAACGACAAGAAGATACATTCGGTGTTGAAACAGGGCGATAAGTCATCCAGTGCTGAGATTACTATTCTAACGAACGTAACTGATAATGAGGCTCAGTACAGATGTGAAGCAGCTAATGCCGCTACCGAAATTCCGTTATTTGAAACGGTTACTATGAAAGTACATTGTAAGTACCATAAATATATTTTATTTTATTTCAACTATTTACAACTAAATGAATATATAAAGCAATGGAAATAATTAGCGGAATTTCTGAAATAAATATGAATTTAAATTTCGCATATATTTATATATATATAGTTGGCATCAAAACAATTAGCAGTATCTGTTTATAGTTGCTCCAGAGACAGTAAAGATCCGAAAAGATCCTGCAGAACTAAAACCAAATGAAGAAGCAACCCTAACTTGTGACTCTTCTTCAAGTAACCCTCCTGCAAAGCTCTCTTGGTGGCGAGAAGGAATTCCAGTTCAAGGTAATATATCCTTCAAATCCGGCATTATAAAAAAAATTATCTGTTGTGAAAATATATATTTTTTTTGACATCGTTTAGGAGGGATGCTTAAATACTGTCCTACTCAAAGTAATTCAAAATATAATATAAATTTATGTTTCAGGACTTCAAAATAGTACCAAAGCCGGTCTTCATGGCGGCAAAGTTTCAACGTTAGAGCTCAAATTAAACATTACCGAACAACTTAATGGAATAGTATACACGTGTCAAGCTATGAACGAAGCCCTTCAAAGATCTGTACACGATGCTATTACGCTGCAAGTTCTATGTAAGTACCTCACTAATCATATTTTCTAACATATGCCATTCACCATTATGTTCTTGATTCTTTTGCAGACAAACCCGTATTCGATTCACCAAATCCGCCTCCAGTGACCGGCAACGAACACGAACCGTTAATCATTACATTGACCGCTCAGGCGAATCCAAGCAATCTGGTATACACGTGGACAAAAGATGGCCTGCCCATAGTTGCACAAACAACGTCCAGTGGAAATGAACGTATTGTCTCCGATGGATTCACACTAAACATCACCAAATTGAGCCGTCATGATGCCGGTGTCTACACCTGCGAAGCCAGTAACACTCAAGGAACGGCTATGGTCAATATGAATGTCACCGTGCAATGTAAGTAAAATTGCTTAAGTTACTTGGTAACTTTGTTATATGATGTAAGAAGTAATGAGGCAATAGAAAAAGTATTGATAGCGAATGCACATAAATTGGTATTATAGAAATGATCCAAATAGACTGTAATGCCAAAAGGAACACAATGGTCAAAATTCACATCAAATGATAAAAATATCAAGGACTATGAGAGAACTTTTTATATTAAGTTGAGATACAGATAAAAAATGCTTTTTGAGTTTATTTTTTATTTCGTGCAATCCAGAGTACGTGCATAAAAATTCCTTCTCCGTATTAGAAAAATATATATTTACAAATGCGTACGTACCGATTTTACATTTTTAGAGTAATGTGAAGAGCATAACGCCATTTCTTTATTTTATGGAAAGAGTTTATAAGGGAGAATAAATGATTCGTCTATTTAAATTTTTTATTCTTCTTAAGGTTCCTCTCCTACCGGAGGGTGGAAACCATCGCGGCAATTTTTATTTTCGATTTGCAGCCGCATGAAATAGTCCTTGTGTGCTGCATCCAACAATTTATTTTCTATACTTATATATATTAAACAGTTTTGTTTTATTATATAGTTTGGTTTAGAAATCTAGTTTATACTTCTGAATATAGATAAATATACATCTTCTCCTTCAGTAGATGGTGTTAGAGAGAATGCTTTAGTAGTTATATATTTAATTTACCTACATAATACCTTACATTATAAAAGAGTGACTTATCAGATATACATACTTCTTATCTATTCAAAACTGCATTACATTTTTTTTAATTTTCTTAACTTAATTACGTAATCTATTATTTATTATGTGTAACTTAAGTTTTTTTTTTAATAACTATATTTCTAGCAACTTTTATAGCTTTTGGTAAATGGTTATAATATCTTATGGCCCTAAAAGTTATATCCTTCCATCCTTTATTATATATATATATATATAACTTTCTCATTTTGTTCTTCAGACGCACCGGTAATCACCCACGTGTCCACCAACGTAATAGTGACCCCGGGCGAGGACGCCACATTGTCCTGTACCGTAGATGCCTATCCGATAACCGACAACGACGTAACCTGGTCGAGGGCTGATATGGAAGACTTCTTCCCCAGGACTAGCATACTCTGGGATAAGAACGGCACCAGTTACTTGCGCGTGCAAACTGTGAAACGAGAGGACTTGGGCAAGTTTATATGTAGTGCAGCGAATGGAGTAGGTAACGCTACGAAGAAAGAGGTCATGCTGATTGTTAAACGTAAGTTATAACCACCGAAGATGTAGAAAATGTTATAGAAATATAATGGTTTTATGTTTATTTATAGATAAGCCTGAAATTAATAAATCGCCATCTTTCATGAAGTTCGCTAGTGATGCAGGCAATACTGGCAAGTTAATCTGTCGAAGTCAAGCTAGTCCTTTGGCTAAATTCACTTGGGCTAGGTCCGGGTCTGCTATTTCCGCGAATAGTACTTCTGGAAAATACTACACCTCTTACAAACAAGTAATACTTCCATACATTTTTGTCAAGTAATTGCGCACAATGTTAAAACTAGATGCACATTTAGAAAGCTGGGCTTCCATCTTTAGTAGCTCAAGAATCAGACATTTAATTCAGCCGTGTTACTTACCCGGATTGCTGTTCAATACATCTTTGTACTACTGAATACAATGCCATCAATATGTGCATCTAGCATTATTTAGTGACATTATACTATTTGGAAAACGCTTTCATTATTCAAACTCTATAATATTAAACGGGGTATATTTTCTACGACGCATATTTTCTATTTTTTATATAGATTGATGCCTTAACGTCTGAATCGACTTTAATTATCACACATGTGTCATCGTCCGATTACGGAAACTACGAATGTGTCGCTAGAAACGAATTGGGATTTGCCACAAACTCCCCAACATTGGAAGTGACATCAGCGCCAGATACTCCCAGTCTTCTACAAGTTGCCAATGTCACCCATGAATCTGTGACGTTAATCTGGACACCGGGTTTTGACGGAGGAATGAAAGCAAGTTATAGGTATGATATTGTAATAATAATAATATTTGTGCTTCACTATTAATATATCGTAAACCACAGATTACACAAGTCGTTTTTTTATTATTTTGAGATTTGAAAAAATGAAAATTTTATTAAGTCCATAATGTCATTTTAATTGATTTTCTTTGGATATAGAGTCCGATATCGCGAAATAGATGAAATTGCCTATAAATACGAAGATGTAGTTCCCTCGAATGTCACAGAATATACCGTTAAAGGTCTGGAAATCAGCACAGGATATGTCTTTTCAATTATGGCAAGCAATAAACTTGGGAACAGTAAATTTATGCCTGATATTGTAAGCGCCAGAACAACAAGTAAGCTTCTCTCCTGTGTTACAATTTTGTACTATTAAACGATATCTACTAACAATGTATTTCTCAAAATTAACGCTGCATTACATCCTCAACCACCATTCCTACCCAATTCAGACAAAGCTCCTCCTTCCTATCATTCTCCAAGTAGTTTGGATGAAAGGAACCTCCGAGACTTTCCCGGATTCTTAATCATAGTTGGCACAATTGCCGGCACGGCTCTCATCTTAATGAACGTACTGCTAATTGGCTGCTGTCTGCACAGGCGCAGCAAGAAACGTTTGACAGGTACTTGTCAATAATTTCCACTCTGTATTTTCCTTGCAGTATTCAGCGATCACGTGACTAAGGAATTGCCCGATAATCTGCTGGAACGACAAGACTTACCCAGAATTGTTATTATCAGTGTTTCCGTTATTGGAGTCACTTTGTTGGTAGTGAATATCGGTTTAGTAGCGGGCTGTATGTTTCGCAAAAGAGCGAAACGAATGAGAGGTTCGTTCGTTTTTTCAAAAATTTCAAATTAGGGTGGTGCCTGCATATACTAACACAACGTACAAAAATGGACCCATGAGCAAATTTCACAATAATTATTGCTTATTGCATGCTTCGCTTGAATTTGTTTGTCCATAAAGCTCAGATTTTGAAATATTTTGTGCAGTTTTTTAATTCTTGATATTTTCAAATGTAGATCAAAATAATCAAAGCAGCAAATCCGCAACAATTGAAATGTACGCACCAAGCAGCTATAATGATACTGTCACTGGCGAAACTTTATCTTCAGTTAGTGAAAAAAGCGAAACTTATAGCAATGAAGGAGATAATCATGACTATATTGTAAGTACCTGACTAAGATTATATAGTAAAAGTACTTAAAATCTGATTCTTGGCAAAGCATAAATTTTCATAACACAAATTACACGCATGCGCAAGTTTTTATGTATGCAATGCATCATTTTTTAACAAATTATATATTCATATTTGTATAAAACATCACCCAAAAACCGTAACACAAAGCATTTATTAGCTAGATGCGCATTTCGGAGACTATGCCCCCATCTACAATTGTATAGCAATCCCGGTGAGTGACAGAGGTATCTTATTTGTTCTATTATTGTGCTACTGAAGATGTGGGGCATAGCCTCCGAAATGCGCATCTAGTTAATAAATGCTTGTGTTTGGGTGATATTTTATACAATTATTTAACGCCGTAGTGACGATTTTACAATATATTCATAAATTTTTCGAAACCACTGACTACTTCAAATTTGTCGCTTCAGTTGGCATTTTAACCCATTTGCTCCATTTATCGAAGAGGTACTTCGTATACAACCACGATATATGACACATACATGTCCAATAAGCCTACTTTGGCACCATATTTGATACTGTAGCAGGATTACACGAAAATCGCTCAAATCATACTCTATATAATTACTGTCATATATTTTGAGATCATAATCCTGATACAAAAATAATTAAAATATTGTAGGACGAAGGTAGGAAGCAGGCAGCTTCCACTTATTTAATGGAACATCAAGTGGGCCCAGACTACAGTGGTGGCGCATATCCAATTCCTGGCTACGAGTTACAGTTACCTCCTATTGGGGTCGGTGGTAATATGGTGAATATAGCGCATAAGACGCATACTCTACCGCATCCACATCATCACCATAATCACAACCATCAACAGGCCAATATAGGACGAGCTAGGGATGATCAGATGTTGCCAGGTATTTTTTTAACTCTTATGGTTCTTCTTGTAGCTGAAAAATAAGGACACTCCTAATCCAGCTATAAATTGCATAACTTCTTGCAGATAGGAAATTCCATGCAATTTTTATATTTCACTCTGTGTGAAATGCACAATATCAAATTGTCGGAATTTATTGCACCATGTAAAGTTAGTTTTAGACTACCGGTTCAAATTTCATACAGGGCAGTAAAATTATTAATTATTTATGTGCGTGTTAAGAAGAACCGATTGCATGTATGGATTATATTGGTGTTGGGACAAATAGTAAAATAAAAAAGTTAATTATATGCCTATCGCGTATTATAAAATTTAAATTGATATGGTCATTTTTGAATTTGTTAATCGGATTCAGCCAAGTTGGATTTGAAAGATAACCATTTGCTTCTAGAAACTAGAAAATATTACGGAAATTATTTACGGGTACAAATGCAAAAATTGTCAAAAAAATCTAGTTACCATTCTTTAAATTTTTGTTAAATTTTAGATTTGTTGTCATTTTTAAATTTGTTATTCGAATTCAGCCAAGTTGGACTTGAGGGATAACGTATAGAAGGGATAGGGATAGCTTCTAGAAGCTAGAGAATATTACCGAAACTAAATACGGGTACAAATGCAAAAATTGTAAAAAAAAATTGCTAGTTACTATTTTTTGAATTTTTGCTAAATAACATCTACGATCTTCTTCTAGGTGGTGGTTACCACGGCAACCTATCTGCCAAATCGTCTTACGTTAGCGCGCCTTCACCTGCACCTCCAGCAGATGGCAGTTACTTCAACATGTCCGATCGCTACCTGTCCTACCCTCCGCCACTGGACTTCCAATCGCCCCAACAGCAGCAACAACATCATCTGCAGCCGCCGCCCGTTCCCGCCCACCCTCACCAGGTGTCTATTGCTGGCAATCTCCAACAGCCCCCGCCTGAGACCCCTCCACTACCTCTGCCACCTGCCATGGCCGCTCTAAACGGTGGCGGTACCCTAATGCGTGGGCAACATTTACATCATGGCAACAATGGTAACATAATATAATTGAAATAAATAATAAATCAAAATTTATGATATATAGTGTTACAACAAAAAATCAGAGCAAACGTACAAAGATAGATTTACATTATCTGCTTTATCTCCTACTCTTTGATTTAATTTTAACCCCAGGCAACCTAATGACGCACACATTACACCGTGTCCCACCACCAGACGTTTTGCACAACACCGGCAACAATGGGCAAATCCTGCAACCAGCGACACTGACGCAAAAGCGCGAACTACTGACCAGTTTCAGTAACAGCGCCACTGCGGCTGCCAATAACGGCGGCTGTTACACTGTTGCCGCTTCGGTCGTAGGCGTGATCAGTGGCGGCGGCGGCGGCGTCTCTGAACAGGAGGGACACCTCGTATGAGATACGGGGGAAGTCCTGTATATACTGTAAATACCTAAGCGATAACACGTGTCTGACACAGTACTACGAGGACGTTCAACGGTTCACCTGTATAAAGGTATTATTAAGGATCGACTCTCTCTAAACGTAGACTTAAGTTTTTGACTAGATTTGTCATTTCAGATGTTACATTTTGTAAATTCTTAAACGATGGATTATTTTTTTCTATTTAATAATTTTGTTAAATTATTTGTTTGATTATGAATTATTTCATTTCGAATGGATAATGTTTAAATAATAAGATTCGATTTTCTAGTAAATAAGTATATGTCGTGTTTCCATGTGAATCATAACAGCGCTAAAAAAATTAGGATAAGATTCGATAAACATTTTGTGCTGTTGTTCTAATAAATACAAGTGATTTTGATAATCAAATTAACACAAACTTGTGAAATTACTAGACTTTCCAAGTGGCAAAGTTATTTTGATGGTAAATACTATTAAATAAATGTTTTCTAGTGTTAGATATGTGTATATTTTGGGGGTTATTAATTATATATTTTTGATTTTTTTTTTAATTCGAAGTTATAGATATTTTTCGTTTCTATACCTAAGTATGAAATCAAATGAGCGCCAATGTTCTAAGTAAAATAACTTTAAGTGGACTGAATAATTAAATTTAATACGAAAGTTGCTCCGCTTTTTGTGATATTCTGACTTGTAATTTAAAATATTTTGTCGATGTTTTAAATTATATATAATACTTACTCAATAACGTTATTAAACGAAGAAATATTTATGAATGATTTATGGTAAATATGTTCATTTATTTGTTAATGGTTTGCGACTAAAAGGATGACATTTTGTAATTCTGTTTATATTTCCTGATATTTGTGGAAATAATTTGAAGAATATGAGTACTGAAATTAGAGGTTCATATTCACTAGGAATGAATTATGTAAATAATTTGTACAGAAAGTAATTTAAGTTACGGGATAAACAAATTTGTATTTAAACAAAAAGAATCTCAAATAGCATTAGTTTCTTATCATACTCACATTTCTTATAAAAAAACACAAAAGACAAAGAAACCACTTTAATCTTATGTTTTATATTTGTTTACTTACTAGTCCCATTGCGTAACCAAAGTACTGCTTACATATTCAAACAAGTTTATATTATGTTTTGTATATCTTCTTTCTTTAAATATAATTCAGCATATTAATACTTTTTTGTTTTATTCGTTTTTAAATGGTAAGTATTTTTTATTTTGAAAATAGAGAAAGTGCCAAATATCTCAAAATGTGTGTACATCATAACAATTTATTGTGTAAATATTTAAAAATTTATGAAACAATTTCAAATACCTTCCAATCGTATTGTATTATAAATTACATGTATTTAAAAAAAAAAGTGCCTTCGAAACATAGAAAATTAAAACAATCTGCCACTGTAAATTAATATTTTCTAGATGTACTCACCCAATTTTTATTGTAAATTATTTGTGCATAAAAATCTAAGCACATTTATTTTCCCTTCCTTCAGTTCAACAATTTCATTATTATTTGAATTAGCTAATGTAAATATTTAATGCCAAAGTTTTTAAATTAAAATTTCTATTTTTAAGTACTAACGGAACTAATTATTGATTAATTATTATAACGAATAAAAAGACTTGGTAGCTAATAGATTTATTCATATTATTTTATCATTGTTATACAGTTTGAAACAACTAAGTACGATTAACTGTATAAGAATCTAATAAATAATCTGAGGAAAACGCGGAAATAATGTTATCTTGTCCAGTCAATAAAAGTAATACTAAATGTCTGTTCAACTTATAATATTCTGTATATTGTTGCAATATTTGAATACATTAAAACATACTATTAATTACAGATTTTATTACGATACCTCAACATATAATTTTTTTAAATCACTTACACGGCTTGTATTTTTTGAAAATGGATCTTCAAAAGATCCATTTTTTCACCATACTTAATGAAAGGAGAAACTACATTCCATTGTCACTGTCCTTGTAAATAAGAATTACTTAAAATGGATTTATGGCTTCATACAACATCAAATTCTTATAAAATGGTGCAGGAAAATATTTTTCCATTAAATCCATTAAATGCTTGGAGCTACGCTTCCTTTTCAGTGCCATATTTATATTAGATATTTACGTGAAATGTAGTGCTATAGGGGTGATAAATATTAGGAAAATTCTTCAAAAAGGTGCAAAACCTTTGAAATTTTTCACTTTTTCATTAATTTGCGTCAATATTTAAAAAATGCCTCAAATAACGTAAAAAGTCGAAAAAAAATTGCACAAAAACCATTTTTAACGAGTTCAAATAAAAAAATAAAATAAATTGAGAAAATCCTCAAAAGGTGCAAAGGGAAAAAGTGAACAGTTTTCTCAATTTTTTCTAATTGAACCGGAACTCGCTAAAATGGTTTTTGAGCCATTTTTTGACTTTACGATATTTGAGGCAATTATTAATTTTGACGAAAATGGACGAAAAAATTTCGTAGGTGGCACCATGCATTTTTGACGATATTTTCTACTTTTCTAGCACAAATGATTCTGCACAAAAAAAAATTTCGTTAAACTCTGTTCTCTTTTTTTTTTTGATTTTATTTATTTATCGAAAAAATTTCGAAAAAAAACATAGGTCCCTGTCCCTGTACCTGTCGATTTTCATCAAAATTATCGAAAAAATATATAAAAAAAGCAAAGGTATGTACCTGTCGATTTTCATCAAAATTATCGAAAAAATATCGAAAAAAAGCAAAGGTATATACCTGTCGATTTTCATCAAAATTATCGAAAAAATATATAAAAAAAGCAAAGGTATATACCTGTCGTTTTTCATCAAAATTATCGGAAAAATATCGAAAAAAAGCAAAGGTATATACCTGTCGATTTTCATCAAAATTATCGAAAAAATATATAAAAAAAGCAAAGGTACCTGTCGATTTTCATCAAAATTATCGAAAAAATATCGAAAAAAAGCAAAGGTATATACCTGTCGATTCTCATCAAAATTATCGAAAAAATATCGAAAAAATGCAAAGGTATATACCTGTCGATTTTCATCAAAATTATCGAAAAAATATATAAAAAAAGCAAAGGTACCTGTCGATTTTCATCAAAATAATCGAAAAAATATATAAAAAAAACAAAGGTATATACCTGTAGTTTTTCATCAAAATTATCGAAAAAATATATAAAAAAAGCAAAGGTATGTACCTGTCGATTTTCATCAAAATGATCGAAAAAATATATAAAAAAAGCAAAGGTATATACCTGTCGATTTTCATCAAAATGATCGAAAAAATATATAAAAAAAGCAAAGGTATGTACCTGTCGATTTTCATCAAAATTATCGAAAAAATATCGAAAAAAAGCAAAGGTATATACCTGTCGTTTTTCATCAAAATTATCGAAAAAATATATTAAAAAAGCAAAGGTATATACCTGTCGATTTTCATCAAAATTATCGAAAAAATATCGAAAAAAAGCAAAGGTATATACCTGTCGTTTTTCATCAAAATTATCGGAAAAATATCGAAAAAAAGCAAAGGTATATACCTGTCGATTTTCATCAAAATTATCGAAAAAATATATAAAAAAAGCAAAGGTATATACCTGTCGTTTTTCATCAAAATTATCGAAAAATATCGAAAAAAAGCAAAGGTATATACCTGTCGTTTTTCATCAAAATTATCGAAAAATATCGAAAAAAAGCAAAGGTATATACCTGTCGTTTTTCATCAAAATTATCGAAAAATATCGAAAAAAAGCAAAGGTATATACCTGTCGTTTTTCATCAAAATTATCGAAAAATATCGAAAAAAAGCAAAGGTATATACCTGTCGTTTTTCATCAAAATTATCGAAAAATATCGAAAAAAGCAAAGGTATATACCTGTCGATTTTCATCAAAATTATCGAAAAAATATATAAAAAAGCAAAGGTATATACCTGTCGATTTTCATCAAAATTATCGAAAAAATATCGAAAAAAAGCAAAGGTATATACCTGTCGTTTTTCATCAAAATTATCGAAAAAATATATTAAAAAAGCAAAGGTATATACCTGTCGATTTTCATCAAAATTATCGAAAAAATATCGAAAAAAAGCAAAGGTATATACCTGTCGATTTTCATCAAAATTATCGAAAAAAAATATAAAAAAAGCAAAGGTATATACCTGTAGTTTTTCATCAAAATTATCGAAAAAATATATTAAAAAAGCAAAGGTATATACCTGTCGATTTTCATCAAAATTATCGAAAAAATATCGAAAAAAAGCAAAGGTATATACCTGTCGTTTTTCATCAAAATTATCGAAAAATATCGAAAAAAAGCAAAGGTATATACCTGTCGTTTTTCATCAAAATTATCGAAAAATATCGAAAAAAAGCAAAGGTATATACCTGTCGTTTTTCATCAAAATTATCGAAAAAATATCGAAAAAAAGCAAAGGTATATACCTGTCGTTTTTCATCAAAATTATCGAAAAAATATCGAAAAAAAGCAAAGGTATATACCTGTCGTTTTTCATCAAAATTATCGAAAAATATCGAAAAAAAGCAAAGGTATATACCTGTCGTTTTTCATCAAAATTATCGAAAAATATCGAAAAAAAGCAAAGGTATATACCTGTCGTTTTTCATCAAAATTATCGAAAAATATCGAAAAAAAGCAAAGGTATATACCTGTCGTTTTTCATCAAAATTATCGAAAAAATATCGAAAAAAAGCAAAGGTATATACCTGTCGTTTTTCATCAAAATTATCGAAAAATATCGAAAAAAAGCAAAGGTATATACCTGTCGTTTTTCATCAAAATTATCGAAAAATATCGAAAAAAGCAAAGGTATATACCTGTCGTTTTTCATCAAAATTATCGAAAAAATATCGAAAAAAAGCAAAGGTATATACCTGTCGATTTTCATCAAAATTATCGAAAAAATATATAAAAAAAGCAAAGGTACCTGTCGATTTTCATCAAAATTATCGAAAAAATATCGAAAAAAAGCAAAGGTATATACCTGTCGTTTTTCATCAAAATTATCGAAAAAATATCGAAAAAAAGCAAAGGTATATACCTGTCGATTTTCATCAAAATTATCGAAAAAATATATAAAAAAAGCAAAGGTATATACCTGTCGTTTTTCATCAAAATTATCGAAAAAATATCGAAAAAAAGCAAAGGTATATACCTGTCGATTTTCATCAAAATTATCGAAAAAAAATATAAAAAAAGCAAAGGTATATACCTGTCGATTTTCATCAAAATTATCGAAAAAATATATAAAAAAAGCAAAGGTATATACCTGTCGTTTTTCATCAAAATTATCGAAAAAATATCGAAAAAAAGCAAAGGTATATACCTGTCGATTTTCATCAAAATTATCGAAAAAATATATAAAAAAAGCAAAGGTATATACCTGTCGTTTTTCATCAAAATTATCGAAAAATATCGAAAAAAAGCAAAGGTATATACCTGTCGATTTTCATCAAAATTATCGAAAAAAAATATAAAAAAAGCAAAGGTATATACCTGTAGTTTTTCATCAAAATTATCGAAAAAATATATTAAAAAAGCAAAGGTATATACCTGTCGATTTTCATCAAAATTATCGAAAAAATATCGAAAAAAAGCAAAGGTATATACCTGTCGTTTTTCATCAAAATTATCGAAAAATATCGAAAAAAAGCAAAGGTATATACCTGTCGTTTTTCATCAAAATTATCGAAAAATATCGAAAAAAAGCAAAGGTATATACCTGTCGTGTTTCATCAAAATTATCGAAAAAATATCGAAAAAAAGCAAAGGTATATACCTGTCGTTTTTCATCAAAATTATCGAAAAATATCGAAAAAAAGCAAAGGTATATACCTGTCGTTTTTCATCAAAATTATCGAAAAATATCGAAAAAAAGCAAAGGTATATACCTGTCGTTTTTCATCAAAATTATCGAAAAATATCGAAAAAAAGCAAAGGTATATACCTGTCGTTTTTCATCAAAATTATCGAAAAAATATCGAAAAAAAGCAAAGGTATATACCTGTCGTTTTTCATCAAAATTATCGAAAAATATCGAAAAAAAGCAAAGGTATATACCTGTCGTTTTTCATCAAAATTATCGAAAAATATCGAAAAAAGCAAAGGTATATACCTGTCGTTTTTCATCAAAATTATCGAAAAAATATCGAAAAAAAGCAAAGGTATATACCTGTCGATTTTCATCAAAATTATCGAAAAAATATATAAAAAAAGCAAAGGTACCTGTCGATTTTCATCAAAATTATCGAAAAAATATCGAAAAAAAGCAAAGGTATATACCTGTCGTTTTTCATCAAAATTATCGAAAAAATATCGAAAAAAAGCAAAGGTATATACCTGTCGATTTTCATCAAAATTATCGAAAAAATATATAAAAAAAGCAAAGGTATATACCTGTCGTTTTTCATCAAAATTATCGAAAAAATATCGAAAAAAAGCAAAGGTATATACCTGTCGATTTTCATCAAAATTATCGAAAAAATATATAAAAAAAGCAAAGGTATATACCTGTCGATTTTCATCAAAATTATCGAAAAAATATATAAAAAAAGCAAAGGTATATACCTGTCGATTTTCATCAAAATTATCGAAAAAATATATAAAAAAAGCAAAGGTATATACCTGTCGTTTTTCATCAAAATTATCGAAAAAATATCGAAAAAAAGCAAAGGTATATACCTGTCGATTTTCATCAAAATTATCGAAAAAATATATAAAAACTGCAAAGGTATATTATACCTGTCGATTTTCATCAAAATTATCGAAAAAATATCGAAAAAAAGCAAAGGTATATACCTGTCGATTTTCATCAAAATTATCGAAAAAATATATAAAAAAAGCAAAGGTATATACCTGTCGATTTTCATCAAAATTATCGAAAAAATATATAAAAAAAGCAAAGGTATATACCTGTCGTTTTTCATCAAAATTATCGAAAAAATATCGAAAAAAAGCAAAGGTATATACCTGTCGATTTTCATCAAAATTATCGAAAAAATATATAAAAAAAGCAAAGGTATATACCTGTCGTTTTTCATCAAAATTATCGAAAAAATATCGAAAAAAAGCAAAGGTATATACCTGTCGATTTTCATCAAAATTATCGAAAAAATATATAAAAAAAGCAAAGGTATATACCTGTCGATTTTCATCAAAATTATCGAAAAAATATATAAAAAAAGCAAAGGTATATACCTGTCGATTTTCATCAAAATTATCGAAAAAATATATAAAAAAAGCAAAGGTATATACCTGTCGTTTTTCATCAAAATTATCGAAAAAATATCGAAAAAAAGCAAAGGTATATACCTGTCGATTTTCATCAAAATTATCGAAAAAATATATAAAAACTGCAAAGGTATATACCTGTCGATTTTCATCAAAATTATCGAAAACATATCGAAAAAAAGCAAAGGTATATACCTGTCGATTTTCATCAAAATTATCGAAAAAATATCGAAAAAAAGCAAAGGTATATACCTGTCGATTTTCATCAAAATTATCGAAAAAATATATAAAAACTGCAAAGGTATATACCTGTCGATTTTCATCAAAATTATCGAAAAAATATCGAAAAAAAGCAAAGGTATATACCTGTCGATTTTCATCAAAATTATCGAAAACATATCGAAAAAAAGCAAAGGTATATACCTGTCGATTTTCATCAAAATTATCGAAAAAATATATAAAAAAAGCAAAGGTATATACCTGTCGATTTTCATCAAAATTATCGAAAAAATATATAAAAAAAGCAAAGGTATATACCTGTCGATTTTCATCAAAATTATCGAAAAAATATATAAAAAAAGCAAAGGTATATACCTGTCAATTTTCATCAAAATTATCGAAAAAATATATAAAAACTGCAAAGGTATATACCTGTCGATTTTCATCAAAATTATCGAAAAAATATCGAAAAAAAGCAAAGGTATATACCTGTCGATTTTCATCAAAATTATCGAAAACATATCGAAAAAAAGCAAAGGTATATACCTGTCGATTTTCATCAAAATTATCGAAAAAATATATAAAAACTGCAAAGGTATATACCTGTCGATTTTCATCAAAATTATCGAAAAAATATCGAAAAAAAGCAAAGGTATATACCTGTCGATTTTCATCAAAATTATCGAAAACATATCGAAAAAAAGCAAAGGTATATACCTGTCGATTTTCATCAAAATTATCGAAAACATATCGAAAAAAAGCAAAGGTATATACCTGTCGATTTTCATCAAAATTATCGAAAAAATATATAAAAAAAGCAAAGGTATATACCTGTCGATTTTCATCAAAATTATCGAAAACATATCGAAAAAAAGCAAAGGTATATACCTGTCGATTTTCATCAAAATTATCGAAAAAATATCGAAAAAAAGCAAAGGTATATACCTGTCGATTTTCATCAAAATTATCGAAAAAATATATAAAAAAAGCAAAGGTATATACCTGTCGTTTTTCATCAAAATTATCGAAAAAATATCGAAAAAAAGCAAAGGTATATACCTGTCGATTTTCATCAAAATTATCGAAAAAATATATAAAAAAAGCAAAGGTATATACCTGTCGATTTTCATCAAAATTATCGAAAAAATATATAAAAAAAGCAAAGGTATATACCTGTCGATTTTCATCAAAATTATCGAAAAAATATATAAAAAAAGCAAAGGTATATACCTGTCATTTTTCATCAAAATTATCGAAAAAATATCGAAAAAAAGCAAAGGTATATACCTGTCGATTTTCATCAAAATTATCGAAAAAATATATAAAAACTGCAAAGGTATATACCTGTCGATTTTCATCAAAATTATCGAAAACATATCGAAAAAAAGCAAAGGTATATACCTGTCGATTTTCATCAAAATTATCGAAAAAATATCGAAAAAAAGCAAAGGTATATACCTGTCGATTTTCATCAAAATTATCGAAAACATATCGAAAAAAAGCAAAGGTATATACCTGTCGATTTTCATCAAAATTATCGAAAAAATATCGAAAAAAAGCAAAGGTATATACCTGTCGATTTTCATCAAAATTATCGAAAACATATCGAAAAAAAGCAAAGGTATATACCTGTCGATTTTCATCAAAATTATCGAAAACATATCGAAAAAAAGCAAAGGTATATACCTGTCGATTTTCATCAAAATTATCGAAAACATATCGAAAAAAAGCAAAGGTATATACCTGTCGATTTTCATCAAAATTATCGAAAACATATCGAAAAAAAGCAAAGGTATATACCTGTCGATTTTCATCAAAATTATCGAAAAAATATCGAAAAAAAGCAAAGGTATATACCTGTCGATTTTCATCAAAATTATCGAAAACATATCGAAAAAAGCAAAGGTATATACCTGTCGATTTTCATCAAAATTATCGAAAACATATCGAAAAAAAGCAAAGGTATATACCTGTCGATTTTCATCAAAATTATCGAAAACATATCGAAAAAAAGCAAAGGTATATACCTGTCGATTTTCATCAAAATTATCGAAAACATATCGAAAAAAAGCAAAGGTATATACCTGTCGATTTTCATCAAAATTATCGAAAACATATCGAAAAAAAGCAAAGGTATATACCTGTCGATTTTCATCAAAATTATCGAAAACATATCGAAAAAAAGCAAAGGTATATACCTGTCGATTTTCATCAAAATTATCGAAAAAATATCGAAAAAAAGCAAAGGTATATACCTGTCGATTTTCATCAAAATTATCGAAAACATATCGAAAAAAAGCAAAGGTATATACCTGTCGATTTTCATCAAAATTATCGAAAAAATATCGAAAAAAAGCAAAGGTATATACCTGTCGATTTTCATCAAAATTATCGAAAACATATCGAAAAAAAGCAAAGGTATATACCTGTCGATTTTCATCAAAATTATCGAAAAAATATCGAAAAAAAGCAAAGGTATATACCTGTCGATTTTCATCAAAATTATCGAAAACATATCGAAAAAAAGCAAAGGTATATACCTGTCGATTTTCATCAAAATTATCGAAAAAATATATAAAAAAAGCAAAGGTATATACCTGTCGATTTTCATCAAAATTATCGAAAACATATCGAAAAAAAGCAAAGGTATATACCTGTCGATTTTCATCAAAATTATCGAAAAAATATCGAAAAAAAGCAAAGGTATATACCTGTCGATTTTCATCAAAATTATCGAAAAAATATATAAAAAAAGCAAAGGTATATACCTGTCGTTTTTCATCAAAATTATCGAAAAAATATCGAAAAAAAGCAAAGGTATATACCTGTCGATTTTCATCAAAATTATCGAAAAAATATATAAAAAAAGCAAAGGTATATACCTGTCGATTTTCATCAAAATTATCGAAAAAATATATAAAAAAAGCAAAGGTATATACCTGTCGATTTTCATCAAAATTATCGAAAAAATATATAAAAAAAGCAAAGGTATATACCTGTCGTTTTTCATCAAAATTATCGAAAAAATATCGAAAAAAAGCAAAGGTATATACCTGTCGATTTTCATCAAAATTATCGAAAAAATATATAAAAACTGCAAAGGTATATACCTGTCGATTTTCATCAAAATTATCGAAAACATATCGAAAAAAAGCAAAGGTATATACCTGTCGATTTTCATCAAAATTATCGAAAAAATATCGAAAAAAAGCAAAGGTATATACCTGTCGATTTTCATCAAAATTATCGAAAAAATATCGAAAAAAAGCAAAGGTATATACCTGTCGATTTTCATCAAAATTATCGAAAAAATATATAAAAACTGCAAAGGTATATACCTGTCGATTTTCATCAAAATTATCGAAAAAATATCGAAAAAAAGCAAAGGTATATACCTGTCGATTTTCATCAAAATTATCGAAAACATATCGAAAAAAAGCAAAGGTATATACCTGTCGATTTTCATCAAAATTATCGAAAAAATATATAAAAAAAGCAAAGGTATATACCTGTCGATTTTCATCAAAATTATCGAAAAAATATATAAAAAAAGCAAAGGTATATACCTGTCGATTTTCATCAAAATTATCGAAAAAATATATAAAAAAAGCAAAGGTATATACCTGTCAATTTTCATCAAAATTATCGAAAAAATATATAAAAACTGCAAAGGTATATACCTGTCGATTTTCAACAAAATTATCGAAAAAATATCGAAAAAAAGCAAAGGTATATACCTGTCGATTTTCATCAAAATTATCGAAAACATATCGAAAAAAAGCAAAGGTATATACCTGTCGATTTTCATCAAAATTATCGAAAAAATATATAAAAACTGCAAAGGTATATACCTGTCGATTTTCATCAAAATTATCGAAAAAATATCGAAAAAAAGCAAAGGTATATACCTGTCGATTTTCATCAAAATTATCGAAAAAATATCGAAAAAAAGCAAAGGTATATACCTGTCGATTTTCATCAAAATTATCGAAAACATATCGAAAAAAAGCAAAGGTATATACCTGTCGATTTTCATCAAAATTATCGAAAAAATATCGAAAAAAAGCAAAGGTATATACCTGTCGATTTTCATCAAAATTATCGAAAACATATCGAAAAAAAGCAAAGGTATATACCTGTCGATTTTCATCAAAATTATCGAAAAAATATATAAAAACTGCAAAGGTATATACCTGTCGATTTTCATCAAAATTATCGAAAAAATATCGAAAAAAAGCAAAGGTATATACCTGTCGATTTTCATCAAAATTATCGAAAAAATATCGAAAAAAAGCAAAGGTATATACCTGTCGATTTTCATCAAAATTATCGAAAACATATCGAAAAAAAGCAAAGGTATATACCTGTCGTTTTTCATCAAAATTATCGAAAAAATATCGAAAAAAAGCAAAGGTATATACCTGTCGATTTTCATCAAAATTATCGAAAAAATATATAAAAAAAGCAAAGGTATATACCTGTCAATTTTCATCAAAATTATCGAAAAAATATATAAAAACTGCAAAGGTATATACCTGTCGATTTTCATCAAAATTATCGAAAAAATATCGAAAAAAAGCAAAGGTATATACCTGTCGATTTTCATCAAAATTATCGAAAACATATCGAAAAAAAGCAAAGGTATATACCTGTCGATTTTCATCAAAATTATCGAAAAAATATATAAAAAAAGCAAAGGTATATACCTGTCGTTTTTCATCAAAATTATCGAAAAAATATCGAAAAAAAGCAAAGGTATATACCTGTCGATTTTCATCAAAATTATCGAAAAAATATATAAAAACTGCAAAGGTATATACCTGTCGATTTTCATCAAAATTATCGAAAACATATCGAAAAAAAGCAAAGGTATATACCTGTCGATTTTCATCAAAATTATCGAAAAAATATATAAAAAAAGCAAAGGTATATACCTGTCGTTTTTCATCAAAATTATCGAAAAAATATCGAAAAAAAGCAAAGGTATATACCTGTCGATTTTCATCAAAATTATCGAAAAAATATATAAAAAAAGCAAAGGTATATACCTGTCGATTTTCATCAAAATTATCGAAAAAATATCGAAAAAAAGCAAAGGTATATACCTGTCGTTTTTCATCAAAATTATCGAAAAAATATATTAAAAAAGCAAAGGTATATACCTGTCGATTTTCATCAAAATTATCGAAAAAATATCGAAAAAAAGCAAAGGTATATACCTGTCGTTTTTCATCAAAATTATCGAAAAATATCGAAAAAAAGCAAAGGTATATACCTGTCGTTTTTCATCAAAATTATCGAAAAATATCGAAAAAAAGCAAAGGTATATACCTGTCGTTTTTCATCAAAATTATCGAAAAAATATCGAAAAAAAGCAAAGGTATATACCTGTCGTTTTTCATCAAAATTATCGAAAAATATCGAAAAAAAGCAAAGGTATATACCTGTCGTTTTTCATCAAAATTATCGAAAAATATCGAAAAAAAGCAAAGGTATATACCTGTCGTTTTTCATCAAAATTATCGAAAAATATCGAAAAAAAGCAAAGGTATATACCTGTCGTTTTTCATCAAAATTATCGAAAAATATCGAAAAAAAGCAAAGGTATATACCTGTCGTTTTTCATCAAAATTATCGAAAAATATCGAAAAAAAGCAAAGGTATATACCTGTCGTTTTTCATCAAAATTATCGAAAAATATCGAAAAAAAGCAAAGGTATATACCTGTCGTTTTTCATCAAAATTATCGAAAAATATCGAAAAAAAGCAAAGGTATATACCTGTCGTTTTTAATCAAAATTATCGAAAAATATCGAAAAAAGCAAAGGTATATACCTGTCGTTTTTCATCAAAATTATCGAAAAAATATCGAAAAAAAGCAAAGGTATATACCTGTCGATTTTCATCAAAATTATCGAAAAAATATCGAAAAAAAGCAAAGGTATATACCTGTCGATTTTCATCAAAATTATCGAAAACATATCGAAAAAAAGCAAAGGTATATACCTGTCGATTTTCATCAAAATTATCGAAAAAATATCGAAAAAAAGCAAAGGTATATACCTGTCGATTTTCATCAAAATTATCGAAAACATATCGAAAAAAAGCAAAGGTATATACCTGTCGATTTTCATCAAAATTATCGAAAAAATATCGAAAAAAAGCAAAGGTATATACCTGTCGATTTTCATCAAAATTATCGAAAAAATATATAAAAAAAGCAAAGGTATATACCTGTCGATTTTCATCAAAATTATCGAAAAAATATCGAAAAAAAGCAAAGGTATATACCTGTCGATTTTCATCAAAATTATCGAAAAAATATCGAAAAAAAGCAAAGGTATATACCTGTCGATTTTCATCAAAATTATCGAAAACATATCGAAAAAAAGCAAAGGTATATACCTGTCGTTTTTCATCAAAATTATCGAAAAAATATCGAAAAAAAGCAAAGGTATATACCTGTCGATTTTCATCAAAATTATCGAAAAAATATATAAAAAAAGCAAAGGTATATACCTGTCGATTTTCATCAAAATTATCGAAAAAATATATAAAAAAAGCAAAGGTATATACCTGTCAATTTTCATCAAAATTATCGAAAAAATATATAAAAACTGCAAAGGTATATACCTGTCGATTTTCATCAAAATTATCGAAAAAATATCGAAAAAAAGCAAAGGTATATACCTGTCGATTTTCATCAAAATTATCGAAAAAATATATAAAAACTGCAAAGGTATATACCTGTCGATTTTCATCAAAATTATCGAAAAAATATCGAAAAAAAGCAAAGGTATATACCTGTCGATTTTCATCAAAATTATCGAAAAAATATCGAAAAAAAGCAAAGGTATATACCTGTCGATTTTCATCAAAATTATCGAAAACATATCGAAAAAAAGCAAAGGTATATACCTGTCGTTTTTCATCAAAATTATCGAAAAAATATCGAAAAAAAGCAAAGGTATATACCTGTCAATTTTCATCAAAATTATCGAAAACATATCGAAAAAAAGCAAAGGTATATACCTGTCGTTTTTCATCAAAATTATCGAAAAAATATATAAAAAAAGCAAAGGTATATACCTGTCAATTTTCATCAAAATTATCGAAAAAATATATAAAAACTGCAAAGGTATATACCTGTCGATTTTCATCAAAATTATCGAAAAAATATCGAAAAAAAGCAAAGGTATATACCTGTCGTTTTTCATCAAAATTATCGAAAAAATATCGAAAAAAAGCAAAGGTATATACCTGTCGATTTTCATCAAAATTATCGAAAACATATCGAAAAAAAGCAAAGGTATATACCTGTCGTTTTTCATCAAAATTATCGAAAAAATATATAAAAAAAGCAAAGGTATATACCTGTCAATTTTCATCAAAATTATCGAAAAAATATATAAAAACTGCAAAGGTATATACCTGTCGATTTTCATCAAAATTATCGAAAAAATATCGAAAAAAAGCAAAGGTATATACCTGTCGATTTTCATCAAAATTATCGAAAAAATATATAAAAACTGCAAAGGTATATACCTGTCGATTTTCATCAAAATTATCGAAAAAATATCGAAAAAAAGCAAAGGTATATACCTGTCGATTTTCATCAAAATTATCGAAAAAATATCGAAAAAAAGCAAAGGTATATACCTGTCGATTTTCATCAAAATTATCGAAAACATATCGAAAAAAAGCAAAGGTATATACCTGTCGTTTTTCATCAAAATTATCGAAAAAATATCGAAAAAAAGCAAAGGTATATACCTGTCGATTTTCATCAAAATTATCGAAAAAATATATAAAAAAAGCAAAGGTATATACCTGTCGATTTTCATCAAAATTATCGAAAAAATATATAAAAAAAGCAAAGGTATATACCTGTCAATTTTCATCAAAATTATCGAAAAAATATATAAAAACTGCAAAGGTATATACCTGTCGATTTTCATCAAAATTATCGAAAAAATATCGAAAAAAAGCAAAGGTATATACCTGTCGATTTTCATCAAAATTATCGAAAACATATCGAAAAAAAGCAAAGGTATATACCTGTCGATTTTCATCAAAATTATCGAAAAAATATATAAAAAAAGCAAAGGTATATACCTGTCGTTTTTCATCAAAATTATCGAAAAAATATCGAAAAAAAGCAAAGGTATATACCTGTCGATTTTCATCAAAATTATCGAAAAAATATATAAAAACTGCAAAGGTATATACCTGTCGATTTTCATCAAAATTATCGAAAACATATCGAAAAAAAGCAAAGGTATATACCTGTCGATTTTCATCAAAATTATCGAAAAAATATATAAAAAAAGCAAAGGTATATACCTGTCGTTTTTCATCAAAATTATCGAAAAAATATCGAAAAAAAGCAAAGGTATATACCTGTCGATTTTCATCAAAATTATCGAAAAAATATATAAAAAAAGCAAAGGTATATACCTGTCGATTTTCATCAAAATTATCGAAAAAATATCGAAAAAAAGCAAAGGTATATACCTGTCGTTTTTCATCAAAATTATCGAAAAAATATATTAAAAAAGCAAAGGTATATACCTGTCGATTTTCATCAAAATTATCGAAAAAATATCGAAAAAAAGCAAAGGTATATACCTGTCGTTTTTCATCAAAATTATCGAAAAATATCGAAAAAAAGCAAAGGTATATACCTGTCGTTTTTCATCAAAATTATCGAAAAATATCGAAAAAAAGCAAAGGTATATACCTGTCGTTTTTCATCAAAATTATCGAAAAAATATCGAAAAAAAGCAAAGGTATATACCTGTCGTTTTTCATCAAAATTATCGAAAAATATCGAAAAAAAGCAAAGGTATATACCTGTCGTTTTTCATCAAAATTATCGAAAAATATCGAAAAAAAGCAAAGGTATATACCTGTCGTTTTTCATCAAAATTATCGAAAAATATCGAAAAAAAGCAAAGGTATATACCTGTCGTTTTTCATCAAAATTATCGAAAAATATCGAAAAAAAGCAAAGGTATATACCTGTAGTTTTTCATCAAAATTATCGAAAAAATATATTAAAAAAGCAAAGGTATATACCTGTCGTTTTTCATCAAAATTATCGAAAAATATCGAAAAAAAGCAAAGGTATATACCTGTCGTTTTTCATCAAAATTATCGAAAAATATCGAAAAAAAGCAAAGGTATATACCTGTCGTTTTTCATCAAAATTATCGAAAAATATCGAAAAAAAGCAAAGGTATATACCTGTCGTTTTTCATCAAAATTATCGAAAAATATCGAAAAAAAGCAAAGGTATATACCTGTCGTTTTTCATCAAAATTATCGAAAAAATATCGAAAAAAAGCAAAGGTATATACCTGTCGTTTTTCATCAAAATTATCGAAAAATATCGAAAAAAGCAAAGGTATATACCTGTCGTTTTTCATCAAAATTATCGAAAAATATCGAAAAAAAGCAAAGGTATATACCTGTCGTTTTTCATCAAAATTATCGAAAAATATCGAAAAAAAGCAAAGGTATATACCTGTCGTTTTTCATCAAAATTATCGAAAAATATCGAAAAAAGCAAAGGTATATACCTGTCGTTTTTCATCAAAATTATCGAAAAATATCGAAAAAAGCAAAGGTATATACCTGTCGTTTTTCATCAAAATTATCGAAAAATATCGAAAAAAAGCAAAGGTATATACCTGTCGTTTTTCATCAAAATTATCGAAAAATATCGAAAAAAAGCAAGGTATATACCTGTCGTTTTTCATCAAAATTATCGAAAAATATCGAAAAAAGCAAAGGTATATACCTGTCGTTTTTCATCAAAATTATCGAAAAATATCGAAAAAAAGCAAAGGTATATACCTGTCGTTTTTCATCAAAATTATCGAAAAATATCGAAAAAAGCAAAGGTATATACCTGTCGTTTTTCATCAAAATTATCGAAAAATATCGAAAAAAAGCAAAGGTATATACCTGTCGTTTTTCATCAAAATTATCGAAAAATATCGAAAAAAAGCAAAGGTATATACCTGTCGTTTTTCATCAAAATTATCGAAAAATATCGAAAAAAGCAAAGGTATATACCTGTCGTTTTTCATCAAAATTATCGAAAAATATCGAAAAAAAGCAAAGGTATATACCTGTCGTTTTTCATCAAAATTATCGAAAAATATCGAAAAAAAGCAAAGGTATATACCTGTCGTTTTTCATCAAAATTATCGAAAATATCGAAAAAAGCAAAGGTATATACCTGTCGTTTTTCATCAAAATTATCGAAAAATATCGAAAAAAAGCAAAGGTATATACCTGTCGTTTTCATCAAAATTATCGAAAAATATCGAAAAAAAGCAAAGGTATATACCTGTCGTTTTTCATCAAAATTATCGAAAAATATCGAAAAAAAGCAAAGGTATATACCTGTCGTTTTTCATCAAAATTATCGAAAAATATCGAAAAAAAGCAAAGGTATATACCTGTCGTTTTTCATCAAAATTATCGAAAAATATCGAAAAAAAGCAAAGGTATATACCTGTCGTTTTTCATCAAAATTATCGAAAAATATCGAAAAAAGCAAAGGTATATACCTGTCGTTTTTCATCAAAATTATCGAAAAATATCGAAAAAAAGCAAAGGTATATACCTGTCGTTTTTCATCAAAATTATCGAAAAATATCGAAAAAAAGCAAAGGTATATACCTGTCGTTTTTCATCAAAATTATCGAAAAATATCGAAAAAAGCAAAGGTATATACCTGTCGTTTTTCATCAAAATTATCGAAAAATATCGAAAAAAGCAAAGGTATATACCTGTCGTTTTTCATCAAAATTATCGAAAAATATCGAAAAAAGCAAAGGTATATACCTGTCGTTTTTCATCAAAATTATCGAAAAATATCGAAAAAAAGCAAAGGTATATACCTGTCGTTTTTCATCAAAATTATCGAAAAATATCGAAAAAAAGCAAAGGTATATACCTGTCGTTTTTCATCAAAATTATCGAAAAATATCGAAAAAAAGCAAAGGTATATACCTGTCGTTTTTCATCAAAATTATCGAAAAATATCGAAAAAAAGCAAAGGTATATACCTGTCGTTTTTCATCAAAATTATCGAAAAATATCGAAAAAAAGCAAAGGTATATACCTGTCGTTTTTCATCAAAATTATCGAAAAATATCGAAAAAAAGCAAAGGTATATACCTGTCGTTTTTCATCAAAATTATCGAAAAATATCGAAAAAAGCAAAGGTATATACCTGTCGTTTTTCATCAAAATTATCGAAAAATATCGAAAAAAAGCAAAGGTATATACCTGTCGTTTTTCATCAAAATTATCGAAAAATATCGAAAAAAGCAAAGGTATATACCTGTCGTTTTTCATCAAAATTATCGAAAAATATCGAAAAAAAGCAAAGGTATATACCTGTCGTTTTTCATCAAAATTATCGAAAAATATCGAAAAAAAGCAAAGGTATATACCTGTCGTTTTTCATCAAAATTATCGAAAAATATCGAAAAAAGCAAAGGTATATACCTGTCGATTTTCATCAAAATTATCGAAAAATATCGAAAAAAAGCAAAGGTATATACCTGTCGATTTTCATCAAAATTATCGAAAAATATCGAAAAAAAGCAAAGGTATATACCTGTCGTTTTTCATCAAAATTATCGAAAAAATATCGAAAAAAAGCAAAGGTATATACCTGTCGTTTTTCATCAAAATTATCGAAAAAATATCGAAAAAAAGCAAAGGTATATACCTGTCGTTTTTCATCAAAATTATCGAAAAATATCGAAAAAAAGCAAAGGTATATACCTGTCGTTTTTCATCAAAATTATCGAAAAAATATCGAAAAAAAGCAAAGGTATATACCTGTCGTTTTTCATCAAAATTATCGAAAAATATCGAAAAAAAGCAAAGGTATATACCTGTCGTTTTTCATCAAAATTATCGAAAAATATCGAAAAAAGCAAAGGTATATACCTGTCGTTTTTCATCAAAATTATCGAAAAATATCGAAAAAAAGCAAAGGTATATACCTGTCGATTTTCATCAAAATTATCGAAAAAATATCGAAAAAAAGCAAAGGTATATACCTGTCGATTTTCATCAAAATTATCGAAAAATATCGAAAAAAAGCAAAGGTATATACCTGTCGTTTTTCATCAAAATTATCGAAAAATATCGAAAAAAGCAAAGGTATATACCTGTCGTTTTTCATCAAAATTATCGAAAAAATATCGAAAAAAGCAAAGGTATATACCTGTCGTTTTTCATCAAAATTATCGAAAAATATCGAAAAAAAGCAAAGGTATATACCTGTCGGTTTTCATCAAAATTATCGAAAAATATCGAAAAAAAGCAAAGGTATATACCTGTCGTTTTTCATCAAAATTATCGAAAAATATCGAAAAAAGCAAAGGTATATACCTGTCGTTTTTCATCAAAATTATCGAAAAATATCGAAAAAAGCAAAGGTATATACCTGTCGTTTTTCATCAAAATTATCGAAAAATATCGAAAAAAAGCAAAGGTATATACCTGTCGTTTTTCATCAAAATTATCGAAAAATATCGAAAAAAGCAAAGGTATATACCTGTCGTTTTTCATCAAAATTATCGAAAAATATCGAAAAAAGCAAAGGTATATACCTGTCGTTTTTCATCAAAATTATCGAAAAATATCGAAAAAAAGCAAAGGTATATACCTGTCGTTTTTCATCAAAATTATCGAAAAATATCGAAAAAAAGCAAAGGTATATACCTGTCGTTTTTCATCAAAATTATCGAAAAATATCGAAAAAAAGCAAAGGTATATACCTGTCGATTTTCATCAAAATTATCGAAAAATATCGAAAAAAAGCAAAGGTATATACCTGTCGATTTTCATCAAAATTATCGAAAAAATGTCGAAAAAAAGCAAAGGTATATACCTGTCGTTTTTCATCAAAATTATCGAAAAATGTCGAAAAAAAGCAAAGGTATATACCTGTCGTTTTTCATCAAAATTATCGAAAAATATCGAAAAAAAGCAAAGGTATATACCTGTCGTTTTTCATCAAAATTATCGAAAAATATCGAAAAAAAGCAAAGGTATATACCTGTCGTTTTTCATCAAAATTATCGAAAAATATCGAAAAAAAGCAAAGGTATATACCTGTCGTTTTTCATCAAAATTATCGAAAAATATCGAAAAAAAGCAAAGGTATATACCTGTCGTTTTTCATCAAAATTATCGAAAAATATCGAAAAAAAGCAAAGGTATATACCTGTCGTTTTTCATCAAAATTATCGAAAAATATCGAAAAAAAGCAAAGGTATATACCTGTCGTTTTTCATCAAAATTATCGAAAAATATCGAAAAAAAGCAAAGGTATATACCTGTCGTTTTTCATCAAAATTATCGAAAAATATCGAAAAAAAGCAAAGGTATATACCTGTAGTTTTTCATCAAAATTATCGAAAAAATATAGTAAAAAAGCAAAGGTATATACCTGTCGTTTTTCATCAAAATTATCGAAAAATATCGAAAAAAGCAAAGGTATATACCTGTCGTTTTTCATCAAAATTATCGAAAAATATCGAAAAAAAGCAAAGGTATATACCTGTCGTTTTTCATCAAAATTATCGAAAAAATATCGAAAAAAAGCAAAGGTATATACCTGTCGTTTTTCATCAAAATTATCGAAAAATATCGAAAAAAGCAAAGGTATACCTGTCGTTTTTCATCAAAATTATCGAAAAATATCGAAAAAAAGCAAAGGTATATACCTGTCGTTTTTCATCAAAATTATCGAAAAATATCGAAAAAAGCAAAGGTATATACCTGTCGTTTTTCATCAAAATTATCGAAAAATATCGAAAAAAAGCAAAGGTATATACCTGTCGATTTTCATCAAAATTATCGAAAAATATCGAAAAAAAGCAAAGGTATATACCTGTCGATTTTCATCAAAATTATCGAAAAAATGTCGAAAAAAAGCAAAGGTATATACCTGTCGTTTTTCATCAAAATTATCGAAAAAATGTCGAAAAAAAGCAAAGGTATATACCTGTCGTTTTTCATCAAAATTATCGAAAAATATCGAAAAAAAGCAAAGGTATATACCTGTCGTTTTTCATCAAAATTATCGAAAAATATCGAAAAAAAGCAAAGGTATATACCTGTCGTTTTTCATCAAAATTATCGAAAAAATATCGAAAAAAGCAAAGGTATATACCTGTCGTTTTTCATCAAAATTATCGAAAAAATATCGAAAAAAAGCAAAGGTATATACCTGTCGATTTTCATCAAAATTATCGAAAAATATCGAAAAAAAGCAAAGGTATATACCTGTCGTTTTTCATCAAAATTATCCAAAAATATCGAAAAAAGCAGAGGTATATACCTGTCGTTTTTCATCAAAATTATCGAAAAAATATCGAAAAAAAGCACAGGTATATACCTGTCGTTTTTCATCAAAATTATCGAAAAATATCGAAAAAAAGCAAAGGTATATACCTGTCGGTTTTCATCAAAATTATCGATAAATATCGAAAAAAAGCAAAGGTATATACCTGTCGTTTTTCATCAAAATTATCGAAAAATATCGAAAAAAGCAAAGGTATATACCTGTCGTTTTTCATCAAAATTATCGAAAAATATCGAAAAAAAGCAAAGGTATATACCTGTCGTTTTTCATCAAAATTATCGAAAAATATCGAAAAAAAGCAAAGGTATATACCTGTCGTTTTTCATCAAAATTATCGAAAAATATCGAAAAAAGCAAAGGTATACCTGTCGTTTTTCATCAAAATTATCGAAAAAATATCGAAAAAAAGCAAAGGTATATACCTGTCGTTTTTCATCAAAATTATCGAAAAATATCGAAAAAAAGCAAAGGTATATACCTGTCGTTTTTCATCAAAATTATCGAAAATATCGAAAAAAAGCAAAGGTATATACCTGTCGATTTTCATCAAAATTATCGAAAAATATCGAAAAAAGCAAAGGTATATACCTGTCGATTTTCATCAAAATTATCGAAAAAATGTCGAAAAAAAGCAAAGGTATATACCTGTCGTTTTTCATCAAAATTATCGAAAAAATGTCGAAAAAAAGCAAAGGTATATACCTGTCGTTTTTCATCAAAATTATCGAAAAATATCGAAAAAAGCAAAGGTATATACCTGTCGTTTTTCATCAAAATTATCGAAAAAATATCGAAAAAAGCAAAGGTATATACCTGTCGTTTTTCATCAAAATTATCGAAAAATATCGAAAAAAAGCAAAGGTATATACCTGTCGTTTTTCATCAAAATTATCGAAAAAATATCGAAAAAAAGCAAAGGTATATACCTGTCGTTTTTCATCAAAATTATCGAAAAATATCGAAAAAAAGCAAAGGTATATACCTGTCGTTTTTCATCAAAATTATCGAAAAAATATCGAAAAAAAGCAAAGGTATATACCTGTCGTTTTTCATCAAAATTATCGAAAAATATCGAAAAAAGCAAAGGTATATACCTGTCGTTTTTCATCAAAATTATCGAAAAATATCGAAAAAAAGCAAAGGTATATACCTGTCGTTTTTCATCAAAATTATCGAAAAAATGTCGAAAAAAAGCAAAGGTATATACCTGTCGTTTTTCATCAAAATTATCGAAAAATATCGAAAAAAAGCAAAGGTATATACCTGTCGTTTTTCATCAAAATTATCGAAAAATATCGAAAAAAAGCAAAGGTATATACCTGTCGTTTTTCATCAAAATTATCGAAAAATATCGAAAAAAAGCAAAGGTATATACCTGTCGTTTTTCATCAAAATTATCGAAAAATATCGAAAAAAAGCAAAGGTATATACCTGTCGTTTTTCATCAAAATTATCGAAAAATATCGAAAAAAAGCAAAGGTATATACCTGTCGTTTTTCATCAAAATTATCGAAAAATATCGAAAAAAAGCAAAGGTATATACCTGTCGTTTTTCATCAAAATTATCGAAAAATATCGAAAAAAAGCAAAGGTATATACCTGTCGTTTTTCATCAAAATTATCGAAAAATATCGAAAAAAAGCAAAGGTATATACCTGTCGTTTTTCATCAAAATTATCGAAAAATATCGAAAAAAAGCAAAGGTATATACCTGTCGTTTTTCATCAAAATTATCGAAAAATATCGAAAAAAAGCAAAGGTATATACCTGTCGTTTTTCATCAAAATTATCGAAAAATATCGAAAAAAAGCAAAGGTATATACCTGTCGTTTTTCATCAAAATTATCGAAAAAATATCGAAAAAAAGCAAAGGTATATACCTGTCGTTTTTCATCAAAATTATCGAAAAAATATCGAAAAAAAGCAAAGGTATATACCTGTCGTTTTTCATCAAAATTATCGAAAAATATCGAAAAAAAGCAAAGGTATATACCTGTCGTTTTTCATCAAAATTATCGAAAAATATCGAAAAAAAGCAAAGGTATATACCTGTCGTTTTTCATCAAAATTATCGAAAAATATCGAAAAAAAGCAAAGGTATATACCTGTCGTTTTTCATCAAAATTATCGAAAAATATCGAAAAAAAGCAAAGGTATATACCTGTAGTTTTTCATCAAAATTATCGAAAAAATATATTAAAAAAGCAAAGGTATATACCTGTCGTTTTTCATCAAAATTATCGAAAAATATCGAAAAAAAGCAAAGGTATATACCTGTCGTTTTTCATCAAAATTATCGAAAAATATCGAAAAAAAGCAAAGGTATATACCTGTCGTTTTTCATCAAAATTATCGAAAAAATATCGAAAAAAAGCAAAGGTATATACCTGTCGTTTTTCATCAAAATTATCGAAAAATATCGAAAAAAGCAAAGGTATACCTGTCGTTTTTCATCAAAATTATCGAAAAAATATCGAAAAAAAGCAAAGGTATATACCTGTCGTTTTTCATCAAAATTATCGAAAAATATCGAAAAAAGCAAAGGTATATACCTGTCGTTTTTCATCAAAATTATCGAAAAATATCGAAAAAAAGCAAAGGTATATACCTGTCGATTTTCATCAAAATTATCGAAAAATATCGAAAAAAAGCAAAGGTATATACCTGTCGATTTTCATCAAAATTATCGAAAAATGTCGAAAAAAAGCAAAGGTATATACCTGTCGTTTTTCATCAAAATTATCGAAAAAATGTCGAAAAAAAGCAAAGGTATATACCTGTCGTTTTTCATCAAAATTATCGAAAAATATCGAAAAAAGCAAAGGTATATACCTGTCGTTTTTCATCAAAATTATCGAAAAATATCGAAAAAAAGCAAAGGTATATACCTGTCGTTTTTCATCAAAATTATCGAAAAAATATCGAAAAAAAGCAAAGGTATATACCTGTCGTTTTTCATCAAAATTATCGAAAAAATATCGAAAAAAAGCAAAGGTATATACCTGTCGATTTTCATCAAAATTATCGAAAAATATCGAAAAAAAGCAAAGGTATATACCTGTCGTTTTTCATCAAAATTATCCAAAAATATCGAAAAAAGCAGAGGTATATACCTGTCGTTTTTCATCAAAATTATCGAAAAATATCGAAAAAAAGCACAGGTATATACCTGTCGTTTTTCATCAAAATTATCGAAAAATATCGAAAAAAAGCAAAGGTATATACCTGTCGGTTTTCATCAAAATTATCGATAAATATCGAAAAAAAGCAAAGGTATATACCTGTCGTTTTTCATCAAAATTATCGAAAAATATCGAAAAAAGCAAAGGTATATACCTGTCGTTTTTCATCAAATTATCGAAAAATATCGAAAAAAAGCAAAGGTATATACCTGTCGTTTTTCATCAAAATTATCGAAAAATATCGAAAAAAAGCAAAGGTATATACCTGTCGTTTTCATCAAAATTATCGAAAAATATCGAAAAAAGCAAAGGTATACCTGTCGTTTTTCATCAAAATTATCGAAAAAATATCGAAAAAAAGCAAAGGTATATACCTGTCGTTTTTCATCAAAATTATCGAAAATATCGAAAAAAAGCAAAGGTATATACCTGTCGTTTTTCATCAAAATTATCGAAAAATATCGAAAAAAAGCAAAGGTATATACCTGTCGATTTTCATCAAATTATCGAAAAATATCGAAAAAAAGCAAAGGTATATACCTGTCGATTTTCATCAAAATTATCGAAAAAATGTCGAAAAAAAGCAAAGGTATATACCTGTCGTTTTTCATCAAAATTATCGAAAAAATGTCGAAAAAAAGCAAAGGTATATACCTGTCGTTTTTCATCAAAATTATCGAAAAATATCGAAAAAAAGCAAAGGTATATACCTGTCGTTTTTCATCAAAATTATCGAAAAAATATCGAAAAAAAGCAAAGGTATATACCTGTCGTTTTTCATCAAAATTATCGAAAAATATCGAAAAAAGCAAAGGTATATACCTGTCGTTTTTCATCAAAATTATCGAAAAATATCGAAAAAAAGCAAAGGTATATACCTGTCGTTTTTCATCAAAATTATCGAAAAATATCGAAAAAAAGCAAAGGTATATACCTGTCGTTTTTCATCAAAATTATCGAAAAATATCGAAAAAAAGCAAAGGTATATACCTGTCGTTTTTCATCAAAATTATCGAAAAATATCGAAAAAAAGCAAAGGTATATACCTGTCGTTTTTCATCAAAATT